>CM058236.1:57501900-58701900 GCA_030180135.1 Orychophragmus violaceus | reverse complement strand
GAGGTATCCCTCGGACAATCTCATTCTTGACAAGAGTAGTCAAGTTCCTTTCATTCATGTGTCCAAGTCGTTGATGCCATAAATGAATGTCATTCTTGGCACTTAGACACTTTGCGCTAAGACACTTAGAGTTGTTTTCCCACATGTAACAATTGTTGCCTGATCTTTTCCCTTGTAGGATGATATCTCCAGTGTCATTCAGAGCTTTGCAGTCATAGCTTGTGAAACACACCATCAATCCTTCGTCGCACAGCTGACTCACACTGATCAGGTTTGCCTTAAGACCCTTCACAAGGAAAACATTCATTAGTTTAGGTAAATCTGAGTCAAGTGTTTTACCTTTGCCTTGTATCGCCCCTTGTCCTCCATCACAAAATGTTACTTTGCCAGATTTGATCACTTTGATGTCTTTGAGATGACTTCTTGTCCCAGTCATATGTCTTGAGCACCCACTATCAAAGTACCATTGATTTCCATCTTCTGATTTCTCAGTAACAAAAGCCATGCTACAGCGTATCTCCTTCTGTGAGGTACCCCCTGTGCTACTTCCTATTTCATACAGGTCCGCCTTTTTCACCCAGATTTGATATCTGTCCTTGTTCCAGTTGAATCTTCCCAGTTTCTTGAGCTGTCGGATCCTTTGTTGAAATCTGTAGCAATATGCTTTGTAATGTCCTTCTTTTCCACAATAGTAACAGTTTCTCGATGGTGAGTTATACACTGCTTGAGTTGGTTTTGTCAAATTTGCTCGTACGAATGTAGTTTTTCCCAATGTGACTCCAGAACGTCCTGTGTACCCAAGTCCAGACTTTGTGTATTCTGTTCTTCCATAGCTCAGAATTTGATCCAGTTGTTTTGTTCCGGCAAACATGTGTATTTTGCGATGCTGTTGGTCTAACTCAGATTGTAGCTGTTTAGTTACCTCTTTTTCTTTCTTTAACATCTGCTCCAATTCGTCTGATCTCTTAGCCAGTGTCAATTTTTCTTTGATTAAATTGACACTTTCTCTGCTTAGCTTCCGTTCGGTTTCCAGTTCTTCTTGAAGTAACTCAATGTGTGACTCAAGCCGCTGCTTTTCTTGAAGTAATGCAGTATTCTCTAGTCCGATTTTGATGAGAGTATCCCTTACCTCCTTATAACTACTGACAAGATCCGCTTCTGTTTCTGAATCTGAGTCAGATTCATTGTCTTCAAGTTCAGCAATTCCAAGGAATGCTACAAAGTTGTTGACTTCCTCTTCATCACTTTCCTCATCTGACTCATCATGGTTTACTCCTATCATGGATTTTTCTTGTCTTCGTTTCTGGTCATTGACACATTCCAGATGAGTGTGCCCAATTCCTTTGCACCCAAAACACTTCATCTCTCGTCTCCTGACGGTTGGACATTCACTCTTGAAGTGTCCAAACCCCTTGCATTCATGGCACTGCATTTCCGATTTCTTTGTGGTTTTCTCACCATCAGTTGATCGTTTAGTGCTTTTGTACGATCCTTGTCCTTGTTCTACCCTTCTTAACGCACGATCAAATCTTCGAACAATGAGGCTTACCGGATCTTCTCCCTCGATTTCCTGATTTGATTTTGCTTGAGTGATGAGTGCGACGCCTTTGGATTTCTTGGTACCATCTAGTTCTAGCTCATGGACTTGCAGCATACCGACTAGCTCATCAAAACTCATATCCTCAGTGTTAGCTGATACACTCAAGGCCGCTTTGTATGGCATGTATTTGGCTGGCAGACACCTTAAGAATTTCTTTACAAGTTTCTTGTCTTTGTATTTCTTTCCAAGGAGTGATGCTTCTTGAGCTAAAGAGCTGATTTTGGCGCTGAAATCTGAAATTGTTTCATCATCTTCCATTTTTAGGTCTTCAAACTTGGTGGCCAGTAGATCTTTTCTGGAGTTTTGTACTTTCTCTGTTCCTTCAAAGTGAATTTGAAGAATATCCCAAGCTTCTTTAGCCAATTCACATCCTTGTATTAGTTCGAATTGTTTCTTAGCGACTCCACAGTGAATTGCAGTTAGAGCTCTGGAGTTGAATTTTGAGAGCTTTAGTTCTACTTCTGTCTATTGTTCCTCAGGTTTGGGTATATTGACTCCTGCTTCATTCTTCATTGTTGGAGCTGTCCATCCTGATTCAACTGCCTTCCAAGCTAGCGGATCGATACCTTTGATTTGTGATCTTGTCCGTGCTTTCCAGAAACCATAGTTCGTCGCATCCAGTATTACTCTAGAGCTATTGATCAGCTCATTGTAGTTCTCCATTTTTCCGCAGGATCCCACCTGTATATATGAGCAACAAGTGTCCGCTCTGATACCAATTGAAAATGTGAGACACAACGTAATACAAGATGTGACACAAGGGTATTCTTTTTCAAGACTGTTTATTGCAAAGCAAACAAAAGTTTCACCTTAACAACCTAGTCTCTCTCTTGCTTCTCGATCTATCAATGATCTCAAAGCCTTCTAGATTCACCCTTAACACCAAGTCTAATTCTCTCTTAGGAATTCTTAACTTTTGCTAAAAGTAATCTCTCTCTCTAAAGGCGCACCAAGCACAGATGCCCTAGATGATCTATTTATACTTATAGATCATCGTACAATTGCCTTATTTCTATTGGCATATTTCCTAAACTCTTTTTAGGCATATTTCCATTTTTCTTCATCTTGTAAAAAGCATATTTTCCTAATATCTTTTCGGTGCTCATCCTTTGAGTATCTTCACTGATCTTCATGTCCAGCTCAGCTACTCATCTTTAGGTTCGTCCTTGTCAGCTACTTGTTCCTAGTAGGTCCATCTTTCTTCATTCCAGCTCACGTCTTCTATCGTTGACTCAGTCACTGTTGCACATGCTAGTTGACTCAACTCCTGTTGTAACTCATGCCGTAGCTCAGTGCTTCTTCATAGGGTTTCTCACATAGGATTTCATGACTTGCTAGACTTGTTCAAATTCAGTTAAGGATTCATAACTATATCTGTTCTTCAATTTAATTGTGCTTAAAACTAGTTCTAACCTGATCAATTAGAATCTAGATCTTAGGTTGCTAAATACGTCACGGAAGTGGGGTTTAGGAATCTGAACTAATTAAATTGGGCAATTAAACTTTGCGCAAACGGAAGTTTGGTTTAGGATAATTGTGAACATATCAAACCTGGAATTAATGCTAGTTTAATCTGTTAGTTCTCGCAAACGAAAGTTTGGTTTGCTGCACTTAGACTTAGAGAATTATCGCAAAGGAATTTGGTTAATTCTATATCTGTGTTTTGAGTTCTAGAACTGTGCTTAATTAGATCCTTGCTGAATGAACTGTCTGCTTGTCTGATTTCCTGAGAACGCCCTAGACTTAGCGCTTTTAATTACTTGCTTTCACAACCGTTAATCTCTGCTACTGATTTACTTTCTCGCACCACTTTTAATTCAATTACATTGCTTTCTTCCTAGTTAAATTCCTGTTCTTGAGCTATTGAACACCGGAGTCTCTGTGGATTTCGATACCTATATACTACATTGATATTGCTGTGCACTTGCAGTTTAGTATAGGGATTAAAACTCTGAGCCTATCAGATATACCAGAGAGATTGTCCACATCATGGTTTCTCTGAGGTTCAGCTGCTGAGAATTTTCTTCAGAGGTGTGGATTAGTGGTATCTGATGGCTATGGACGCTGCTAGCAATGGAAAATTCAACACAAAATCTCCAGAGCAAGCTAAGGAGCTGATAGAAAACTTGGTGTCTAGTAATAGCACTAAGAATGCTGATTTAGAAAGGAAGAAATCTGGTGGAAAAGTGGACAGCTCATAGATGGCAGAGATGAAGAACAAGATTGACTCTGTTCATAGTCTTCTACTTGGGAAGAAGAATGTCCATTTTGCTGCAGATACAGAGACTTATGACCAGTTTTTGAGTCAGAGGATGTCAATTTCATTGCTGGAACTGGCTATCAGAGTCAGAGATATGGAAATCAGCAGAGACAGACTTCTGGTTACACACCAAGGTCAAGGGATTATGGTTATTCAGCTCACCAAGCTTCTCCACCTAATGAGCATACAAAGATTAAATCCATGCTTGAGCAGCTGCTTCTTGGTCAGAATAAGATGACAGGAGATCTGAATGGAAAAATGGACTCTATGTACCAAGATCTAAGTGGGAAGTTGGAGACTTTGACAAGCAGAGTTGATAATCTGTACAATTGGATGACGCAAGCTAAGGCAAACATTAAGGGGAATATGACTCAATCTCAGAAGGAATATGTCAGGGTGATTTTGGTAGAAGATGAAGCTGAGCAGATAGTTGATTTAGAGACTTCAGAGCTGGAAAATTCGAGTGATTCTCATGTTACAGACGCTGTGTCGATCGATACACATCCATGTCGGTCGACACCATCCTCGAATTTTCATGATGAACCTAAATCGACCCCACTCGACACTAAGGTCGACTCAAATCGGGTTAATGTCGATCGGCATCACTTCAGTGTCGATCGACACTATGAGCGAGAGCAGTCAATCAATCCAGAGAAACCTAATGTTTCTGAGAAAAAGGCTTACAAACCGAAGATTACTTTTCCTAGGAAGTCAAAGCAGGAGATCATAGTGGAAAAGTGCAAGGAAATAATGAGAGAGATGCTAACTGAAGTCCCACTGATTGATGCTACTAATACCACTCCTCTGGTGAAGAGATGTGTGACAGACATGCTTTTTGGTAACATGGCTGATGAAGAAAGTGTCTTGATGATCTCTGAGGTGTGCAAAGCTGATTCATGGCAGAATTCCTGAGAAACTAAAAGATCCAGGGAGTTTTGTGTTGGATTGTTCTTCTACAGAGACAGGTTTAAGAGGTCATTGTGCGATATTGGCTCAAGTGTGAATCTCATGCCATACTCTATGGCTGTGGGATTGGGACTGATGGATTTTCAGCCTAATAGGATCTCTTTTACCCTAGCTGATCGATCGAAGAGGTTTCCAGAAGGAGTTCTTGAGGACATTCCTATCAGAGTTGGAAACAACTTGATTCCAACAGACTTCGTGGTGCTGAAGTATGAGGTTGAGCCAGATGATCCTTTGTTGCTTGGTAGATCCTTCTTAGCTACTGCTGGAGCAGTGATTGATGTGAGACGTGGTTTGATTGATCTCCACCTGGGAGATAAGCCTTTTTAGTTTAAGATGGATAGGTTGCAGAGACCCACCATTGATGGACAAAGCTTCAGTGTTGAGATAGAACCAGAGATTTAGATTGGAGAGGAGAAGATGGCGGTTCATGCCGAGCCTGCTCTAACATCTTCAAAGCTTGCACCTGCTCTTAAGAAGAAAGCTCCAACCATCACTCCTAGACCACATCTGACGAAGCAAAGGTATGCACCTTCTAACCTTGAGTATACTAACTCTGCTGTCATTTTGCTGCTTCTAACCTTGCTGCCATTCCCAAGTTTCTCGGTCAATATCATGCGCACAATGCATATACGTCACCATGGATGAGGAGAATTTCGCAAAGGCACGCTCTGCCTTCAGCGAAACCACCTGACTTCTGACCACATGCCATAGTCAAGCTAATGACTTAAAACAAGAGTTGAGTGGGAGGCAACCCACTGGTGAGTCTGTACATACAAGTTTTTATGACTAATTTTCGTTTTGGTTTTTCTTGTGTATTTACAGGGTATACTAGCGATAGGAATATATAGTGCCGATCGACACTACGCGCATGTCGATCGACACAGGGGACCAGTAGGTCGATCCAGCACTTTGGGTCGATTGATATATCATGGTTTTTACTAGTTTTAGACCATGATATAAGTGTGTTTTAGTGTCTTTTTGTGTTCTTTTAGAGTCTTTTACAGGTATAATCAGGTTTGGAGCATATTTGGTGATTATGGCACTTTTTGGAGATTTTTGGAGTGTTTGGCCGAGAGATAGAGTTCACTGTCCGAAACAGAGAAATGCGTCGATCGTTGCACCAGCGAGATGGGCCGAAACTCGGCGGTTTATGAAGAGTCAAGATATTGCACTCTGATCCAGAAGTTCCTGATATTTACAAAGAAGCCCTTGGCCGAGATTAGACCTATATAATTAAGTTTTTGGTGTTTTATTTACTAACGCTTTCATAATTAAGAGCAGAGGATTTTTAGAGCTTTTGGGGCTGATCTGAACCTTTACTTCATCTGTATTTGGAGAAGATTTCGAACCCCTTTTATTATTTATCTTCTATGCAATTTATTCATCATATGATTATGTTTTTATTATCTATGTCTGAGTAGATTCCTTGTTAGGTTTAGGGTTTCTCACATAGGATTTCATGACTTGCTAGACTTGTTTATTTCAGTTAAGGATTCATAACTATATCTGTTCTTCAATCTAATTGTGCTTAAAGCTAGTTCTAATCTGATCAATTAGAATCTAGATCTTAGGTTACTAAATACGTCACGGAAGTGGGGTTTAGGAATCTGAACTGATTAGGTTGAGCAATTAAACTTCTCGCAAACGAAAGTATGGTTTAGGATAATTGTGAACATATCAAACTTGGAATTAATGCTAGTTTAATCTGTTAGTTCTCGCAAACGGAAGTTTGGTTTGCTGCACTTAGACTTAGAGAATTATCGAAAAGGAATTTGGTTAATTCTATATCTGTGTTTTGAGTTCTAGAACTGTGCTTAATTAGATCCTTGCTGAATGAACTGTCTGCTTGTCTGATTTCCTGAGAACACCCTAGACTTAGCGCTCTTAATAACTTGCTTTCACAACCAATAATTTCTGCTTTCTGTTTACTTTCTCGCACTGCTTTTCATTCAATCACATTGCTTTCTTCCTAGTTTAATTTCCTGTTCTTGAGCTATTGAATACCGGAGTCCCTGTGGATTCGATACCTATATACTACAACTACTGAACTGTGCACTTGCAGTTAGATATAGGATTATAACCTGACACCTATCAAGTTTTTGGCGCCGTTGCCGGGGACTCTTTGAGTCTTCGATAGCTTAGAACCTAGGGTTTTACTAGGATTTTTCGTTTTCTTTTCGTTTTTATTTTTGTTTTTTAGTTGCTGATTTTGTCTGTTTTTCTCTCTGTCGCAGGTACCAATATCGCACTGCGTCGATCGTTGCACCCTTGCACCGATCGTCACTAGGCGATTCAGAGATTGAAGCGATCGTTGCACTGATAGCATCGATCGTTGCCGGACGATTACAGACAGTTTATGCAGACGCAGAAAACTAGAAGTAATCCGAACTTGGACTTAGTTAATCTCGATCTTGAAGAACTTGGACGTCTAGAGAGAACCAACAGAAGAGAAAGAAGAGAAAGGATGGTGTGTGAGCGTTTGATTCTGGTACATGATGCTGAAGGTACCCTGAGGGACCGAGATAACAACCCATACAATGCTGCTTGGCAAAGGGTTGATGCTGAAGGGAATGTCATCCCTGATCCTCCTGAGCAACAGCAACAGGAGCAGAACCAGGGTCAAGGACAGGCCCAAGGTAGAGAGATGGTTGTACGTGAGAGGACTTTAGCTGACTACAACAGACCGGATGAGTTTCATAGAAACCGGTCAGCTTTAGTGCTTCCTGCTTTTGAGAGGAATGATTTTGAGATCAAAACCATATACTACTCGCTGATGAGACAGAATGCATTTCATGGTTACCCAACGGAGCAGCCTATGGATCACATTGATTCGTTTGAGGACGTAGTCACTGGCATGAAGTATGATGGAGTCTGCCCGGACTATCTGTTCCTTAAGCTCTTTCCGCACAGTCTTGCTGGAGACGCTAGTGCATGGCTAAAGCAGCTAGCACCTGCTCAGTATACTACTTGGGCAGCCCTGAAGAGTGAGTTCCTGCGTCACTTCTATGATGATGCGCGCTCAGACCAGTCCAGACAGGACATACTCACCTTTTCACAAGGAGCTGTGGAGCCTTTAAAGACTGCCTGGATGAGATTTAAGCAGTATCAGCGTGACTGCCCACACCATGGATTCACTGAGGTTCAATTGATTGGCATCTTCTTCAGAGGCATAGATCTTCCATATCAGTCTACACTGGACAATTCCAGTAATGCTAACTTCAACACCCGGACTCCTACACAAGCTAAGCAGTTGATTGAGAATCTAATAGGCAGCAACAGCTGCAAGACTATGGATGAGAGGAGAAAGAAATCTGGTGGAAGTGTAGAGAATTCTGACATAGCTGATATTAGATCTAGGCTGGACACAGTTTGCAATCTCCTAGCAGGTAAGAAAGCTGTCCACTTTTCCCAAGATGTAGAAGTAATTCAAACTGCGGAGGACACACAGGAGGAAGATGTGAATTACATAGGAGGTTCTGGATTCCAAGGTAATAGGTTTGGTAATCAACAAGGAAACAGATTCTTCAATGGAGGACAGAAAAGTGCTTTCAACAGAAACTCATCTAATTCTGGACAGACTGGTGGTTTTCAGAAGACCTTTGGACAAGGTACTCAGAGAACCTATGGATCTTCATCTTATCAGACTCCTCCTGCACCTACAGCTCATGAGAGTAGAATGGAAGCTATGATGGAACAACTAATGGAGAGTCAGACCAAGATTTCTGTGGACTGCAACAAGAAGTTAGATGCTGTCTATGAAGACCTCAATGGGAAGTTTGATTCCCTGAACACTCACATGAAGCAGTTGGATACTCAGGTAAACCAGATTTCCAGCTCAATAAAGGGAAAAGGGCTAGCAGACACTCATATTAAGGCCTGGTCTGTGTACGTTAATGATGGATCTCACCTAGGTGAAAAATTTGAGTTAAGTACAGCTGAATTGGTGAAGGAAGAAGAAATCCCGGATTTTGGTGAAAAACTCTCGGGTGGAAATTGCAGCATTGCAACGATCGACACACACTTAGTGTCGATCGATGCACGTCGTGAACAGACAGATTCGCTGAGTGATGATGGTATTGATGTAGACTTAGAGCTTGATGGCTTATTCTCTGGAGTCTCTGAGATCTCTCAACAGGAGATTTATGCGCAGATTGTTAGACAACACTCCTCAGTGTCTGAAGTGATTAGGCAGGAAATTGAAGAGCTTAAGAAGCTAGAGGAGATTGGTGAAGAATTGGAAGAAATTCCAACTTCTGATGATCCACCTTATCATCCATGTGTGCAGAGGTATTTGAATAAGATGTTGCCTCTAAATGAAGAGCTGAGAGACTGGGTGGTTATAGTTCCTCAGCATATTAGTGATGTTCTTTTATCCAAGATCCCGAAGAAGCTGCCTGATCCTGGAGTCTTTGTGCTTGATTATTCAATCTTTGAGGATAGTTTCAGGCGTTCTCTATGTGACTTAGGAGCTGCTGGAAGTTTGATGCCATACTCTGTGGCAGAGAAGCTGGGTATGCTAGATTTAACTCCTACTACGACCTCTCTTGTCTTAGCTGATCAGTCCATACGAGTTCCTGAAGGACTCCTGATGGACATCCCGGTGAGAGTTGGAAACTACTTAGTTCCAACAGACTTCTTAGTGCTGAGATATGACTGTGATCCGGATGAAGCATTGCTGCTTGGAAGACCATTTGTGGCTACAGCAGGAGCGGTAATTGATGTTAAGAACAGCCTGATAGACCTCCATCTGGGAGATGAGCCGCTGCGTTATGAGATGGATAAGCTGCGAAGACCACTGATAGATGGGCAGACATTCACCATAAGGGATGCAGACGATGAGCAGTCTGATGACACTGTGATTATAGATCCTGGAGCACATTTTACTCCATCTTTTCTTAGACATGAGCATTCTGCAACAACCTACTCGCCACCTTGGATGAGGAGACTTGAACAGAGACAGAAAAAGTCTCTGTTGAGATCTCCTGGTGCCTGAAAAATCTTGTCCGTCCGGTCAAGCTATTGACCTTAAACAAGCGCTGGGTGGGAGGCAACCCACCATTAGGTACTGGTGTTTTTCTACTTAATTTTTGGTGTTTTTGTTAGGATTTTACGTTTGTTTTTGTTTCTGGTGAGTTTATGGTTGCAGGTCTCGGACAAATTCGCAGTGCGTCGATCGACGCACTTCTGTGTCGATCGTCACAACACGATCGGAATCGCATTGCAGCGATCGTTGCAGTTCTGAGCAACGATCGACCATACACGAAATCGCCAAGTAACGGTCGATGCACTTAGTGCAACGATCGATGCCTGAGCGACAGAGGTAAACCCGACAGAACTCAACAGAACTTTAAAAATTTTTATTTTCTTTTTACCGATCCTTCGCTTGACACTACTGGGCACAATGTGTCTTAAGTGTGGGGGAGGTGCTACTGACTTTTATATTTCTGTTTTCTTAAGAGTCAGTCCATTTTTCAAAATTTTTGTTTTATTGAGTCAAAATTGTTTAAGTAAGAAACTATGATTTTCTGAGAAGATTTACAAGACTTGCAGGAACTTAAGTAACCATTGGGATGAAGTTGCAGGATCTATCTCTGACTATTAGAAAATCCCATCACAGATCAAACTACTGGGAACACCCACATCACTTCAGGTATCAGAGGATCCTTTTACTGACTTCAATTTAATACTGACTTAGATTTCTCACCTAAGGGCTTGGTATACTCTGTGTCGGATTCCCTGTTAGTTCTGACACAGCATGTCAACCTATCCTATTTAGTTCCCTTCTCCCCTTCTATAAAGTAAAAAAAAAAAAAGATAATAAACTGAGGATGAGTTAGTAACTCCGAAGTGGTCATGAGAATAGTAGCAGACACTATTATCACTTATGCATCCATGGAATGTGTCCAAAGTACACCCCATAACGGGAAGAACACTGATAAAAAAAAATAAAATGATACCCAATGTGGGAAAAATCAGTTGTTAAAGAAGGGAAAGAGAAGAAAGGGACTAGAGAAAGATAGTATGGTGGTCTAGAGCTGATAAGGTAAGAATCCATGTGCCCTTTGATCGATACTCCTTAGGTGAGACCGCACTTAAATACTTGCAGAAGTCAGTAGGGAGAATTTGAATGCTTGAATGTGATTGTGGAGTTTACTTAGGACAGTTGCTAAGTGTGGGGGAAGTACAAGTTGGTCTTGATATCCTGTGATTGATTCTTTCAGTGGTTTACTAAGGGGAATCTGAGTATTGTAGCTTCTAGGATGAAATGAGTTTCTGAAGAGTTTTCAAACCTCTTCACCAAGCTTTAGTTCTCTGTTTTGCTTGAGGGCAAGCAAAGGCTAAGTGTGGGGGAGTTGATATATCATGGTTTTTACTAGTTTTAGACCATGATATAAGTGTGTTTTAGTGTCTTTTTGTGTTCTTTTAGAGTCTTTTACAGGTATAATCAGGTTTGGAGCATATTTGGTGATTATGGCACTTTTTGGAGATTTTTGGAGTGTTTGGCCGAGAGATAGAGTTCACTGTCCGAAACAGAGAAATGCGTCGATCGTTGCACACATGCACCGATCGTTGCACCAGCGAGATGGGCCGAAACTCGGCGGTTTATGAAGTCAAGATATTGCACTCTGATCCAGAAGTTCCGTATATTTACAAAGAAGCCCTTGGCCGAGATTAGACCTATATAATTAAGTTTTTGGTGTTTTATTTACTAACGCTTTCATAATTAAGAGCAGAGGATTTTTAGAGCTTTTGGGGCTGATCTGAACCTTTACTTCATCTGTATTTGGAGAAGATTTCGAACCCCTTTTATTCTTTATCTTCTATGCAATTTATTCATCATATGATTATGTTTTCATTATCTATGTCTGAGTAGATTCCTTGTTAGGTTTAGGGTTTCTCACATAGGATTTCATGACTTGCTAGACTTGTTTATTTCAGTTAAGGATTCATAACTATATATGTTCTTCAATCTAATTGTGCTTAAAGCTAGTTCTAACCTGATCAATTAGAATCTAGATCTTAGGTTACTAAATATGTCACGGAAGTGGGGTTTAGGAATCTGAACTGATTAGGTTGAGCAATTAAACTTCTCGCAAACGAAAGTTTGGTTTAGGATAATTGTGAACATATCAAACTTGGAATTAATGCTAGTTTAATCTGTTAGTTCTCGCAAACGGAAGTTTGGTTTGCTGCACTTAGACTTAGAGAATTATCGCAAAGGAATTTGGTTAATTCTATATCTGTGTTTTGAGTTCTAGAACTGTGCTTAATTAGATCCTTGCTGAATGAACTGTCTGCTTGTCTGATTTCCTGAGAACGCCCTAGACTTAGCGCTCTTAATAACTTGCTTTCACAACCAATAATTTCTGCTTTCTGTTTACTTTCTCGCACTGCTTTTCATTCAATCACATTGCTTTCTTCCTAGTTTAATTTCCTGTTCTTGAGCTATTGAATACCGGAGTCCCTGTGGATTCGATACCTATATACTACAACTACTGAACTGTGCATTTGCAGTTAGATATAGGATTATAACCTGACACCTATCATCGATCGATCCTACAACTCATAAAATCGAGGTTTGACCTCGGTTAGGCCACTTTGACCAGTTCATTTTCCAAAACAGGTGTCGATCGACACAAACCTGTTGGATCGATCGACACAAGGCGATCCGAGGTAAGTATTTCTTTTCCATCGCGTTTGTTCTTTGTTAATTCCCAAAACCTCCATAGCCGAAAAACCTTCCAGCAACTCGATTTCCCTTGTTTCCTGACCAAATCCATCGATTCAAAAGCCTAACCTTCACCTTATATCCATTCCCACCATTCGTTTGTGTCGATTCCAAGGTATGTTCTCTACATCTCGAATTTTCAGACTCGACCCTGAGTGTGAAAGGTTTGATTTTGACCTCTGATTCTTAATTTTGTGATGATATAGCACTGATTTAGGTCGTTTGGTAGTGGAATGCAGATGCTTAAGTAGTTTCACGTTCGATTTTGCAGGTTTCTGAGAATTTAGGTTTTGTGATGGAACTTGTACTCTTGTGCGAAAATGACAGAATCAAAAATGTGAATAGACTGCTTATACTACTCTGATTGAGCTTGGGTTGCTGCTGATTATGATGTTGTTAAGGATTTGATGAGTTTCAGTTTTTGATTCTTCAACTAATGCCAGATTTTCTGATTTTTCTCCATAGATGCCTCCAAGGAAGAGGAACCGTACTGACGAGACATGTACATCTGGGACAGCACCACCACCTCCTCCACCGCCTTTGACTCCTAACTCTCCTCCGGGTTCTCCACAGCTACCTGCAGAGTTTCCGACACACCCATGGACCACAGGAGAGAGGGAGAAGACTCTTACTGAGAAAGTGTGGGCTTGGTCGCTGAGACAAATTGTAGAGGGTCCTGGTTGTCTTCACGGAGAGGTATTGGACACATGGGACGACTACGACACATTGTTGTACAATGGATGGTGCGATGTTACGATTAAGCCTACGCAGTTACTGAGCCCTGACTTTCTGAGGATGACGGGTATGAGAGATCACGTTGTGCTTTGCTTGAGGAAGATGGGTCTGGGTACCATGCCTTATGTCCGCTACGATCTGTACCCGGAGTTGGTACGACAGCTTATGGCCACAGTGCGGGTCACATGCAGAGATGAGAACGCCAAGAATGCGCAGGAGGGTCATTTGTGCTTCATGATACATGGCAGGAGATACAGGCTACCACTGCGTGATTTTTTTGCTATCTATGGGTTCAAGAAGGGTTACACACGAGCGATACTTCAAGAGGGATTTCCTGATCTAGAGAATTTCTGGAGTAACTTTAGCTCTACACCCTATTTCTCTAAGGGGCGAAGATGAAAGATGTACGATATCCGGTCCTGAAGTATATCGTACGAGTGTTGGCTACTACTCTCTTGTGTAAGATGGAGCCAAACAAGATGAGGATGCAAGAGTTGGTTCTACTTCATTCATAAGTGGGGCATTCTTTGCTCTCATGAGTTTAAGGAAGACGGTCCCTACGAGAGGACCAACCTGGGTGCAGCGTTTGCGCATCATTTGGTTAGCCTACAGGCAAAACCATTTAGGGGTACAAGATCAGGCAAGACAGAGACAGTAGGCAGCCTTCTGACGCCTATCTTTCAGCACTTTCAGATACCATTGGATGACTATTCATGCGAGCAGTTGTACCCTGAGATTGATGAGGCGCATTTGTTGAACGTGTGCTGGCTGAAGCCAAACTTGATGTGGTATTATAGAGATGGCATGAGAGAGTGCATGGTTCAGCTTCCATCTGCAGCCTTGACATTGATAGATACACAGGAAGTCTTGCGCTTCAGACCTGATCCGAGAGATGCGAGACAAGCACCTCCTGCTCGTGCCCGCAGAGGAGCTACATCCCGAGCTATTCCTACTCCTGCTGAGGACGAGCCTGACCCTACTGGGGGTCCACATCCGCATTGTGATCTTCATATGGATGCTCCTTTGCCACCTCCTGGTTACAATGCAGACCTGCAGTGGAAGTATTTGGTAGACACTATCAGGACGATGTGGAGTGTTTTTGCTAGGGCATTGAGCTGCAATTGCGTCTGTCCGTCTCACGGTCACAGACGTCAGAGATCACCCACACCACCAAAGGCAAACGACGAGGATTCTGTTACCCAGTTACCTCCTTGATCCTAGTATTTCCCTGAATTTGTTCTTCTTTTCACTTTTCATTTCTTCTTTCTCTTGAGTCAACTTTGATTTTTATTGAGTCAGTTTGTCATGCTTTATTTGAGTTGAACTTTGTGAAACTTTTCTATATCTATCTTGTTGCATTTGACTTGTTTGTGAGTGATCTGACAGTGCTAACATTTGGAGAAATTGTGTAACTAACACAACTTACTCGGATCCTGATCTAGTATGCGGCTTTGGTACTAAAATAAGCGTAGTGTGTCGATCGACACCATGTTTGTGTTGGTCTACACAATCTTAACTCTATGGCGATCGATCTGGTACACGCCGAAATATGGGTCAACCTAAGCTCTGAATCGATCGATTCGACCTATGTGTCGGTCGACACCATTTGCGACAAACAGTAAGAACTCTGTTTTCTCAATTCTCACAAAGTTTTGATTTCTCTTTCACTGACTCTAGACTATATAACACTGGGTACAATGTTGTTTAAGTCTGGGGGAGGTAGTTGTTGACATTGTGTTTTGTTTTCTTAGAGTCAGTATGTTGAGTCTGTTTTATTGAGTCAAAATTGAGTAGGAAACGGAGGCTTTTTGAGGAGACCACTACACTTGCAGGAACCATTGGAATGACTTGCAGATAATCTCTGACTATTAGAAAACCCCACACAGATCAACCTACTGAGGACACCCACATCACTTCAGGTATTCAGAGAATCCATTACTGACTTCACCTCTAAGTTGACTTAATTTTTCTCACCTAGGGGCTTGGTATACTTTGAGTCGGACTCCTCTGTTAGTCTTGGCACAGCTTGTGAACCTGATCCAAGTATGGTTCCCCTTCTCTCCTTCCTTAAAGTAAAAAAAAAAAGAGATAAACTGCGGATGCGCTAGTAGCTCCGAAGTGGTTGGGGGAGTGGTACCCTATTACCTCCTGCGCATCCATGGAATGTGTCCAAAGTACACCCCAATGCGGGAAGAGCACTGATAAAAAAATAAAATGATACCCAGTGGGGAAAAATCAGTTGCTAAGGAAGGGAAAAAGAGAAGAAAGGAACCAGAAAAAGACAGTGTGGTGGTCAGTTGCTAACATAGTACGAGTCCATGTGTTCTTTGATCGATACTCCCTAGGTGAGACCGCACTTATTAGATTTCAGAAGTCAGTATGGTGAATTTGAATGCTCTGAATGTGATTTTTAAGTTTACTCAGGACACTTGCTAAGTGTGGGGGAAGTATATGTTAGTCTTGATGTCTGCAGGTGCATTTTTCATGTGGTTTACTAAGGGGAATCTGAGTGTGGTACTTCTAAGATGAAACGAGTTTCTGAAGTTTTCAAACTTCTTCACCTCATTTGGTTTTCTCTTTGCTTGAGGGCAAGCAAAAGATAAGTGTGGGGGAGTTGATATATCAAGGTTCTTAGGTGTTTTTAGCCATGATATATGTACATAATCGAGTCTTTTATAGAGTCTTTGGAGTCCTTTCAAGTGTTTTACAGGTTTTAGCACGTTTGGAGCATATTTGGACATTATTTGAAGCATTAATGCGATAGCAGAGAAGTCGGTATGATTATCCGAGGAAGGTGTCGATCGACACGGATCGTGATCAGGAGTAAAATCGTCGATTAATTAAGACTTTGAAGAATTTTAAAATTAGCCCAGAAGTTTCTTATAATTACAAATATGACCAAATCGTGTTTGAATATTATATTAGGGCTTTTAAGCCATTGTTTAGGCTAAGCTTTATTTTATCAAAGATTCGGAGATTTGGGGCTGGTCTTGTACTCGAGAGAGAGAAGAGATTTCGAACCCTTGTTCTTACTCTTTTGGATTTTTATGATATCTATTTTGACTATGTCTTTTGTGATGATTGCCATGTCTGAGTAGATCTCTTGTTCGGTTAAGGATTCTCATTAAAGATTTTAATAAGTGTTAGAATAATTGATTAATTAGGATTCATCATCTAGTTCTTCATCTAAGTTGTTCTTAATGCTTCATCAGAACATGCCATTTAGATTATTGATATCAGATTGATTAGTGCAGCGAGAGTTGGTTAATTAATTAGAAAATAACTTAGTTGAGCAAATTACCTATTTGCAAAGAGATTTGGCTTAGGAAATTTGTGAACGAAAAAACCTAAATTGAATGCATGTTTAGAACTCTAGGATTCGCAACGAGAGTTGGCTTACTAGGTTGTTAGACATAGTTAATTATCGCAGCGAAAGCTGGTTAGTTATACTTCTGTGATTCTAGTTCGAGAACGCTAATGGGTTGAATCATGATTGATTTGTTATCTGATTTCCTGATTTTCTGAGAACTTCCCGAAACCTGACGCCTTCGTTTATTGATCACACACCGTTTACTTTACTTGCTTGTTTACTGCTTTCACCTGCTTCGCTTAGATCAATTCGATTACGTATAATCTGTTGCGTGAAACTTGAGTCTCTGTAAATTCGATACCCTAAATACTACAATCACATCTGTGCACTTGCACTAGAAAATAAGGATTAAGATTTGACATATCACCAGTGTGCTAGGAAGCGTCTAACTGGGTTTCATAATTTACTTCGAATTCGGTGCTGGTGTGAGGAATTTCTACTTATATTCCCATTGTCGACAATAAATTAATGTTAGCGGATACCGGACCGAGGAGTACTCGGCCATGGCATCGTTTAGACCAGTGTGTTAGGGAACGTTTACTGGGTTTAATGCTTACTTTGAGTTTGGTACTGGTGCGTGGCATTTCGACTTATATTCTCGTCGTCAATAGTAAGTTGATATCATGTAGTTTTTACCTCGCCGATACCAGACGAAGATTCATTTGGCCGTGACGTCGTGGACCAGTGCGCTAAGGAGCATCTACTAAATTTTGAGGTTTATTTCGAATTCAGTACTGGTGCTGGATATCCTCGACTTATGTTCCCTTCATCGATAGCAAAATACCTAGAAGGTTTTACGAATTTTATAGCGCGCTTTTATCCGTTTGTTGGATTTATAGAACTTCGGTCTGTATAGGACATGTTGGTTAAGATCCATAACGGATACGTTTGTTCGGTCCATTGAACCTCAATCCACATAGGATATGTCGGTTAGGATCCGTAATGACACGTTTTGTTTGATGTATAGGACCTAAATCCATATAGGATGTGTTGGTCGAGATCCGTAAAGGATGTATTTGTTTGTCTGTTGTGATCAGACACAGATGAGATAGAGAACGCAAATGTACTAGACTTAATTCGGGATGTTACGGCAATTTAGTGAACTGGACTATTTTATTAAACTGTGAAGTTCGAATCCTAATTTTGATTCTAAGATAATTAAATGAGAGTAACAAGAAAGTTGTTTGACGTTTACCAGAAAATTCCGAGTGTATGATTGGGGAGTTGAACCTTTTCGGAGACGTTGAGCTCTTGCGATCGCGGTTTGGCGACTCGAGTTTTTGATAGAGCGTTGAGTGAAGCGCTTCTTGAGCTGAATGTTTGGAAGGGACTGTCCGAGTAGGTTTCAAAATTGGTTGGACAAGTTTAGTCGTTGGTTGAGAAGAGTGTCTTGCTCGCATTTTCCGAGCAAATGTTTGCGCTCGGATTTTCTAGCAAGTTTCCTCAGAATTTCTGAGCTGATCTGCTCGGAATTTCCTAGATGACCTGCTCGTTTTTCCAAGCTGACCTGTTAGGAATTTTCGAGATGATTTCCTCGGATTTCCGAGCTGGTTTGCTCGGAATCTCCAAGCTGGTCCGTCCGGATTTCCAATCATCTTTGTGCGGATAGTTCTGTGTGTCCGAATGTTCCGAGTAACTTTGTCCGAAAAATTTCATCCGAAAAGGTTACATTCTAGTCCAAAAATTGTTTTGAAATTTTTTAAAATTCCATTGTGGAAGTATAGATATATACGGGCCCACCCCCACCCACCCCCCCCCCTTTTGAGAGGGGGGACAGCTGAACCTGTCAGAAGATCGGCTGCCTGCGTACCTCTTTCGGGGATCAAGCCTTTGTGTAGTTCCAATCGTCAAAAGTCCTTGCTTAATGATAGTATTTCTTCAAGTGCATCGTGTTCCAACTC
The DNA here is from genome assembly GCA_030180135.1 of Orychophragmus violaceus. NCBI lineage: Eukaryota > Viridiplantae > Streptophyta > Magnoliopsida > Brassicales > Brassicaceae > Orychophragmus > Orychophragmus violaceus. The sequence continues at coordinate 58,683,339 of CM058236.1, read as the reverse complement.
CTTGGGACGTTGATGTTATCCATGTTAGTTAACTTGTATGCTCTTTGTCGAACGACTTTCGTAACTTTGTACTGTCCTTCCGAGTTTGCTCCCAGTTTTCCTGCATTTCGTTTCGTGGTGTTCTGAAATACTTTCCACATGACCAGATCTCCTCACGGAATCTTCGGGTCCGGACGTTCGAGTTTAATACTTGGCGGTCGCTTGCTGGTAGTTTTGGATGCGGATCAGAACTTGGTCGCGTCGTTCGTTGATCAAGTCCAGCTCATCGAGAAGCATTGTATGATTCAAATCTTCTTGTCCGGGGAGCAATATGGGGTGTATTCCTGAAAATTCGACTTCGGATGGGATCATGCATTCAGATCCGTAGACTTCTCGGCTGGTTGGTGGATAGTTGGAGCGTGTCTCTGGAATTTTTTCCATTTTCAAGAAAACTTCTCACAGTCTTTGACCATCGTCTGCCAAAAGTAGCTATGACACTTGATTTTGATTGTCAGAGGTCTTCCTCCGGAGTGGTTTCCGCATGAGCCACCGTGAACTTATTCCATAATTCGTTTCGCTTTTTGGCCTTCAAAGCATGACATGAGAGGGCCAGATATCCTCCACTTATAGATGTGTATGTCCATCAAAACGTAACGAGCGGCTTGTACTTTGATTTTTTGAGCTCCCCACTTGTCTTCAGGAAGTTCGCCATCCATGATGTATGAACGAATCGCCCTTATCCATTCTTTGTTGCAGCCATAGTCTCCCTCGAACCGTATGTCTGCTTCTGTGTCGTTTTCCTATGTTGGATGATTTTCTTCATTGTTTTCGTCCTCCTCAGGTGGATAAGCCAGGTTGATAATTCTGAAGTTTTCGATGCTTGGATGCTCGATGAATTCTACTGGGATGATCCGTTTTAACCCAGGTTCAGAGGTGGAGGCAAGAGCTGCCAATGCGTCGGCTGGTGCATTCTCTCCTCAAGGGATTAAGATCAGTTTGAAGTTCTTGAGCGGCTTTACTAGGTCCCGGATGATCCTCATGTATACTTCCATAATTTTGTCTCTCGTCTCGAATTCTCTGTTGTACTGGCTTGCGACTAGTTGGGAATCGCAAAACGCTTGTATGTTATGAATTTTGAGAGCGTGGATTAACCTTACCCCGGCGATTAGAGCTTCGTATTTTGCTTCGTTATTCGAAGCGCTAAAAGCTAATCAGAAGGAATGTTCCAAAATTTCTCCAGTTGGCTATATCAGGCGACTTCCCGCTTCGGAGCCTTGTTTTGACGAGGATTTGTCGACATGGAGCAACTAGTCTGAATCTTCTGCTAGCTCCTCGGCCTCCCACTTGTGGTAATTCAACTAGGAAATCCACAAGTACTTGCGATTTCGTGCACGTTCTGGATTGATATACTATATCAAATTCTCTGAGCTATATTTTCCCAGTTTGCTAATCTCCCATGTTGGCTTGGAGTGTGAAGTATTTTCCGCAGCGGGGAAGTTGTCAGGACTACAATCGAGTGAGACTGGAAGTATGGCCTTACTTTCCGAGCAGACATCACTAATGCGAGTGCAAGCTTCTCGATTTGAGGATAGCGAGTTTCTGCGTCTGTTAGCGATTGATTGACGTAAAAGATTGGCTTTTGTTCTCCTCTATCTTCTCTAATAAGAACTCCGCTTATTGTGGTAACTAGTATCGCAGTATATAAGAACAATGGTCCTCCTTCTACTGGTTTTGCAAGTACTGGCCGTTTTGCTAGAAACTTATTCAGCTATTTGAAAGCTTCTTCGCACTTCTCCGACCATCCAAACGTTTTGTTGCTCCTAAAAGTATTGTAGAAAGGCAAGAACTTGTATGTCAATCAGGAGATAAACATGTTGAGCGCTGCTACGCGTCCCGTCATCCGTTGGACTTCGCGCTTCGTCTTTGGAGAAGAAATTTGAATCAAGGCATTGATTTGCTTCGGGTTTTCTTTGATGCCTCGGTGAGTAACAAGGTATCCGAGAAACTCTCCAGACGCAACTCCAAAACTGCATTTGGCTGGGTTGAGTTTTATGTTATACTTTTTCAGCTGTTTGAAACTTTCCCGCAAATTCTCCACGTGATCTTTTTCCTCGAGAGATTTTACTAACATGTCGTCTATGCATACTTTCATGGTTCTTCCGAGTTGCTCAGCGAACATCTTATTCACTAGACATTGTTAAGTCGCTCTAGTGTTCTTTAAGCCAAAGGGCATGACCTTGTAGCAGTAGATTCCTCTGACAGTGACGAAAGCGGTTTTGTTCCGATCGTTTGGGTTCACTAATATTTGATTAAAGCCCAAAAAAGCATCCATAAACGTGAGTAGTTTGTTTCTTGCTATTGCTTCCACTAGTCGATCAATATGTGGAAACGGGAAACTGCCTTTAGGGCACACCTTGTTCAGATCCGCGAAGTCGATGAAAACTCTCTGTTTTCAGTTTTTATTCTTTACTACCACAGAATTCACAAGCCAGTCTGGATACTTGAATTCAATGATTGAGCCGACTTTGAGTAATTGCTCGACCTCATCGTTGACTGCTTTAGCTCATTCAGACCCTAACTTCCTTCTTTTCTGCCTTACTGGTTTGATCGTTGGATCCTTGTTCAGCTCGTAACAAGCGATCTCTATGCTGATCTCTGGCATGTCCTCTGCGGACCAGGCAAACCTGTTCACATTTTCTCTAAGACACGAGACTATGCCCTTTCTGATTGAGTCGTCAAGGTTCGCTCCTACATCTATGCATCGTTCTGGATGATCATCGTCTATGCAGACTAATACCACGGGTTTGCAAGGTTGATCATCTTCTTCTTGTTGCTTCTCGGCTCTTTTCGGTTTTTATGCTACTTCTTCATTTTCTTTTGGTCGCGGTCGCTTTGCCTTTGGGGGGGGGGCTCGATTGTTGGTTTTCTAAGTTTATGCTTTGTCATGAAACAAGATCGGGATTGTTCTTGACTTTCCAATATCGCCGTGACCCCTCCAGGTGTTGGAAACTTCAAGCATATGTGATATGTTGGCGGAACGTATCTCATGGAATTTGTCAAAGGAGTCCTCATAATCATGTTGTAGATTGTCGGGCATCTGCTACTGAGAACTCTACAACTTTGGTTACTCCTCTTGCTTTCATTGGTAGTTTGATTGTTCTGAAAGCCATTGTTGTGACTCTTGTGAATCCTATTAAGGGTTTTGGGAATGGAGATACTTCGGATAAACCGATGTTCATCCTTCTTAGAGTATCGCATAAGAATACATCCACAAATCCTTGCTAGATCCTTGCTACGTCATGATCCTTTATGATCAGTTCGATGACGAGTTGATCGTTGTGTGGTCGATAGATTACCTTGATCTCGCACTCCTCGAATGTTATCATGTCGTTTCGGAACTAAGAGGGAGCGGACCAGTGGACTCTTATTCCTGCCCGCCGTTGGTAAGCTTTGATCGAGGATACCGTATCTCAGCAATATTTTGATTCTCCAATGATCATGTTGTTGGCTACGGTGCTCAGTTTATGATTCGTTTTGTCTCCATCGGTGGCCATATCCTCGGATCTGCTAGTCGGTGGTTTTTAAGTGTACAAAACTTTCAGTCCCCATAGACGGCGCCAAACTGTGAGAGTCGAAACTCGCACTGTCGATATTTGTAGAGCTACTTTTAGGAAATAGAAATTTCAAGAGTAAACAACACGACAAGAGATCCGGAGGATATTTTTATTAATAAGTTTATCGGAAACAAAGTACAAAGAGCAAAAAGCTTAAGAAATTTCAACGTTCTAAGTCTAGATGCTGGGATTTTTCGAGATGGTTTCATCGTAGGAAGTCCTTCTTCTTTTATAGTCGCGCCGAGTCGGCTTCGAGGATCTTCGCCTGCAAGATTTCCGGAAATCTCTTGTTATCGTATATTCCATTTCCGTTGAGATTTACTTTTCTGCTCAGATTTTTCTCTTCTGCTCGGGGATATCTTCTCCTTATCTTCCTCGAGTTTATCTTTCCATTTTTATGATTATCCTTCCTCGGTTTAACCTGTTTTACCGAGTGGGCCAAAAAGGGACGATTCGAGTCCGTTTGAGCGTAAATTTCTTGATTTGGACCAAAGTCTCGGAAAGACGAGTCTTGTGGGTTGGGCCCAAGCTCGTATTTTGTATAACTTTATTTGGCAATCCTGTTAACGACTAGCAGCGTATAAGTTATTGTTTCAAAAATTGGTTGCGGTCAGTCGCGCATCTTGAGAAAGATATTGGCAAATGTTTGAGCATATGCTCTAAGCAGAATATCCGTTTGGAAGGTTCGAAGTGTATGATTTGCTCGGAATATCCTAAGGAGTGTGTTCAGATCGGAACTTCCGAGGGAATGAGTCATGCTCGGAAAACAAGAAGGGGTGTACTCTGAATTTCCGAGCTGGTCAGCTCGAAATTTCTGAGCTGATTCGCCTGTTGGTAATTTCCGAGCAGTTTGTTCGAACTTTTTGGCTTATCCATATATTATGTCGAGTGATGTGTTAGTCTGATTGATCCGTCCAGATGTTCGACTAAAAAGTTTTGTTTATTTCGTATAAAAGTTATCTATATGAAATGTTGCTCATTCGAAGCGTTTCGTATAAAATGTCATTCATACGAAACATCATTTATACGAAGTGTTTCGTATAAAACATCGTTCATATGACGTTCCATTTATACAAAGTGTAGAGAATGACCATATCCGATTGCTCGATGATGTTTTCGGCTATTGTTTTTGTTGATGGAGATTTTGACCCCAACAATCCACTACTAAATGAGTTACTCTATTCTTATCATTACTACTTACAAAAAAACCAATGGGCCCCGAAAAATCAAACCTATATAAAAGTCATAATTAACATACCTTCTATACCGTCTTTAACGTTCCACTACTATTTCAGTTTTTTCTATATTTCTAACAATTGCATATTTACTTCATAAACCGATCAAACTTTTTGTTTTTTTCTTTCATCTTTTTTTTCTCACTCATGTGACTCCATCAAACATATTTTCTTCTTTTCCCAAACCTCCAATTATTATCTTCCCCTCTTCCCCCAAACCCCCAATTCTCTTTCCCTCTTCCCTTTGTTTTCCTCAATCGATCTCCTTGCGAACATTAGCGAATCTTTCCTTTTAATTTTATGTCATCCGAACTGCACATCCATCCGCCAAGTTTGCTGCTTCTTATTTCCAGGTAAGATTTCGTAGTATCTCCTTATTTCTTTTATTTTTCATCTACATTCATTTTCGTTCATGTCATTTTCAGTTTCTAACGGACCACTGTTTTAAAACTTTATCTCACGATTTTTACTATATAAATACTTGTGTTTCAAATTGACGTATTTCCTATTCCTGGTTTTCATTAGGAGTTTTCATTTCAATAGCCGCTAAAATCAAAATCGACCAAAATAGTTTGATACCTAGGTCGCCTAAATCAGAAATTAATTTGGCATGTTGCCTAGTATTTTTCAGAAATTTTTAATGGTTTAAATAATGTTTTGTTATAATCATCCATATAAGCATTTTTCCCTTTTAGTTCATATAAGCAATTTTTTCCGTTTGGACCTACTTAATTTTCTTATTCTTAATATTTTAAAATTAACACTTATGCATTCATCCTACATAATTACAGTTGCAATACTCAACTACCTTTAAATTCGTAATACATACGAAGCCTTTTTTTTCTCTGGAAATTTTCATTCATCATTAAGAGATCCAAGGTTACATACATCGATTGAAGACAAAGCCGGCGAGTTACATGAACCCCCAGAGACTTAAAGCTAGCGGATAAACTACATCCCTAGAGATATAAGCCGGCGGATATTGGACAATCCCCGGAGCCAAAACATAGAACAATAAAAGAAAAAGCCGCCACCATGACTAAAAGAAGGCTAACATCGGATCAAAACTTAAAACCGAGACACCCTAGTCAGGGGAACCACCAAGAACCGAGAGAGAAGATAAGCAGAAGCACCTAGAGCCGAACTTTATTAGGACTGATCCACCGGAACTCAATAAGCTTCACCCCTGAAACCTCGAGACAACCGTATGCAGACAGACCGGAGCACCGCGGAAACACACTTTAACCACACGGACAACTTACGACTTGGTGCAATAAGAACCGAAACTTCAAATCCTAATGGTTGAGCCGGAGGTCCGAAACCGAGAGGCGGCAAGAACACCGCGGGACCTATACCGAAGCAACCGAACCACCGGATAAGCACATTCTCCACACAAGGTAATTCCACCACCAGAAGCAGACGATGACAAGCACACAACACCCACGGAGAAAGGACCAAAGAAGCTAACAGAACCGGAGACCCAGAACTGCTACAACCAGGACCACCAAGACGAGTGCTGGAAAACAAGTATAAGATCCAAAAATTTCCTACCGATAGCTAAGGCAGGACGGCAAACACCAAAACAGAACCAAAGCTAATCCAAAGCTCAACCAAAAAACAACGGAACCATAAGACAACCCGACCCTAGACCGTCAACCGAGAACGAAAACTGCAAGCCACAGAAGGAGACGGAGCACACTTACAACAACCACCGGAAATAGGCAGCGCCGGCTCCGCAAAGGCCGCATCACTTCAAGGCCACAGCATAGCCAAAGCTCCTACCACGAAGGGAGGAGATACACGACGGTGGACCTGTAGACAAACGGCAGGAGAAGGACTCCAGCCTCCGATTGAAGAAAGCCGCACCACACAGTCGTCGGCGAGCCTAGCAGAAGCCCAAGGAAGGACAGCTGACGGAGAAGAAAGGCAGATCTGAAGGAAACCGCAGAAGAGGAGAGACCACCGACGAAAACAGCCTAAACACAAAACGAAGACACAAGGGCCTCTCCGGCGGCGACAGCGCCGACCGCCGGAGAAGAGAATAAGAAATCGCCGCCGACCTCAATATGCACGCCTGGGAGAAAAAAGCTCTCTCTCCGCAAAGTGTTAGGTTGACATACGAAGCCTATTCACAGCTTTTACGTTACCCATTCAATATAGTTACATATATATTTCAATATATAGTTGGTTACTATAAACAACTATTTTTAAAGATGTGTTCTTCTTTTTAAAGCTACCATGGAGATAACATGTTGCCCCATCGCATCTTCAAGTTAGGAAAAGAGTTCATCGACAAGAAAACCAACAATTACTTTTAACTCAACTTCATATATGTTATTTTTCTCGCCCTTGAAGAATACCACATGGCCAAGCTTATGGACTTCCAATCGGAAAACTGATTAAAGCAGATAACAAGATATCGTCATCTGTCAGATTTCTCCACTTCATGATTTCTAGGCAGTTTACAGTCACCAAGTGATGTGTTGTATTTTTAGTGTATTTGATCATGATTTTAACTGTGTTTTAGCTTTAGGATAATGAATTTAGGCATCATTAGGATTGCATATGCTTTGTTTCTCTTTTTGTAGGTGGTGAAAGACATGATGAAGCACCCAAATGATAATAGAGGAGGTAGGGATTGAAATACACCCAAAAAGAATGGAAAAACAGCTAAGGATCACGATCAGACCTCACAGCGGCCTACTGAAGCCGCTATAAAGAAATACGAAAAGACGGGAGCTCCAAAGACCTCCACAGTGGCCTCTCGAAGTCGTTGTGGATCAAGAGGTCTCATAGGGGCATCTCACAACGGCCTCCCAATCCAGCTGTGAGATTTAAGCTTGAAATATCGAGTCATATGAAGATCTTACGTTCATATTTAGCTTTGGATCTTTAAACCAAAGTTATAAGAAATTGAATTAACTTTCCATTGGAGGTGTTTTGAAGTCATTTAGAGCTATACACAAAGAGTTATGACCGATTTACTTGACACATATCAATCATGCCGCTGTGAGGACCAACTTTTGCCCACATGCTACTTTTTCTTTTTACTTTCGGCTTGTAGACCCTCTATGTGGTTGTGGTCGACCATCACACTCTTTTATATTCTATTTAAAGGCTCTTAATGTGTTAGAAGAGCCATATCACCTCTTGTAAACAATCTACTCCAAAACAATTTAGTTTTCTTGATCTTTTATGCAATTTGAGTTTGTTCTTGAGTTCATCTCCTCGTTCTTCTTATTTCTTTCATATTTGTTCATCTAAATCATGTCTTGCTTGGTTATTGTTATGGCTACTGAGTATTTCATTATAAGTTTCTGGGTTTGAGTAAGGTGAGAGTGATCTAGAAATGGTTTAGGATGTTTAAAACTTGGAAATATTGCTTTCTTACTTGTTAGAAGTTCCTAATGCTAGGATTGAAATAGCTAATAAATTCTTTGATCTAAAATGTTGTTAACACTGAGAAGTGTAGTTAATGTTTGAAACTATATCAAGTTCTCTACATACTTAACCAATTAGAATTGATGTTTAAGGTGTTTAGTGGTAATAAGAACTTGTTCATAATGCATATCTATCTTGAAATTGCCAATGAGAATTGATGTTAATGCTTGATAGATATAGGGCTATTATTATGAGAGTGGAGTAGCTTGATATGTTGTTCTTAGCCTAAGAAATCATTCTGTTGTTGTTAAACACTCCTAGATTAATTGTTGATCACCCAAACCGAAAACTCAAACCAAGGAACTTAGTCTTTTAATCAATCAACTTAATCATCATCTTGCTCTGTTTTTACTTTGTTTTAATCACTCTTGGATATTGTGTGAATTGCACTTTTATTTTGTAATCATGTTTGAAATTTGGTTATTTTGTTAGTCATTGCAAGCCATAAAACCCCCCCCAAATCAATTTGGTTGCACTTATATTAAGAGAACACATGCATTCTTAGTGTGTTTGATTATCCAAGTGGATTGACATCTCAAAACTACAAAGACTAGGTTGTATACTTGCAGCTGAAGTGGTTGAAATGAAGCTTTTTATGCTTATCACCAAGCTATATAGATTTGGTATTTTTTTGCTCGTAAACCTATCCGTCTTTCAGTAAGGGAGTTCGCCATTGTTACCGGTCTTAATTGCTCCAAATTACATGAAATTGAAGAAGTTGATGATACTGAGTTTTCGGAGTACACCCAAGAACTCTTCAGAAATACTAAGAATCCAACACCAACCTGGATTATGAATTCTTTGTTGGGGAAGCCATATAAGGACAAAGAAACGTGTTTCAGGTTTGCTTGCTTACTGCTTGTCGACGGTGTCTGATGTCCTACTTCAAAAATGTTAAGATAAATGTTGGACACATTATGATGATGAAATATATCGACAACTTCATTTCTTATCTTGGGCAACATGACTAAAATATGCATTAGAAGCCGCACAGCTAAACAGGAAAATATTTTCCAAGCAACATGTGCTTTCCAAGGGGTTTCACATGCTTTGCAAATGGTCGTTCTTGCTGCTGCTCCAACTATATTATCTAAGATGTAAAGAGAAGGTGATTATTGATGAATCCAAGGAACAAAATGCTAATCAAGTTATCCATCTCGGTGCTCAGAAACCATTCAATATAAGCATGCCTTACGTTAAGGTGCCATAACAAAAACACAAGGTAATACTAACCTCTTCTGCATTTAGTAGTCAACTACATATTTATAAAAAAGTAGTTGACTATCTTTGTTAAACGCATAGTTAACCACATATATCATGTGGTAGTTAAAGTCAAAGCATTAATAGAAGACGAGGGCAACATTTTCGATGAGATGAGCTGGTAAGATGAGGAAGGTGAAACACTTGTTGATAATCTACTCGAAGCCATAGAGCGATGTGATACATTCACAAGGAAATCATGGGTTGGTGGTGAAAACTATTTAAGTAATTTCAATCCAAACAAGACACAAGCCTCAGCAGAAACATCTTCCTTTACCAAAATCGATGTTAACTAATTTCTAGCTTCTGATGTATCTGCATTCTACAAGTAGGTTATAGATCCTAAAGCTTGTCTGATGGAGGAAATATCCTCCCTAAAGAATGAAGTTTCTCTACTACGCTCGACGTTCGACACCAAGATACTAACTAAGTTGTGGAGGTTAGTAAGCTTCAAAGGACAGGATCGTCCAAAGTTTACATACTCATCCATCCTAACGACATAATTTCAAATGAAGATAATACTGATGACGGAGAAGATGATGATAATTCTGATGTCATAGAAAATGGTAAAGATGTATTGGCCTAGATGGTGGCAAAGACAATATCAATGATGTGGTCCGGCAACGATGTTGACAACATAGGCTGGAAAGATGATGCTAATTATGCAAAATAACCATCCCTCGATAGCATCATATCCGACGTGTTGGATTCTATTAACAATGCTGAGGCGATGGACTTGGGGAGACAACAAAATGATGAAGGTAAAATTATATTATAAGTATTTAAATATTTTTATGGACTATATAATTAAATTTATATTTAATCGAGGAGGTCCTGGTGCCGCGAGTTCTTAATGCTTTACTCCCCCTTCATACGTGATAATAGCCATTGGGTAAGTCTTTGCATCAGTCTGGATGCTCACGAGATCACATTACTCAATTGCAATCACTCAACCATGGAAGATCATCAAAGAATTAATTCCCCGCTTGCCTCAAGTCTTCCTCATTTCATAAGGAAAGTCACATATAACACATACATGAAGAGGGACTGACTGCATCTATTCACCACTCTTGTTTGCCACCTCTCTCGATTTTGAAATAGAGTAGCATGTATTTACAAAAATAGTCAACTATATTAAAATTAATATCTTACTAGTTTGACGACTATATTTACATATCTATATAATGTTTTCATCCTTCGTTCCAACCAATAATGGTCTTCTGTCAATCATGCTACTTGACCTCCACGCATCCGACAGTATTGCTATTTTCCCATTTATTACAGAAAATAGTCGGTGATGCATCGTTGAAGTATGTGTATGCTTTGTTCCAAGAGTTTGAACCACCTAATTCAACCGCGACGGGCCATCCCACTGAACCATCGACAATTTGATTGTGCCCTTTAATGAATCGGGTCCGATGTCTAATTGTACTTTTAAGTTATGTGGGTGTATTTTATTTTCCGAAAAATTTCTGTTTATTTATCCTACTATGTAGTGACTATCATCTTCCATTATTGTAGACTTTATACAAACTACATAAGTACCTAAATATCTTATTAATCATTACATGACTAAATGGTTAATTACCTAACAACATACATAGCTAACTATCACATTATTGAGAAATCTTGGTTAAGGAAGATATTAAAGAGGTCTACCATGTTATAACAAGATAGCTCCAAAAATATTCAAAACAATAGTCAAATATGTTAACCATTTAGGTAACTATCTGATATTTTATTTATCCTACTATGTAGTGATTTCGTCTTCCGTTATTGTATACTTTATACAATCTACATAAGTACCTAAATATGACTAAATGGTTAATTAGCTAACCAATATAAATAGCATCTAAATATCGTATTAATCATTATATGACTAAATGGTTAATTACCTAACCAATATACATAGCTAACTATCACATTACTGAGAATCTTGGTTTAGGAAAATATTAAAGAAGTCTGCGATGTTATAACAAGATAGCCCCAAAAATATCCAAAACAATAGTCAAACACCATAGTTAAATACCTTAAAAAAAATAGGTAACTATTTTATAGTTTGGGATTTGATAGAAACCTCATACTTAATCCAAAATAAGCCAATGCAATGTATCTAAAAACAAGTCTTCGCACTTACATTTTCCATACATAGGGAAGATATCGTGTGATAAACTACCTTCCAATAGACTTTCATATCCCACTCAATGTCCTTTTGCAAGAAGCTTTGTTGTGACCCTTACCCATGCACCTGGTGCAAACTCGAACCTTCTTCCTCTGACGCTACCATTTGACAAGATGTTCCCAATAAGAATTTTTTTTTAAGTGAAAAACTCCTTCATATAGGGATTTCGTAAACTTAGTGGTGTACACCTCTCCCACAAGTCTTTCCACTGAAACCTTGCTTGATGACGCTCCTGCCAATGTGTGGGGACATGGTATTTGCATCGTCTGAAACTCTATGCAGCTGCATGTTCGTGTTTCGAGATTAATAATGAACATATCTCCTTTTTGTCCATAACTTCATACTCCCATTTGTTTACCAGAGCAGTCTACAATACATAATAGTTGATTACATATTTACCAACATATAATTATCTACTTATATTACATAAGTATTATACTATATGAGTCTATACCTTCATTGCAACACATTTGTAGGAGTTCTCGTCAAGTATTTTCTTTACTTTTGGCGTAAGTACATTTTCATATGAGTAATTAGCCTCTCTCCTCCAGACAAACCATCTTATAAGACTCATCCTTATGACCTCGAGCATTGAGATTATGGAGAATCTCTACACTCTTTCAACACTTTATTCAAACACTGAACAACGTTTATATTCATAAGATTGTACTTACCACCAACGCATTATACCCATTTCCAGTGTGTAAATCCTAGATTTACCAAGTACTATGCATATTCAGGACTCAAACTTTGTAGCTCACCAAATATCTTCCCAAACTCAAACACCATATACGCCTTAACCACACGGACCATTAATGATGCCAATCTGCTCTCCTTAAATTGTGAAGAAACATTCCGTACTAGGTATACTAGACAAGCACCATGTCCGGTTGTAGGATACACCAAAAAAAAAAAATATATATATAGCATTTGAATAACATTAAGCTATATGGTTATAAAATATAATTGGATATTTATTTACAATAGCATTTGTTCGCCATACCTTCCTTATTCTTGAGTAAATGCTTGAGTGTTTGTGAAAGATGAACATTCTGCATAAAAATTGTGAAAAGTTCTCAATGCGATAATTGTGTTCTTACGCGAAACTGTGAATTTTTAAAATAAAAATCTGATTAAATTAATTTCAAAGAAAAAAATCTAGAAAATATATATTTAATAAAAAAAATTCTTATCTCAAGAAAATATATTTTGGAAATATATTTCACTCAACTTATATATATATATATATATATATGAATTAATAACTATAAATTAATAAAATATCAAAATGTTTAACCGTGCTAATTTATTAGAGTTTTTACTGTAGTAGTGTTGCTTAGATGTAGCGACTTAAAATGTCAATATCACAATGTCTTTTTGGTCGATTTATAAGTCCTAAAATAAAAGAGTAATAATTACTCATTACATTTTCAATTTATTTCACCCAATAATTTGTCATTAGTACACTTTGTGAAATAAAAATTTATATTATAATGAGAGAAGGCTGTTCCCATTGGAAAAGCCACGTGTCCTTATTTTCTAATGTACGTAGAGCTAAATTAAATTCATATTCGCCTATTGTTCATGTGGGCCTCATCGACCTGTTCTTTTTTCCAAACTTTTCCACTTCCACTTTTCTCATGGGACTCTATCAGCTTCACCTTCATATCTAAATCGTGCATAAAGCAGCTTAATAAATTGTCCAGTTTCTGCGTATCTCGAATCAAAAAGAAAAGAAGGAAAACGAAGAACTTTTTTTTTGTTCGAATCATTCTCGAACTTTTTTCCTGGGTTCTTATCTACTTTCTTTTATTCTGATTTTTTTTTTTTTTGGATTTTGATTTAGGGACTCAATGGACGGCGGATGGGCATAGATTCACATGGCTGCATAAAGTAGGTAAAGGATATTATAGGATCTCTAGACACTTCGTTATAACACGAACACCGACTCAGGTTGCGAATCGTGCTCAGAAGTATTTCCTCCGCCGCTCAAACCAGAATCGCCGCCATCATAGATCCAGCCTCCTCGACATCACGCCCAATTCGGTAATTACTCTATCCTCGAATCTTAATATATTAAATCGGAATCGCTATGAGATTGACTCATTCATAAGCAGTCCAAAGGAACTCCAACGGAAGAGAACAATGATAGAATATACCAATATATTATGTTGCACATTCAAAATACTTTGTAGATATGATAGTTGTAGATCACTGTATTGTAGGAACTACTTTGTAACACCTAAGGCTATTTAACGCCATTGACTCAATCGAATAACACAAGCCAGATTAAACCACTTTCATGGTATCAGAGCTTGTGATCTTATCACGCTCTTTCTCTCTTTTCTTCTTCTCTTTTTCGATTCTCTTCTCTTCGCCTCTCTCTTCTTTAACCTATCGCTTTCTCCGGTTTTAATGGTGGCGGCTATCAATAACAACAATGAAAGGTGTTTCGGTGTAACCAACATCAAACACCACATTCCCGTTGTCCTTGATCTCAATAATCATAACTACAACGCTTGGAGAGAGCTATTGCTTACCCACTGCATGGCCTTTGATGTTCCAGGTCACCTCGACGGCACACTTCTTCTGGATGGTGATAATGACGACCCATGGAAGAAACGTGATGGTCTAGTTAAGTTGTGGATCTACGTTACTATGGCACAACCTCTGTTTTGATCGTGCTTCAAACCCGGCGGAACATCTCGTGACATATGGCTCAGAGTCGAGAATCAATTCCGCAACAACAAGGAAGTCTGTGTGATACAATTAGATAACGAGCTTCGCACGACGGAAATTGGTGATCAAACGATCCAACAATACTGTCAGAAAATGAAGTCTATTGCTGATCTTCTATCCAATGTCGATGCACTAGTAAGCGAACGAACCTTGGTGATGTACCTGCTCAACGGTCTGAACGAAAAGTATGATAATATGATCAGTGTGATCAACTACAAGGAGCCTTTCCCGGATTTTGATGCTGCAAAATCGATGCTGGAACTAGAGGAAACACGTTTGAAGAAATCAAACCGTGCGACGGGGACTCATAACGGTCATTAATCATCGTCAATTGCGTTGGTGGCTTCATCATCCTCTACCACTACATCGACTGCTTAGTCGACATCCCAGAACAACCAGTGCCGGTTCAACAACAATCGCGGCAATCGCCGTGGTCGATATCGTGGAGGGCAATAACCAGTTCCATCCCAACTACTCAGCCTGGGTTCCACCGGGTTTGCAAGGACAGCAAATGTATCTGAATCAGTTCGGAACATGGTATTCATACCCGCACGGCAGCTACTCACGTCCGGCTCTGTCTCCACTACCTCAACAACCAGCAACTCAGCAAGCTCATCTTATGGAGCTGCAGCCGGCTGCACAGTTTGCTCAGGCTTACACATCTGATGTTATAGCCTCGCCGAATGGAACTAAATGGTACATGGATTCTGGTGTGTCGGCTCATCTCTCAGCATCAGCAGGTAATCTCCACTCTAATTTTAAGCATAATATCATGCATTCTGTCGTCGTTGGTAATGGGTCTAAGATTCCGGTCACTTGTGTTGGATCCTCTTCTATTCAAACTCCTTCCAAATCGCTTTCTCTTCAAAATGTCCTAGTCGCACCTAATATCGTTAAAAACAATCTTTGTTCGTCAGTTCACGATAGATAATTGGTGCTCTGTTGAGTTTGACCCATTTGGCTTTTCTGTGAAGGATCTTCCAATGGAGACAGTTCTTCTCCGATGTAACAGTTCCGGGGATCTTTATTCTCTTTTTCGTTCAATAAGGCGGCCACTTCGCCATCTACTGCACTCTTGGCTTCCTCTCCTAATCTTTGGCATAAAAGACTGGCTCATACGAGCAATTCTGTTTTACGCTCGGTTTTATCTTCTAATTCAATCTCATGTAATAAGGATTCTTTATCCAACTCTTGTGAACCTTGTTACTTAGGAAAAAAAAAGTAGCCATTTAGTTCATCAAAATCTGTTGTCACTGCTCCTTTTCAACTTGTGCATTCTGATGTTTGGACCTCTCCAACTTCAAGCTTAAGTGGTTTAAAGTATTATGTTCTCTTTCTAGATGATTTTACTCACATTCTATGGGTATATCCTATTCAAAGAAAGAGTGATGTGTTCTCAAAATTCCTTCATTTCTCTGCTTTTATCAAAAAAGTTCAATGCACAAATTCAATCTTTTCAATGTGACAATGGGGGGAATTTAACAACTCTCAATTTTTGGAACATTTCGATAACAATGGCATAAAGGTTCGCTTCTCTTGCCCTCAATCGTCCCAACAAAATAGAAAATCAGAACGTATGATATGAACCATCAATAATTCCGTTCATTCTCTCCTCTTCCAAGCTCGCCTACCACCCACATTTTGGGTTGAGGCACTCCAAGATGATGGACAGAAAATAAACTTGAATCCATCAAGTAACGTGGTTAGAGTGTGTGTCCTGCTTTGGTGATTGCTATGGAACCTGATGAACTTGCAAGCCGATACAATTGTTTCGATAAAAACTGAGAATCAACTTCTGATCAGAGCACCTTCACGAACCAAAACTGCAAGAAGTTCACTAACTCTCTCACACTATTAATCTTCAAAGCCATTGTATAGTTAACTGCACGCCTCACACAAATAACAATATCCTATTTTTTTCAACTCAGATAAAAAAACGTTTACAAGAAATGTCCAATATGAACCATTCAAGGCTCCACAAACTAAATCAGATTAGCTATACGTTATGCATCTGTCGAGGTTGCTCACTGGAACGTAGAGGCATACTAAGGAAGGATGAACGATAAAGGAAAAAAATAACAATTACGAAGGAAAAACTAGAAGAAAGTTTACTCATGAAGCATTTCTCTTCAACAAGATGGGGAGTTCGATCTATATTTGAGGCTCCACTGTTAGTCTCTTCCAATCTTATCCAAGACAACAATACCAACCATACTAACCAAATGACACAACATGTACCGTCTGATAATATATAGGCACCATCAAATCCAGTTTGAGCGTGATACTGGAAACATCAATGCAAACATTCAAGAGAGACAAAACAATGCATGGTTTTTTTATTTCTGATTTGTATTATTATTCATTTTTTACTTTTTATTAACTTTTAAGTCTCTGCAAATGTTTTAAGGCAAAACATCAATATTTAAAGAACAAGACAAAAATCTTAAAACATATTCTTTTAAATAGAATATATATATATATATATATATATATATATATATTAACAAATATGACAAAAAGATATTCAAATTTTAGTTTAATAAGGTTTTCATCTAAAATTTTGAAAACAATATACTCTCTAATATTTCGTTAAAAATAAATAATACTAACTCTAATATTAATATAAATATATTATGATAGCATTGTATTTTTAATTGATTAAAATTAATTAAATTAAATTATGACCACATCAAATTATTGTCTGGGTTAGCCACTGCCCATGGCCAATTATCAATCTTTCTTGCCCAGACCTCATTGTAATTACCCCTTAGGTTATTGTTCAAAAAAAAAAGATATCCTGGTTTTACGATTCTCTTTCCTTTTTTGTTCCTTATCCCAAGTATACTCACTCAAAACTACACCAGGATCATTTTCGGAGATGGGTTCTGCTTAATCTTCAACTTCGAGATTTGGATCTTCAGGAATTTTAAAGTTACAATTTTTTCTGTTGATTATCAATTTAGAATCTTTAACTTGCTTAGGGGAAATCAGAATATTTGGGGAAGAAACAAAAATGGCTCCAAGGTTTGGCTTTTCAGATTTGTGGGCGAAAGAAACAAGGAAAGGTACACCAGCCTTACCGGGCCGCATTCTCGATTTGCAACAAAAGATCCTGCAGAAGACCTTTCAATGTATATATCCCAGTTTACCGGTTTAGTATTTAATCTCGTTGGTTTAGTTTTGTACAGAGTGTATAAATACTCATACAATGTATCATTTTCATTTACGCTTTCAATATACAAGAATTTACATTCTGTTATTCTTCTTCAAAGAGTGTGAATTCAAGAAAGCTAATATGGTATCAGAACTCTTTCTGTTCATTTCTCTGTTGATTTCTGCATAATCTCTTGAGTTTCTGTGATTTTTTTTTCGATTTCACCTCCTATTCACCGATTCAGCCACAAATTTGAAGAAATTTGAAGTCGGAAGTCTTCGATTGAGCTCCGTCATCTTCGATTGAAAGCTTGATATCGGGAACAATGGTGAAAAACGGCAAGAAACTACAAACTCGAGCTTTTACCAGGAAGAATCGAGCTATATTGACTACACCAGAACGGGATAATATCGTTACTTCTCTGGAGAAATCTAATGGATCCTCCACTCGTCGCAGTATATTTCATTCTCATTCTGATGATTCAATTGAGAATATGATGAACACACATAGTCTGTATTTCTTACATTCAGATGATCATCCTGGATTAAAGATACTTTCGCATATTCTTGATGGATCGAACTATAACACATGGTCGATTGCTATGCGGATGAGTGTAGATGCAAAGAACAAATTAAATTTTGTTGATGACAGTCTTCCTAGGCTCGACATAGCGAATCCGATATGCAAAGTCTGGAGTAGATGTAACAACATGGTTAAGGCTTGGACCTTGAATGTTGTTAACGAAAAAATATACGATAGCATTCTTTACTATGAAGATGCAGTGGAAATGTGGAATGATCTCTTCCTGTGTTTTAGAGTCAGTAATCTACCTCGCAAATACCAGTTAGAGCAGGCGATTACTAGTCTTAAGCAAGGTAATCTTGAATTGTCTGCATATTATACCAAGAAGAAGACGCTTTGGGAACAATTGCAGAATACAAGATTGACTACTGCCAAACGTTGTTCTTGTGATCAAGTTAAAGAATTACTGGAAGAAGCAGAAACAAGGAAGATCATCCAGTTTTTTATGGGGTTGAATGATAGCTTTGCGAACATACGAGGACAGATATTGAATATGAAGCCTAAACCAGGGTTGACAGAAATTTACAATATACTTGACCAAGATGAAAGTCAGCGTGTTGTGGGAAAACATACTACCAATCTTGTGTCCCCTGCTACTGCTTTCTAAGTTCAAACAACTTCTTCTACAGTTCCAGATCAGAACTTTATTCTGCTGGCTCATGGTAATTTTCAGAAACCAAAATGCTCTCATTGCAACAAGATAGAACACACAGTGGAAAAATGCTATAAACTCCATGGATATCCACCTGGTCATCCAATGAGGGGGAAGAAACCACAACAATCTATGGGAGTTACCAATTTAGATAGTGTAAACAACATTTATGATCAAACTATGGAACACTTTGGATCTGCTACTATGTCAAAGGATCAAATTCAATCGATGATTTCTTTCCTGAGTTCTCAGCTACAATCCTCTACCATTGCACCATCACTTGATACAACTTGTGCTTCGTCTTCTACACCTGCACCTGTAGTTTCACATATTACTGGTACATTTCTTACTCTTTATAATCTCTTCTATTACGACATGTTAGTCTCTTCTATATCTACAGAATCAGATGTGTCTCTTAGAATTTGGATTATAGACTCATGAGTTACACATCACGTTACACATGCTAGAACCCTGTTTAGTCAGTATAAACCATTAGATAGTACCTTTGTTACTTTACCTAATGGATTAACAGTTACTATAGCTGGCATAGGTTTCATACTGATAACTGATGCTATCTCTCTACATCACGTTCTCTACATACTTGAATTCAAATACAACTTGTTAAGTGTGAGTGTATTAACAAAAACATTGCATTCTAAAGTTTTTTTTACCTCTGATGCATGTTTTATTCAGGCAATTACATGGGACTTGAAGATTGGTCAAGGTAGTCAAGTGGGAAACCTATATGTACTGCATTTAGATGATGACAGTAAACATGTTTCTTTAACAGGTACTTCACTTTCATTTTCTAGTTCTCTTGTAAATGATGATACTTGGCATAAGCGTTTAGGCCATCCTGCTTAATCTAAAATTGACTCTATGTCTAGCATTCTGAAGTTTACTAAGTCTAAGGATAATAAACATGAATCTCATCATTGTCATGTATGCCATTTGGCTAAACAGGAACATCTTCCATTTCAATCAAATCATAATATGTGTTCTGCATCCTTTGATTTAGTCCACATTGATACATGGGGTCCATTTTCTGTGCCAAACATTGATGGATTCAAATATTTCCTGACTATTGTAGATGATTATAGTAGAGCGACATGGATTTATCTTCTGAAATCTAAATCTGATATTTTACAAGTATTTCCTGCTTTTGTGAACATGGTAGAAACACAGTACTTACCAAAAGTTAAATATGTACGATCTGATAATGCACATGAATTGAAGTTCACTGAGTTTTACAATTCTAAAGGAATAGTTTCATATCATTCATGTCCTGAGACACCTGAACAGAACAGTGGGGTAGAGAGAAAGCATCAACATATCTTGAATGTAGCTAGAGCCCTCTTATATCAATCTCGGGTACCTTTAGAATTCTGGGTTGATTGCGTCTTAACAGCAGTGTTTCTCATTAATAGATTACCAACTCCAGTTTTAGGGAATGTATCTCCTTATGCGAAGTTAACAAATAAAGCACCAGATTATAAGTCTTTAAGAAATTTTGGATGTCTTTGCTATAGTTCTACTTCTACTAAGAACAGAACAAAATTTGATCCTAGAGCTATAGCTTGTGTATTTCTAGGATACCCTAGTTGTTACAAAGGTTACAAGTTATTAGATATAGAGACACATTATGTTTCTGTTTCTAGAAATGTTGTTTTTCATGAGGATATTTTCCCTCTTGTCTCATCCTCTTCTCAGAGTGAAACAAGAGATTTCTTTCCTCTATTACCTTTTTCCTGCTTCCCCAGATGACATTGTGTCTCATGTGCACACATCTTCTGATACACATCACTCTCATGATGTGTCATCTTCGAGATTTTAGCTTCTTCTGATCTAAGATCTCGCAGATAAACCAATCCTCCAACTCATTTGCAGGACTATAATTGTTATAACAGTACTCTTACTAAGATAACAACACCTTATCCCATCACAAATTATATCTCTTATTATAACTTCACCTTTCTATGCCTTTCTTTCTGTTATCAATAACACATTCATTCCAACCAAATATCAAGAAGCCAAGGAGTTTCCAGTATGGTGTGATGCTATGGGATTAGAGATGAGGGCAATGGAGAGAACTAAGACATGGGATTTATGTGATTTACCTGAGGGAAAGGTAGCGATTGGATGTAAATGGGTCTATACAGTGAAGTATCATGCAGATGGTACCTTGGAGAGACACAAGACACGTTTGGTGGCCAAAGGAATTACACAACAGGAAGGAATAGATTTTCTTGACACTTTTTCTCTTGTTGCTAAATTGGTTACAATAAAGCTCTTGCTCCAAAATTGCAGTGGTCTCTCACTCAATTAGACATATCAAATGCTTTTCTTAATGGGGAGCTTGATGAGAAGATTTACATGAAGCTTCCACCTGGATATTCAGAACTTAAGGGGGAACTAGTCTCCACCAAGACAGTATGCAAGCTGTTGAAGTCCATTTATGGTCTTAAGAAAGCCTCAAGACAGTGGTTTCTCAAATTTTCTTCAACATTACTTGCCTTGGGTTTCATTAAATGTGCAGGAGATCACACGATGTTTGTTAGAACCACTGATGGCGTTTTTATGGCGGTGCTAGTGTTGGGAATGTCCTGAAATCTACCGTACTATCTCTAGAAAGTATGATAAGTGTCGAGATCAGACATAAGTCATAAATACTGGGTGATCATGATGACTTGCTAGAGCCCGCTCATGATCTATAAGTTTAGGACTTATTACCAGTATTGTATGATCCCTAAGGGGCACACACCATAGCTAACGGGAAAGTTAAAATGGAATTAATACGGTAAGATGCAAGGCATTTACTGTATTTGCACAGAGAATTGGGCCAGACAAAATACAGTCTTTTGTCTGGTTTGGGCCTTGGGCCCAAAATCCTAATAGGCCATTAGTTTAATTACTTGGGCCCATATAAGGATGAGGAAAGGCGCAGGAAGCCCTAATGCTTCTAACTCCTGCGATTTTAGCCTCAGCCGTCTTCCTCTCTCTCTGTTGATTCCAACTTGGTCTAGCAGCCTGATCCAGTAGCTTGTAAGAGTGTGGATACCTAGGAGGAGCCGGTAATTATCAGCTCTTGCAGATCTCGATATTCCTTTGATCAATCCGCTGCAATCACAAGGTAACCATCCTGATATGTTTATGATTCATCTGCAAATCACCTAGATCCTAGTTGATTATGTTAGGTTGTAATCTGATAATTACACCAATGAACACACATAATCCTACAGTGGTATCAGAGCCAGGTTGTTAGGTTTTTGCTTTTTGGATCATACTAGGTTGTTTATTAGTTTGATGAATCGATTTTAATGAATAAAATTGATTGAAACTTGGAAAACCTAGAAATAAGAATTCGATGAGATAGCTTGATGTTTGAAGTCTCTATCGTTTATTGTAAAGTCGATTTGTTAATGTTTAGAATCGTAACAATAATCTTATAATCGAATAACAAGATTGATTTGTTCATGATCGTAAGAATAATTGATAATTGAATTTATTATCAAACGATTTGCACAAGATTAAGTGTCAAGCGATTCGTTTGTTGACTTTAAGAAAATTAAGTATCAATCAATCACTTGTTGACTATCGTTAATGGAGTCGGAATCGTTTTGATTATTAATTGATATCACGATTGTTTGTTTGGTAATGATTAATGGGATAACGATTTTGACTTGTCAAAATTGTTTAATTAATCATGAATCGTGAATTAAAATAATAGGCATGACGATTCTTTGCTTAAATCGTCAAAGCTTTGAATGATTGTTGTTCGTTTTTCTCAAACCCGCGACAATGAACCGATCAAACCGATTGTGGTTCATTGTCTGCTTTAGCCAAAACCGCAAGTTAGGTCAAAATTGGCTAAAACACAAGGTGTTTCTTCCTGATTTTGGACTTAACCGAACCGATCCAATTTAATTGGTGGTTCAAGCGGTTAACCCAAATCGCGGTTTGCTGGAAATTATTTAATACAATTGGTATTATTTAATTTCTGGTTAGACCGGATTTAAATTCAAAATTGAATTTTAACCTAAACCGAAGGCTGGTCTAAGTTTGATTTGGTTGACCAAATAATTTAGAGCTGGTCTGGTTTAGTAAATAACCAGTTGGATTTAGTAGTTAATTTGGTCTCGGACCAGAATTAATGAACCGACTCGGTTATGTCAAATTATTGGGCCAATTGGAATTATGTGGTCTTGGGCCAAGAATTGGGCCTATAATTTGTGACCCAACCGAAAACTTTAATAAAAGATTAAATTAGAAATTTCTATTTTTAGTATATTTCTAAATTTAGAAAGTTTCTAAAATAAGTAAGTTTCCCAAAATAGTAATCTTCTATTTTTGGAAAGAAAACCTAAAATCCTCAAAAACAATATCAAGCTTGGATGTCTTGCCCAATCTTGTCAGCTACTTAACGCTTATTCAATTACAGATATGGCTTACAGTGTGAGGTGTCTGTTTTTGCGTAAGTAAAGTAGTATATAGTCACTAATTTCATTGGGAGTCCCAGACTTTAGTGATTATTTGGCTGTAAGAGATTGGTTTCCTTGACTGGGCCATCGGGAGTCCCGGGCCTTGAGACATCTGGTGAATTGGGCCTTGGGCCCAATCCACAACCGAGAGTTATATGGTTATAACTAGCTGTGTGTATGCTTACCAAGTAAAGCTACTTCTGGGTGACGGCCAGTGGCCCACTTTGGATTTAGCTGAACATGGGTCTCGGAATCATTGCATTCTTATGAGGTTAAACAAAGAAATTTTGAATGCAATGCGAGTTTTCTTATAAGTTATTAAGATTACTCTTTTATGAACTGAATAACTAAAACTCTATTTATCTCTAAATTTCAGTTATGACTAGCACAAACAATCAAAACACTTTCTCGATCCGGTCTGTCCTTGAGATGGACAAACTGAACGGATCAAATTTCTTGACTTGGTCGCGGAACCTGAGGCTAGTCCTCAGGCAGGAGAGAAAGGACTATGTCCTTGAAATATCTCTCCCCGAGAGGATCGGGTCCAATGCCTCTCATGCAGTATATGATGCTTGGAATAAGCATTATAATGATGCGGTAGATTTGCGTGGTCTGATATTGGCTACCATGGACTCAGATTTGCTGAAGCAATATGAGAACATGGAGTCGCCAATAGAGATGATCAGCAGCCTGAAATTGAAATTTCAGGAGCAGGTAAGAGTGGAGAGATACCAGTTGGTTAAGTCTCTCACTAGCTGCAAGCTACCAAATGATCATCCAGTGAGTCCTCATGTCAGTAAAATGATGGGTTACATTGATAACCTGAGGAAACTGGATTATCCAGTTAGCCAAGAATTGGCAACTGAGATCATTCTGCAGTCACTGCCGTCAAGCTATGATAAGTTCAGAAGGAACTATATCAAGAAAGGCTTAACGAAGACGCTGACTGAACTGCATGATATGCTCAAGACAGTTGAGCCAAACGTGAAGAGTACCCTGTATAATCTCATAAAGGAGAAGGGTAGGTTTACTAAACCTAATGCTGACAAGGGTGAAGACAAAGTTGTCCAGATTTTGAATCATGGCAAGCGTGTGTCTTCTGAGCCCGAGTCAGATACCTCTTACGTTGGTAAGTGCTGCTACTGTAAAGAGACTGGGCATTGGAAGAGAGATTGCATTAAATTCATGGAAGATTATGAGGAGTTGAAGTTGATGTATGAGACTACTTCCTCAGGTATTCATGTTGTTACTTCAAGTTCTACCTTATAGGTATTGGATACTAGTTGTGGCACTGATATTTGTTATAATATGCAGAGCCTAAGCAACAGTAGAACGTTGAAGGAAGGACAAGTGGAACTGCATGTCTGGAAGGAGCTATGGATGCTGCCTCAGCAGTAGGGTTTTCACTTGTAGATGCCTTTGAGGCTTGGTTTTATTAAGTAATTGCTACAATGTACCTGCTTTAAGCAGAGTTGTTTTTCATTTTCTTGTAAGAATTTGAATGTTTTTCATTTTGATAAAAGACAAGTTTTGTTCTTTTGATCTTAATGAAATATTAATTGTAGCACCCTATTCAAGGAATGGGTTTTATATCTTAAACCAAAGAGTGCCTAAATGTAACATAAATACCGAATTAGTTTAAATCTGATGAATTAAACCTGATTTTTCTTGGCGTAAATGTTTTGGTCACATAGAGTAAGTCGGATTCAGAAACCCCATAGTTATGGACTTTTGGGCTCATTTGATCGGATATCTTATGAGACTTGAATTCTGCTTACTGGACCAAAAGACAAAGGGCCCATCTTAGCCGAGCTAGAGAAAGGCCCAAAGACTTATTGGACCTTGAACATACTCATGTATGTGGCCCGATGAGCAGTAATGCCAGAGAAAATTTCCTGTACTTCATTATATTTACTGATTACTTCAGTGAGTATGATTGTGTTCATTTGATGTGACACGAGTCGGAATTCTTTGAAATGGTCGAAAGAGTTCCAGAATGAGGTATAGAATCTGAGTGACAGAAGTATTGAGACTCTGGATTATATCACGAGTGAGAATACTTAAGTCATTGATGGTGTGATCATCTGAATGAGTGTGAAGTCGTTTCACAGCTCATTTCTCCTGAAAACCTTGAGGTGTTTCTGTGAGAAAGAATCAGATCTTATTAGAAATGATTAAAGATGAGTCACACGAATCTTCCATGATATTCTTTAAGAATAACGCTCTAGAGATATCTAAGTTTACGCTGAAATAGTTCCACCAATATCAGTTGAAAGACACCACATAAAAGTGGACTGGAAATGATCCAAATTCGTCTTTACTGAGTATCTGTACTTGAGCTACTTCGCTGGTTGTCCTAGGGAAACCAAGGCTTGTTACTTTTTACGTCCATTCCGAAAACGAAGTTAGGTTGTTCGGAATTCTGTTTTCTAAAAGGAAAGTTGCTTTCCAAGAAGAACAGTGGGAGTAAAAGTATAACTCGAAGAAATTCGAGAAATACAGGAGGCTGCTCAACCTGTTGAGGGAGAGCAGCGGATGGATTTACAGATTTCTGTAGAATCTACACCTGTAGAGCCTGAAGTTCGCAGATCTGAATGAAT
Organism: Orychophragmus violaceus; assembly: GCA_030180135.1. Classification (NCBI taxonomy): domain Eukaryota; kingdom Viridiplantae; phylum Streptophyta; class Magnoliopsida; order Brassicales; family Brassicaceae; genus Orychophragmus; species Orychophragmus violaceus. The sequence goes on along the minus strand of CM058236.1, from coordinate 58,657,423 downwards.
CCGTCACTAATCCGAGAGTGATTTCTCGTGATTAGTTGCCATGATCTGATGATCATTGAAAGTGACGAACCTGCGAAATTCACAGAAGCGAAAGTGAGCCCGGACTCCGAAAAATTATACTGTATGTAAGTTAGCTTCATCGATCCATTCATGGATAGAAGCAAACATATCGGAGTTGGAATCTTCGTTCTGTTGAAGTAGTCAAGGTTTTGACTTGAACAGGAACGAGATGGAACTGTGCGTTTACTAATAGATAAGTGGGAGCAATGTTGCATTTCTCATAGTGTATGTCGATGACATACTGATTCTCAGAAATAATGTTCCAATGCTGAAGTCTATTAAAGACTGGCTGGGAAGTTGTTTCTCCATGATTGACATGGGTAAAGCCACGTATGTTCTTGGATTTTGGATCTAAAGATAGAGATCCAAAAGAGCTGATAGGACAAAGTCAGGATTCTTATATTGACAGAGTCCTACACGTTTTCAGCATTCCAAGAAGGGTTTTATGCCAATGTCACATGGCATTACGTTAAGCAAGAAACAGTGTCCTACGATAACTGCTGAGCTTGAATGCATGGATGAGATTCCATATGCGTCGGCAATTGGATCTATCATGTATGCCATGACACGTACTTGTTTTGATATTGCTTTAATGTTAAGCAAGACAAGTACAGACCAGTCAAATCCAGCAAAGAATCACTGGATAGACGTAATGAATATCCTCAAGTATTTGAAAAATACTTAGGATAAGTTCTTGATTTACGGAGAAAGTGAGGTGCTACAAGTCGGTAGAGTCTGAAAGGAAAGTTTCCAACAGACAAAGATGATTTCCGGTCACAGTCCGGTTATATCTTGTGTCTGTCTGGCGGTGCAAGGCACTGTTGCTGACTCCATGACTTAAGCTGAACATTTCGCAGCTTGGGAAGCGGCGAAAGAGGTTGTTTGGAAAGAAGAGTTCATCACTGAACTTGATGTGATTCCCAGCATAGATGAGACTAGCTGCACATCAGAGGTCCAAACACCTTGAGGGTAGGTATAACCTATTCCGTGAGATAAATGACAGAGGTGTTAAGTAGATCAGCAAGTTTCAACGAATGAGAACGTTGCTAATCTATTAACGAAGCCACTCCTTAGGCCTAAGCACGAGTCGCGGACTGTAGCTGTAGGATATGTGAAATTAAGATGTAGTCTTAATTTCAGTGGGAGTTTGTAAAGGGCTTTATTTAGTTATTTTGAAAGGTTCATGTAAACATAATATTTTATGTTTATGAAATTTATGATTTCTGGATTATTTTAACTGTGATATAAATAATCGTTCCAAAATGATTCATGTCATTATATATGGGCCATCGAAGTACATGAGTAGACTTGATCTTGAAACCCCATATTTAACGAAATGACATAAATCATAGTGTCCATAGTCGAAGGTTGTTGAAATTGGAACACCAACAACCACTTGAGACTAGATTGTGTTGAGACTTATGACCAAGTTTCGAGGGGTCATAGATGCGCGGCATCAAAGTCGACACATAGGTATATGTAGGGGAGCATATGACCGGACATGGTCCGCTGATGAGAACTCTACAAGATATTAATATCTGTGTCATAAGAGGTTCTCATATACGACTATAGAGTATAGTCCTTAGACCTGAGTTCGCATGCATGTGGCTGCACATGGATTGATGCACTTTGATCATTGTCTAACGCTGTTTCGTAACTGGGAGCTATAAGGACCTTGGTTGGGTGTATTATAAAGTGTGTAGTTCATAGTGATGGAACAAGATGGGATTTGTCCCTGCCGTTTAACAGAGGTAATATCTCTAGGCCAATCGGAGACTTGATAGCTGGTAAGAGAGTGGCCACTCCCAAACGGACTTGCCCAAGTCGTTTGCATTGTCAGTATCAAATCTGGTCCGATGAACATGGTCTGGCTATATAAGGATGACACGCATCTTGCCTTATGCCAGATCGAGATATTGAGACAAAAGGATTAGGGAATGTAGGATTCCAGTACAAGTGGGAGATTGTTGGGAATGTCCTGAAATCTACCGTACTATCTCTAGAAAGTATGATAAGTGTCGAGATCAGACATAAGTCATAAATACTGGGTGATCATGATGACTTGCTAGAGCCCGCTCATGATCTATAAGTTTAGGACTTATTACCAGTATTGTATGATCCCTAAGGGTCACACACCATAGCTAACGGGAAAGTTAAAATGGAATTAATACGGTAAGATGCAAGGCATTTACTGTATTTGCACAGAGAATTGGGCCAGACAAAATACAGTCTTTTGTCTGGTTTGGGCCTTGGGCCCAAAATCCCAATAGGCCATTAGTTTAATTACTTGGGCCCATATAAGGATGAGGAAAGGCGCAGGAAGCCCTAATGCTTCTAACTCCTGCGATTTTAGCCTCAGCCGTCTTCCTCTCTCTCTGTTGATTCCAACTTGGTCTAGCAGCCTGATCCAGTAGCTTGTAAGAGTGTGGATACCTAGGAGGAGCCGGTAATTATCAGCTCTTGCAGATCTCGATATTCCTTTGATCAATCCGCTGCAATCACAAGGTAACCATCCTGATCTGTTTATGATTCATCTGCAAATCACCTAGATCCTAGTTGATTATGTTAGGTTGTAATCTGATAATTACACCAATGAACACACATAATCCTACAGCTAGTATATGTAGATGATATACTCATCGCCAGTACAAATGATGATGTTGTGGTTATACTCAAAGATCGGTTAAGTCATCACTTCAAGCTTCGTGATCTTGGACCGCCAAAGTTTTTTCTTGGACTAGAGATTGCTAGATCCTCACAAGGTATCTCTGTCAATCAACGGAAATATGTCATTGACCTATTGGAAGCAAGTGTTTTTCTGGTTGTAAACCCTCAACTATACCTATGGAACCCAATCAGAAATTGGTTGCAGACTCTGGAGATTCTTTTGCATATGCCAAACAGTATCGCCGGTTAATTGGGAAATTACAATACTTAACAAATACTAGGCCAGATATCAGTTTTGCTGTTTCCAAGCTGGCATAGTGTTCTTCTGCTCCACGTGATGTCCATCTTAAAGCAGTCCATAAAGTCTTAAGATACTTGAAGGGAACAATTGGACAAGGCTTATTCTATGGAGTTGATACAAATTTTGATTTGAGAGGTTATTGTGATTCGGATTGGGGAGCCTGTCCAGACACTAAACGATATGTTACAGGGTATGCAATGTTCATAGGCGATTCCCTAATCTCTTGGAGGTCGAAAAAGCAGACTACAGTCTCTACAAGTTCTGCTGAAGCAGAGTATAGAGCGATGAATATGGCTACAAAGGAAATTATTTGGTTGATTATCTTGTTGCATGATCTTCATGTTCCTTTTAAGGCTCTTGCGTATGTGTACTGTGACAACACTGCAGAATTACATATTGCCAGCAATCAAGTGTTTCACGAGCGCACAAAGTATATTGAGATTGACTGTCATAAGATAAGAGAAGTGATAGCTTCTGGTATGATGAAGACAATGTACGTAAGGACCAACCATCAGCTAGTTGATGTTTTGACAAAGGCGCTTTATCCTGCTCCATTCCGGGATTTAATAGGCAAGATAGATATTCATAACATCTTCATACCTTCATCTTGAGGGGGAATTTCAATGTATATAACCCGGTTTAATATTTAATCTCGTTGGTTTAGTTTTGTACCGAGTGTATAAATACTCATACAATGTATCATTTTCATTTATGCTTTTAATATACAAGAATTTACATTATGTTATTCTTCTTCAACGAGTATGAATTCAAGAAAGCTAATAAAACCAGAAATCCTTTGTTGCAGACCGAATGCTGTCCCGTAAGATTTGCATCCTTGCAGAACACCTCTCACAGAGTCATCTCTTTCCCTGATAAAAAGAATCAAAGAATACTTGAATTCGGATGTGATTTGATTCATAAATCACTCCATAATTACCTTTTTATGATCTCTCTTTTACTAATGTGGTAAGATGTTTGATTTGTTCTGAGGGATTTTTGTTTTGTCTGCTCTCAAGCCAGCTACTAATGGAGAATCCCAATTACTCAATCGTTTTAAGTAGATGAACCAGACGTTGCGTTTAAGACCAACCAAGAAGAGTAGAGGCAAGAATGCTAAGCAACTCACTTGGGTTTTGCTTCTTAAAGCTCACAAAGCCGTTGGGTGTCTCACTTGGCTAGCCACAGCCTTCTGGTCTCTCCTTGGTTCGGTCAAGAAACGGCTCAGTTTCACTCACCGACTTGGCCATCATTGTCGATTCTTGGTTTAGAGTTAATTGCTTATTACAGAGGATCGCATTACTTCAAGAACCGTAACCTTCATATACTAACAAGCAAACTTGAGATCCAAAGCTTGTCTCATCTGCTCTATTTAGGTTGGTTGAATTTAAGAGCTGATTATATCGCTCCTACAATCAAGCCTCTCCAAGTTTTGTATTGTGCTGATCCTTGTACAATCTGTAGGTTGTTTGATTCTTTGCTTAGGCTGTTTTTAAATCATTACAAGAAGATTAATCCGAGAATGATGAACCGCCTTTTTCCAAATGATGATGGTGAAGGATCAGGATCTGAGTATCCAATGGTTCTTGTTCAGATACCAATGTGCAACGAGAGAGAGGTATGTAAAACAAAGTATTAATCTTTCTCTTGTTTTCTTGACCGTTTTACATGGTTAAAGGCTGACTTAGATCACTGATGTTTTTTAATTGTGTATTTTTGTTCAGGTTTATGATCAATCTGTATCTGCTGTGTGTCAGCTTGACTGGCCAAAAGATCGAATCCTGATTCAGGTTTTTGTGCTTCATATTTGATATAAGAACTCAATTATGTAGAAATCAATGGGACCAAACGAAACTGATCTATGGGCACGTTGACTAAGAAAGAACCTAGTGATGATATTTGTCTGATTCAACTATGTATTTATACCAAAAACTAACAAAAAATCTGAAATCTAATGAAAAAAAAAGAAGCCAGATGTATAGTCGTGTATTTATACAAACTGCTGAACAAGTTTTGAAATTAACTTCAAGCAGCAAAGTTTTGATTTTCTAACTTAAAAGCAGTTAATCTGCATCCACAGAGAAATCCGGTTCATCCGGTTTAGGAAGCATGGGTACTTCGACGTCCTTCAACTTATGAGAATTCCTCCTCGTGTTCTTAGCAAACCTCGAAGCAAGTATTGTTGCAGCAAAATGTGGTTTCCCAATAGAAGTGTGATGACGCGATGGAGTGCTCTGTTTCTCTCTTTGTTGACTCATCATCTCCTCGGCTGCAGCAACCGCAACAGCTTCTTCTTCTTCTTCTTCATATGAAGAGTATGACTCAGCCAAGCTAAGACTCTTAGCCAACATTATTCTCTTATACCGTCTCCAAGCGACTTGTACGAAACAAGCAGCCCATGTTCTCCATTGGTGAGAGTAATAACGGAATGTGTGTTGCAGCTTCTTGCTGTGTAACCGCCTGAATTGGTTAGCCACAAATTTGAGATCCTCTGCTTTTAAAGCAAAGGCTTCAACTTCTTCTAAAGCTCGCACCGTTCTTGTTGAGGAAGGTAAGTTTACTTTTGATTTTGGAAGTAAAGCCCAAGCAAGAAGCTCTTCTCCACAGAATTCACCTGGTTTTAGTGTGATTGAGTTAAAGAATCCTGTTCTGCCTCCATTAGTTGTCGAGCTATCAAGCTTTCCGCGGATGATGAAGAGCATTTCCGTCACTGGATCACCTTCACGTACAATGTAGTTCCCTTGTGTACTTAGAGATGACACTAACCGTTCGCATATCGCGTCTAGTAATTGATCATCCATTTGCGCAAATAGCGGTACCTGAAGAAAGAAAAACATTACACGAATTACCAACTCTACTCTGGTTCTTGCACGCAGACGCTGAGAAATGTGTTTTAAGTTTGAGTGATGAATACACTTACACGACGAACAAGATCCAGACAGAGATGTCGTTGGATATCTCTTCCAAGATCTGCTGGTAATGAATGAAGAATGGTTTCTTCATCAACTCCTCGAGTCGCTAACCATTTGTACTGAACGAAACGTCTCACTCTTTCTCTCAAATTCTGAGGTAGTTGACGATGTCCCATCCATTCTTCTGTGTCTCTTCTCTTTAATCTCCACTCCTCAAGCCTCACCGTGATCGATTGCAAATACGTCTAAATACATTAACCAAAAAACAATGTAACTGATTTCGATCTTATTACCGATAACAAAGAAAGAAGATTCAGATTTTACCTGCATGTTTCCGATTAAAAGAGCAAACAAAACCAGACCAAAGATAGCCACGAGGATAGCAAACATTGTCTCAAGAACAGAGGTACTTGTTTCAAGATTCTGTCCGTAAGAACTTTTCAGCAATAAAGTTGTGTTAGAAAAAAACAAGGCAAGGAAATGAAGAGTAATGAATGAATGTACCTTAGATTCTGCAGACCAAACCACAAGCAATACAAATATTTCTCCAAGAAGGGAGACGAAACCACATTTTTGGTGAGAGCATCCGCGAAAATCCCGAAAGTGAATTGTATCTTATTGGAAGGATCACAGTTGCTGAAGACAACAGTTGTGTTCTGCCAGTTGTTCCGATCCCCTCGGTTCAGTGTACCACAATCAAAGAAATCTGTAACACATTGTAGTGGAGCTAATTCTTTATGACATTCTGCTTTCCAACACGTTGCTTGCCGCTCTATCGACAGTAGATACCACGCCGCACCAAGAATCTACACAGCAAACATAAGAAGAACATAAGATTAAACCGAGCCTCGAGCTTATTATAATCCCAATGGTTTAGCTTCTCAAACTCACATGACTAGCGAGCATATACTGAAGAAGATTGTAGGCAGCACCGGCCCAAGCGGTGGTTGTAACAACTCCGGTCGCTTTGATAATCTCAGCGCTTAGAGGGAAAATAAGATAAAGCCTAGGAATATATTGAACAAGAACTATGAGGACTAGTGCATTTGTTGTATGATCTGAGTGAGAGCTTCTGATTGATGGCAAGATGAACCAACTAACAATCTGCAAATCAAAGTAGATAACAAAGTTATACTCTTAATTACAAAACAAATGCTGAGTAACCAAGTGGGCCCTTTGCTTACCTCGTCGTGGGGTTTGCTGGAAACTCCTTACCAAAAAAAAAAAAAAAACAGAACAACAAAGATTTGTTGAGTAGTAAGTAGTACCTGAGGAAGAGGCAAACAAGCGATGAGATCAACGATGAAATCTGATCTCAAGTATCTTCTAGCAATCAATTTAGGATCTTTCACAAGTTCTCCACGACCAAACACTCTTGACGTAAGCTGTTCTGAATTTGATGACAATGTGCAAGACATAGAAGAGATCCGCGAGTGTTCTGAAGAAAGTAACGACGATTCCAAGATTCAAATCTGTGGTCATACAAGAGGATCGACCAGTGTGTTTGACTGAATATAGGAAGAAGAACAATGGGTCTACGTAAAGAGCAACGAGACACCAAAACAGGAAAACTCTGTTCCATTGAAGCACTACGTCACCACCAGGATCTAGAATCTTGTCTCTCTCGATCTCGAAATTCTCGGGAAAGACTTTGAATCTCCGGAATCTAGGGAATTTGAAGAGACGGGTTTTGTTACTCTTCTTTGGGATTCCTAACTCTGGTTTTAGAAATGGAGCTGTTGATGGTTTAAACATTGGCAATGGCAGACGCTTCTCTGTTACTTCTAGGGTTTGCTTCTCGTCTCCATAGAATCTGTGTCAGACCAAACAACAACAAAAAGGGGGTTTAACAATGAAAGGAAAAAGACAACTTAGTTTCCATCTGTTTTGTCTGAAAATCAGTAATAAGAGACAAAGTCCAATCCAAGACAATGCAATGTAGAGACTAGAGAGAGAAGGTAAGAAAAATGAAAATAACTTCCAACAAAAGTACCAAAAAGGTGCTGCAAATGCAAAAATTTCAACTTTTTACATCATTGAGAATCCAAAATAGTTTGTTTCTTTTTAGAAAAGTTGTTTCTTAAGGGAAGTCTAGAACCTGACAGTATTATCTCTTTTGAACTCCATGTTTGTGAAGTTGAAAGCATAAGAAGAAGATGAAGAATAGATCTTCCTCTTCTTCTTGTTTAGGCAATGAGAAACGAATCAGAGGATGAGATATTGAGCTGACTTCTTCTTCATGGGGCTGTAACAGATTTATTGAGTTTGACTTCACGTGAAACAACAACAAAAATGAAGAGGGAGAGGTTATTAATTAAACAGCTCATGTTATGCTCTAGGAGATGTAGAACAAGTGAAAGACTTACTACTTGGTATCTTTGATTAATTATAAATGTTTTCTTGGAGAGAGAGCGAGCTAGAGAACGTGCGTTCCATTAAACGCATATTTCTATTTTTAAGGAGATCGATGATCAACAGTTTCTGCCTACGATGCTTCTCTCTAGTAGCAACACTCGTTTTTTGTAGAAGATCCATTAATCACTCGAGTAGTATGTAATTTCTGACAGGTTTTCTGATGCATGCAGATCTCAATCATCTTCTTACAATTTTCTTTTCCAATTCTTTTAATATTTGCAACAAAGAATTAAGTTATAACATACTTACTAAAGAGATTTGATGTTATTTAATAATATGATGACAAAAAGAAAGAATCGATTGTGCTCACTATTTCTTACAGACTCAATGATTTTGGACTCTTATGGTCTCAAATCTGAATGTTGTCCACACTCTTGTGATCACAAGTGGTTGGGAATGGGTATTGGACGCTACCACATTATGGGTTCGATCCTCTTGCCATGCGAAACTAAGTCATATTTGTTTAGGACACCCACATGGATATGAGTCTTGATTTAGGGGTTCATTTGAATATCCGGAGAGAGGGTCTATCCATGGACTACATCTCCCATTGGAGATTAGTCTGAGCCCCACCATAGATTCGAGATACCCAAGTTAATTAAAAAAAAAAAACTGAATGTTTGGCAGACCTCTAGAGCAAGAACAATGGTGAACCCCTAGCTTGGGGGTTCTTAACCATTAAAAAATATTTTTTTTTCGACAGATGGTAAAAAAAAAATTAAAATTAAAAAAGAAAAGACGAACCAATAACAGGGAGACACCTAAACGTCAACAGTGAAGAATTGGGGTTCTTGGGAGCCTTAGTTAAGGACTCCACCGAGACTCACTCTCCAAAGCTTCATTTTTTAATATTTTTTTACTTTTCCTTCGTTTTGGAGCTAAGAGCTCCCATTGGAGCTGCTCTTACTTCAAAAAAATGAATGAGCTAGTGGTATAAATATTGTAAAAGCTAATGACTTCATTATCATTACAAATAATGGGATTTTACATTAGACACAGTTATAAATACTAATAATCTTTAATCTAATTTAATATATCTACGAATTTTTAATAAATAATGCACAACTTTTAATTTACTGTATTATGGTCTATAGATAGCATAAAACATATATTGTATTCAATTACTATATAAGTTAATTAAAATTTGTTGTATTATAGATGAAAATGTTTTAAAATATTTAAATTATTACAAAATTTTCAACCCGCATATTTTCCGAATTTACCTCACTTTTTCGATAACTCGTTTGGTCTGGCTCAACCGTTGTTTATATAGCGCGTAGCGCATTTCCAAACATGTTATAATTAACTTATATGAGTAAGAATGGAAAGACAAATTTGTAGAGTAAATGTCATATATATGAGACGATGATATCGATCGGTAACAAAACTCAATCAGCATGAATGAGAGTATCTCGATTCTCTAATAAGTGGCACTTTGTGTTTTCTTTCCTGAATTGTTTCTCATCGTTTATCAGCCAGCCATGTGAAAAGACCGATTTGCTAGCAAAAAAAGTTCGAAAGAGAACAAAGAAACTGATTGGATGAACATTTTAGAAGGAACTCGGAGGCCTCGAAGCTCAAACGGTCAGCCTCCTCCACAGCCTGAATCTTCTCCGCCGGTGAGTCCTCCAGCTTTCCACTCCTCTTCTAGCGAGAACCGTCGGGAGGAGACAAATCGCTTTTTGGTTCCACCTCTCCCGAAGCCTCCAGAACCTCTGGCTTTTGCGAAGCTACTTCAACACCTAGCGAATCCAAAACCGCCAAATCCTCCGATATGGCTGACGAAGCCGCAAGATCCTCCGCCAGATGCTCCGTCAGAACCTCCGCCGTGAATGACGAAACCGCCAGAACCTCTGCCAGACCCTCCGGATCCTTTATTGTTGTTCGAATGGAGTCTCGCAAAATCGCCGCATTTTCCACCATTCATATCCGGAGTGGCCAATCCTTTGCTTCGCCCAATCGATTTCATATCCACTTCATCGGATATGAAGCTTTCATGTCCGAGTCGAGATTTTCCCGCCGGCGTACAAGCGGTCGTATGGAAAAGCCAAGCCTCTGCGTTTCCTCGCGCACTCAATCGGCGTGCTCCAATGGGCCATTATCTTTTGTGTCCTGTTAATGGGTCATGGTTCCAACAAGTTAAGCCCATTGTGTTTCTTCATTTTCTAAAATCTAACCTAATCAGAGGTGCATCATCAACATCAGGCAATAGCAATTTTCTCCTTTGCCTGGGAGAGATCAATATCTTTTTCCTTCCTTTTGTGGAAGAGATCAATTCCACCTTCGTTCCCTCTTGGGAAGAGATTTTTTCAGTTCATTCTTCTTTTTGGAGAGTTACTGAATCCATCATCCTCCTTTCGTTGGGAGAGAATCATCTTAACCTTTTCACCTGTTTGTCATCTTTCGTTTCGAGGATGTCGGTCGGTGAAGATTGGTTTCCAAAGTCACACTGCAAAGTGACCAAATTTCAAAGTTCCGGTTTGTCCGTGAAACGTTCATTGACGTATTTGAGCTATGTCTCAGATTTGAAGTCATCATATCATGAAGATTTTTCTATTTTAATTTGTGTTAAATGTATGTTGGTTTGCGTTTATGGAGGACGACTAATTCCCTCTAGTTGTATGTTTGAAGTTTAGATGAATGAAATGGTTTGTGACAAAAAAAAAAAAACATTTTAGAAGGAATGGATAAAACATAATATCTTTTCTTTTCAGTTACTCTATTTTTCATCGATCAAATAATTTCTAGTGAATTTTTTTCCCAAAGTAGAAAAACAATAATAAAATATAAAATTTTCCTTCTTTTAAAATGAAGAGGACAGATTTTTCCTCCTTTTTATTTTTCCTCTCTCTTTTAATATATGAACATCAATCGCATCCAAAATAATTTTGTTGTTGTTTATCCTTACTATTTCACAATACCCGGAAATAAATTGTTTAATAAATAATTTAAGTGCATTTGTGGAAAAATACTAATAATAAATCATTTCCATACATAAATGATATCTCATTTTCCAATCCTTTTGATTAGTCCTTTGTAAATAAGAGATCGATCTGAGGTAATACTTCTCCATCCATAGGATCATGAGTATAACCTTATTGGGTCTAAAGGACCCGCGTTCTGGTAAGAAAAGTACTTTTAATAATATTTATATCTTTTGTAAAAGTACTTTCGAAAAATAATTCCAACTATCGGATGGCATTTTACGACAGGAAAATATTCGGTTAAATCAGGTTATCAAATAGAGCGTGAATTCCCGGATAAAGAAATGCTAACTGTCGTTTATGGGCCAGATGTCAAGCGACTTCATGACTTTTGTTGGAAATTAAAATGTCCACCAAAAATAAAACATTTTATTTGACAAGCAATCTCGGGATGCCTATCGGTCACAAAGAATCTAAAGGCCAGAGGAATTAGGTGTGATACTCAATGCGCCACTACTCCGATTGAACAGCCTGTTTGAAATTTTTAGGCTCCTTCTCTTTGATCACTGCACTCAAAAAGGCTCTATGGTCATGCAAAAAATGTATGTCAGATACACATTTGTCAATGGGATATGGTGTATTACCTGAGACTATAACCGAGGAGTCTGATCCGGGAGAAAGTGAAGCGTGATGGGAATCATGATTTGCATGAGCATAGTATACCTCATATCCTTGTAACCGAACATAAGGTTTCTTATCTTGTTACCCTCTGCCCAATAAATTTTCCGACTGAGAATCAATCTCTTGCGGAGTAATAATTTCCTGCCTGAAACCCTCATTGTCAGATACCCATGTAGGTATACTAGCTGCTTCAGTTTCAGTCACCACCTCATCCACAGACTCAATGCTCCCCCTCGATTCAATAATTGGTGAAACTCCATCAACCCAATCATCCACCAGACTACTAGATTGATTCTGGACGTCAGTTTGTAAGCTTCCCACAGAATCAAATGGAAAGGATCCTTCATGAAACACTACATCTCATGATATGAAAAATATATTTTTCTGAAGATCCTAAACTCCCATCCTTCTTTCCAAAGGGATAGCCTAAAAAATGCACTTCTTTCTTCAAATTTATCCTTGCTTCTATCTCTCCTATGCACATAACACAAAGATCTCATACAATGGTTTTGTTCCAAACAAGATATCAAATGGAGAGACGCTATTCAGTAACTTTGTAGGTGTTATGTTGATTACATGATTTTCTATCGAAATTGCTTCTCCCCAAAACTTGATGGGCAACTTGGCTTGAAAAAGCAATGCTCGCGCACATTCAATATGTGTTTGTGTTTTCTCTCCACCCTTCCATTCTACTGAGGATTCGCAACACAAGACGTCTGATGGATGATTCCATTTTCTTGAAAATATGTGCTTAAACACATAATTCCATTCCATTATGACTCCTCACCATTTTCACTGAATTGCCAAACTGTTTGTCGACATAGGCACATAAATTTTGCAGTATTTTCGACCCTCCGACTTCTCTAGCATCAGGTACATCCATAATGCCATGGAGAAGTCATCTACAATGGTGAGGAAGTAAACAACCCCACATGAAGTTGGTATTCGATATGGTCCCCAAACGTCAACATGGATCAAATCGAAACAAGTTGAAGTTTTATTAGAACTATCAGGAAAAACATCCCTTGTTTGCTTAGCCCAATAACACACATCACAATGACTAGGGCTATCTTTATTCAAAACATCAAAATCCTTAGGAAAATCTGAAAATACTGAAAACGAAGGGTATCCAAGTCTCCTTGCTACAATACTGAATCCGCTTTGCTTATGTTCTAGTCACACAAGCACTTATCACATCCTTAAAATAGTAGACCCCATCATGTTCTTCACCTGCTCCAGAGTCCTCGAAGAACGGTCCTGTAAATTACAAATTGCATCGGTAAATAACGCAAAGCAGTTAGTACGCTTGAGAAGTTTTGAAACCAAAACCAAAGAACAGTTGAAATCAAGCACATATAACACATCAACAAGCGATATACAATCTCTCAAGTGCACGATTCCTCTGCTTTTTGACTGTGTAGTACTTCCATCTGCGAAGCCTACTGTACACGGAGATGCCTCTTTCACGTCAACAAGAAGAGATAAGTACCTTGTCATGTGATGAGACGCTCCAGTGTCTAATATCACATCTCCTATTTTCTTACCAGAGAGTTTGACTAAAGATGTTCATCTATTGCGATCATTCCCTTCTTGAATGATTTGCGTTATGGCCTTCCATTGTTCAACCGTAAGTTCAGGAGCTGTAGATACATGTGGACTTGTACAGTGAGCTGTCAATGCAGTTCCACGACCACCGAATGAAGAGTAGCCTCCTCATCCTCCTCTGTTTGAGCCATGACCATCATTGCGTCTTGCTTTTTCAGTATTCCACTCCGGATAACCAATTATTTGCCAACAAGCTGCCTTTTAATGTCCTCTGATAGGTGTGTAGTTTTATCCCTATTCTACTGCAAGTGCACAGTTAATGCAATCGTAGTATATAAGGTATCGAATCCCACAAGGACTCTCAGTCACACAATAGATTAATAGCAGTTCAGATTAAATTAAGCGAAGCAGATGTGAAAACAGTAAGCGAAATAAAAGGTGAATCAAGTGAGTTTGTAAGCAAGAGGGCAAAGCGTTAGGTTTCAGGAGTTCTCAGGAAATCAGGAACGCAAGCAATCAATCTATCTAGATCCAATCAATAACTATTCTAGAACTCAAACACTGATATAGAATTAACCAAATTCCTTTGCGATAATTCTCTAAGTCTAAGTGCAGCAAACCAAACTTCCGTTTGCGAGAACTAACAGATTAAACTAGCATTAATTCCAAGTTTGATATGTTCGCAATTAACCTGAACCAAACTTTCGTTTGCGAACAGTTTAATTGCTTATCTAAGTTCTTTTCAGTTAAATCAACCAACTTCCGCTGAATTAATCAACCTAACATCATAACTCTGATTAGCTACTTCAGATTTAGCATTAAGAACAACTTAGATAAAGAACTAGCAGATATAAATCTCTACAGATTGATTTAAACTATAATTCTCTGAAATCCCTAATGAGAATCCTTCAACCTAACAGGTGATCTACTCAGACATGTTCATCGAGACAGAAAACATCTTAAGTAGAAAACCAAATATCATAAAATCAAATAAGAACTGGGGTTCAAAATCAAGTCTCTTTCGAGATCAGGATCAGCCCCTCAACTCTCTCTGAGCAAAACTTAACGTAAGAAAAGCTTATCCAGCGTCGCCTAACAAGTGGCTGTAAAACCTAATTATAATCCTAAAACACGTTTTGGGGCTTCTTTGTAAATATCAGGAACTTCTGGGCAGAATTGCAATGTCATCATTCTTCATCAAACCGTCGTTTGGCCCATCTCGCTGGTGCATCGATCGATGCTAGGAATGCAACGATCGACACCCTTCTCTGTTTCGGTCAGTGAACTCTATCTCTCGGCCAAATACTCCAATTAGCTCCAGAAAGTGTCTAAATCACCAAATATGCTCCAAATGTGTTTGTACCTAATAAATACCTGAAAAGACTCTAAAACATAGTGAAAGACTCGATAAATAACACATATACCATGCTTAAAAACCCTAAAATCCATGGTATATCAACTCCCCCACACTTAGCTCTTGCTTGTCCTCAAGCAAGACAAAGAACTAAATGTAGTCAAGAGGTTTGAAAACTCTTCAGAAACTCATTTCATCTTAGAAGCTACAATACTTAGATTCCCCTTAGTAAACCACTGAAAGAATCAATCACAGGATATCAAGACCAACATGTACTTCCCCCACACTTAGCAACTGTCCTAGGTAAACTCCACAATCACATTCAAGCATTCAAATTCTCCCTACTGACTTCTGCAAGTATTTAAGTGCGGTCTCACCTAAGGAGTATCGATCTAAAGGCACATGGATTCTTACCTTATCAGCTCTAGACCACCATACTATCTTTCTCTAGTCCCTTTCTTCTCTTTCCCTTCTTTAACAACTGATTTTTCCCCACTGGGTATCATTTTATTTTTTTAATCAGTGTTCTTCCCGTTATGGGGTATACTTTGGACACATTCCATGGATCACATGAGAGATAATAGTGTTTGCTACTATTCTCATGACCACTTCGGAGTTACTAACTCATCCTCAATTTTTTTTTTTTTTTTTTTTTTTTTACTTTATAGAAGGGGAGAAGATGACTAAATAGGACAGGTTTACAGGCTGTGTCAGAACTAACAGGGAATCCGACATAAAGCATACCAAGCCCTTAGGTGAGAAATCTAAGTCAGTATTAAGGTTGAAGTCAGTAAAAGGATCCTCTGATACCTGAAGTGATGCGGGTGTTCCCAGTAGGTTGATCTGTGATGGGGTTTTCTAATAGTCATAGATAGATCCTGCAACTTCATCCCAATGGTTACTTAAGTTCCTGCAAGTCTTGTAAATCTTCTCAGAAAATCATAGTTTCTTACTTAAACAATTTTGACTCAATAAAACAATTTTTTTGAAAAACGGACTGACTCTTAAGAAAACAGAAAGATATAATAAGTCAGTAGCACCTCCCCCACACTTAAGACACACTGTCCCCAGTAGTGTCCAGCGAAGGATTGGTAGAAAGAAAAATAAAAATTGTTAATGGATGTTTTAGTTCTGTCGGGTTTTACCTCTGTCGCACAAGCATCGATCGTTGCACTAAGTGCACCGACCGTTACTTGGCGATTTTTCGTTGAGTGTCGATCGTTGCTCAAAGCAGCAACGATCGTTGCAATGCGCATATCGGATCAGACACCTAGTTAGCAGGTTAGTCCGTCGGTTTATGTCAATTTTTAAAAACCTGCAAGCTGAGAACACTAGAAACACAGTAAAATCGAAGCAAAAGAAGTACCGAACAAAGTACAAATCATCCAAACATAGCAAATCCTAAATAAATGAAAAACAAAAGTGCAAGAAAAGATAAAAAGTCAGAATACAGAACCGAAAGTATGGAGACTACTCTCACTCGCTCACATCGTCTATCCCACCATACAATGCATCGTCATCGGCTGCCTCGGGTGCGGGATCGGTATCAGTCGGAGATCGCTGTCGACGACGGTCAGGTACGGGCTGATGGATCTGTGGTGGCCTCCTGCAGCTGCAAGTACGCACGAAGTTCCAAAGAACTCGAAACATACCGTCGGATCTCTCTCTCCACTCTGCCTCAGAATAAGCACCGTAAGCCATCGCAGGCTCAGGAAAGGGGCCCACAATGTCGACAGGGGCAGGCGCGGGCGCAGGAGCAGAAGATGTCGAAGCTCGTGAGGAAGGCTCTCCCAGTGGATGAGCCATGGTCGGAATCCCACGCTGCGCAGACTCAGGAGGCTGAAATCTCAGTGCCTCTAATGTGTCAATCTGTGTCCATCTGGCAGCGGGAAGCTCGATACCAGTCCTCCCAGTGGTCGGATCAGTGTAAACCCAAATGCGCCCCTCCTTGAGCCAGGTAGCGCTCTGCAGATGACTGAGATCCAGGAACTCGCGAGCCGTATCACGCTCTGTGTCATGCAGAGGAATCCCACAATACTCAAAAATGGGAGTAAGTAAACTCCCTACCGTCTCTGTGCCAGCTCCATCAAACGGCTTCAGCTGCAAATCAACCAAATGCTGTGCGAAAACAGCTCCCAAGTTGAGACCCGCAGTCGGATCTCTCACTCCACTCTGCCTAAACTGATCTCTCAGCCCCATAAACAACAACTCCATCTCAAGTTTGCGCATCTTGTTGGCCTCAAACTTGCAAAGCAAGCTCCAGCACAAGATACGCGAGACATATCGCAGCACCGGATGTCTCATCTGCACTACTGGCGTGGTCCTGGAGTTGTATCGACCGCTGCCAATACTCTCCCAGAATGTGCGAGCCTCCAGCGGATCCCACTCGAGTGGCATGGCTATGCGCCTCGGCGCAGTACTGAACCCGTAGATCCTGCAGAGATCAAGTAGAGGAATCCGATACCTGACCCCCCAACTCATGAAGGTGAAAGCACCCCCTGTAGCGCTCCTGTGGTCGGGATCCGAGTAAACCACTCTGCAAGTGGCCAATAGCTGCCTGACCAGCTCAGGATAGAGGTCATAGTGTCGCATCGGCATTATCCCTAGACCAATGCCTCTGCACACAGCCATCACCTGCTCATCGATCCCCAGAATCCTGCAGGTGGAGTAGTCCGCGAACTTGGTTGGCTTGATGATCATCCCACACCAACCACTGTAGAGTAGCGAGTCATACTCGTCCCAAGAAGAGAGCAATGGCCGCTCTGTGAACTCAGCGGACCTTAAGAAACGTGTGAGGTCCTCCGGCCACTGTCGGGTCGTCGGAAATGATGTCGCGTCCTCTCTGGGCCACGGTAAAGCAATTGGTGGCCCATATCTGTTGTACGGTGCGGGTGACTTTGATTCCCTGTTAAACCATTCAGGCGGTGGGGTGTAGTGTCTTGTTGCTGTGGACGCTGTGGCTCGCTTCTTGCGGGGTTGCCTTTGAGACGCCATCTGCAAAAGAAACAAATTTCAAATAATAATAAGTCTCGGCAATTTCTCTGTGAAATCGCGAAGCATCGACCGTTGCATCTAAGGCATCGATCGTTGCAAGGCGATTTCGCGTTATCGAACATTTCCCAAAATCGCAATGCAACGACCGCTGCTCGAGAGCAACGACCGTTGCAGGGCGATTTTGCCGCAAACAATTCATCAAAAATCAGTTTAAAATGGTGTTATCAACCACAAAATCAGCAACAATCCATCACTAAACAACCTAAAGCATAATCATGTCAACATGCATTCATCAATTCCATCTAAAATCTCCAATTTCTAAAACCCTAAAAGTGAAATCCGAAAAATCAAAAATAGAAGTACATTACCTTGATTTCGTGAGAATTGGGTATGATAAACAGATTGGGGATGTAAAAACAAGTGAAATAGTGCTTAGAATCAAAGAAATCGATGAAGAAATGGTGATTTTCGGTTTGGGTTCTCGGTGTGTCGACCGAAGGAAATGGAGAAGAAAGAGAGAAAATAGGGTTTAAGGTAACTTACCTGGTCGTGGGTGCAACGATCGTTGCTTTAGGGGCAACGATCGATGCTGGTTGAACCAGATTGATTCCGGTTTAGCTCAATGTACCTTAATTTTCGATTTAAACCAAATGCAACGACCGTTGCACATGTATGCAACGATCGTCACTCCTCTCCAGACTTGGTTCTGTATCTAAGAACTTACAAAAACAACTAAAAACGTTAAATCCTAAGAAAAACACCAAAAATGAAAAAGAAAAGTAATTAAACCGAACAGTGGGTTGCCTCCCACTCAGCGCTTGTTTTAAGTCATTAGCTTGACTTTTGGAAAGAAGGTCAAACTTATGGTGGTTTCAACAGAGACTTTGAGTGTCTCTGTGAATGCCTTATCATCCATGGTGGGGTGTAAGCAGTAGCAGCATGATGTCTTCCTAGGAACGTGAGGAGGAATGTAGGGTGAAATTGACACTTGGGTGTTTTAACGCTCTCTCCTGCATTCATAACAATGGAGTCAGGAGGTGTAGACTTAGAGGATTTATGTTTTACCTTTGGCAAAGATTTGATGTTCGGAGCCTTCTGTTTATGAGTAGTTTTAGGCCTTGAAGATGTTAGAATAGGCTCTTGTGGAACCATCATCTTCTTGTCAACCACCAATGTACACTGAACCTCATCTTTAGACTTAACGGGAGCTTTCGGGAATGGTAAAGGAGGTTTGTAGGCCTTTTCCCTAGCAGGTTCTCGAGACATGGGTGAAACTGGTTCCTCTCGGGGAGCAACGATCGATGCGTGTGATGCAACGATCGATGCTGTCGTCTCAACTCGGGTTTCAACTACAGTCTCGGGTTTATCTGCTTCTCGGTCCATTCCAGCTATCTCAGATTCAAATTTCTCTTCTTGGCTTGGTACCGCTTCAATCTGGACTATCCAAGTCAAAATATCCATGTCAATCTCTGTTGAGTCAGGTGCATCGAAGCTTTCTAGCTCAGGTAATCCAACATCAAATTCTCCTCTGTCTTCCACAAATTCCACAGCCTTAACTGCTAGACATGATCCATGATCCATCTGTGTGTTATCCTGAGTGAGAATGTTGCTGTCATGAGCTTCTTGAGAATCTTTTGTTGGGGTAGAACTTGGAACTTGATCCATCTGTGTGTCCAGCTGCTTCATGCGAGTGCTCAAGGATTCAAATTTCTCATTCAAATTAGTGTACAGGTTCTCTAGCTTCGAGCTGAAAGAAGCTGTGTTCTGCTGTTGTCTTTCAATTGATTGCTCCAACATCATCTCTAGTTTGCTCCTTTGTGTAGGAGATGCCATATGGGAAGTATAATTATGGTCTCTCGATCCTTGAGTGTGCCTAGAACCCTGTCTCTGCTGATGTTCCAAGGTATGTCCATAAGAGTCGGCTCCAGCCACGTAATGTACCTCTGCAAATTTATCAGTTTCTGCCTCTGCTCGGAACTGTCTCTCCCTAAGTAAGATGTCGTGGATGTCATCTATCTTACTCTGCATCCCAGTTACTTGCCCAACCAATACATGGTAATCTGGTAAGATGGGGTTTCCTTTCCCATCTATTTTCTGACCTTTTGCGTTGCATATGTGACCCTCTTGGTCTCGTAAAACGCCGTTTTCACCGCGAATCAAAATAACAGGTTCCATGGCGCGGAACCTATTGAACGTCTCAGATCTCAGCATCGCTGTTCTCGCCTTGTGTCGATCGATGCAAGGTGAGCAACGATCGATGCAGTGCGAATCCCTGCGAATCCAAAATCAAAAACGTGAGTAAACAAGAAAATTAAAAAGAATGCTTAGTCTAGATCCTAGTACTACACTACAAAAAAAAGTGGCATTGATAGCACTTTAGAATAGCACGGTTTTCACAAGTGCTATAAAAGATGATATGCTTGACTGGGATACTCTGTTATAGCATTTTAAAAACGCTATGCCAAAATTCTATGCCAAAATTCATTAAGCGGGAACAAAAAATGACTTGGAGCCAAAAATTTTGCTTTGAGCGGTAACACTTAGGATTTTTGGGATTTTGGTGAAAATTTTCCCCCAATTTTTCCCCCTCTTTCGCTAAACACAGATTCATCTGTAAAAAAAAAAAAAGAAAACACAGACACTTTTTCCTCTCAGTTCTCTCGTCTCTCTTCTCTCTAACTACTCACAACCATGGCTCTAAACTTCACTGGCCATCTCCTTCACCGCGACCACCGCTTTCCTCTCTTCCTCCTCAAATTCCGCCGTCCTCCTCCTCACCCAAACCCTAATTCTCCATCTCCTTCACCGCGATCATTCATCTTTCTCTCTCTCGTCTATCTCTGGTCGCCTCTCTCTTTTATCTAGCCCTAGCTAGATTAAGAAAAAAGGAGGTCACTCATTTTAGCATTTTCTCTCAGACCATGGCGACGAAGCTGCTTCTCTGCCATTGACTTGTCCCTACCTCCTTGGGTCACTCCAAGAGATGTAATCAAAGGGCTTCTTCGATGGTGAAGATGAGAACGGGTCATGAAGCGGTACAGAGTCGTCGCTATGATTGAGGAGCCATTCTCGGCTGTTTCTTCTTCAGCGATTCAGATTCATCAATGGTGGTGACAGAGAGAGAGCGAGAGCAAACAATTTAAAAGGGATTTGAGCAAAGCTGATAATTTTCGTGTTGATATTGTTGGAAGTTTCGGTTGATCCTGATTCAATTCTCATATTGATATCAACCTAAACATGCATTAGATCTAGGTGTTCTTATTCAGAAACATTATGATCTCACCTTTTACCTGTTTGTTGCAGCGGAATTGATGAACAGGTCAGAGATCAGGGAGATACACCAAGGGATGAATCCTCCAAAGGCTCACACACGCAATCACAGGAAACTGGTTGCTAGACCGAGCTGAGGGAGGCGCCAGAGAGAGAGAGTTTTCGCGGCTGGGAGGCTTAGGGTTAGGGAGAAGAGACTTGGCTTTTAGACATTAAAAGCCTTCTCTTTCCCTTTTGGGCTTTTGGGCCCAATCTGATTAAATCCCATTTAATCAGACCCATTATTCATTCTCTCTTAGTACGACAAATGCCTAGCACTTTTGTCGTACTTCTGCTATGCCTTTCAACATTATTTCCTGCTAGCTTAAGCGTGTGACCCATATGGGATCATACAATAAAGGCAATAAGTCCAAGACTTATAGATCATGAGCGGACTCTAGCAAGCCATCATGACCCCCAGTATTGTATGACTTATGTCTGATCACTGACATACTCTTACGTTATAGAGACAGTACAGAGATTGCTGGACACAATTCCAACAATCTCCCACTTGAACTGGAATCTCTGTATTCATAATCCCTTTCGTCTCAATATCTCGATTAGTCATAAGGCAAGATTAGTGTCATCCTTATAAAGCCTAATCTTGTTCATCGGACTCTGATTTGATACTGACAATCCAAACGACTCGGGAAAGTCCGTTTGAGCATGGCCATGCGTTTTCCAGTATTCAAATCTCCGATTGGCCTAGAGATATTCACTCCATTTATATTGGAGGGACAAATCCCATCTTGTTCCATCACTGTAAACTACTCATTTCATAATGCACCCAAACAAGGTCCTTATAACTATCACAGAACGATAGCGTTAGACAATGATCAAAGTACATCAGTCCATATGCAGCCACATGCATGCGAACTCAGGTCTAAGGACTATACTCTATAGTCGTAGTAAGAATCTCTTATGACACAGATATAAATATCCTGAAGAGTTCTTATTAGCGGGTCTTGTCCGGTCGTATGTTCCCAACATACACCTATGTACTGACTTTGATGCCGAGCATCTATGACACACTGAGACTTTGTCATAAGTCACGTACCAATCCAGTCTTACACGGTTGTTGGTGTTCCAATTTCAACAACCTTCGACTAGGGACAGGATGATATAAAACATTTATCAAATATAGGATCTCATGATCAAGCTAAATGACTTCGATGACTCAAGATCAAATCATTTACTTCGATGACCTATAAAATGGTTCATATCATTTTGGAACGATTATTTCATCACAGTTAAAATAATCTTGAAATAATAATTTCATTAAAACATAAATAATAATGTTTTACAAGAACATATCAAATAACTAAAATAAAGCTCACAAAACTCCCACTCAAATTTAGATTACATTTCAATGTTTCTAATGCCTACAGCTTCAGTCAGGAACTCGAGCTTAGGCCTTGGGAGTGGCTTTGTCAACGGATCAGCGACATTATCATCTGTCGGAACTCGGCTGATCTTGACTTCCTTTCTATTAATGATGTCACGTATCAAGTGATATCTTCTTTGAACATGCTTGGATTTCTGGTGTGATCTTGGTTCCTTTGCCTGAGCTATAGCACCATTGTTGTCACAAAACAATGCCAGAGGCTCAGCCGCATCTGGTATCACACCTAGTTCCATAATGAACTTTCGTATCCAAACAGCTTCCTTCGCTGCTTCTGAGGCGGCGATATATTCAGCTTCTGTAGTGGAATCAGCAACGGTGTCCTGCTTGGAGCTTCTCCAACTTACTGCACCGCCATTCAGACAAAAGACATAACCGGACTGTGACCGGAAATCATCTGTGTCTGTCTGGAAACTTGCGTCCGTGAATCCACTGACTTTAAGCACATCACTTCCACCGTACACTAAGAACTTATCCTTAGTATGTCTTAGATACTTCAAGATGTTCTTTACGGCAATCCAATGGTTTTCACCTGGATTTGACTGGTATCTACTCGTCATGCTCAATGCATAAGCAACATCAGGACGAGTACAGATCATGGCATACATGACAGATCCTATTGCAGATGCATAAGGAATATTCTTCATGCGCTCAAGCTCAGCAGCCGACGTAGGGCTCTGCTTCTTGCTTAGCGTTGTGCCATGTACCATTGGCGTGAAGCCCTTCTTGGAATCTTTCATGCTGAATCTTTGTAGGACTTTGTCAATGTATGAGTCTTGACACAAGCCTATCAGCCTCTTAGGTCTATCCCGATAGATCCTAATTCCAAGAACGTATGCGGCTTCACCCATGTCTTTCATGGAAAAACAACTTCCAAGCCAGTCTTTTACAGACTTCAGCATTGGAACGTCGTTTCCGAGAAGCAGTATGTCATCAACATACAGAATAAGAAAAACGATTTTGCTCCCACTAGTTTTCTTATACACGCATTGTTCTTCTTCGTTTCTGATAAAGTCAAATTGCTTGATCGCTTCATCAAAACGAAGATTCCAGCTCCTCGATGCTTGCTTCAATCCATAAATGGATTTATGAAGCTTGCATACTTTCCCAGCATTCTTTGGATCTATGTAACCGTCAGGTTGCGTCATATACACATCCTCTTCCAGAATACCATTCAGGAAGGCGGTTTTCACGTCCATCTGCCAAATTTCATAATCATGAAAAGCTGCAGTTGCTAGTAGAATCCGAATAGATTTCATCATAGCCACCGGTGAATAGGTTTCATCGTAGTCCACACCGTGAACTTGTCTGAAACCTTTTGCCACCAACCTGGCTTTATAAATCTGGACATTTCCATCCACGTCAATCTTCTTCTTGAAGATCCATTTGCACTCGATGGCTTTTACACCAGCGGGTAAGTCAACCAACGAAAAGACTTGGTTGACCGACATGGAGTCCATTTCGGAATCAGTGGCCTTGCGCCACTTAGAGGAATCTGGGCCCATCATGGCTTGATTGAAGTTCGAAGGTTCATCACCATCAATGATCAAAAGATCATGACAGTCAGTCACGAGGAATCCCTGATATCTCTTGGGTTCGTGACGGATCCTCCCGGATCTTCGAACTTCAGGTACTACAGGTTCAGGCTCTACAATTTCTTGTAGATCCTCCTGCTGCTCTTCCTCATTAGGTTGAGCAGTTTCCTGTTCATCTTGAATTTCTTCAAGCAGTACCTTACTCCCACTGTCTTTCTTAGAGAGAAACTCCCTCTCAAGAAAGTTACAATCCCGGGCAACAAAGATCTTGTTCTCGGAACGTAGATAGAAGTAATAAGCCTTGGTTTCCCGTGGATAACCAATGAAGTAGCATTTATCAGATTTTGGTGTAAGCTTATCTGAGATTAATCTCTTTACATAGGCTTCACAACCCCAAATTCTTAGATAAGACAGCACTGGAGCCACTCCAGTCCATAATTCATATGGTGTCTTTGCTACTGCTTTTGATGGCGCTTTATTTAGAGTGAACACTGCTGTTAGCAGAGCATATCCCCAAAGGGATATTGGAAGGTCTGTGTGACTCATCATAGATCGAACCATATCCAATAAGGTCCGATTTCTCCTCTCAGACACACCATTCCATTGAGGTGTTCCGGGAGGAGTGAGTTGGGATACGATCCCACACTCTCTCAGATGATCACTGAATTCTTGGCTTAAGTATTCTCCTCCTCGGTCGGACCGAAGAGCCTTAATGCTTTTGCCAAGTTGGTTCTGTACTTCATTTTGGAATTCTCTGAACTTTTCAAAAGATTCAGACTTATGTTTCATCAAATAAACATATCCATACCTACTGAAATCATCAGTGAAGGTAATGAAGTACTGATAGTTTCCTCTTGCATTAGTGGACATTGGGCCACACACATCAGTGTGTATCAGGCCCAATAAGTCACTGGCCCTCTCGTTAGGTTTATTAAAGGGGGCCCGTGTCATTTTGCCCATCATGCAGGATTCGCATTTCTCACATGACTCAAAGTCAAATGAGCCAAGAAGTCCATTCGAATGGAGCCTCTTGATGCGTTTCTCGCTGATGTGCCCTAAACGACAATGCCATAGAAACGTTCGGTTTTCCTCATTAGGTTTAAACCGTTTTGTATTAATGTTATAAATTGGCGCGGATTGATCGAGTATGTAAAGCCCATTCGTAAGAGGGGCAGAACCATAGAACAAATTGTTGCGATTGAAGGAACATAATTTATTCTTAACTGAAAAATCATAACCTTCCAAATCCAACAAAGAAATTGAAATAATATTTCTGCTTATAGCAGGTACAAAATAACAATTATTAAGTTCTAAAATCAATCCCGAAGGTAAAGACAACAAGTAAGTTCCTACAGCTAGTGCTGAAACTTTCGCTCCATTCCCAACTCGTAGTTCCACTTGTCCTTGCTTCAGCCTTCTACTGTTGCTGAGTGCCTGCATATTAGTACAAATATGAGCCCCACAACCAGTATCCATGACCCATGAGGTATTATCAGAAGTAGTTGTATTAACTTCTATAACAAAAATACCTGATGAAGAAGTCTCGAAAGTCTTCTTCTTTAATTCCTTTAGACCTTCCTGGAATTTCTTGCAATCTCTTCTCCAATGCCCCAGTTCTTTGCAGAACCTGCACATGTCAGTAGGCCCAGCCTTGGACTTGGGCCTGGGCTTTGGCGTGTCCTTGTCCTCGACTTGGACACCCTTGGCCTTTCCCTTATCCTTAGCAGAAGACTTCTTAAACCCCTTGCCCTTTTGTACCATAAGTACATTGGGGTCCTTGGCGGGTTTCTTCAAGTTGGGCTCTGCAGTCTTGAGCATTCCGTGAAGCTCAGGCAGTGTCTTACTCAAGCCATGCATGTTAAAGTTCAGAATGAACTGATCATAGCTTGCAGGTAAAGACTGCAGAATGATGTCGCAGGCAAGTTCCTGGCTGATTGGGCAGTCGAGTTTGTGAAGATGATCGAGATAACCCATCATCTTCAACACATGAGGACTCACTGCCGCATTCGCAGCCAACTTACAGTCCAAGAGGTTCTTAACTGTCTGGAACCTCTCAGTCCTAGCCTGCTCCTGAAAAAGCGATTTCAGGCTTGCCATGATCTCGATTGGAGACAATACACTTTCGAACTGTTTTTGCAGCTCAAGAGTCATTGTCACCAACATCAGGCAATAAACATCATTTTCATCTGACGAATGCTTTTCCCAAGCATTGTGCAGAGTCCTGGCAGCATTGGCAAGAGGCCTCTCGGGGAGGGGATCTCGAAGGACATAATCCTTCTTCTCCTGCTTGAGGACCAGCCTCAAGTTCCTTGACCATGTCAGGAAGTTCGTTCCAGTCAGCTTCTCCTTCTCGAGAACAGACCGGATCGAGAATGTGTTTTGTGTGCTTGTAGTAGTCATATCTGAAATATATAAATAAAAAGGTTATTAGTTATTATGTTCAAAATGACTAATCTCGTATTAAAATTTAATATGATTAATCATGCATTATATTCAATAACCTAAGTTACCCTCAATAGAATATAATGATTCCAAGATCCACATATAACTAAGATCAAAGTGGGCCACTGGCCGTCACCCAACCTTAGCTTATATCGGTAAGCCCTATATCGGCTAATTATATCCGTGATATAACTCTTGGTTGTGAATCTGGGCCCGAGGCCCAATCCACTCTGATGTCTCAAGGCCCGGGACTCCCGATGGCCTAGTCAAGAAAACCGGACTATACAGTCATGTAATCATTAATGTCTGGGACTCCCAATGACATTTATGAATCACAAACCGTCTTACCCACGCAAAAGCAGACATCCTCACACTTTAAGGCCATGAATGCAATTGAATGGGCTTT
Source organism: Orychophragmus violaceus (assembly GCA_030180135.1). Classification (NCBI taxonomy): domain Eukaryota; kingdom Viridiplantae; phylum Streptophyta; class Magnoliopsida; order Brassicales; family Brassicaceae; genus Orychophragmus; species Orychophragmus violaceus. The sequence continues at coordinate 58,630,479 of CM058236.1, read as the reverse complement.
GACAGCTGACATAGCCTGGACAAGACATCCAACGCTTGATATTGTTTGAGGTTCGTAGGTTTATTAAAATCATTCCCAAAATAGAAGATTACTATTTCGGGAAACTTTCTATTTATGGAAACCTACTATTTTTAGAAACTTTCTAAAATTGGAAACTTTCTAAAACCGGAAACTTTCTAACTTTAGAAACTTCTTTAAAATCCAAAACCCGCAAATTCAGAAAATTCTATTTTAAGAAACTTTCTAATTATAAAATTTCGGAAACATTAATTTAAAAACGACTTTATAATTTTATAAAATAGATTTTAAATTAATCTGAAGAAAGACTCAATTAACTGGCCCAATTGTTTTAACTTCTTGGCCCGAGGCCCAAGAATTGGTCCATGTCCAAGACATGACCCAATTGTCCAATTAATTGACATAACCGGTCTGGTTCATTAAAACTGGTCTAACCAAGTTTTAATTACTACGATGACCACAATTGTCAACCGGTTATTTACTAAACCGGAATTTCTCAATTTATTTGGTCCAACCAAATCAAATTAGAAATTCCTGGTTTAGGCACTAAATCCAATATTTCTTTCGACATTGGATTTCTTATTCCGGTTTAACCAGATTTAATAAAATTATTAAACCTGTTTATTAAACCGAAACGTTGATTTTAATCAAGTTTTAAACCGAACCAGCTAACCGAAATCGAACCGGTCACGAACCATCCATGGCCGTGACCTAGTCCACACGATCACAGCCGACCAGCCGCGTTCAATCCACGATCCACGGACGGCCGAGCCTCACGCGATCGGGATGCAGCTGGACGGGACGAGCTCGGGACGTGAGACGGTACGATCGCAGGCGGGACGAGGCGCGACGATCCGATCGCTATCGATCGTGCGATCCTCGGCTGATCGGATCGACCACGCGACGCGATCCGTGATCCGTCCGTGCGTCGTGTCCGATCCAGTCGCCCATGAGCCGATCCCGACCCAACCGGCCATACCTCTCGGCCATAATCACCAACCGGCCAAGCCGGTCGATCCAATACCCGGCCGATCGCAAATCTGAGTCATATAGCTCACGTTTTGCGATTTTTCTTGTGTGTTTAGAGTTCAATTCTGATTCTTAATCGTTTTATCTTATCAGTAATTGATTCAAAAACAATTCTAAGCAGATTAAACAACCTAAACATGAATCTAAAACAAGAAACCTAAGAACCAATGGCTCTGATACCACTGTTGGAAGTTTCGGTTGATCCTGATTCAATTCTCATATTGATATCAACCTAAACATGCATTAGATCTAGGTGTTCTTATTCAGAAACATTATGATCTCACCTTTTACCTGTTTGTTGCAGCGGAATTGATGAACAGGTCAGAGATCAGGGAGATACACCAAGGGATGAATCCTCCAAAGGCTCACACACGCAATCACAGGAAACTGGTTGCTAGACCGAGCTGAGGGAGGCGCCAGAGAGAGAGAGTTTTCGCGGCTGGGAGGCTTAGGGTTAGGGAGAAGAGACTTGGCTTTTAGACATTAAAAGCCTTCTCTTTCCCTTTTGGGCTTTTGGGCCCAATCTGATTAAATCCCATTTAATCAGACCCATTATTCATTCTCTCTTAGTACGACAAATGCCTAGCACTTTTGTCGTACTTCTGCTATGCCTTTCAACATTATTTCCTGCTAGCTTAAGCGTGTGACCCATATGGGATCATACAATAAAGGCAATAAGTCCAAGACTTATAGATCATGAGCGGACTCTAGCAAGCCATCATGACCCCCAGTATTGTATGACTTATGTCTGATCACTGACATACTCTTACGTTATAGAGACAGTACAGAGATTGCTGGACACAATTCCAACAGATATCCATCTGGGTACAATCGTTCTTTACTCTTTGTCTTTCTCTGATTAAAGAGCTCCACGACTCTGCCACTTAATTAGTTTCTTCTTCTTCACAGGAAGAGCTCGTCCTCCGCCAGAGAGCCTCTGTCTTGACGCCTCCGTCTAAATAATTTGTTCTGGACCGTAGGTTTCCACGAAGCCCTGCATGTCTCCGAGGTATTTAGCCTTGTACTAAGCTTGTTCAAGATTCAATCTTTCTGTATTGACTTTGATGGGGAAGCAGTATCACTCTACAAGGATCACCGTTGCGGTAGAGAACAAATCCCTTCAGAAACTGTCCAGGTTCTGTTATCTGCTTTAATAACCATGTGTTCATTTTCACTGGTTCTTATAGTTTCTCAATCTCTTATTATCTTGCAGATTTTGATGGCTTACAAAAATGAAGTGTGGTTTGTGCAATTCTCTAATAGTGTCAAATATCTGGCCACTGCATCAAGCGATTGTACAGCTATAATATGGAAGGTAAACGTCTTGGACACATTGGTTTCTCTTATCTTTACCTAATGTCATTGAGAGAGAGAGAGAGACCATATGAATTAGCTCTGATGGGTAAGAAAACCTTACTAGGTTTCTTTGTATATCTCTTCACGCAGTGAGATGGGAAAAAAAATTGGATGTCTTGGCTTGAAGCTTGGTATATAAGGTTGAAAAGCCATTTTATGACACCAAAAATGTAACTTTTATATTGCAAGTCATAGTGGTTTTACTAGTTAACTTCTTTATATTTTTAGTGTTTCTATTACACTTTCTGGACTTTTGACTATAAGGGCTAAAAAGATGGTTAGTTGTGGCCTTGTGACAGATTGATATAATTTGGTATTGCATTTCAGGTATTGGATGACAACAAATTCATTTAATTTCGGGTCATGGGATATGAAATTAGGTAGAACATTTAATTTATAGTAGTTGAGAGATGAAAGTGTAAATAACTTTCACTCAAATCTTTGTTGGGGCCGTAACACTGCCATGTTTGTTTGCTAGCAGAAGAAGAGGCCGAGCAGAATAACTGAGCTTGAGTCGCTAGTCTCGCAGCTTCAAGAGGAACTGAAGAAGGCTAAAGATCAAGTCACAGTGTCTGAGACATCAAAGAAACAAGCATAGCAAGAAGCAGAAGAGTCCAAGAAGGACTACACGCAAACTTAAAGAGCATGGTTGAAGGCTTACTGTTGGGTAAGAAAAACCATTACACCTTGTCAGATATTCTTGTTTCTCCTTTTCATGTCTATCGAAAATGTAAAATTCTGGTGTTGATGTACCATGTTATCCAGGATGGACTTTGGTATTTGGTCAGAAGACAAAAAAGGACAAATGCCCTTTGCTGAAAAAGAAGACAGTGAAGCTTTAGAAGCTTATGCTTGCAAAGAGCGGCCATTGTTCTAAGCTCCATCACAGCTTTACCCTCATGGACTTAAAACGCCAGTCTTCTTTTCTCTTCACCAAAGCACAGTTTTGCATGATTGATTGGTTTAGTTCATGACATTAACTGCTTGGGCTCGATTCATATTTTTGTATCCCGTAGGTTGATAGAAGAATGCTGGCTAGATAAACCCACAAACCTCATCTCACGTGTGCTTTGGTGTCTGTCATGTATAGGTTCTGAGAAGTCTTCTGCTATTCATCATAGAGGAATCGTCCCAATCTGCAAAGGTCTCGATGTGATCAAACAGAAGTTGGATTTTCTTATCCTTGGTTCTGATTTTATGATGTTGTTTGCATTAGTTATGATTTTATCATGTTTTGTAACAAGTGTAGATTATATATAAAATACTGTGTAAACATTTTTGGTTTATTAATAAAATATTTCAATATTTTTTATATATAAATCCAATATATACAAAAATATATAATAATATTAATAATAATATAATACGGCTCGGCTCGGCTCGAATTTAACTATAGCAAGAGAAACTATCGCTATCATAGATGTGAGATATTATAGCACGACGAAAGTGCTATCACATATGGCCGACCTATTATAGCTGGGGCAGACATAGCAATTTCAAAAACGCTATTATAGTGAACAATATTATAGCACAGACAAAAAACGCTATCATATATGGCCGACCTATTATAGCTGGGGCAGAAATAGCATTATCACAAACGCTATCATATACATACGATGGCGTTTTTCGTGTGCTAAGAATAGAGATTTTTCTTGTAGTGCTAAATCTATAGGTGAACTCAAAGAGTCCCCGGCAACGGCGCCAAAAACTTGATAGCTGTGTAGTTTTATCCCTATTCTACTGCAAGTGCACAGTTAATGAAATCGTAGTATATAAGGTATCGAATCCCACAAGGACTCTCAGTCACACAATAGATTAATAGCAGTTCAGATTAAATTAAGCGAAGCAGATGTGAAAACAGTAAGCGAAATAAAAGGTGAATCAAGTGAGTTTGTAAGCAAGAGGGCAAAGCGTTAGGTTTCAGGAGTTCTCAGGAAATCAGGAACGCAAGCAATCAATCTATCAAGATCCAATCAATAACTATTCTAGAACTCAAACACTGATATAGAATTAACCAAATTCCTTTGCGATAATTCTCTAAGTCTAAGTGCAGCAAACCAAACTTCCGTTTGCGAGAACTAACAGATTAAACTAGCATTAATTCCAAGTTTGATATGTTCACAATTAACCTGAACCAAACTTTCGTTTGCGAACAGTTTAATTGCTTATCTAAGTTCTTTTCAGTTAAATCAACCAACTTCCGCTGAATTAATCAATCTAACATCATAACTCTGATTAGCTACTTCAGATTTAGCATTAAGAACAACTTAGATAAAGAACTAGCAGATATAAATCTCTACAGATTGATTTAAACTATAATTCTCTGAAATCCCTAATGAGAATCCTTCAACCTAACAGGTGATCTACTCAGACATGTTCATCGAGACAGAAAACATCTTAAGTAGAAAACCAAATATCATAAAATCAAATAAGAACTGGGGTTCAAAATCAAGTCTCTTTCGAGATCAGGATCAGCCCCTCAACTCTCTCTCTGAGCAAAACTTAACGTAAGAAAAGCTTATCCAGCGTCGCCTAACAAGTGGCTGTAAAACCTAATTATAATCCTAAAACACGTTTTGGGGCTTCTTTGTAAATATCAGGAACTTCTGGGCAGAATTGCAATGTCATCATTCTTCATCAAACCGTCGTTTGGCCCATCTCGCTGGTGCATCGATCGATGCTAGGAATGCAACGATCGACACCCTTCTCTGTTTCGGTCAGTGAACTCTATCTCTCGGCCAAATACTCCAATTAGCTCCAGAAAGTGTCTAAATCACCAAATATGCTCCAAATGTGTTTGTACCTAATAAATACCTGAAAAGACTCTAAAACATAGTGAAAGACTCGATAAATAACACATATACCATGCTTAAAAACCCTAAAATCCATGGTATATCATCCTCCCTTCCCACAATTAGAACATACACGATTCATGCGTGCATTACTTCCTCCTGCAGACTCATGACTGTCACGACGAGTGTTCTGATTTTCACGGCGAGAAGATTGTTGATGTTTTTTTCTTCTCCTGGTGTATCTCTTCTTACCACAAACCAATTGCATCTGATTTGTGTTCTCTAGATTTTGCAGAGTTCAATGTTGCTTCCTCTCTTATCACTTTAGCATAAACTTTCCCAAACCAGCCATCTCATCTGCTTCAGTATTAACAATCACCATGTTTCCAAATCTTGTCTCATCTAAATTTGCACATGATAAACTGATGTACATGTTCATCCTCTCGTTCTTTCTCGTATAAACTAGTTGCAGAACATGTACATGGTGGAGGTGGTATATACATTTGCAGCTTTTCCCACATAATAGCCAATTCTCCGTAATATTCCATGACAAATCTGCCGTTTTTACGACAACCAACAAGCTGTTCCATCAGTTGATGAATTGTTCCCAACAGCAAAACGCTTCTCCAGATTTTGCCTGAGTTTATGTGCATCTGTGGTGGAGGAACCTTAATCGGAGCCCTAAGTCCATGAGCCACAATGTGATACTGATCTGAACTACAGAGAGATTATATGGGCTACGGAACACAGTCGTGATGAGTGTCTTTCACAGCCGACTCGAAGTAAATATTTCCCTCATTTTTGGTGATGTTGAGAAAACTGTTTTGTTGCTCGCCACAACCGGTGGATTGGTAAAGGGTAGTGATCAACATGCTCTTTTCCTTGAGAGCCTTCGGTTTGAGCTCATCGTAGTAATCAAGAACCATATGGTACTTAAAAACGTTCTTGAGCTCGTCCTCTTCCCCGGGTCTACCAGAGATGGGACCGATAGCATCGTTGCTTAGAGTTAGCAGTGATTGTCTGATGTTTGTTGATAAGCTTTATTAAAAAGTTCGGTCATCATAAAAATGTATTTTTTATAATTTTTGGAAGAATTTGATGCAGTTTAATTTCATTGTTACTGAAACAAAGGTGTTATTGGTTTGTATATTTAAGTGTATTTGAAAATCTATATAAACATTAGAAATATTTATAAAATTCATTGATTTTAAAATTTAACATATAGATTTTAATTAATATTTGTGACATTTGTATCGTAGGATTTCTCTCGTGGTAAAATCAAATCCACATAAATATTCGTTATTGAATTAATTAGGATTATAAAATCACAAAATCAATAATATAACATTTTAATTAGGATTCTAAAATTATAGAACCAATAACAAATGATTATTAAAGATTTTAAAATCAATGATCTAATAATACATGATTTGCTTGAATTTGAAAATCTATTAAAATTCACAAACAATTAACCCCTACAAACCAACATGTTTAATTGAGGAATGAATTGCAGTTGTGTAAAACATTTTTTTTTTAAAACAAAAGGTAAACCAAAGTTTAGGTGTGGTTCGCTGTTCATCTACTACAGTTGAAGGCTATTACGAAAAGCAGAGCTACTTCGAAATCTTTGTTAAAAAGTTAGGCGGCTTTGCAAGACTATAATACATGAACCAAACATGAGACCAAAAAAGTAATGATCGCAGATGCAGACCAACTTTTACTAAAAGACATGCAGAACTGGTCTCAACTAGAGTCGGTGCCGCTAAAATAAAACATTTCTTTGCACTTAAAAACTATAGAGATCAGGTCTAAAACAGAGCATTTTATAAGGCGAAGACATCCTGCAAGTCAAAAAGCTATCATACTTTCAAAGAATACATGAAAATTTTCTTCAAAGCCTGCGAGACAATCTTTAAAGTTTAAGAAAAGAAAGGTCAGAGGAGCCTTGAAAAGGCAACATCAGAAGCAGTAGCAAGTAGAAGATCCACAACGTGGTAAACTATTACGAAGATGCCATTGCACGTAAATCAATTAACGACCAAGCTTCAGGGCAGAGCAGAGAAGCAACGAAGCAGTAGAAACCCGAAGACACAATTAGGGATCCTTAACCTAGTAAACTATTATGAGGATGCCATTGCAGGTCAATCAATTAACGAAGAAGCCTCAGGGCAGAGCAGAGAAGCAGAGATAAGCAATGAAGCAGTAGAAACCCGAAGAAACAAGTAGGGATCCACGACATAGTAAACTATTATGAGGATGCCATTGCAGGTCAATCAATAAACGAAGAAGTCTCAGGGCAGAGTAGAGAAGCAGAGATAAGCAATGAAGCAGTAGAAACCTCGACACAATAAAACAAAACACTCAGAAATTCATTTCTGTTTAAGTCTTTTAAGAACTTGGATAGGAATATTAAAAGTACTTTACCTAACGGCAGACACGACTACGGCTTCATATCCATACGCAAATAAGAAGCATGATCCAGCAATTCAAAAGTAGCAAGCATACCCAATCCACCCAAAAGCTAAAACATGTTTCTCTTAGTGAGATTCACAGATACTAATTTCCCTTAAGCTGTCTTCTTGACGTCGCAAGCAAACAGTCTGTTTCCTTATCCCTCAACACTTAGCTACGGCTTCTGCGCACATCTTTCAGACCATTTCTGCATAAACAGATACAAAAACTTTCAGTAACATGAACTTTGTATTTAACACCAACACCTAACATAAGATAATGCCACCATTCCTTGTTACATACAGCATAAATTATTGAGTAATGAATTGAGCAAAAGGGAGTTTACCCATTAGCATATGACACCTCCTCACGTCCTCTGTAAGGTGGTGGTGACCTACTGAAGTTGCGACCACGAGGAGAAGGACTGCGACGTCGTGGAGGAGGAGGAGATCTTGCACGAGGGCTGTAACTCCTGAAACCAAAAGACAAGTTAGATAATCTGTTCACTGAGCTAAAACCTTAAAAACGACTGATTTTATGTAAAAAAATAACCATTCAGAAAGAAAGGAAGAGGACAATAACCTGCGCCCTCCATAGGTTGGGCTCTTTCTGTATCTTGGAGGACTGCGACTACGACTGCGACCACGAGGAGAAGGACTACGACGCCTCCCAGATCCACCACGAGAGCGGCATTCACGTGCAAAGTGACCAGACTCACCACACTCATAGCACTTCAAATCAGAACCACCACGGCCACGACCACCATCACCTCCTCCACGACCACCACCACCACGACCTCCACCACCACCTCGGTTATGAGACTGCTCTACCCTCCATCCATTCTTGCCTACAATAACGGTATATCAAACTCTTAACTCTTAAGACGCATAACAACCGTAGAAAGCAGATTAATACCATCTAAATCACGGATGGCGTCGCGAGCATCCCTTGAGTCTTCGAAATCAAGAAAAGCATAACCTGGTGGTCGTCTTGCAACCCAAACACTGAACAAAAGAAAAGAAGGATGAGATAAAATTGCAATATACAAACTTTACGTCAACAATTGAATTAAATTGTTACCTCCTGATCGCTCCATAGACACGAAACTCATCCTCGAGTTCACGCTCAGTAACTCGCTCATCCAAATTACCAACGTAAACACGCGACATCTCTTCAATCAACTGATCAAATTAAACCAAAGAATTATTCAAGTCACAAACACGCAAAAACAAGAAATTGATCTTTCGATCCAATTCAGATTTTAGATTCAATTGATCAGAGAGAGAATCTATCGCAAGAAAAAATGAAATGAAGTAGAAGAAGTGAAAACGCAAATCGGGATCACCTGAGGTAGTGAGAAGGGCGAGACGGCTTCTCCTCGGTCGTGTGAAATTAGGGTTATCGAATTCAGAGTGGAGATGGTAATATCAACGAAAGAGAATTTTGGTGTGGGTCAACTACTCAACTTTAAAGTTCTCTTTCCCTACTTTGGGCTCATGATGGGCCTATTAAACTTTTTGTCTCACAATAAAATCGTTAATTTAAAACAAACAGTAAAACCCATTGACATTTCTACATTCCTTATAGGCCTCAAAATGGGTCTCTACTACAGTTAGGCCTAAACTTTTTGTCTGACAATATAAAATAAAACTAAGAGGGGGGGAGTAAAGACCACTAGTATATTATCAAAACAAACATAAGTACTTAAAGAAAGCTTTAGCAAACAGTTACAATGGTCGAAAAAATAAAAAGACGGGACAGAACTATGAATTATTATAGAGCTAGAATGTTAATCTAGGCTTTAGTGAACCATTGTGAAATCAATCATTGGCAACACACTTACAAGTGAGACGAGCAAAGAGAGTATCGCGTACAAATATGTCAATCTTCTTAAGGATGGATGATGGTTGAAGAGTGGAGCAATTATGAAGCTTCTCATTCCTTTCGTTATATAAGAAACAAATGGTCGCTTGCGCAACATTTCCCTTAAATAAACGTGAGAGCCCCTAGTGTGAGTTATATCGACGCAATAAGATCGTTCCAGTTGCTAAACATCAAGTTCGAAGAGTGAAAGCGAGATAGAATCAATCACCAAATCTTAACCGAAAATCCACAAAGGACAAGGAGATGATCCCTAGTTTCCTGATAAGAGTTGCATAGATAGCATGCATGAATAACATTTTATCCCTAAGAGGATATTCTCATCCGCACAGGAAGTCTATCATGTTGACAAACCTAGAAATTGAAGACGTGACCGGACACACTATACTTTGACCAAATCGCTTTTCCCCAAGAAACCAAATTGGCTGAAGGTCTTAGCAAATCCCACATTTTCTTAATAGATTTGTTGTATGATCTCCTACCTTCAGCACCCCATACATAAACATTATTACCCCTTAATGAATGGCGAGGCTCGATGGTAAGCAAAGTCTCACAGAGCACACATAGATCATGATTTCTTCTTCTTAGTGATACAATCTCCAACCACACGATTCAGAGACTGGATCAGCAAACTTTGAATAAACACGAGGGAAAACTTTGATGGACCGTCAATTACGATGTACTTAATGAGCTGGCCTAACAACAACCAGTTATCAAACCAAAGGCTTGTCTTTAGACAGTCTCAAATTTTGCATCCTATGAGGAGCTTCGCAAATGGTCTTAGGGATAACAAGGATTTCTAAATCCATGAATCACTACATCTTGCTTCAACAAGCCAGAAATTCCTTCGCTTTAGGAGATGCTCTTTGTTCCAAGCAATCCACAGAGAATAGTTTGTATTAAAATGGAGCCAAATCAATCACAAATTTAAAGCTTTATTCCAAACCTGGAAATTCTTCAATCATAATCCCACTTCAAGCTTTAGAAGGCATACGATTTGTAGTTCACTTTTACAGACAAACTCTTAGAGATATCACCACCCATAGGAAACTTTTACATAGATCTCTATCTCTCAGATACAACCTTTGGGGAAAGCTATATCAGACATCCAAAAGTTTATTTGATCATAGATTATCGAGGTTGTTAGTTGTAGCCGTCCAGCAAAAGAAAACATCTTAACTGTCCAACTAGAGAACTTATCATATATCTTATCGATTAAGGGTGAGTAATAAAGCTCTTCTAGCCATTAAAATTCTTAAACTAGTTAGAACCTTAGTTTTTTTTTTTCTTTTTTTTTAAATTAAGAGTACTTTTTATTCCAAATGGAAATTCTTGTTCTTACAAAGAAACATATAGAGACTTTCTAAAAGGAAAAAATAAACCAACCACAAGGATGGATTTAACATGAAACTCACGTGAAGCAGTGATTGAAGGTTGGCAATGATTACGGCTGAAAGTAGGCAAACCAAGTAGACAAGTAACTGTGATATGTGGTGGAGGTAGAGGTCGAGTGATGGTGGGAGCTTGAAGAATCCCTTCGGTCAAGGCCTGCCAATTTTACCCTTAAGAGAAGTTTGATCTCTCCTTCTAAAACATGCGCAGGTTTTGAAGAACCTGAGTGAAGCCTAATGTTCCTTTCTTTCCAAATAAAGTATACCATAGCATGAAACACTAATTTTCATGTCACTCTTAACTTCTCATTTAAGATACAACTCAAGATCCAATGCAAATTATCATCAAACAGAGATGGATAGTGAAGATTTGTATGAGCAAGAAGAGATCTCCATACCTCGGCCGAATATGAACATTGAAGGAACAGATGATGTTTTGCTTCTGATTCAGTTCCACACAACATACATTCTCTAGGGACATTGAGACCCCATCGTCGAAGCCGATCACGGGTTGGCAATCTATCTTTAATAACAAGCCAGAACAAGAAGACATGCTTTGGAATTCTCTCTTTGAACCACACAACTTTATACCACGATACTGTTGAAGGTGAAGGATGCAAGGAAATACAAGTTTTATAAGTAGAGTAGGTTCTGGGATCCTGATCCAAAGTATTCTTCCACAAGAAATAGTCTTCCTCTTCTTGCTCGATATATGGGAAAATTTTAGGAAGTGCTTGTCTAATAAGGCTGATGATCGGATTTCGACTTTGTGAAATGCTCCAAGCACCATTAGAGACTACAGACGCGACATTGGCCTTGGAAGATATGCCTGATACTTGTGGTCTGAGAGGGCATGTTATATCTATCAATGGACGTAAGGTCGTCCAATTGTCGTGCCAAAACAGAGCTCTATGATCAGAGATAACTCGACAAGACAAATAAGGGCGGGCCAACTCACGAAGTTTCATTAACCCTTTCCAAATCCAGCTTCCTTTGCTGCTAATATCATCATCCCAAAAGATCTTATCTTTAATTATGTGCTTCCTGATCCAAGCTACCCACAATGATCCATTTGAAGAGAACAAAAGCCAAATCAATTTTAGACCAAAGACCTTGTTCATGTCTTGAATTCTCCTTAGTCCCAAACCCCCTGTTTTTTTGGGTGTACAAACTGTTTCCCATGAAACCTTAGCACCTTTAACTGAGTTAGGGGCTCATGTCCACAAGAAAGCGTTGCAAATTTGCTCCAAAGTATCAAAACATGCTTTAAGTAGAGGAAATATGCTTGACCAGATGTTAATTATGCCAAAGATGACTGACTGAAGAAGTTGTAATCTTCCAGCAAAGGACAAATGCCTAATAGTCCAGCCTTGTATGCGAGATTTAACTCGGTCTATCAAAGGTTGGTAATCTTGTTGGCAGAGCTTGTGAGGTGATAGAGGAAGACCAAGGTACTTAACTGAGAGAGGCCCTTACAGCAACCCAAAGGTGGAGGCTAAGAGACTCGATAGAGGAAGATTGTTCCCATCCAAAAACAAGCAAGACTTGGAAAGATTTAGCGCCATACCTGAAGAAGATTTAAAGGATTTTAACACTTCAAGAATCCCTGCCAAAGAGCGTTCTGTTCCATCAAAGAAGACAAATATGTCATCTGCGAAACTCAGATGTGTAACTAAGGGATCAAGGCATAGAGGATGGGGAGTAAAAACATTATTTGTTACGCTTCTGTCCAGTTGCTTAGCGAAAATGTCCATTGCTAACACAAAGAGAGAAGCAGATATGGGATCACCTTGCCTTAGTCATTTTTCCTTGGAAAGAATCATGTTAACTCACCATTGATAGCGATGGAATAGTGTGGTGTGGATATACAGCTCCAGATCCAACCAATAAAGGTTTCAGGGATGTCGAAAGCTGCTAGGATGTTTATGATGAAATCTCAATTTACATTGTCATACGCTTTTGTGATATCAATTTGGGGACAACCTATCTTTGTTGCCTCTTCTTTGTGAAAGTCTACCACGAGTTCAGAAGCTAGTAAGACGTTTTCACATAAGAGTCGCCCTTGCACGAACCCAACCTGGTTTCCTTGAACTGCATCTGACATGAAGAGCTTCAGGCGTTGGGTCAGAATCCTGGAAATGACCTTGTATATAGTATTGCATAATAAAATTGGCCTGAACTGAGAGAGTATTGTTGCTCCTGGGGTTTTAGGAATCAAGGCAATGACAGTGGAGTTTACTTGTCCTGAGAGTGAGGATGTAAGGAAAAAATCCTTAACTGCTTTAAGAACATTAGATCCAACCAAGGCCCAAGAGGTTTGATGCGGTCATCAAAACCATACTAGACCAGGCGCTCGCTAACTCAAGTACTACGTCAGTCACTACGTCAGTCAGCACGCTGACTAACTCAACCACTACGTCAATCAGCGCAACTGACCCGATGGAGACCAACAGTCAGAAAATGAAGCACTCCGACCAATCCAGGAGGAACCAATCGACAAATCCAATTGTTCTGGATTCCCAACTCATCAGAGGACCAAGGAGAATTGGATTCGAACCAAAAGGAGTAATGGTTTGAAAGATATTCAACTTCCAAATCAGGAGATGCTACACTTGCCTTATTTGGAAGGTTATGAGTTTATATGTTGCCAAACTCGAACTTGGCGACCAGGAGACTTATTACTACTCCTAGAAGCACTCTACAACACCTTAAGAAGCACCAGCACACACAGGATCAGGCGGATCCTATTGGAACATAAACCAACTCAACCGAAGCTATTTATGGAAGCTATGAAGACCAATTGGTTTGCCACCTCTCAAACCAAGATTTGGCGACCAGGAGACATCTACCACGAGGACAAGAATATAGAAGATGTCCACAACTCATCCAGAATGCTCAGAATCAATTGGAGGCTCAGCTTGTTCAACTTTCCTTATTCTGACACAAGCACATTCAAGGAGAAGATCATCCAACGGCTCCTTTCCAAGAATGAGAGCTGCGAATTCTTTGCCTGTCAAGATGTTCCAGAGATTCTAACTTATCCCCTAAAGCCATCCAGATACAAAGAAAGCATCCAAGCCATTGAAGCCTTGCCATATTCAGCCTAACGGCTAGTTTTTCATTAAGTTCGATTTCTTTCTTGTTCAAGGTCAATATGACCGTTTGTAAAGAGCCTATAAAGGCATAGTTTAGCTCATTGTATTATTCACCTTTCAACCTTTCAATTAATCAAGTATTATTCAGTTCTTCAAAGAGTGTTCTTTGTAAAGATCTTTTGTCTTATGATTCATTGAGTGATTCAATTGTTTCCGAAGATTGTTGGATTAGTATTGCTTGTGTGACTCAAGCAGAACTAGTTCACCACCGATTGAGAGAGTCAATCATCACCCGCCGGTTGAGAGAGTCAATCACCTTCCATCCATTCCACCCATCTCGGTCAAGCAAGAGAGCTTTTAAGCCAGTGCTTGCCCTCCATCAATCCATCGCTCAAGCTTCCGCTCCCGGGGCTACATCAAGGTTGTGAAAATTTCTACTGTGAAACCATCAGGACCTGGGGCTTTGTTTCTGGGAAGACTAAAGACTGCCTCTTTTATCTCTACATCGATAGGAATGGCTGAGAGTTTGGAACCCAAATCAGACCCACATCGAAAGGGATGCAATTCTTTGATAGAATCCACTAAAGGAGGCTGAGTATCCGAATTTGATGTCCCTAAAATATCCAAGTAATATTGAACCGCCTTGGACTTAATCACAGACACTTCTGAAGCTTTGTTGTTGAAATCATCCCAAAGAAATTGAATGGTGTTTCTGTTGGAATTGTGTCCAGCAATCTCTGTACTGTCTCTATAACGTAAGAGTATGTCAGTGATCAGACATAAGTCATACAATACTGGGGGTCATGATGGCTTGCTAGAGTCCGCTCATGATCTATAAGTCTTGGACTTATTGCCTTTATTGTATGATCCCATATGGGTCACACGCTTAAGCTAGCAGGAAATAATGTTGGAACGGCTTAGCAGAAGTACGACAAAAGTGCTAGGCATTTGTCGTACTAAGAGAGAAGAATTAATGGGTCTGATTAAATGGAATTTAATCAGATTGGTATTTGGGCCCATAAAGCCCAAAAGGAATTAGACAAGTTTTATGAATAAAACTTGAGTCTGTTTTCCCTTCCAACCCTAACACCCAGCGCCTTTTTTTCTCCTCTCCCTGCGCCTCTCTTCCTCGTGGTCTAGCAGCCAGTTTCCTGTGATTGCGTGTGTGAGCCTTTGGAGGATCCATCTCTCGGTGTATCTCCCTGATCATTGACCTGTTCTCAATTCCGCTGCAAATAAACAGGTAAAAGGTGAGATCATATTGTTTCTAAATAAGAACACCTAGATCTGATGCATGTTTAGGTTGATATCAATATGAGAATTGAATCAGGATCAACCAAAACTTCCAACAGTGGTATCAGAGCCATTGGTTCTTAGGTTTCTTGTTTTAGATTCAAGTTTAGGTTGTTTAATCTGCTTAGAATTGTTTTTGAATCAATTACTGATAAGATAAAACGATTAAGAATCAGAATTGAACTCTAAACACACAAGAAAAATCGCAAAAACATGAGCTATATGACTCGTGTTAATGGTGATTGGCCTCGGGAACGGACGGTCGGACGCGGTTGGATCGGACGGTCGGGATCGACCGGTCAGACGATCGGACGATCGATCGCAGTCGATCGTTGCGTCGCGTTCCGGCTGCCGCGAGCGTCGCGTCCCGATCGCTCGGCGATCGTGGAGCTTGCGTCTGTCCCGTCCGTCCCGCCCGTCTCGAACGTCCGGTTGGTTCGTCCCGACCGTCCTCGATCTCGGATCGATCGGATCGCGGCTGAACGGCTGGACGAGAGTGTCTTGACTGGAAACTAGGTCACGACCAACTCGGTTTGGTTCGTGACTAGTTCGGTTCGGTTCAAGGCTCGGTTTAAAATTTGATTAAAAATCAACGTTCTGGTTTAATAAACAGATTTTAATAATTTTATTAAATCTGGTTAAACCGGGATAAGAAATCCAATGTCGAAAGAAATATTGGATTTAGTGCCTAAACCGGGAATTTCTAATTTGATTTGGTTGGACCAAATAAATTGAGAGATTCCGGTTTAGTAAATAACCGGTTGACAATTGTGGTCATCGTAGTAATTAAAACTTGGTTAGACCAGTTTTAATGAACCAGACCGGTTATGTCAATTAATTGGACAATTGGGTCATGTCTTGGACATGGACCAATTCTTGGGCCTCGGGCCAAGAAGTTAAAACAATTGGGCCAGTTAATTGAGTCTTTCTTCAGATCAATTTAAAATCTATTTTATAAAATTATAAAGTCGGTTTTAAATTAAAGTTTCCGAAATTTTATAATTAGAAAGTTTCTTAAAATAGAATTTTCTGAATTTGCGGGTTTTGGATTTTAAAGAAGTTTCTAAAGTTAGAAAGTTTCCGGTTTTAGAAAGTTTCCAATTTTAGAAAGTTTCTAAAAATAGTAGGTTTCCATAAATAGAAAGTTTCCCGAAATAGTAATCTTCTATTTTGGGAATGATTTTAATAAACCTACGAACCTCAAATAATATCAAGCGTTGGATGTCTTGTCCAGGCTATGTCAGCTGTCAAAGCCCATTCAATTGCATTCATGGCCTTACAGTGTGAGGATGTCTGTTTTTTGCGTGGGTAAGACGGTTTGTGATTCATAAATGTCATTGGGAGTCCCAGACATTAATGATTACATGACTGTATAGTCCGGTTTTCTTGACTAGGCCATCGGGAGTCCCGGGCCTTGAGACATCAGGGTGGATTGGGCCTCGGGCCCAGATTCACAACCAAGAGATATCACGGATATAATTAGCCGATATAGGGCTTACCGATATAAGCTAAGGTTGGGTGACGGCCAGTGGCCCACTTTGATCTTAGTTATATGTGGATCTTGGAATCATTATATTCTATTGAGGGTATCTTATGTTATTGAATATAATGCATGATTAATCATATTATACTTTAATACGAGATTAATCATTTTGAACATATAACTAATAACCTTTTTATTTATATATTTCAGATATGACTACTACAAGCACACAAAACACATTCTCGATCCGGTCTGTTCTCGAGAAGGAGAAGCTGACTGGAACGAACTTCCTGACATGGTCAAGGAACTTGAGGCTGGTCCTCAAGCAGGAGAAGAAGGATTATGTCCTTCGAGATCCCCTCCCCGAGAGGCCTCTTGCCAATGCTGCCAGGACTCTGCACAATGCTTGGGAAAAGCATTCGTCAGATGAAAATGATGTTTATTGCCTGATGTTGGTGACAATGACTCCAGAGCTGCAAAAGCAGTTCGAAAGTGTATTGTCTCCAATCGAGATCATGGCAAGCCTGAAATCGCTTTTTCAGGAGCAGGCTAGGACCGAGAGGTTCCAGACAGTTAAGAACCTCTTGGACTGTAAGTTGGCTGCGAATGCGGCAGTGAGTCCTCATGTGTTGAAGATGATGGGTTATCTCGATCATCTTCACAAACTCGACTGCCCAATCAGCCAGGAACTTGCCTGCGACATCATTCTGCAGTCTTTACCTGCAAGCTATGATCAGTTCATTCTGAACTTTAACATGCATGGCTTGAGTAAGACACTGCCTGAGCTTCACGGAATGCTCAAGACTGCAGAGCCCAACTTGAAGAAAACCGCCAAGGACCCCAATGTACTTATGGTACAAAAGGGCAAGGGGTTTAAGAAGTCTTCTGCTAAGGATAAGGGAAAGGCCAAGGGTGTCCAAGTCGAGGACAAGGACACGCCAAAGCCCAAGCCCAAATCCAAGGCTGGGCCAACTGACATGTGCAGGTTCTGCAAAGAACTGGGGCATTGGAGAAGAGATTGTAAGAAATTCCAGGAAGGTCTAAAGGAATTAAAGAAGAAGACTTTCGAGACTTCTTCATCAGGTATTTTTGTTATAGAAGTTAATACAACTACTTCTGATAATACCTCATGGGTCATGGATACTGGTTGTGGGGCTCATATTTGTACTAATATGCAGGCACTCAGCAACAGTAGAAGGCTGAAGCAAGGACAAGTAGAGCTACGAGTTGGGAATGGAGCGAAAGTTTCAGCACTAGCTGTAGGAACTTACTTGTTGTCTTTACCTTCGGGATTGATTTTAGAACTTAATAATTGTTATTTTGTACCTGCTATAAGCAGAAATATTATTTCAATTTCTTTGTTGGATTTGGAAGGTTATGATTTTTCAGTTAAGAATAAATTATGTTCCTTCAATCGCAACAATTTGTTCTATGGTTCTGCCCCTCTTACGAATGGGCTTTACATACTCGATCAATCCGCGCCAATTTATAACATTAATACAAAACGGTTTAAACCTAATGAGGAAAACCGAACGTTTCTATGGCATTGTCGTTTAGGGCACATCAGCGAGAAACGCATCAAGAGGCTCCATTCGAATGGACTTCTTGGCTCATTTGACTTTGAGTCATGTGAGAAATGCGAATCCTGCATGATGGGCAAAATGACACGGGCCCCCTTTAATAAACCTAACGAGAGGGCCAGTGACTTATTGGGCCTGATACACACTGATGTGTGTGGCCCAATGTCCACTAATGCAAGAGGAAACTATCAGTACTTCATTACCTTCACTGATGATTTCAGTAGGTATGGATATGTTTATTTGATGAAACATAAGTCTGAATCTTTTGAGAAGTTCAGAGAATTCCAAAATGAAGTACATAACCAACTTGGCAAAAGCATTAAGGCTCTTCGGTCCGACCGAGGAGGAGAATACTTAAGCCAAGAATTCAGTGATCATCTGAGAGAGTGTGGGATCGTATCCCAACTCACTCCTCCTGGAACACCTCAATGGAATGGTGTGTCTGAGAGGAGAAATCGGACCTTATTGGATATGGTTCGATCTATGATGAGTCACACAGACCTTCCAATATCCCTTTGGGGATATGCTCTGCTAACAGCAGTGTTCACTCTAAATAGAGCGCCATCAAAAGCAGTAGCAAAGACACCATATGAATTATGGACTGGAGAAGCTCCAGTGCTGTCTTATCTAAGAATTTGGGGTTGTGAAGCCTATGTAAAGAGATTAATCTCAGATAAGCTTACACCAAAATCTGATAAATGCTACTTCATTGGTTATCCACGGGAAACCAAGGCTTATTACTTCTATCTACGTTCCGAGAACAAGATCTTTGTTGCCCGGGATTGTAACTTTCTTGAGAGAGAGTTTCTCTCTAAGAAAGACAGTGGGAGTAAGGTACTGCTTGAAGAAATTCAAGATGAACAGGATACTGCTCAACCTAATGAGGAAGAGCAGCAGGAGGATCTACAAGAAATTGTAGAGCCTGAACCTGTGGTACCTGAAGTTCGAAGATCCGGGAGGATCCGTCACGAACCCGAGAGATATCAGGGATTCCTCGTGACTGACTGTCATGATCTTTTGATCATTGATGGTGATGAACCATCGAACTTCAATCAAGCCATGATGGGCCCAGATTCCTCTAGGTGGCGCAAGGCCACTGATTCCGAAATGGACTCCATGTCGGTCAACCAAGTCTTTTCGTTGGTTGACTTACCCGTTGGTGTAAAAGCCATCGAGTGCAAATGGATCTTCAAGAAGAAGATTGACGTGGATGGAAATGTCCAGATTTATAAAGCCAGGTTGGTGGCAAAAGGTTTCATACAAGTTCACGGGGTGGATACGATGAAACCTATTCACCGGTGGCTATGATGAAATCTATTCGGATTCTACTAGCAACTGCAGCTTTTCATGATTATGAAATTTGGCAGATGGACGTGAAAACCGCCTTCCTGAATGGTATTCTGGAAGAGGATGTGTATATGACGCAACCTGACGGTTACATAGATCCAAAGAATGCTGGGAAAGTATACAAGCTTCATAAATCCATTTATGGATTGAAGCAAGCATCGAGGAGCTGGAATCTTCGTTTTGATGAAGCGATCAAGCAATTTGACTTTATCAGAAACGAAGAAGAACAATGCGTGTATAAGAAAACTAGTGGGAGCAAAATCGTTTTTCTTATTCTGTATGTTGATGACATACTGCTTCTCGGAAACGACGTTCCAATGCTGAAGTCTGTAAAAGACTGGCTTGGAAGTTGTTTTTCCATGAAAGACATGGGTGAAGCCGCATACGTTCTTGGAATTAGGATCTATCGGGATAGACCTAAGAGGCTGATAGGCTTGTGTCAAGACTCATACATTGACAAAGTCCTACAAAGATTCAGCATGAAAGATTCCAAGAAGGGCTTCACGCCAATGGTACATGGCACAACGCTAAGCAAGAAGCAGAGCCCTACGTCGGCTGCTGAGCTTGAGCGCATGAAGAATATTCCTTATGCATCTGCAATAGGATCTGTCATGTATGCCATGATCTGTACTCGTCCTGATGTTGCTTACGCATTGAGCATGACGAGTAGATACCAGTCAAATCCAGGTGAAAACCATTGGATTGCCGTAAAGAACATCTTGAAGTATCTAAGACATACTAAGGATAAGTTCTTAGTGTACGGTGGAAGTGATGTGCTTAAAGTCAGTGGATTCACGGACGCAAGTTTCCAGACAGACACAGATGATTTCCGGTCACAGTCCGGTTATGTCTTTTGTCTGAATGGCGGTGCAGTAAGTTGGAGAAGCTCCAAGCAGGACACCGTTGCTGATTCCACTACAGAAGCTGAATATATCGCCGCCTCAGAAGCAGCGAAGGAAGCTGTTTGGATACGAAAGTTCATTATGGAACTAGGTGTGATACCAGATGCGGCTGAGCCTCTGGCATTGTTTTGTGACAACAATGGTGCTATAGCTCAGGCAAAGGAACCAAGATCACACCAGAAATCCAAGCATGTTCAAAGAAGATATCACTTGATACGTGACATCATTAATAGAAAGGAAGTCAAGATCAGCCGAGTTCCGACAGATGATAATGTCGCTGATCCGTTGACAAAGCCACTCCCAAGGCCTAAGCTCGAGTTCCTGACTGAAGCTGTAGGCATTAGAAACATTGAAATGTAATCTAAATTTGAGTGGGAGTTTTGTGAGCTTTATTTTAGTTATTTGATATGTTCTTATAAAACATTATTTTATGTTTTAATGAAATTATTATTTCAAGATTATTTTAACTGTGATGAAATAATCGTTCCAAAATGATATGAACCATTTTATAGGTCATCGAAGTAAATGATTTGATCTTGAGTCATCGAAGTCATTTAGCTTGATCATGAGATCCTATATTTGATAAATGTTTTATATCATCATGTCCCTAGTCGAAGGTTGTTGAAATTGGAACACCAACAACCGTGTAAGACTGGATTGGTACGTGACTTATGACAAAGTCTCAGTGTGTCATAGATGCTCGGCATCAAAGTCAGTACATAGGTGTATGTTGGGAACATACGACCGGACATGACCCGCTAATAAGAACTCTTCAGGATATTTATATCTGTGTCATAAGAGATTCTTACTACGACTATAGAGTATAGTCCTTAGACCTGAGTTCGCATGCATGTGACTGCATATGGACTGATGCACTTTGATCATTGTCTAACGCTATCGTTCTGTGATAGCTATAAGGACCTTGTTTGGGTACATCATGAAGTGAGTAGTTTACAGTGATGGAACAAGATGGGATTTGTCCCTCCAATATAAATGGAGTGAATATCTCTAGGCCAATCGGAGATTTGAATACTGGAAAACGCATGGCCATGCTCAAACGGACTTTCCCGAGTCGTTTGTATTGTCAGTATCAAATCAGAGTCCGATGAACAAGATTAGACTTTATAAGGATGACACTAATCTTGCCTTATGACTAATCGAGATATTGAGACGAAAGGGATTATGAATACAGAGATTCCAGTTCAAGTGGGAGATTGTTGGAATTGTGTCCAGCAATCTCTGTACTGTCTCTATAACGTAAGAGTATGTCAGTGATCAGACATAAGTCATACAATACTGGGGGTCATGATGGCTTGCTAGAGTCCGCTCATGATCTATAAGTCTTGGACTTATTGCCTTTATTGTATGATCCCATATGGGTCACACGCTTAAGCTAGCAGGAAATAATGTTGGAACGGCTTAGCAGAAGTACGACAAAAGTGCTAGGCATTTGTCGTACTAAGAGAGAAGAATTAATGGGTCTGATTAAATGGAATTTAATCAGATTGGTATTTGGGCCCATAAAGCCCAAAAGGAATTAGACAAGTTTTATGAATAAAACTTGAGTCTGTTTTCCCTTCCAACCCTAACACCCAGCGCCTTTTTTTTTTCTTCTCCCTGCGCCTCTCTTCCTCGTGGTCTAGCAGCCAGTTTCCTGTGATTGCGTGTGTGAGCCTTTGGAGGATCCATCTCTCGGTGTATCTCCCTGATCATTGACCTGTTCTCAATTCCGCTGCAAATAAACAGGTAAAAGGTGAGATCATATTGTTTCTAAATAAGAACACCTAGATCTGATGCATGTTTAGGTTGATATCAATATGAGAATTGAATCAGGATCAACCAAAACTTCCAACAGTTTCTAAGCAAATTAGCTTTAACTGATTTGAAAAAGAAAGTTGTTCTTGCATCTCCTTCGTTTGCCAATCTGATCCGTGATTTCTGGCGGAAAAAGACTCTTCAACGGATGACAGAAACAACCACTTATCCTTCGCAACTCGTTCCAATTCAAATAGTTCAGGGGAAGGAGAAGAGAGAACACGAGCTTGAATACTTTCAAGGGCAGTGAATGCTTCTTTAGTTCTGCCTTGGATGTTGCTGAAATGACCACGATTGAGGCTTTTGCAACAAAATTTTGCTAACCTTAGCTTCTTGTATATAGAGAACATTGGACCAGCTGGTCTGATTATAGTTGCCCAAGCTTCCGTTAAATTCTTCTCATAATTAGGATGCGAGGAGAAGAAAGAAAAGAACAAAAATCTCGAGCTTCTTCTCACTTCCAAGTTGGATAAAGACACTAGGCATGGCGAATGGTCTGAGCCTCCCGGAACATCAAAAAGTGCATTAGAGTCTGGAAATTTATCCTGCCAAGCGTCATTCACCACTGCTCTATCTAGTTTCCTCGATTTAGGGCTCGTTGGGTTCCGTTTAGTCCAAGTGAAAAAACAACCTCCATGCACCATGTCAAATAGATGTGAGTCTATCAAGCAATCTCTGAATTCAGCCAAACCAAGCAATGAAAGGGATATTGGTTCAAGTGAATAAAATTCTGTAGTCGCAAGAACTTGATTAAAATCTCCCATAAAGATGCATCGAGAATTCCGCAAAAGAGAAGAATATGCCAAAATCCTTATCTGATTCCAAAGGGGGATACACTCCTCTCTAGTGTTTCTAGCATAGATGAAACCAACAGTAAAGGTCTCATTTGTTGCAGAATTGAAAGCCACACAGAGAATTAATTGGTCTGTTTACAAGTAGACAAAAACTGATAAAACTGGTCTCCATAACAATACCATTCTGCCATTTTCCGCTGAACTTGAGTAGTTAACATCAAACCTCCAACCTTCAAAATTAGCAGCCATACTAAAAACCTCCAATACTGTCATGCTTCACATGAGTTTCCAAAAAACCTCCTACTAAAGGATTATTGGTAGTAATCCACCTTTTAACCGATAGTTGCCTATTATTGCCATTAAGGCCCCGAACATTCCAACAAAAACACTTCATAAGAAGTCCAAAAAGGGGTGGGATCAAGCACTCAGGCTAAAGAAACATGACCATGGCGAGAATCCGCCTTGTCGCCTGAACCTGTGCCAAAAAATGAATTACATGAAGGACTGCTGCCTTCTGAAACTGGTGAGGAAGGCATTGAGAGAGAACAACGAGCAAACAATTTTTGCCTTTGTTTTTTTCCTGAACTTACGCTTTTCTTTGGGAGAGAAATGATCTGGTGGTTCCTTTTCAAGAGTAGAAACTCTCTTCCGCAAGATAGCCTGAGCAGAACTGATTAAAATTTCTTCTTCTTCAAACTGAGAAGTGGTAACAGGCTTTGCAGCTTCTGATACAACCTCTGAGTAAAGAGCTTTGGGCGGAGAAGACAGCTTGATAACTTTAATCCAGGGGGCAGGTTCACCATCCGACGCAAGCAGTGAAGATGGAAGGCTGACTGAATTATTGGCGAGCGGTATGGTGGTCGAGGCTTCAGGGCCGACCTTTATCACCAGATCATCAAGAGGATGGGAAGGCTCTGATGAGGTAGTTTCAAGAGGTTTTTGGACATATGAAGGAATATCTTCTATAGGTAAAGAGGCCTCAACCAAATGTTTACGAATGTACATGAGGCCACTGGATTCTTTAGAAGAAGTCGCTGACTGAGTAGAAGGTGCATGATTCGATAGTGGCAGAGCTGAGACACCCACTCTTGGCTTAGAAGATTCAGGACAACGCAAGTTTAGATGTCCAAAATCACCACAGGAGGAACATAACAGAGGGAGATTAGGATAGGAAGCTGTGACTGTAACATAGTTATCCATCTTGTCCGTGACCCGAACCATGGTCAGACGAGCTTTGCCGAGATCAATAATAACACAAAGCTTAATGATTCCATTTGAATGCGGCCTGATTTTAACAAACTACGAATGCACAGGTGCCCCAACTCCTGAAGCAATGGCGCTGAAACCAATGTCTGACCACAGTTCCGGAGGAACGTTTTTGAACAAAACCCAAACCGGAGCCTGCCTCAGCTTCATTAGAGACATGTCCAGACACGAAGACCACAAGGAAACTGTGAAAGAGCAGTTTCCAGAATGCCAGAAGCCAACATCAACTACCCAGTTCCTGATAACTTCGAAATGTAAACCAGACATATTAATTTGGAATGCTGCTTGACTTGAATTCTTCCTTGTTTTCACCAAATATGATTGAGGTCTGAGAAAATATTAGCTGGTGAGGGTGGATTGCCGTGGAAATAACAGACAATGTGATCTTTCCACAATTGAGAAGTACCCAAAATAATACTGTCATGAGCTCTAATTGACGAAGTACCATCCTCGAAGATAACCGGAGAAGCGACTTTAGATAAGGGCTGATAAGAGGATTTCAGATTATCAATCCATGAAACACGGGATTTGCCAGTCGTCACCTGAGCTGGGAGAACCCCAGAAGAAGAACCAGAGAGGTAGAGCCTTGTCTTGAGGACCGAAAAAAACCTGGGCAGGAGCTTCAAAACATGCAGAGGACATCGGCTTGGGCATGAACTTGTCTATATCAGGAGGAACATAAGGATGCAAAAAGAGTAAATCTGGGGAACAGGCGGAGGGGTAGCCATTGTAGAAGCCATAAGAAGAAGAGGATGGGGAGAGTACTCATAGATTGGCGTGAGGCCAACCACCGGCAGTGGATCTGGGGAGAAACCCTAGTCCCCTAAAAATCGCCTAAACCACAAGAGAGCATTTGATAGAGAGAGTCACTTTTCTGTAGTAACCCAATCTGGTGTGCCAGTTAGAACCTTAGTTTGAGTTCATAAAACTTTGCCAAAGTTGAAATGAACATCTTGAATTTGTAATGGATCATCAAATATATATTTATAGTATAAGAACTTAGGTCAAGAGTTCGAAAAGATGAGAAATAGTAAATATATAATAGAACAAAAATATATTCTAGTTTGATAGGGAAGATATCCTGACATTTTCCTTCAAGTTGGAGTGTAGATGTCACAAATGTCCAACTTTTCAAAGTGAATATGTGAATTGATGTTGTACAATTTCACCAAAAGTTTAATACACAATATTTGCGAATATCAACCTGATAATCTTCTTTGAAAACTTTCATTAATGTATCCTAAGGATTGTTGCTTAAATCCATTTACTCAGGACAATTCAAGATGTGTATCCGTTCCTTTTTAAGATTAATATATGTTTTGTTTTTTATCCACTTTTTAAAATGCTCTTTCATTTTTTGTTAATGTTAATTTTCAGTGGTGGAGGTAGAATATTTTTTACGGGGTCAATATTATATAATTATATAAATTTATTAAAATCTTTATTTTAAAAAATATTACTGTTAAGATAAATTTTAATATTTTGAGATATTACTTTTCATTTTTAATGTTAAAAAATTCCAACTTAATAATATTATCCTATGCTAAACTTCATAAATTATAATTATTTTCAATATATATATGTGGTTCTTGTAATTTAATAAATACTAAAATTTGGTGTAAAAGTGAATAGAGTAACATTAATATCTATTTTTATTTTTATAAAATATTAGTGAGAAACAATGGTATGACATACCTTTGCAGTATATTATGTAGCGAAATGTGTAGTTAGTGTTAAATATATATATATTTTTAAATATAATATATATTATAAATTATCAAACCGATCCATAACCGGGGATAACCGAGATTACAATCGACCCAAACCAAAGTAAAAAACTAACCCTAATTAACCAAAAGGGAACCTCCAAGCCAGATGTAAATGACGAATTTGGCCCTGACACTCTTTAAGGTCGTTGTCGGAGATCCTCCACGCCGCCGGCGGATGTGAGTCGGAGAGTCTCACCGCGACGACACGACACCTTCCTCCAAGACCTGAAGATCCGACTTCAGGCTGTTGTCCGGTGCGGCCGACTACAAATCCTTTCTCCTCCTCCCGGCAAACGGATCTCCCTCCGGAGTCCTACGGTCTCGCCCGGTGGTGCCGCTCCCGCAAAGCTCCACTGTCGGCGCCTCCTTCGCCTCCAGGCCTAGCTCGAATGGTCTGTCCCTTCCGATCGTCTCTAAATCGCCCTTCTCCTCCTGCCCGAGAAGCTTCTCCGGCGAGATTGACATGCAACGAGGCACGGTCCGGCCAATCTCCGCCGCAGTCGCTTCTGTGTGGCCACCACGTCTGCGACGCTTCCTTGGCCGGAATCGCAACCCACCTACTTCCCGTCGACAAGTACGAGAAGCCACCTCTCCTCTCTTCACCTTTCCTTGCGCTCAGTCCGCACTCCGCACGTCCTCCAGCAGCTGCAAGGCCTTACGACTAACAAGGATCCGGCGATTCAAGGAATCATGACCCGCACCGCCGCGCCGGAAAGCTACCTCACCACGCGATTCCAAAGGAGAAGGAGATGAGACACCTTTGGCTTGAATCGACTCCAGGCTGTCAAATCGAGAGCAGCGAACGGAGTGGAGGTCTCTCACGGCATCGACGGCGACGCCTACACCGGATAGACCTCGAGAAAACGAAGCTCGAAGAACGAAAACTGTTTTCGCCTAAGAGAGAGAGTTTCGTCGGGCGCGTCAGTTAGTGTTAAATAAATTGTAAAACTTATGTATATATAGAAAAGAAGAGTAAGGGATGGACGAATGAATCCCATAACAGTCAAAAAGTAAGAAGAAGAGTAAGGGATGGACGAATGAATCCCATAACAGTCAAAAAGTAAGAGCTTTCATCATTTTTAGCAATACCGATTCAATTAATAATATTTAAGAAGGATACATCGATATGCATCAACTTAAAACATAAGGTCAAACATTAAAATTTAGACCAAATCACATATTAACATCTACTGTTTTAAGCTTACAAACAGAAATTTATAAAAGTCATGGGTCAGCTGACCCCCTAACTATTAACTAGCTCAGTCCCTGTTAATATTTAGGGGAATTTATTTATTTAGTATAAATTAATAGAGCAATTACTAGCTTAGTACTAATCTATTGACTTTTTTACCTTTATTTTATTGCCTAAACTACCCTTACAACCATTTGGAAGAGAATTTTTTTACAGAATTGCTATTAATGTTTTTTCCTTGTCTGGAAAAAAATTAATTATTTACGAAATTGCCACCTTCCCTACGAATTTAAATCCGCAGCCATGTGTTGCAGATTTTTGGGTTTGCGGATTTATTTTGAAATTTACAGATTTTTTGTTGCAGATTTGAATTTATGTGTAGCAGATTTTTTTATTTGTTGCGGATATAATATTACTCCGTAACAAAGAGTATTGTTGTTTTTTTATTACTAAAGTAGTATGTAATGTTGCAGATTTATTTATTGTGTTACAGATTTTTTATTTTTCTGCGGATTTTAGTTGCTTTTTCCGGCTAGTGTTGAAGATTTTTTATTTGTTTGCAGTTTTTTCATTAATTTGCGGATTTAAACTACAGATTTTTTTTCCACTGTTACTGTTTTTTTCCATTTGATGCAGACTTAAGAAAATCCGTTACAAAGACGAAAGGGCGAAAAAAATTATTAAACCAGTGTTATAGTGTTACAGATTTTTTTTATTTGTTACAGATTTATAATAATTTTCTACAGATTTGTTTAAATTTAATAAAGTGGCACATTTTGAATTAATTTTTTTTTTTGCAGATTTGTTAGTTGTTTCCTTATTTACTATTTAGCACTAAATTTTTTATTTAAAATAATCTTAGGCGAAAATAGTAATGTTTAAATTTAAATTTTAGTTTTAATGTTTTGAGAATGATTTATGAATTTTTAAGTTTAAATTTCAATGATTAGAAAATGAATTATAATTTTTTTAAAAAATAATATCTTTAAAAAAGAAGTAGGTTTATAGTTTTATAATTATATTGGAAAATTTTCTATTCTGAATTCCCAAAAATTATAAACTAATTGATTTTTAAAAGTAAGTACTTTATATTAATAATAAATTTATGCAAATACCCAAATAAGTATATAAGTTTCTTATTAATTTTTTCTAAAATTTAAAAAAACACTATTTTATTGTTTTATGGCAATTTCGAAAATTTTCCTTTTAGGCAACTACATAATTCGATTATTACAAAAAAAAAGGAAACATAATTCTAATCAAGAAACGGAAATATTCCGTGTTAACATATAAGAAAGTAATAATTATTGCTGTAAATTATTGCTTTAATTGTTTTTTGTTTGCTCTTTGTTAGAAACTAGCGTTTTTCCTTTGCAAGAAAACGCCAATTCTCCAAAACTCATCGACAATAATCACAACATCTAGCCTTCATCTCCCACGATTTTGATTGGTACGTATTCATGGTTAAGATTGTTCTTCTGTGTGGCGACTGGATATTTGATGAAACAAGATGGAAATTTGTTGTGGAAGAAAGAGGAACAAGAACTGTAGTGGTAGAGGATAAGCTTTGTTTTAGCAGATTCATAGAAACAGTTTACAAGGACTATGGAGTAGACAGCAAGAATTACATTGGCGAGTTTAGTTATATGCTTCCAAAGGAGGTTTTGCTTAATTTAGCGAAGAGCACACCTCCTGTGAAGATTGGTAATGATAGACAAATGAAAGCTTTCGTTGATCAGTTCAAAGATAAGACAGGCAGGTTATGTGTTACATTTAAGAAGATGACGGCTGCTTCTGAAAATTCTAAAGATAACACGGAAGAGGTTGTAGAAGATGACGAGAGCGATGAAGAAGGACTGATATTTGATTGCTGTGAAGATTCAGATAGTGCTAGTTCTGGTGACGAAGATTACAATTTGTCTGAGAGAGTTCCAATAAAGTTAGAGGAATCTTGTTTGTCAAAGAAGAAAAAGGCCTCTGGAAAAGCTGTCCACGAAAGTGTTGACGATGATAATTACAGGAAAATAGAGATACAAGCCTTGGATATTGCTGTTGGGCAAAGATACGATAGCAAAGATGCATTGGTTAATAGGTTGCAGCTTCTGTCTCTTGCGCAGAAATTTGATTTCAACCGTGTAGACTCAAGGCCGGACTTATTGGTTGTTGAATGTTGGATAGAAGGATGCACATGGAGAGTTCGTGCCGGAACAGTTGGAGATTCGCCATGTTTTTATATCAAAGTATACATTAAAGATCATACTTGCTCTGTTACAGAACAAGGTGGGCGGAGTCGTCAAGCTACGAAAAATATCCTAGGACAGCTGTACTATGATTCGGTGGGTAGCGTTGGACCAAAAGTGATACCAGATTATGTTGCGGTTGCTCTTAACTTCAAATTTGGTATAAAGGTATGTTGTAATGTCTTTATCCTGGTTGCAGATTTCTTTATTAGTTCGTTTGATGCAGATTTTTAGCTGCCTTACGTACGACTTGTTGCGGATTGTTTTTGTGAATAACATATTTATAATAAGTTGAATATGTGGCAGATTGACTACTGGAAAGCTCATCGGGCCCTTGTATATGCACGTTTGTTGGCTAATGGTGGCCACGAGAGTGGATATGCGGAACTTCCTTCATATTTGTACTTGATTAGAAAGGCTAATCCAGGGTCCTATCAGACGTTAGAACGTTGCCCGTTGTCAAGCTCTTAGACGCCATTCGTTCCATGTTGACAAGATGGTTCTCCGAGAGGAGGCGGGCGGCAGAACAAATGAGTACACGGCTGACTGATGGTGCTGAAAAACTTATTGAGGTTAGTGGTTTTAATTTCTATTGTTATCACTGAAGGGTAAAAGAATTGAACATCATTTGCTTGTATGCAGCCTCGTGTTACAGCCGCCAAACTGATGGTAGTGCAGGAAATAGATGCTGATCAAGTAATGTTACCAACGGGAGGCAGTCACATGTTGTCAACGTACGAGATCGGCAATGTTCATGTAAAAGATTTGATGTTCATCAATTACCTTGTGTTCATGCTATCGCTGCTGGAGTACCTAAGAAGATTAATGCGATTGGTCTTTCGTCTCCTTATTACTTTAAGAGCTACCTTATCAACCTTTACTCTGCATCTATAATGCTAAGAGATGTAGCTCATCCGGTTCCTGAGCTTGTCGCATCATAACAATTTCTACCTCCTATACCTCGGCAGCCTCCCGGAAGACCTAAGAAAAGTCGATACACATCTGCTTTAGAGAAAGATTTTCTCAAAAAGCGGCCAAGGAAGCAACATATTTGCTTGAACTGCAACCAAAGTGGGCATAACAGCCGTACTTGTGGGCGTCACCCTAAATAGACATTGCTGAATTTTCCTTTTAATTTGGTGTTTATCTTTTTCGTCTATTAGAGAACTGAAAAAACTTGCAATTAAAACATATTTTATTTCAAATTTTCTATGCTTTCAGTTTAATGTTTTATTTTTAACAAATTCATGTCGAAACATGCAACCTTAAATTTTAGTTAATGCAACATATGTGGAAACAAGCAACCTCAAATTTTTAGGGTTTAAGATAAGTTAGGGTTGATTTTACAATTTCTTCTTTAGTATAGCTATTTTGTGTTTGGGGTATAGGTTTACTAGTGAAAGCTAATATTTGAGGTGTTCGGTATAGGGTTTAGGGTAAGTTAGGGTTGATTTTTACAATTTCTTCTTTAGTATAGCTATTTTGTGTTTGGGGTATAGGTTTACTAGTGAAAGCTAATATTTGAGGTGTTCGGTATAGGGTTTAGGGTAAGTTAGGGTTGATTTTACAATTTGTGTTTGGGGTATAGTTTTAGTAATATACTAGGGTAAAGGTTTAGTAAAATTTGCTTTAGATCCGTGATTTATAATGTTATCTAATGTAAATTTCGAAAGATAAATCCGTAACAAATATATAAATCCGCAACACATTACATAAATTCGCAGCAAAATAGATATATCTGCAATACATAGAGAAATCCGCATCACAGTAGATAAATCCGCAACAAAATCACATACGAACCAAACACGTACATAATACCGAGCGTTCTAAACGAAACATAAACAAGTTCAACTAGTCTCAGATTCAAGCTAAGCTTGTGTGGCAGGCAGAGGTTCATGGCCTATTTCAGCACGTCGGACCGGGTCAGACATCTACTATTTCTTTTCTGGGCATTCATCAAATATTTCAGCTGCTAGCTTCAACCGCATGTTGCCAATGATCTCGTCGCTCAAATCATCCATTTGTACACCAAGATCAAGGCACTCGACGAACTTCAATGCATAAATACTACAATCTCCCACTTGAGTGTTTGGTGGTATGTCCTTGATAAAGTTAACTTTGTATGGATGCCAATTCCATTTATTAGTTGCACCTATAAGAAGAAAATAAACTAGAGTATTAACGAGTAGATAACATATGACGAATTGATTAAAAAACTAGATTCTAATTACCTTTTGTAGTCTCTGTTCTGATCCAATAAGGAAGCATCTTTGCATACTTCTTCACCTGGTTAGTGACCAACTTCTCGCTCTCATCATTGATGATGCTGTCGTAGATGTCAATCTTTCTTTGAAGTAAATCAAGTTCACATGCCACCCAGTGGTTGTTGTTGTAATTGTGGCAGAAGTAGACAACATCCACATCATCGATCCATCTCTTGTTGGTACTGATATCATCGCCAAGACCAACACCAGAGTACACATCCTTGTAACCGGACTTGAATATGAACTTTGCCTTTTTCTTCTCAAATTCTTTAGTCTCCTGATACCAAAAATTGATGAACATTTGGTCTATGAAAGCAACACGGTCAGTCCGGTAAGGATTCTCATCCAGTAATAACCGCTTGCGGAACATTCTCATGGCCGCTGTCATATGCTGAAATTGATTAGCAACTCGGTAAGTAACCCATATATTCACAACAAAGGATTTTGATAACGTCAACAAGCACAGAAAAATCCGCATCAGTATAACATAAAAATCAGCAACACAGAACAAAAAAATACGCAGTGAAGACATAGAAAAATCCCCATCAATATAACATAACAATAAGCAACACAGAACAAGACAGAAACTTGAAGTCAAAGATCCAAGAGCTTACCTGATCACCTAACCAACCATAATCAGTTTCTGGCCATTCTTCCTTCGGCATCATTAGCCTTTTGTAGAAGTTAACCTCAGGGTTGAATGTGCTAATTGGCTCCTCTCTATCAAAAAATAGAAAACACAACATGTCAAGTATTAAGACAATGATTAACAATAACCAAAATGACAATGGCAGTGACAATGACCAAGAATGAACAACAACAAGCAAAATGACATAAGCAAAAATGACAACAAGCAAATACAAAAACTTACTCATACTGTTGCATTAATTCCAAAAGATTGAGGAGTTTCCTCTCTTCCACTTTTTCAAATGGATCATACGCGAAGTCACTTGGGAATTTTCCAAATGCTGCCTTGATTGACATGATACTTTTCACAACTGAACTAGGGATATAAGGGCTTATTTGTGTCTGCGCCAAGAGTTTGACCCGGCC
Source organism: Orychophragmus violaceus (assembly GCA_030180135.1). NCBI lineage: Eukaryota > Viridiplantae > Streptophyta > Magnoliopsida > Brassicales > Brassicaceae > Orychophragmus > Orychophragmus violaceus. The sequence goes on along the minus strand of CM058236.1, from coordinate 58,597,468 downwards.
ACCATCTTCATCTCCTTTGTTTTTGAGCAGCTGTGCGGCTAGCAAGTCCAAATGGTTGTCAAAGTCTGTGTTATCCTCATCCGCTTCATCTTCATCTACTTGTTTCACACCCTTTTTATTCAGTCTCCCCCGGTTCTTTGGTGTCACAAACTTCTCAACAGGCTCTACTTTTACCTTCACTGCCTTCTCAGATTTTCTTTTCTTCTTCTCAACAGCTTTTTTTGTTTGCTTTCTTCGCTTTCGGTTTCTTTTTCTCGAGAGTAGGTCTTTCTAACCATGACTGAAAAAGAAATAGAAGCTCATTAGAGAAATAGTGATGTAACAGAAGAAAGATAAGAACAACAAGTGAAAAAATAGGACACAAATATCATACCAAGTTTTCGGAAACACTGTCTTTCTTGTCCTTTTCTTCAATTAAATCAGTCACAGCCTACAAAATTAAATAAACCCCAATATCACATCCAAATCTTCAAACCGAAAGTATTGATTTAAACAACAAGCAAGGATTTGGAAAATGATGCATACTATAGTTTTTGGTAGGCTGTTTACAGCTTCAACGTCTCCATGGTTATCAACTCTGACCTGCATGAGTAAAGAAGGACGATTATAAACAGTAGATCGAAGACGGTGATTAAATCCGCAATAAAGTAGAACAAATCAGCAAGAAACCAATATGTAAACGTACCGGATTTTTCGAAGAACATGATTCTCCACGTTCTTCATCATGTGAAACTGATTTCTTCACCTCAACCTTTACTGCATTTTGTAAACTACTAATAGCTCCTTTCATCAGTGATATATCATGGTTTTTACCGGTTTTAGACCATGATATAAGTGTGTTTTAGAGTCTTTTAGTGTCTCTTTAGAGTCTTTTACAGGTGTTATTAGGTACATGCACGTTTGGAGTGGATTTGGAGTTATTTGGACTATTTGGAGCATTTTGGTGTTTTGACCCGAGAGATTTAGCTCACTGTCCGAATAAGTGTACTGTGTCGATCAACACACACATGCATCGGTCGTTGCATGACGAGCTGGGCCAGACTCGCGAGAGTTAATGAAGAATGCTGATATTGCAAAGTTGCCCAAAAGTTCCAGATAATTACACAGAAGCCCCAAGACGTGTTTTAGCAATTTAATTAGGTTTTTAGATCAGTTTTTAGATATGCTTTCATACGCTAACATACTTTAGAGCAGAGAGTTTTTAGAGCTTTTGGGGCTGATCTATTTCCTGTACTACATCTCGTTTATTGGAGAAGATTTCGAACCCCTTTACTCATTTATTAATCTCTTTTATGCAATATATTATTTCATTGATTATGCTTTCATATTCTATGTCTGAGTAGATTCATAGTTAGGTTTAGGGATTCTCATAGGGATTTCATGACTTGTTAGATTTATTTAATTCAATTAGGATTCATAACTTTAATGTTCTTCAACCTGAATTGTGATTAATGCTAGTTCTAACATGATCAATTAGAATCTAGATCTTAGGTTGCTAGATTAGCACGAAAGTGTGATTTAGAATCTGAACTATTTAGGTTGAGCAATTTAATTACTCGTAAAGAAATTTGGTTTAATTAGATTGTGAACATATCGAACTTAAAATTAAAGCTGGTTTAATCTGTCAAGAATTACAAAGAAATTTGGATTTATGCAATTAGGCTTAGAGAATTCTCACAACGAAAGTTGGTTAATTCTACATCCGTGTTTGAGTTCTAGAACTGCGTTTAATTCGATCATGACTGAATGAATTGTCTACTTGTCTGATTTCCTGAGAACTCCCTAGACTTAGCGCCTTAAGTTTATTGTTTCAAACCAATCCTGCTACTGATTTACTTTCCTGCACTGCTTTTTAGTTTCTTATCACATTTGCTTCTTTCTAGTTTTAATCCGACCGTTCTTTAATATATCGTTGCCTAGAGTCCTTGTGGATTCTATAACCCTATATACTATAATTGCATTGACTGTGCACTTGCAGTAGAATAGGACAAAACTAAGACCTATCAAGCTTTTGGCGCCGTTGCCGGGGACTCTTAGAGTCTTCGATATATTCGAACCTAGGGTTTTTACTAGGATTTTTATTTATTTTATTTTATTTTGGTTACTGATTTTTTCTCTGTTTCTTCTCTGTCGACAAGTTCATTATCGCATTGCATCGATCGTTGCACTCCCTGTGTCGATCGTTACTAGGCGATTGGAGTTGAATCGATCGTTACACTGTTAGCATCGATCGTTGCTGAGCGATTACAGACGGTTTATGCAGAAGCGTGATACCAGAAGTAATCTGAATTCGAACCTCGTTAACCTCCAACTTGAAGAGCTTGCTAGACTAGAGAGGACCAACAGGAAAGTTCAGAGAGCAAGAATGGTTCAAGAACGTCTGATTCTGATACCTGATGCTCAAGGTGTCCTAAGGGACCAACAAAACAATCCGTACAATGCTGTTGGGCATAGGATTGATGCTGAAGGGAATGTAATCCCTGATCTTCTTGGACAACAACAGGAGCAGAACCAAGGCCAAGGAGAGGCCCAAGGTAGACAGGAGCAGAGGATGGTTATTCATGAGAGGACTTTAGCTGACTACAATAGACCTAACGAGTTTCATGCCAACCGGTCAGCTCTTGTACCTCCTGGTTTTCAGAGGAATGATTTCGAGATCAAGACCATCTACTACACTCTCCTGAAGCAGAATGCCTTTCATGGGCATCTGACTGAGCAGCCTATGGATCACATAGACGAGTTTGAGGACATAGTCACTGGGATGAAGTATGATGGAGTGAACTATGACTATATGTTCCTCAAGCTTTTCCCCTACTCTCTAGCTGGAGATGCTGCTGCCTGGCTGAAACAACTTCCACCTGGGAAGTTTGATACATGGGATGCTTTGAAGAGTGAGTTCCTGAAACATTTCTAAGATGATGCTCGCTCAGATCAGTCTAGACATGACATTCTTACTTTCACTCAAGGTCCTGTAGAGCCTCTTAAGACTGCCTGGATGAGATTCAAGAAGTACCAGCGCGACTGCCCGCATCATGGATTTACTAAGGTAACATTGCTGGGTATCTTCTTTAGAGGTATAGATCTTCCTTATCAGACTGCGCTGGATAACTCCAGCAATGCAAATTTCAACACTAGGACTCCTACGCAAGCTAAGCAGCTGATAGAGAACCTAGTAAGCAGTAATAGCTGCAAGTCTACTGATAAGAGGAGGAAGGAATCCTATGTGAAGGTAGAGAATTTGGAGATTGCTGATATTAGATCTAAGCTGGACACAGTTTATAATCTTCTAGCTGGGAAGAAAGCTGTCCATTTTGCCCAAGATGTGGAAGTGATTCAGACTGAGGAGGACACTCAGGAAGAGGATGTGAATTACATCGGAGGATCTGGATTCCAAGGTAACATATTTGGTAAACAGCAGGGAAACAAATTCTTCAATGAAGGACAGAAGAGTGCCTTTACAGGCATTCAAAGCTCCTCTGGCTTTGTACAGAATGCTGGATTTCAGAAGCCTTTCCAACAGAGTAATCAGAGGACTTATGGATCTTCTTCTTATCAGACTCCTCCTACTGCTAGTGCTCATGAGAGAAAGATGGAGTCAATGCTGGAACAGCTTCTAGAAGGGCAGACTAAGATTGCTGTGGACTGCAACCAGAAGTTAGATGCTGTGTATGAGGACCTTAATGGGAAATTTGAGTCTCTAAACACTCATGTGAAGCAATTGGACACTCAGGTGAGCCAAATTTCAAGTTCTGTCAAAGGAAAAGGTGTAGCAGACACCCACATTAAGGCCTGGTCAGTGTACATCAATGATGGATCATACCAAGGTGAAGAGTTTGAGTTAAATACAGCTGAACTGGTGGAAGAGGCTGAAATTTTTGAAAATCCTGAAATTCTCTCGGGTGGAATCTATGAAATATCAGATGCATCGATCGATGCACCTCATGCGTCGATCGTTGCAGGTCGTGGACAGACAGTCTCATACGATTCTTATGGCATTGATGCAGAGGCAGATTCAGAGCTTAATCGTTTGTTCCCTGGAGTGTCTGAGATAACTCAACATGAGATTTATGCACAATCCATTCGATTATATCCTAAAGTGTCTGAGGTAATTCAACAAGAGATCGATGAGCTTGAAAGGCTGGAAGAGATTGGTGAAGAGTTGGATGAAAGTCCACCTTCTGATGATCCACCTTATCACCCTTGTGTGCAGAGATACTTGGGTAAGATGTTGCATATGGATGAAGAGCTGAAGGATTGGGTGATAGTGTATCCTAGACATACCAGTGAGGTGTTGATGACTAAAATCCCAAAGAAGCTGCTTGATCCTGGTGTGTTTGTGCTGAGTTTTTCTATCTTTTAGGATGGCTTTAGGCGTTCTCTGTGTGATCTAGGAGCTGCTGGAAGTCTTCTGCCATACTCTGTGGCAGAGAAGCTGGGAATGACGGATTTTTCGCCTACTAGGACCTCTCTTGTCCTAGCCGACCAGTCTATAAGGATTCCAGAAGGAGTTCTTGAGGACGTCCCAGTGAGAGTTGGAAACTACTTAGTTCTGACAGACTTCTTGGTGCTGAAGTACAACAGTGATCCTGACGATGCCTTGATACTTGGAAGGCCATTTTTAGCTACAACTGGAGCGGTGATAGATGTTAAGCACAGTTTGATTGATCTTCATCTGGGAGATGACACTCTTCACTTTGAGATGGACATGCTGCGCAAGTCGCGGATTGATGGTCAGACCTTCACCATTAGAGACGGAGATGGAGAGCAGACAACTGAGACATTGGTTCCTGACCCTGGAGATCATTACATTCCATCATTCCTTGGACAAGTTCATTCTGATACGGCTTACTCTCCGCCTTGGATGAGGGGACTTGCACAGAGGCAATCAAAGTCTCTGTCACAATCTCCCGGTAACTGATCTTGTTCGTCCGGTCAAGCTAATGACCTTAAACAAGCGCTGAGTAGGAGGCAACCCACAGTTAGGTTTTAGTGTTTTCTTCCTTATTTTTGGTGTTTTTCTTAGGATTTCACGTTTTTATTTGTTTTTGCTAAGTTTTAGATACAAAACACTGTCTGGAGATGTGTGACGATCGTTGCCATATGTGCAACGGTCGTTGCAGGAAGATATGACGAAGAGATGGGATCGCCTTGTGACGATCGTTGCGGTCCTGTGCAACGGTCGTTGCAAATGGTTTAAATTGAAAAATTAAGGTACGCGTGCTAAACCGGAAATCAATCTGGTTCAACAGCGTCGATCGTTGCACGTGTGCATCGATCGTTGCTCCCACGACCCAGGTAAGTGCCTTAAACCCTTTTCTCTTCTCTTCTTCCCCATTTCGCCGTTCGTACAACCGCAAGTGCACAACCCTAAATCTCTCATTTCTTCATCATTTTCTCTGATTTAAAGCTTGAATTTACTTATTTTCACATCCCCTATCTATTTATCCAACCCATTTGCAGTGGTTCCGAGGTATGAGCTCTCATTTTCATCATTTTCGGAATCGGTTCTAGGGTTTAGAAATTAGGGATTTTTAGGCTTGAAATTGATGAACCCGTACTGATTAGACTTGATTTAGGATGTTTGGTGATGGTATTCGGCTGATTGTGAGGTTTTGGAACGGATTTAGAACTGATCTTTGAGATTATCTGTCGGCTGTGAAATCGCCCTGCAACGATCGACACACTTGTGCATCGGTCGTTGCTCTGCGATTTCACAGGGAGTATTCTGCCGAAACTTATATAGTTTATTGATTTTTCCTGCAGATGCCTCCTCGACCATCTCGCAAACGTAAAGCCACCGCCGCAGCAGCTACAACTCATCATCATCCACCAGCTGAGTGGTTCCATCGAGAATCACCGCAACATGCGGACTATCAAAGAGTTCAAGCAGTGATACAGCCACCATGGCCTAGAGCCGATGCGCAGCTGATTGTGACAGATAGGGTCTGGGGAATGGAGATTGATGACCTGCTCAAGACTGACACGTTCAAAGAGAGGCCATTACTTGACCATTGGGATGAGTTTGACACATTGCTCTACAATGGTTGGTGTGGCATGACGCTTAAGCCGACCAAGTTTGCAGATTATTCGACTTGTAAGAGTCTGAGAATTGATGAACAAGTTCTTGCATTGTGTAAGGGCATTGGTCTGGGGACAATGCCTATGCAGCCTCATGAGATGTACCCTGAGTTGGTAAGACAGCTGCTGGCCACTTGCAGAGTGATTTACCCTGACCCAGAGAACAGGAAGGCTTCAGGAGGTTTCCTTACCTTCATGTGCTTAGGATGCAGGTATCGGATTCCCCTTCTTGATATTTATAGGATTTATGGACTCAGCACTGAGCCTTCGCGTATTGGTATGTCTCTTCTGTGGGATGTGGAGGAAGCTCAGTATTTCTGGGAGTGCATTGGTAATGGTCGGTATAACTCACGGACTACAGGGGTGATTCAGGTTAGGCATCCCGTTCTCTGTTATGTCTTGCGCATCTTGGGATGTACTTTGTTGTGCAAATATGAAGCCAACAAGATGCGTAAGAACGAGATGGAGATGCTGTTCATAGGACTGAGGGACCAGTTTTAGGATACTGTTCTGAGAGATCCCACTAGAGGACTCAACTTGGGAGCTGTCTTTGCCCATCATTTATGTGAACTGCAGACAAAGCCATTTGATGGTGCAGGCACTGAGACAGTAGGGAGTCTTCTTACTCCCATTTTCAGGCATTGCAGGATTCCCTTAGAGGGCACAGATTGTAATGACAGCAAGGAGTTCCTTGATTTCAGCCACCTGCAGAGCGCTACATGGCTCAAGGAGGGACGTATATGGGTATATTATGACCCTGCCACTGAGAAGCGTGGTGTGGATCTTCCTGCTGCTGGTTTTACACAGATTGATACGCTGGATGCCTTGAGATTCTGGCCCCCTACGAGAGATCAGCGCAGAGTTCCTTCTATGGCTCATCCGCTGGGAGAGCCTTCTACACGGGCTTCTACTTCATCTGCGCATGCACCTGCTTCCCCTGTTGATGATATTGGCCCTTATCCCAAGCCTTCGATGCCTCTTGGTGATATGTCTGAGGCAGAGTGGAGGGAGTGTGAGGATGGTATTCTACGGAGCATCTGGAACTTCATGCGTACCTGCACTTGCAGAAGACAGCCGCAGATACACCATCCAGGACCTTCACGACGTAGACGATCTCCGACTCCCGATTCTTCGAGTGGTACTGATCGTATTGATGGGATAGAGGATGAGTGAGAGTAGTGGCTTCTCTGGATATCGATTCTGTATTTCTTTTTCATTTTTCTTTTGCACTTTTCTTTTGATTTTCCTAGGATTGCTTATGTCTTTGGATGATGTGCTTGCATTTGAACTATCTGTTGCTTTGATTTTGCTTGTCTACATTGATTTTCAGCTTTCAGGTTCGAAAATTGAGATTTTCTCACGGACTAACCTGCTGACTTGCTGACTAATCCGAGAAATCGCAATGCGTCGATCGACACACCCATGTGTCGATCGTCACAACACGAAAAAATCGCCTAGCAACGGTCGTTGCATTTATGCAGCGATCGATGCATGTGCGACAGAGGTAAAAATCAGACAGAACTCAACACATCCATAACATTTTTCTTTCTTTTACCAACCCTTAGCTTAACACTACTGGGGACAGTGTGTTTCAAGTGTGGGGGAGGTGCTACTGACTTCTATCTTTCTGTTTTCTTAAGAGTCAGTCCGTTTTTCAAAAAAAAAAAATTGTTTTATTGAGTCAAAACCAGTTTAAGTAAGAAACAGTGAATTTTGGAGAAGTTAAAAATATCTTGCAGGAACTTAAGTAACCATTGGGATGAAGCTGAAAGATCAATCTATGACTATTAGAAAACCCAACACGGATCAACCTAGTGAGGACACCCATATCAATTCAGGTATTCATAGGATCCTTTTACTGGCTTCACCCTTAACTTGACTTAATTTCTCACCTAAGGGCTTAGTATACCTTGAGTCGGATTCCTTTGTTAGTTCTGACACAACTTGTAAACATGTCCGAGTATGGTTCCCTTCTCCCCTTCCATAAAGTAAAAAAATAAATAAGTAATAAACTGAGGATGATCTAGTAGCTCCGAAGTGGTCTCTGGGAGTGGTAGCTACAACTATCATATCTTGTGCATCCATGGAATGTGTCCAAATTACACCCCTTAACGGGAAGAGCACTGATAAAAAAATAAAATGATACCAAATGGGGAAAAATCAGAATGCTAAGGAAGGGAAAAGAGAAGAAAAGGAACCAGAAAAAGATAGTATGGTGGTCTAGAGCTGGCAAAGTAAGAATCCATGTGCCCTTTGATCGATAATCCTTAGGTGAGACCGCACTTAATATGCTTAAGAAGTCAGTAGGGTGAATTTGAATTGTTTGGATTGATTGTGGAGTTTACTTAGGACAGTTGCTAAGTGTGGGGGAAGTACATGTTGGTCTTGATATCTTGCAGTTGATTCTTTCAGTGGTTTACTAAGGGGAATCTGAGTGTTGTTGCTTCTAGGACAAAAAGAGTTTCTGAAAGTTTTCAAACCTCTTCACCATGTTTTAGTTCTCTGTTTCGCTTGAGGGCAAGCAAAGGCTAAATGTGGGGGAGTTGATATATCTTGGTTTTTACCGATTTTAGACCATGATATAAGTGTGTTTTAGAGTCTTTTAGTGTCTCTTTAGAGTCTTTTACAGGTGTTATTAGGTACATGCACGTTTGGAGTGGATTTGGAGTTATTTGGACTATTTGGAGCATTTTGGTGTTTTGACCCGAGAGATTTAGCTCACTATCTGAAACAGTGTACTGTGTCGATCGACACACACATGCATCGGTCGTTGCATGACGAGCTGGGCCAGACTCGCGAGAGTTAATGAAGAATGCTGATATTGCAAAGTTGCCCAGAAGTTCCAGATAATTACACAGAAGCCTCAAGACGTGTTTTAGCTATTTAATTAGGTTTTTAAAACAATTTTTAGATACGCTTTCATACGCTAACATACTTTAGAGCAGAGAGTTTGTAGAGCTTTTGGGGCTGATCTATTTCCTGTACTACATCTCGTTTATTGGAGAAGATTTCGAACCCCTTTACTCATTTATTAATCTCTTTTATGCAATCTATTATTTCATTGATTATGCTTTCATATTCTATGTCTGAGTAGATTCATAGTTAGGTTTAGGGATTCTAATAGGGATTTCATGACTTGTTAGATTTATTTAATTCAGTCAGGATTCATAACTTTAATGTTCTTCAACCTGAATTGTGATTAATGCTAGTTCTAACCTGATCAATTAGAATCTAGATCTTAGGTTGCTAGATTAGCACGAAAGTGTGATTTAGAATCTGAACTATTTAGGTTGAGCAATTTAATTACTCGCAAAGAAATTTGGTTTAATTAGATTGTGAACATATCGAACTTAAAATTAAAGCTGGTTTAATCTGTTAGGAATTACAAAGAAATTTGGATTTGTGCAATTAGGCTTAGAGAATTCTCACAACAAAAGTTGGTTAATTCTACATCCGTGTTTGAGTTCTAGAACTGCGTTTAATTCGATCCTGACTGAATGAATTGTCTGCTTGTCTGATTTCCTGAGAACTCCCTAGACTTAGCGCCTTAAGTTTATTGTTTCAAGCCAATCCTGCTACTGATTTACTTTCCTGCACTGCTTTTTAGTTTCTTATCACATTTGCTTCTTTCTAGTTTTAATCCGACCGTTCTTTAATCTATCGTTGCCTAGAGTCCTTGTGGATTCGATAACCCTATATACTATAATTGCATTGACTGTGCACTTGAGGTAGAATAAGACAAAACTAAGACCTATCAATCAGCCCCATTTGGTCTGCGAAGTCTTCCATCCTTGTATTTACAGCTGACAACTGCTTCTGATTTTGGTTGCCAATCTCATCTATTTTTGCAGTCAAAGATCTCAGCACAGTAAGTACTTCTTCATTGACACTACTCTGACCGACTTCCTCACCACCTTCCTTCACCGCTGCTTTCTTCTTTTTCGAACCAACTGTAGCTGCTCCCTCATCATTTGAAATTGGCTCCACACTCGCACGCTTTCTTTTAGTCGGCTTAATGAATTTCTGATCAACATAAACTCTTCTGTGCCATTCCCATGTCCACTCAATCTTCTTTAAACATTGGTTGATGATGTCTTGGATCAGTGTATCCACTCTTTCATCGTCCACTTCACCAGGCCACTCAGGATAAATGTCAGTTAATGGCTTCATTACCATGTTTATTACATGAACCTGCAGAATCATAAGAGATTAGCTAACGATTAAAAGTTTGCATCAAAAACAAAACTCAACAGCTACACTAACTATGTGATGAGCAGAACACAAATCCGCAGTGGGCATAATAATCCGTAACATGTACTACACAATTAATTTGAAGATAAAACACAAACTAATAAAAATTGTATAACGAGACATACCACGGCCTTATCTCTCTTAGCTTGAAAGTCCACGTCGTCAACGTCGTAATGACGGCGTGATCCACTCCAGCGAAGTAAAGGAAGCTGATCAACTCTCTTCTTACCACCATACATTTCTCTCAGCTTCGGATAAGACTCCAAGGCCCATACAGAGACCGCTTGAACAAAACCATTTAATGTAACCAAATAACCAGCTAGATTTGCTTCTTTGATGGATGATATATCATGGTTTTTACCGGTTTTATGCCATGATATAATTGTGTTTTAGTGTTCTTTTGTGTTCTTTTAGAGTCTTTTACAGGTATAATCAGGTTTGGAGCGGAATTGGAGATATTGGAGCATTTTGGGACTTTTGGAATGACTGGCCGAGAGATTGAGCTCACTGTCCGATTTGAGATCATGCATCGATCGACACACCTTTGGTGTCGATCGACACACTAGCGAGATGGGCCGATTACGGCGGTTTAATGAAGATTCAAGATTTTGCACTTTGGCCCAGAAGTTTCCAGTATTTACAAAGAAGCCCCAGCCGAGATTATACCTATCTAATTAGGATTTTGGTGTTTATTTTACATACGCTTTCATACTTAGAGCTAAGAGATTTTTAGAGTTTTTGGGGCTGATCTATTCATGTACTTCATCTATTTTGGAGAAGATTTCGAACCCCTTTATCTATTTAATTTCTTATATGCAATCTATTAATTCTATGAATTCTGTTTCATTAATCATGTCTGAGTAGATTCATAGTTAGGTTTAGGGTTTCTCATTAAGGATTTGATGACTTGCTAGACTTGTTTAATTCAGTTAAGGATTCACATGAATAGAATGTTCTTCGATCTAAATTGTGCTTAATGCTAGTTCTAACCTGATCAATTAGAATCTAGATCTTAGGTTGCTAAATACGACACAAGAGTGTGGTTTAGAATCTGAACTATTTAGGTTGAGCAATTAAATTATTCTCAAAGAGATTTGGCTTAGTTTAATTGTGAACATATCAAACTTGAAATTAATGCTGGTTTAAATCTGTTAGTAATTGCAAATAGATTTGGATTACTGCACTTAGACTTAGAGAATTCTCGCAAAGAGATTTGGTTAATTCTAATTCCGTGATTTGAGTTCTAGAACTGTGCTTAATTAGATCCTGACTGATTGATTTGTCTGCTTGTCTGATTTCCTGAGAACGCCCTAGACTTAGCGCCTCTAATTAACTGCTTTCACCACCAATCTGCTATTGATTTACTTTCTTGCTTTGCTTTTTAGTTTATTTCACATCTGCTTTCTTCTTAGTTTAAATTCCTACGGTTCTTTATCTATCGAGACCAGAGTCTCTGTGGATTCGATACCCTATATACTACAATCACTTAACTGTGCACTTGCAGTAGAATAGGATTAAAACTTAGACCCTATCAATGGACTTTATCAGAACCTCAAAGGCTAGCCGACCCCACTGAAAACTATTAAAAAACAGTGGTATCTAAAGCCATTTTAGCGTACTTGAACTCGATCCTTTGACCTCTCTGATACCCAAATACACCTACATGGAGGAGGCATAACAAACCAACGGTCGTCCTCTATGGTAAAGTCCAGCCGGCGCATATATCCAGAACCCGACGCATGTGTTTCCAATGAGGTCCATCGCCTACCGCCAGCCCCACCTTTCCCCATAACTCTGTGTGATCAACAGCTACTTCAACTCCCACACCATATGGATCACAGTTCATACCTGTTATATGTGCAAACTCGTTGAAGGAAAACCTCAGTGGATCATCTCCAATCAAACACCACATTTCCATCAATTTCTTAATCTCCAACTGTCATGTAAGAAAGTAGAACAACGTCCTCCCACAGAAAATGAAATTATTCTCGGCAAGCTTAGTAATACACCCAACTGTAGTCTCTCTCATTATCTTCCATGCATCTTCACCGAGAGTCTTTCTGGTCAGCCTCAACTGCTCTAAGCTAGTACCGTGATTCAGACTTTGCGGCAGAGACGGATAATTCCCGTCCTTAAACAAGCGCTGCGGATATTTCTTCTTCTTCGATTTCTCCATGACTACAGAAACAGAACTGCGATATCATCAAACGAGAGGGTTAGAATGAGAAAATAAATACCCAAAAAGGAAAAACAAATCAACAAAAAGGACAAATTAAGGACAAACAAATCCGCACCAATGACAAATAAATCCGCAACATGCAAAATTTAATGACAAATAAATCCGCAACAAATGCAAATAAATCCGCATCAAGGAAAAGTGAAACCGTAACAATGAAAAATGAATAAGCAACAAGGGCAAATGCAACTGTAATTTAATCCATAAAATGAACAAGTAAATGACCGAGAACAACCACAACCGTGTTACTAGATTTTGACAACTTAAACGATAACATGGTGTTTATCATACAATGACCAAAAACAAGCAACATGACAATGACAGACTTACGATATCAACAAACGACAAGGTTAGAATGAGCAAATAAAGCCCCAACAAGGAGTAATAAATCAGCAACAAAGAGTAAAAAAATTTGCAACAAAGTGTAGTAAATCCTCAACAAGAACATTGAAGGTGCAATCTCATCAAACAAAAGGGATAGTATGAACAAGTAAATAACAGATTTACTAGATGCCATGGACCGAAAGATAACACAAACAAACCGTAATCACATCAAACAATCCGTAATTCAACAATTATAACATGGAATTTACTATAATTTCCCTATGATTCTAGTCCAATTAACAAGTATCAAAAATAAATTAACAACCTTTTTAGTAGTGTTCAACACTAGGATTCACAATCAACTGCATAGAACAAAATTAAACCAATAACAAGAGACAAACTCAGGCCAAGAACAAGAGAATCATGCTACAAAGAGCAATAGACAAATCGGGCCATGTATATGAGAACGAGTGAAGGGAAATCGAGGCAAGAACAATTACAATACACATAGAACAAGGTTCAAATCGGACCAAGAACAACAAAAACAAAGAAGATACCTCGCGATAATGACAAGAACGATTAAATAGATCTTCGTCGCCGGTTGAAGAGGCGACAAGAAATACCGAAGGGATATCGGCGGAGGTCGGCGACAGAGCTATTGGATGGCGGCAGAAACGAGGTTGCCGACGGAGCTATTGGATGGCGGCGGAAGCGAGGTCGGCGACAGAGCTTCGTCGCGGTAAAGATGAAGGCGGCGTGAGCTAAGAGTAGTGAGACCTAAAAATTACTTAAGAGTAATTTATTACCTTCTTGTTATATTTTTACTTTCCTTTTTTTTAAACAATTATAACATTATTTCCTTTTTTTATTATTAATGGTAAGTGTTTAGAAATGGGTATTTTGGTCATTTTCTACATCTAGAACAAGATGGTACGAGGTGGGAGTCCGTCGAATGACGTGCTTCCTAAATATTGCTTGAGCTCGGAGCTTTATAAGAGTAGCTTGGGCCCTTCGTCAGTTACAATGTGTATAAAACGAAGAGTGAAGGGTCCTATTTATAGCGCTGGGAAGCTGACTTCGTGCTGGGCTGTTGACTCTTTAACGGGCTTATCTTCTTTGGCCGAGACGATTTACCAAAGTAACAAGATTTTCAATGGGCTTATGGATGGGTGCTAAACCCATATCCAACAATACATTACACAACACGATAATAACTTTTTCTAGCTTTGGCTCAGCTTATCCCATATTCTGTTTAGTTATCTAGGTCCAAGTACGTGCTCGGCTTATCCCGTGGAGTCCTTGAACATACTTATGTGAAGGAGGTTCGGCTTACAAAACTTTTTCTAATGACTCGTGCGGGTCTGGCCCCGGCTTGAGGTCCCTAAAATCGACGATGTGATGTAATGTTACTGTGCATGGGACACATGTTTATTTGATCGATCATTTGGCCAAAATGTCGATGGTTAGATGTTAGGGAGTGTGGTTATATAAAAAGGGAAGGACTTTTTTGAATTAAAATATGAAGGTGGTTGCACCCTGTATAGGTTGCCTACGTACTCTCCAAAAAGAGATCAAGCCGAGCGTAGTTCTTTATTTTACAAACTTTGAGCCGCAACTCGATTACTTGTAATTATATATTTTGGACAGAGCTTTAGAGTTTACTTGGTGACGGTGATGCTTGCTGGGACGATCTCTTAACCAAGGGACGAGCCTTCCCCGCTTTTTTTCCGAATTCGAAGTGGTAGTCGTCTGTTCGGATATGAGGCATGATATATGACTTACCTTGCGCTCCACTGTGAAGCAGTATCACGAGACTTTCTGGCTTCCTTGAAGCGTGAAAATTCCTCCTGGGGTCGGGAACTTTATGCATTGGTGGTATGTTGAGGGTACTGCTTTCATGGCGTGGATCCAGGGAGTTCCAAAGATCACAATGTAGATTGCGGGTCGGTCTATGACGACAAACTTGACGACCTTAGTCATGCATCCGACGTGTACTGGTAACTTGATTGTCCCGATTGTGGTGCTCGTATCCCCGGCGAACCCGGTGAGAGGCTTTTCCGAATGTTTCAAATTGTGGTCGCGCAGTTTCATCCTCTGTAGGTTTTCTTCGAATATGAGGTCGACCGAGCTTCCCGTATCGATCAGGATTTTGGTGACTTCGCAATCGCTAATCTGGAGTTCAACGACGGGTGGGTCGTTATACGGCTTATCGAGACCTTCTTTGTCTTCTGAAGTGAAGATGATCTCAGTGCCTGGTTTCAGCTCCTCGGGAATGTTCCTATTCCACTGTTGTCGTGTGTCAGCTTTCTTAATGTAAGTTGTTCTTGACCGTACCAAATCGTTACAGGTGGCGAGTCCTCCCATGATCATATTGATCTATTTTCTAGGCGTGGGCGTGTCCTCCTCATCGTCGTTGCGGGTTCACTTTGGTGATTCTGTGCCGATGTCTCCCTTCTCTGCTCGCTGTTGGCCCGCTTGTCTCGCTTTTTTTCTCATGGGCGAGCTTGAATTGTTCTCCCTCATTTTGGGTTGTCGTGGTGCCTCTCAATTTTCGGGGGGTGCTGTTGGAGCGTCTATATGCTCATAATTTAATTCCCTAAGTTACACTGCAAGTGCACATGCAAATGTAGTATGTAGGGGTCGAACCATAGAGACTCAAGAAATCTTACGATAGACTATAGAATGTCGAGTTAAGCTAGGCGATGTAATCAAGAATATTAAACTAAAACATAAAGTAAATCAGTAGCAAATATCGGTTGTTTATCAAATACTAAAAACGCTAGGTCAAGGGAGTTCTCAGGAAATCAAGCCAAGCAGATCAAATATCAGTCATGATCGAATTAAGAACCGTTCTAGAACTCAAACACATATATAGAACCAACCAACTTTCGTTGCGAGAATTCACTAAATCTAAACCCTAGAAATCCAAATTTCTTTGCAATTCCTAACAGATTAAACTAGCCTTAGGTGCAGGTTCGATTAGTTCACAATTCAATTAAACCAAATTTCTTTGTTGATAATTAAATTGCTCAACATAAATAGTTCAGATTCTAAATTACACTTTCGTGTCAATTTATAAACCTTAGATCTTGATTCTAAGTGATCAAGTTAGAGACTAGCATTAAGCATAATTCAGGTTGGAGAACTAACAAGTTATGAATCCTAACTGATTGATTTAATCTAGCAAGTCATGAAATCCCTAGTGAGAATCCCTAAACCTAACAATGAATCTACTCAGACATGATCAATGAAACAGAAATCATAATATGAATAAATTGCATTAAAGAGAAAGTAGAGAATGAAAAGGGGTTCGAAATCTTCTCCAAAAAGCATTACAAGGAATGATCAGCCCCAAAACTCCCTCTACCTAAAAGTATGGATGTGTAAACTAAACAAAACACCAAAAACCTAATTATAAAGTGTTAAACACGTCTTGGGTCTCTTCTGTAAATACTAAAACTTCTAGGCAGAAACTGCAAATCTTTTATTCTTTATTAATACGTTGGCATTTCTGCGTGTTGGCGAGCTGTGTTGATCGACGCAGTGTTGCAACGATCGACGCTCAAGTCGAACAGAGAATCTTTGTTTCTGTCATCACGGCTCCAACTCCAGAACTTACCCAGAAAGCTCCCATATCTTCCAAAATCCTCCAAACGTGCATCATCCTAATAAACACCTGAAAAGACTCGAAAGACACTACAAAAGACTCTAATATATACTTATATCATGGCTTAAAACAGGTAAAAAACATGATATATCAACTCCCCCACACTTAGCCTTTGCTTGCCCTCAAACAAAACATAAAACCAAAATGAGGTGAAGAGGTTTGAAAACTTCAGAAACTCGTTTCATCTTAGAAGTACCACACTCAGATTCCCCTTAGTAAACCACATGAAAAATGCATCTGTAGACATCAAGACCAACATGTACTTCCCCCATGATATATCATGGTTTTTACCGGTTTTAGACCATGATATAAGTGTGTTTTAGAGTCTTTTACAGGTATTAGCACGTTTGGAGCGGATTTGGAGATTATGGAGCTTTTTGGAGCATTTTGGTGATTTGACCTGAGAGATAGAGTTCACTGTCCAAAACAGAGTTCAGCATCGATCGACACACATTGTGCATCGATCGGCACACGAGCGATATGGGATTATCTTCGGCGGTTTAATGAAGTTTGTATATTGCACTTTGGCATAGAAGTTTCCAGTATTTACAAAGAAGCCCCAAGATGTGATTATGCTAATATAATTAGTTTTTTACATCAGTTTTTAGCAACGCTTACTTACGCTTTGGAGCATAGAGATTTTAGAGCTTTTGGGGCTGATCTAATCATGTACTGCTTCCTGCTTTTGGAGAAGATTTCGAACCCCTTTTAATCTTTACTCTTTATTTATGCAATCTATTAATTCATTGATTATGTTTTCATTATCTATGTCTGAGTAGATTCAAAGTTAGGTTTAGGGATTCTCATTAGGGATTTCATGACTTGCTAGATTTATTTATTTCAGTT
Organism: Orychophragmus violaceus; assembly: GCA_030180135.1. Taxonomy (NCBI): domain Eukaryota; kingdom Viridiplantae; phylum Streptophyta; class Magnoliopsida; order Brassicales; family Brassicaceae; genus Orychophragmus; species Orychophragmus violaceus. The sequence goes on along the minus strand of CM058236.1, from coordinate 58,580,066 downwards.
AAGGATTCACATCATATTTATTCTTCAATCTAAATTATGCTTAACACTAGTTTCTAACTTGATCACTTAGAATCTAGACTCTAGGTTGTTAAATTGACACGAAAGTGTGATTTAGAATCTGAACTATTTAGGTTGAGCAATTGAATTACTCACAAAGAAATTTGGTTTAATTGAATTGTGAACATATCGAACCTGAACTTAAAGCTAGTTTAATCTGTTAGGAATTACAAAGAAATTTGGATTTCTGCTATTAGACTTAGAGAATTCTCACAACGAAAGTTGGTTAGTTCTATATCCGTGTTTGAGTTCTAGAACAGTGCTTAATTTGATCTTGACTGATTATCTGATCTGCTTGTCTGATTTCCTGAGAACTCCCTAGACTTAGCGCTTTTAGTTAATTGCTTTCAAACCAATCATGCTACCTGATTTACTTTTCTGCTTGCTTTTAGTTTTCTCATTACTTTCTCCTAGTTTAACTTGACCGTTCTAAAATCTATCGTAGGTCTAGAGTCTCTGTTGATTTCGATACCCTTTATACTATAATTGCATTAACTGTGCACTTGCAGTAGAATAAGATTAAAACTTTTACACCCTATCAAGTTTTTGGCGCCGTTGACGGGGACTCTTTTGAGTCTTCGATAGATTTGAACTTAGGGTTTAGACTAGGATTTTTATTTTTGTTTTTGGTTACTAATAATTTCTCTGTTTTTCTCTGTCGCAGGTCTGACATTCGCTTAGCATCGATCGTTGCATAACTTTGAATCGATCGTTGCAAGGCGACTAGAGTTGAATCGATCGTTGCCTCTTAGCATCGATCGTTGCACGCGATTACAGACGGTTCATGCAGACGCGTGATAGAAAAAGTAATCCGAACTCGAATCTCGTTAATCTCAGACTTGAGGAGCTTGCTAGACTAGAGAGAACTAACAGGAAAAGTCGACGAGCAAAGATGGTACAAGAGCGATTGATTCTGATACCTGATGCTCAAGGTGTCCTAAGGGACCGACAAAACGATCCGTATAATGCTGTTGGGCAACGGATTGATGCTGAAGGGAATGTGATCCCTGAACCTGAGCCTGAACCGCGACAAGAACAAGGACAAGGCCAAGAAGGGCAAGGACAAGGTCAGAGGCAAATGGTTATTCATGCTGAGAGGACCCTTGCTGACTATAACCGTCCGGATGAGTTTCATGCTAACCGGTCAGCACTTGTACCTCCTGGTTTTGAGAGGAATGAACTCGAGATCAAGACCATCTACTACTCTATTCTGAGGCAGAATGCCTTCCATGGGTTTCCGACTGAGCAGCCAATGGATCATATTGATGAGTTTGAAGACATAGTCACTGGGATGAAGTATGATGGAGTCAACTATGACTATCTGTTTCTCAAACTCTTTCCCTACTCTCTCGCTGGAGATGCTACTGCCTGGCTGAAACAACTTCCACCTGGGAAGTTTACTACATGGGATGCTGTGAAAAGTGAGTTTCTGAGGCACTTTTATGATGATGCTCGCTCTGATCAGTCGAGACAGGACATTCTCACTTTCTCCCAAGGCCCTATAGAGCCTCTTAAAGCTGCTTGGATGAGGTTTAAGAAGTACCAACGAGACTGTCCGCATCATGGATTTACTGAGGTAACATTGCTGGGTATTTTCTTTAGAGGTATAGATCTCCCTTACCAGACTGCGTTGGATAATTCCAGCAATGGAAATTTCAACACTAGGACTCCTGAGCAAGCTAAGTAATTGATAGATAACTTGGTGAGCAGTAATAGCTGCAAGACTGCTGACAGGAGAAGGAAAGAGTCTGGTGGGAAGATAGATAATCTGGAGATAGCTGATATCAGAAGTAAGTTGGATACAGTTTGTAATTTATTGGCTGGGAAGAAAGCTGTCCATTTTTGCTCAGGATGTTGAGGTATTTGGAGCTGAAGAAGACAATCAAGAAGAGGATGTGAACTACATTGGTGGCTCTGGATTTCAAGGGAATAGGTTTGGTAATCAGCAAGGTAATAGGTTCTTCAATGGTGGACAGAAGAGTGCTTTCACAGGCAATCAAAACTCTTCTGGATTTGGACAAAATGCTGGTTTTCAGAAACCTTTTCAGCAAGGTAATCAGAGGACTTATGGATCTTCCTCATATCAGACACCTCCTGCTGCTAATGCTCATGAGAGCAAGATGGAGACCATGATGGAGCAGTTGATGGAGGGACAGACTAAGATTGATGTGGACTGCAACAGGAAATTAGATGTTGTGTATGAGGACCTTAATGGGAAGTTTGAGTCCTTAAGTACTCATGTGAAGCAATTGGACACACAAGTGAGCCAAATTTCAAGCTCTGTCAAGGGAAAGAGTGTCGTGGACACCCACATCAAGGCTTGGTCAGTTTATATCAATGATGGATCATACCAAGGTGAAAATTTCGAGTTAAATACAGCTGAACTGATGGAAGAACCCGAGAAATTCGAAATTGAGGAAAAACTCTCGGGTGGAATATGTGAAAACTCATCTGCATCGATCGATGCACCTATTGCGTCGATCGTTGCATGTCGTGGACAGACAGTTTCACTTGTTTCTCATGGCATTGATGAAGAGACGGATCAAGAGCTTAATAGACTATTCCCTGGAGTGTCTGAGATAACTCAACAGGAGATTGATGAGCTTAAACAGCTGGAAGAGATGGATGAGAAGTTGGAAGAAATTCCACAATCTGATGATCCACCATATCACCCTTGTGTGCAGAGATACTTGGAGAGGATGTTGCCAATGGATGAAATGCTGAAAGATTGGGTGATAGTGGTCCCTAAACAGATTAGTAAGGTGCTTCTAACTAAGATTCCTAAGAAGCTGCTTGATCCTGGTATTTTTGTGCTGAGTTGTTCTATCTTTGAGGATATCTTTAGGCGCTCTTTGTGTGATTTAGGAGCTGCTGGAAGTCTCATGCTATACTTTGTGGCAGAGGGGCTGAGGATGACAGATTTTTCACCCACTAGGACCTCTCTTGTCCTAGCTGATCAGTCAATAAGGATTCTGGAAGGGGTTCTTGAGGACGTCCCAGTGAGAGTTGGAAACTACTTAGTTCCGACAGACTTCTTGGTGCTTAAGTACGACAGCGAGCAGGATGATGCTCTGATACTGGGAAGACCATTCTTAGCCACAGCTGGAGCAGTGATTGACGTAAGGAACAGTCTTATTGATCTCTATCTGGGAGATGAGCCTCTACATTTTGAGATGGATATGCTGCGCAAGCTACAAATTGATGGGCAAACCGTTAGGATTGAAGATGGATATGGAAAGTAGACGAATGAAACTTTGGTTTCAGATCCTCGAGATCATTTCATTCCTTCTTTTCTTGGACTAGCTCACAGTGAGACAGGTTACTCTCCACCTTGGATGAGGAGACTTTCGCAGAGGCAATCACAGTCTCTGTTGAAACCTCCAGGATCCTGATCTTGTTCGTCCGGTCAAGCTAATGACCTTAAACAAGCGCTGAGTGGGGGGCAACCCACTGTTTCGTTTTCGCATATTCATTTTTGGTGTTTTTGTTAGGATTTTACGTTTGTATTTGGTTTTGGTGAGTTTTTTCTGCAGGTTCCGACGAAATCGCAATGCAACGATCGACAAGGCCCTGTGTGTCGATCATCACAACACGAAAATCGCATTGCAGCGATCGTTGCGGACCTGAGCAACGATCGACTCATATCACAATTGCCTTACAGCGATCGTCGCATTTATGCGTAACGATCGATGCATGAGCGAGACGGGTAAAAATCAGACAAACTTAACTCATCCATTAACATTTTTACTTTTTTTTACCAATCCTTAGCTTGACACTACTGGGGACAGTGTGTTTCAAGTGTGGGGGAGATGGTACTGAATTATATCTTTCTGTTTTCTTAGAGTCAGTCCTATTTTTCAAAAAAATTTGTTTTATTGAGTCAAAACGGTTTAAGTAAGAAACAATTAATTTTTGAGAAGTTAACAGCACTTGCAGGAACTTAAGTGACCATTGGGATGAAGTTGCATGATCAATCTATGACTATTAGAAAACCCAATCGCAGATCAGCCTACTGAGAACACCCACATCACTTCAGGTATCAGAGGATCCTTTACTGACTTCACCCTTAATTTGATTTAATTTTCTCACCTAAGGGCTTGGTATACCTTGAGTCGGATTCCACTGTTAGTTCTGACACAGCTTGTAAACCTGTCCGAGTAAGGTTCCCTTCTCTCCTTCCCTAAAGTAAAAAAAAAGAGAATAATAAACTGAGGATAAGCTAGTAGCTCCGAAGTGGTCACGGGATTGGTAGCAAACACTATTACCTCCTGTGCATTCATGGAATGTGTCCAAAGTACACCCCATAATGGGAAGAGCACTGATAAAAAAAATGATACCCAATGGAGAAAAATCAGATTGCTAAGGAATGGAAAAGAGAAGAAAGGAACCAGAAAAGATAGTATGGTGGTCTAGAACTGACAGAGTAAGAATCCATGTGCCCTTTGATCGATAATCCTTAGGTGAGACCGCACTTAATAGCTTATAGAAGTCAGTAGGGTGAATTTGAATGCTTGAATGTGATTGTGGAGTTTACTTAGGACAGTTGCTAAGTGTAGGGGAAGTATATGTTGGTTTTGATGTCTTGCAGGTGATTCTTTCAGTGGCTTACTAAGGGGAATCTGAGTGTTGTTGCTTCTAGGATGAAAAGAGTTTCTAAAAGTTTTCAAACCTCTTCACCATGTTCGAGTTCTCTGTTTTGCTTGAGAGCAAGCAAAGGCTAAGTGTGGGGGAGTTGATTTATCATGGTTTTTACCTGTTTTAGACCATGATATATGTGTGTTTTAGAGTCTCTTAGTGTTGCTTTAGAGTCTTTTACAGGTATTAGCACGTTTGGAGCGGATTTGGAGATTATGGAGCTTTTTGGAGCATTTTGGTGATTTGACCCGAGAGATAGAGTTCACTGTCCAAAACAGAGATCTGCATCGATCGACACACATTGTGCATCGATCGACACACGAGCGAGATGGGCTTATATTTGGCGGTTTAATGAAGTTTGGATATTGCACTTTGGCCCAGAAGTTTCCAGTATTTACAAAGAAGCCCCAAGACGTGATTAGACTAATATAATTAGGTTTTTACATCAGTTTTTAGCAACGCTTACTTACGCTTTCATACTTGGAGCATAGAGATTTTAGAGCTTTTGGGGCTGATCTAATCCTGTACTACTTCCTGCTTTTGGAGAAGATTTCGAACCCCTTTTTAATCTTTACTCTTTATTTATGCAATCTATTAATTCATTGATTATGTTTTCATTATCTATGTCTGAGTAGATTCATAGTTAGGTTTAGGGATTCTCATTAGGGATTTCATGACTTGCTAGATTTATTTATTTCAGTTAAGGATTCACATCATATTTGTTCTTCAATCTAAATTATGCTTAACACTAGTTTCGAACTTGATCACTTAGAATCTAGACTCTAGGTTGTTAAATTGACACGAAAGTGTGATTTAGAATCTGAACTATTTAGGTTGAGCAATTGAATTACTCGCAAAGAAATTTGGTTTAATTGAATTGTGAACATATCAAACTTGAACTTAAAGCTAGTTTAATCTGTTAGGAATTACAAAGAAATTTGGATTTCTGCTATTAGACTTAGAGAATTCTCACAACGAAAGTTGGTTAGTTCTATATCCGTGTTTGAGTTCTATAACAGTGCTTAATTTGATCCTGACTGATTATTTGATCTGCTTGTCTGCTTTCCTGAGAACTCCCTAGACTTAGCGCTTTTAGTTAATTGCTTTCAAACCAATCCTGCTACCTTATTTACTTTTCTGCTTGCTTTTAGTTTTCTCATTACTTTCTCCTAGTTTAACTTGACCGTTCTAAAATCTATCGTAGGTCTAGAGTCTCTGTGGATTTCGATACCCTTTATACTATAATTGCATTAACTGTGCACTTGCAGTAGAATAGGATTAAAACTTTTACATCCTATCACCCCACACTTAGCAATTGTCCTAAGTAAACTCCATAATCATATTCAGAGAATTCAAATTCACCATACTGACTTCTGTAATCTAATAAGTGCGGTCTCACCTAGGTAGTATCGATCAAAGAACACATGGACTCTTACTCTGTTAGCACTTGACCACCATACTGTCTTTTCTGATTATTTTCTTCTCTTTTCTCTTCCTTAGCAACTGATTTTTCCCATTGGGTATCCTTTTATTTTTTTATCTGTGATCTTCCTGCATTGGAGTGTACTTTGGATACATTCCATGGATGCACATGAGGTAATAAAGGTCTCTACCACTCCCGCGACCATTTCAGAGCTACTAGCTCATCCGCAGTTTATTTCTCTTTTTTTTTTTACTTTAAGGAAGGGGAGAAGGGAACCATACTTAGAAAGGTTACAAGCTGTGTCAGGACTAACATAGGAATCTGAATCAAAGTATATCAAGCCCCTAGGTGAGAAAATTAAGTCAAGTTAAAGTGAAGTCAGTAATAGATCCTCTAAATACCTGAAGTGAAATGGGTGTCCTTAGTAGGCTGGTCTGTGTTGGGTTTTCTAATAGTCACAAATTACATGCAAGCTCATTCCAATGGTTACTTAAGTTCTTGCAAGTGAGGTGATCTCCTCAAAAACTCATTGTTTCCTACTAAACTGTTTTGACTCAGTAAAACAGACACAATTGACTCTAAAAAGAAAAATATTATGTCAATACTACCTCCCCCACACTTGAAACACAATGTCCCATGTGGCATCAAGCTTAGGGTTGGTAAAAGAAAAAATGGATTGAATGTATTGTGTTATGGCGATTTTTTACATATCTCGCATCTGCGTCGATCGCTGCACAGGACCGCAACGATCGATGCACTGAAACGGATGGGTGAATCGATCGACACTCAGGACCGTGTAAATCGACACATTGCGAGTCTTGCTCTGAGAATTTTTGAAGACAACATTGTTCTGTGATAAATCACTAAAACTCAACCAGTAAGCTACAACAACCAAAGACAACGCAAAAAAAATCAAAGCAACAGATATTCATAACGTCAAATACATCAACACCAAAGTAAAAGTACTGACATAGACTCAAGAAAAACATCAAAATGACTCAAGAGAAAAATAAAAAGAAAGGGGTGAAAGAAAATTATAGAACCAAATGTCTAGGAAACATAGAATCAAATCTCATCGCTCTCAGACTCATCGTCAATACCACCATAAGGATCAGAGCCACTGGTCTCAGGAGTGGGAGCTCGTATGCGCCTCTGAACAGGTATAGACTGATGCACACTAGGCTGACGTCTGCAGGAACAGCTAGCTATCATCTCCCAAATGCTCTTCAGCATGTCATTCACCAAGGCCTTGAAAGCGCCTTGGGCATCTCAGCAGGGTCCATCGGTGGATCCGGATGTGGAACAGGAACGAACTCAGCAGCATCAGAAGAAGAGGGTCCATGCGCAGATGAAGGACCAGCCGCAGAAGAAGAAGATGATCCGAGAGGGTTAGCAACTGTAGGAACCCTTCGCAAAAGGTTCCTGTCAGGCTCAAAAGCCAAAGATATCAACTTATCAATCTTCATGAGTTCGGGTAAGGGAAGCTGCACGCACCACTTTTTAAAATTTGCACCATGAAAAATCCAAAGGTTCTCCTTCTTCATCCAAGTCGTACTCCTTAAGTGCGTATCATCCATCCAAAATATCTTCGTCACCGACTCTCTTCCAGCAGTAGGAATCCTGAAGTGCTGAAAGATCGGAGTAAGCAGACTTCCTACGGTCTAAACATTCTCTCCTGAGAAAGCCTTCTTCTTCAAGGTGCAGAGATGCTCAGCAAAAACTCCTCCCATGTTAAGCTGTGGCACTGTATCCTTCAAAGCAGTCTCCTCGAACATAGGACTCAAACCAATGTAAAGCAACATCAACTCCTGCTTCCTCATCTTGTTCACCTCAAACTTGCATAGCAGAGTGTGATTCAAAAGGCGTACAACATATCAAAGAACCGGATGTCGTATATGTATCTGGTTGGAGTTCTGTGAGTTGTATCGCTCGGTCCCAAAATGGCTTTAGAAGAACTGAGTGCTCTGATCATCCCACTCAGGAATGAGGGTGCAGCAGATAGGCTCCAAACTGAAACCGTAGATGTGGCAAATAGCAAGGAGAAGAAGCATGTACATGATACCCATATACATGAAGGAAAAGCATCCTTGATTAGCTCTCTTGCGCAAAGGAGCATCATAGTACACTCTGCAGGTTGACAATAGCTGTCTGACCAAGTCCGAGTATAGATCGTAACTCCGCATAGACATAGTACCTAAACCTATCTGCTGAACCAGCCTCTGAACATCCGAAGTAATGCCCATCAACTGAAAAGTCTTGTAGTCTGCAAACCGTGTGGGCTTGATGACCATGTTCTGCTACGCGTTGTAAAACAGCGCATCGTAATCATCCCAAGCCTCAGAAATCTCACGCTCAGTGCATGCTGCATTTGCTATCTCCACCTTAGGTTTTTTTGGCCCACTCTCTGGTCACTGGTATGAGAGATCCTTCTCGGCCTTTGGCCAAGGAGCCTGCATCGCTCCTGGAATGCGTGTATTAGGCGTGAGAGGCGAAGAAGCTCGTGTGTACTAACCAACAGGTATATCAATAGTATCAGGCATGTTCCTTCTCTTTCGTGGAGCCATCTTAGAATCGGATGAAATGGATGACAAATATGGAAAGAGGGGTAAAACCGAGTGGAATGGGCTTTGGAATCAATGAAAACGAGTGAGAATTGAGGAAGTTAGGGTTTGTGGCGATTTTGTGTCGGGTTTTCACGAAAGAGGGAAATGAGAAAGAAGAAGAAAGAAGAAAGGTTAAGAACACTTACCTTGCGCGTGTTGCGTCGATCGTCGCAAAGGATGCGTTGATCGTTGCAAATCACGATTGGTCGAACCGGGTCAAACCAATAGGATTTCTGGTTTATAGCTCTTGCCTTTCAATTTGGAATTTCGAACCAGGTGTGTCGATCGTCGCACCGGACCGCAATGATCGACACACATCGTGACTTGTCCCTCAAGGTTTGATTCCCTCCGCTGGATGAACCGCAATCAATCCGGCAATATTCTTTTATTCTCTCGCGGTTTACACCCCTGCATTGATCATTGCACATGACCGCAAATCGACGCAGTGCGATTCCCAGTTTCGAAACTTAGCTCTGTATGACAAAAACACCAAAAACAAAAATAACCAAGTAAAATCCTTAAAAACACCTAAAAGAGTATGTATAGAATTACCAGTGGGTTGCCTCCCACTCAGCGCTCTTTTACCTTCACTAGCTTGATTGTTCTACGATAGGCAGATGGTGTATCAACCAGAGGCCGAATTTGACCTCTTGGAATCTTGGCCTTAGCCCAATAATGCTTCACCCTCTCTCCTTTGACAGTGAACTCCTTACCTTCTGAGCTGATTAGTACAACAACACCATACGGATGCACTTCTTTGATCGTGAAAGGACCAGACCTTCTAGAACGCAGCTTACCTGGAAACAATTACAAACGTGAGTTATATAAAATTACATAATCATTAGGCTCAAACTGTCTGGAGACAATCTTCTTGTCATGATATGCCTTAGTTCTCTCCTTGTACAACTTTGAATTCTCATAGGCATGATGATTAATCTCATCCAACTCATTCAGCTGAACCAATCTCCTCTATGCTGCAGGTTTCAAGTCAAAATTTAACTACTTCACAGCCCATGTTGCCTTATGCTCAAGCTCAACTGGAAGGTGGCAAGCTTTCCCATACAGAAGATGAAACGGAGTAGTCCCAAATGGCATCTTAAACGAAGTCCTATAGGCCCATAACGCACCATCTTGCTTCGTAGACCAATCCTTACTTGTCTTCCCAACCGTCTTCTCTAAGATTTCCTTAATCTGTCTATTAGAGACCACAACTTGCCCACAAGTCTGAGGATGATAAGGAGTAGCCACACGATGATGAACATCATGCTTTTGTAGCAGCTTCTCAAAGATCTTGCTGATAAAGTGAGATCCTCCATCACTTATCACAATCTGAGGCACTCCAGATCTAGAAAAAATGATGGTCTTAAATAGGTTAAGAACCACCGAAGAGTCATTGATTGGGCTAGCTATCGCTTCCATCCACTTAGACACATAATCCACAACAACCAAAATGAACTTACGCCCCATGAGATGAGGGAAAAGGACCCATGAAATCAATGCCCCATCAGTCGAAAACCTCAACCTCAAAAATGAAATTCTGAGGCATCTCATGCTTCTTACTGATCACCAGAAGCTTGCTTGCAGAACTTTAGACACAGTCTTGAAAGTAGCAAAGTGTCCAGCATAATCAGATCCATGGCAGTGAAATAGAACGTCTAGAACCTCTGATTTTGCAATGAATCTCTTGTAGATGTCATCTGAACAGTGCTTGTATAGGTAGGGTTCATCCTAATAGAATCTCATGAGTTCTCTGAAGAACTTCTTCTTTGCATACCCCTTGAGATCATCTGGTTCAGTCTCTGCAGCCAGGTAATTCGCAATATCAACAAACCAGGGACGATCGGGCGTCGAAACAGCGAAGAGATCGATGTCGTAGTGTCGAACCTGAAAATTCAGAGGTTCTGGGTTCGTAGGCGCATGTGTCGATCGATTCATAGGTCCGCATCGATTGACTTAACCCCGATACGTGCATTGATCATTTCCAAGGTGGCGTCGATCGACGCATGTTTTGTAATCCGGCAGTTTCATAAGTTTTTATCCAAATCCATCCTAAACACTGTCTCAATCATATTGACGCACTCCTCAGGCAGGAAATCATCAATGGGGATGTCTTTATCAACCCTGATCCTTGACAGATGATCAGCAACTCCGTTTTCAACTCCTTTCTTGTATTTAACCTCAATGTCAAAATCTTGAAGAAGGAGAATCCTACTCAGAAGTCTCGGCTTAGCATCTTTCTTCTGAATCAAATACTTCAGAGCTGAATGATCTGTTTGCACTATCACCTTGGATCCAACCTGATAGGGGCAAAATTTCTCAAAGACAACTGCCAACAGCTCCTTCTCTGTAGTGGCATAATTTCTCTACGCATCATCTAGTGTTCTGCTGGCATAATAGATATCATGAAGTTTTTTGTCCTTCTTCTGCCCCAGAACAGCTCCTGCAGAAAAATCACTTGCATCGCACATAACCTCAAAAGGTAACTCCCAATCTGGTGGTTGTACTATAGGAGCACTCACTAATGCTTGTTTGATCTGTTCAAATGCAGTATGACAATCTGCAGTGAACTCAAATTTAACATCCTTACACAGCAAAGCAGTTAGTGGTTTAGCAATCTTACTGAAATCCTTGATGAACCTTATGTAGAACCCATCATGTCCTAGACATCTCCTCACAGACTTCACAGAATCAGGCGCCTGAAAGCTGGTCATGACCTCTATCTTGGCGCGGTTAACTTCGAGCCCAGCTTCAGATACTCTGTGCCCAAGAACAATACCATCTCTGACCATAAAATGGCATTTCTCCCAATTCAGAACCAAGTTCTTTTCCTCACATCTAGCTAGCACTTTCCATAGGTTATCCAAGCACTCATGATAAGATGACCCATAAACAGAAAATTCATCCATAAACACCTCCATAAAGTCCTCAATCATATCAGTGAAAATGGACATCATACATCTCTGGAAGGTGGCTGGTGCATTATAAAGTCCAAAAGGCATTCTACGATATGCAAAAGTACCATAGGGACAAGTAAAAATAGTCTTTCCATGATCCTCTGGATAGATGGGAATCTGAAAGAAGCCATAATACCCATCGAGGAAGCAATAGTAAAGGTGATTAGTTAACCTCTCCAGCATCTGATCAATAAAGGGCAAGGGAAAATGATCATTCCTTGTTGCAGCATTCATTTTCTTGTAGTCTATGCACATCCGGTGTCCAGTCACAGTTCTTATAGGAATCAGCTCATTCTTCTCGTTTTTAACCATTGTGACACCTCCTTTCTTAGTCACAACATGTATTGGACTGACCAAATCAATGTCAGAGATATGATAGATGATTCCAGCATCCAGCAACTTCATAATATCCTTCTTCACTACCTCCTTCAGATTCGGATTCAACCTCCTCTGATGCTCAACAGATAACTTAGTCTCATCCTCAAGATGTATCATATGCATGCACAGCTCCAAAGAGATACTTGAAATGTCATCAAGAGAATAACCAAGAGACTTGCGATACTTGCGCAGCTTGCTCAGCAGTAAGGAAGTCTCTGCGTTGTTCAAAGCAGCATTAATAATCACTAGATAGGTCGAATTAGGTCCAAGAAATGCGTACCTTAGCCCGAATGGTAGTTGTTTGAGCTCAATTTTTGGAGCTTTCTCCTCTGCCCAATCGGACACAACTTGCGTCGATCGTTGCACTGGTGGTGTCTATCGATGCAACGGCTCTTTATGCACTTACAGCTGCATGACTTGCTCTGTAGAATCCATCAGCCTTGCATAGCAGATTGCAGGCTCGTCCTCCAGATGCTCTAGTTCCAATACCGAGCTTAGCAGAGCTCTTTCCAGCGGATCCTCAGCATGTGTCCTATGAAAGAACTCCTCTGCCAAATCACTGAGAGTGTCCACATAGAAGGTCTGTCCATCGATGGTTGGTCTCTTCACCAGCTTTTCCATACCAAAACTCATCTTCATATCACCCACGTTCAGAATGATAGTCCCCTTCTTGCAGTCAATCATCGCACCATCAGTAGCTAAGAATGGCCTACCCAAGATAAGTGGATCGTTCCTCTCCATACCGCAGAACCACAAAGTCAGTAAGAATCACACAATTACCAATTCTGATTGGCACATGCTCTAACACTCCTTCAGGGATCCGGACAGTCATGTCAGCTAGAACCAATGATATTCTAGTAGGCATGAAATATGTCACCCCAAGCCTCTTAGCAACAGACAAGGGCAAGGTTCACACTAGAACCAACATCACACAATGATCTCTCAAATCTATCTCTATTTGTAATACCCTGTATTCAAAAATGTGGTCAACGGGCAGAAGAAAAGTCAACAGGGGCAAAATTGTAATTTTGCCAAACCCAGGGACAAAATGGTAATTTTGCCAAAGTTCGAGACGGAAGCCGAAACGGGCCAAATGTTCTAATTTTATAACATAAAGAATATTTACAAGACCAGAATTGGAAGAAACGGAGCAGAAACGGGTTTTTTCGGCTTGTCGGGAAGGAAAACCGATTAAACCGAAAAAACTTCAGAAATTCATAACCGGAGCTACGGAACTCCAAATGAGGTGATTCAACTTTCTAAATTTATATAAAATCAAGTAGTATCAGTTTTTAGGAGTTTGGGAATTTATGGGAACAAGGAAATATTTTCTAAAAAGTCAAACGCGAAACCGAAGAAATTGAGACAACGGAGAAGTGCGGGTTAAAAGCTGGTTTATTTTGGTTTGGGAAGGGTTTTTGTGTAATAGTGAGCCCTTCATGGACAAGTGTCACCCTCAGGAAGGTGCCACAGCAAGCCTTCACATGCAAGAATGTTTTTGGATGCATGAACTCTCATTTTTGTATGGTATCTTACATCCAATCACTCATTCACTCACTTTCAACCTCTCTCTAGCCACACTTTCGCCCCTCTATCTCTCTATTCATCCACATTCATAGCATTTGTCCAGAAAAACCCAGGAACCTATGAAGATTCAAAGAAAATCAAGAACATCTTCAAAGTGTTCTTCATGACTTGTTGAACAAGAAAAGCCATATCTCCTTCATTATAAACCCAAATCTACTTCTGCAAAGCTCAAAAGCTTCCTCTCACTCTCCTATACGACATCCAGCCATTCTCCACCACCGCTGTCGCCGGATATCGCCGTAATATGGCCGGAGAACAGTCGCCGGCTAGGTCTTCTTGGATCTCTCTCTCTTTTCTTTGATGTTTCAAGACTTCTATCACTTCTCAGTAACTTCCTGGTGGTTCTAGAAGGGTTCTCAGTCGTCGTATCTTGTATCCAGTTACCGGAGAAGTCAAGTCTGGCGGTCAATGCCGGAGCGACCGCCGGTCAATGCCGGAGAAGCTCACCAGAGAAGTTCCACCGCCGCCATCTTCAAGACGGTTCTTCAGTGGTTGGTTCAGCATGGTTTGATTCAAGAATTGTATTGGTTTAGGCTTGGTTAAGCCTCGGTCAATGGTTGGTTAAACCGGTCAATGATTTGACCTAAACCGGTTTAACATAACCGGTTCAATTGAAGCCGGTTCAGTTTGTTTGGTTTGATTGAAGTGGTTCAGCTGATTAAGATTGGGTCAACCGGTTCAAGATTGGTCAAAGTCAAAGTCAACTGTCAACGTTAAAAGTCAACGGCCAACCGGTCAACGCCGTGGTCAACGCCGGTCAACGCGTTGACTCTGACCAATTCTGATTCATCCGGTTATAGAGGTGTTCGGGAAAGCTTCAGGGTTTGTGTTCGTGTGCTCGGGAGGTTTGGGTTTAGTTCGGGGTCTCGGAAAGTTGTATCCGCATCCGTGTCGTTCATTCTGACCAATTCACTGTGAGTCGGCTCAAACACCGTAGATAGAAGCATATAGATCGGGAAATGAGAAACCGTGGAATTAGATGTTTGCATACCCAGATGTGACTTGATTGTGTTTGAGACTTGAATTGACTGATTAACGATAAACCGGTTAGGGTTTGAGACGCATGTTAGGATCGTGAGAATTAAACGGATAAAACATGTTGTGTGCCGCTAGGTTGCTAGTCACGTTGATTGATGCATACATATAGTCGTCGTAAGATAGGGCCGTATATGCATATATATGTATTAGAAGAATGATATCGAATGAATCTAAGTGTGGGAACTAAGACGGTATAAAAGACGGAATTAAACCTAACGAACGTATAGCGTATGGAATGATATCGGGATTAGGTTTAATAGAGGTTGAAGAGAAAGAAATGAATTAAGTAAATGAAAGATGAGATGTCGGGGATTTTAGTAAGCTACTAGCTCTAAACCGACGGATCGGGGAGTTAATAAAATATACTTAGGAAAGGTTAAGAAAAAGGGAAGTGTTGTGATTGGTGAGCCATCTACGGATTAGTAATTCGCTAATCTAAGGTAGCGGACGTTAATGAAATGTGAGCCGTCTACGGGTTAGCAATCCGCTAATCCAGCGTAGCCGACGTGAATGAGTTAAAAGACTTTAGAAACCCTAATAGGTCTGCTCGTGTGATGATTGGGCTATTGTGTAGTTGTGTGGTTGTTGCTGTTGAGCTTTCTGTGCAGGCTTGTTAGATCGTCTCGGTGTTGGGCCGAGCGATCCGTGTGGACACTTAACTCGGTCACGGGGCCGGTTAAGTTTGTAGCTGCTGACTCGGAGAATACGGGGTCATGTCCTAGGGCCGAATCGCATGGAAACTTAGGTTACCGTGGAGTAGCCCAAGTTACTGCGTATCGACGGGCTGAGAACAGTGTCCTAGGTCGTGAGACTTCGTGGTTACGTCTAGGAGTCGTGGGTTAGTTACCATGTCGATGACGATTTAAACCTGTGGAAGTTACCGAGATCGTAGGGGCCCAGTGTTGTGTTTGTATTGATGGTATTGCGCGATAGATAGATCGAGTCTCAATCGAGAGCATGTGCCGCAGTGCTTTCGATTTCCTCTAATCGCTTTCTCTTTCTTTTGGCAAGTGCTTGTGTGTTGTGGGTTTGACACGACGTGGTAGTGCGTGATCGGCTGTTTGTGGTGTTGTTTGTTATTTTGGGGTTTTTTTGGCGGGAATCTGTAGAAGTTAGATAGAATAGAAGTCGTAGGGGGGAGCCGACTCGCTGGGTGATCTTAGATCGCTCATTAGACTCTTTTGTGTTTTTCAGGTTTAGCAGCGACGGACGCTGGAGGTCTCGGTGTAGTTTCGGGATCGCTTGTTTCGGACTTCTGATTCGATGATTTTGGGTTTTTCCTTCGGTTCGGCTTTGGCGCCAATTTTGTATTGAGATTTGTGTGTTGTTCTTTATTATTGGCGAATTGTTTTGTAAAGACGGTTAAACGTTATGTAATGTTTGATTTACTCAGAAATGAATATGCTTCCCTGATATTGTGTTTAGTCTGAACCGACACAACTCACGGAAGTGGTACCAGTTTCGAAGCTTTGTACTATGGAAGTGAGAATATCGGGGTCAAGGACGGTTCAGTGCGAGCCTTTGTCCCAAAACGATCTGTCTCTGGCTTTGTCTTGTGGAGAAATTTTCCTGTTTGACTTGCTCGGGTTCGACTTGGTCATGTTCTTGTTTGATTGTTGACCGGTCAGCTCGACGGTCAGCGGATAATGGGAAAGGGGCGTTACAAAAGGTGGTATCAGGCATGGTTCGTCATGGGTTTCGAAACTGTCATGTCTGAGTGTTTTCCGTGCTTTATTGAGTCAAAATTTTGTTTTACCCAAGCATCCATTAGGAAACCGAGCCGCGTCTGTAAATTCGGGGTTGGGATGGGAATAGGAATTTATATTATATGTACTAATGTTTATCTGTGTTTTTGTTTGCAGTCAGCAGTAGAGTGTCCTTGGACGGGCGGTGTGTGGGTGTGTGTGCATAGTGTGAGTGCTAGTGAGCAGTATTGATATGCTCAGAGTTTTATCCCTAGAGTTAATACTGCAAGTGCACAGTCGTGACAAGTAGTATATAGGGTATCGGATCCACAGAGACTCTAGACCTTACGATAGATTGTAGAATTATCAAGTTAAGCTAGGAGAAATCAATTAGAAACTAAATAGCAAGCAGAAAAGTAAATCAGATAGCATGAGTGGTTTGTAAGCAATTAACTAAAAGTGCTAAGTCTAGGGAGTTCTCAGGAAATCAGACAAGCAAATTAACTATCATTCAGGATCAAATTAAGCACGGTTCTTGAACTCAAACACAGATGTAGAATTAACCAACTTTCGTTGCGAGAATTCTCTAAGTCTAATAGCAGAAATCCAAATTTCTTTGCAATTCCTAACAGATTAAACTAGCCTTAAGTGCAGGTTCGATATGTTCACAATTCAATTAAACTAAAATTCTTTGCGGATAATTAAATTTCTCAACCTAAATAGTTCAGATTTTAAATCAAACTTCCGTGTCAGTTTAATAACCTAAAGTCTAGATTCTAAGTGATCAAGTTAGAAACTAGTATTAAGCTCAATTCAGGTTGAAGAACAATTAAGTTATGAATCCTAAACTGATAAATTAATCTAACAAGTCATGAAAACCTGTAAGAGAATCCCTAAACCTAACTATGAATCTACTCAGACATGATCAATAAAACACAAATCAATGAATAAGTAAATATCATAAAAAGAGAGTAAAGAATAAAAAGGGTTCGAAATCTTCTCCAAAAGCAGGAAGCGATACAGGTTCAGATCAGCCCCAAAAGCTCTAAAATATCTATGCTCAAAGTATGAAAGCTCAGCCTAAACAAGTGGCTAAAAACCCTAATATAATGGTCTAATCACGGCTGGGGCTTCTTTGTAATTATGAGAAACTTCTGGGCCAAAGTGCAATTTCCAAACTCTTCATTAAACCGTCGAGAATTGTCTGACTCGCATGTGTGTCGATCGATGCACAAGATGTGTCGATCGATGCACAAGATGTGTCGATCGATGCACTCCTCTGTTTTGGGCAGTGAACTCTATCTCTCGAGTTAAATCTCCAAAATGCTCCAGAATGCGCAATAATCTCCAATTCCGCTCCAAACGTACTTAGACCTGATAACACCTGTAAATGACTCTAAAGAAACACCAAAAGACTCTAAAACATGCTTATATCATGGTCTAAAACCGGTAAAAACCATGATATATCAAGTATGAGTCACCGGAGGATTGCAGCGCACTATCGGGCTCAGTTGGAGCAGTACCAGGAGAGTGTGAGAGCGCAGCCAGGTCAGTCACCAGGTTCACGGACGTCAGACCGACCATCTGTTCCTCCTCGTGCACCTCAGGGTGCCAGAGCAGCAGTAGTAGACTGGAGGCCATTGCCTGACCCATTACCTCCAGCTTTGCAGGACGATGCGGGTACCCCGGACTTGTTTGCAGGGATGATGGGTAACCTGGGATACGCAGACAGTGGATTGACACCATTACAGCCATAGTTAGAGGTGCCAGTGGTACAACCAGTAGTTCAAGAGCCGATTCTCGAGGCACGCGATGTGCCATTACCAGACAGTCTACACACTTCTGATTTCGTTCCGCTAAGTGGGGACGATTACTTGTTGAGCTCACTACCTGCGGCATTCGATCTGGATATGGAGCCCATACACCCATATCAGCACTAGCACTGGGATCAGCATGTAGATGAGCAGATGGTGATGCTCGGAGATGTTTTGGAGCAACATATTTGGCCTCATCATCAGCCGGATCCACGACCTGGATCACCACGTACGCCTATGGATAGATCTGCATCACAGTCACCTGGTTCTACTGAGCTGTTATCTGAGACCGAGCCGATGTTCGAGTCGGATACACATTTTGAGCCATTCACACCGCTAGTTACACATTTTGAGCCATTCACACCGCCAGTTACGCCACCAGCGATGCCGATATACCGGGCATGCAGCGCATGCGGAGTGCAGGGATTTCACTTGTACTGGTGTCCTCGACCAGTAGACCCACGCTATCGTGAGCCGTACCAGCCGGTACTGGGTCCTTAGTACTACCAGGTGTGTGGCATTGATGGCCACCTAGCACCGATCTGTTCGATCGCAGGACCAGGACCGCATATGTCCGATGTGGAACCGTACCGTGCGCTGTTACCAGAGGGTTATCGACCGGGACCCAGTCGCCGAGATCTCGAGCTTATTCAGCCGCCAGCAGTCCCGCCGCCAGTAGCCCAGCCGCCACTAGTCCAGCCGCCACGATTAGTGAGGATTTGTCAATTGTGTGGGGATGAGGTCACCGAGCGTCAGTTTGCTCCTGTATGCCTCGCCCAGTGCCTACCGTTGTATGTCAGCTATGTGATCGCGAGGGACACGCCGCTCGTCTTTGCCCGATGGCCGATCCACAGCAGGTTGGTGCACCATCCCGAGATGCACACCTACCGCACCCTCCCAGCACACATGCCAGTGGTTACCGCAGTGAGCCGCGATGCTGCCTAAGTTGGGCATTCCGGTCTTGCTGGGGTTGTTAGGGCTAGGGTTAGTTAGGCCAAGTAAGTACGGGCACTAACCAAGTAGTTTTGTTTATGTATATAGGTCGGCAACCTTTGCATGTCGTCTTTGACATCTTTCGGATATGGCGGTACGGTTTTGGGGTTATGGTTATGGTAGCGGCCGCCGTGTAGTATTTCTGATCAGACTATGTATTAAAACCTCGATATGTACATTATGGTGTTTTTGTATATATGTGTGATGCGGAACGTTCAGCTTATCGTTATGAATTGCGTAGTGATTATTTGCATGCGTGTGATGGTTGTGAATGCAAATGAATTACCATGTGAAGTCTGGCGATGAGCGGAACTGACGACCGTTCATCATAACCTAAACCCAGACTGACGACATATCCGGAGCGATCTTGTGATTGTGTGATTGTGTGTGGTAATTGCTTGCTTTTGTGTTTATGCTTGCGTGCTTTATTTAATGCTTGAGTGATGCATTGGATAATTAGGGTTGTGTTTCGTTTGTGTGTGTAGCACCGTTAGGTTGCTAGTTTTCTTTTATAGCAGTCATAGCATTTGGTGATCGTTGATGGTGTTGGTAAGCCATTCGATTGCTTGTTGTGTTTTGTTGGCTTGAGTAGTTTAAATTTTATTGCAATCCTTAAGTTGCTAGAAATAGAAAGTGGTAGGACCTTTTCGTTTAAGGTTTTGAGCTAACTTGAGAATGGTTGTATTTGACCGTCAATTCACGAGAGAGCGGAATTATAGTGTATCATTACTTAATCATGAGTTACCGTTGGGTACATGATTAACTAACTATATCTCTATGAGGAAATGATATCGGGAAATGGATTGGTTTGAATTTGACAGCTCCAGTGAAAGTTGTTGAATTGAATGTAGGACGGAATGGACGATGCGATATGAATACGAGACCGAACCCGAACCCGAAAGCGAGATGGAGTGTAAAGAAGCCGCGAGACAAGTTTGTTGGAAATGTCCTGAAATCTACCGTACTATCTCTAGAAAGTATGATAAGTGTCGAGATCAGACATAAGTCATAAATACTGGGTGATCATGATGGCTTGCTAGAGTCCGCTCATGATCTATAAGTTTAGGACTTATTACCAGTATTGTATGATCTCGAAGGGTCACACACCATAGCTAACGGGAAAGTTAAATGGAAATAATACGGTAAGATGCAATGACATTTACTGTATTGGATCAGAGTTTTGGGCCAGACAAAATACAGGCTTTTTGTCTGATTTGTGTTTTGGGCCCAAAAGATTAATGAGCCATTAGTCTAATGACTTGGGCCCATTAATGAGATATAAGAGAATCAGAAAACCCTAAGCTAAGCTAAGCTTTTGCGATTTTTCTCCTGGTGGCTGCGCCCCATCTCTCTCTCTAACCTCTCTCTCTGATCATCCATCTCTTTGGTCTAGCAGCCGTCCCTTGCTTGTAAGAGTGTGGATACTCGAGGAGGAGCCGGTTCTCATCAGCTCTAATCTGATCTAGTCATTACAATCATTCCGCTGCAAAGGTAAAGATCAGGTTGGTTTTATGATTCGTTTTGCAAGAACCTAGATCTGTTTAAGGATTTGTGTTAGGTTGTAATTGAGAATTAAACCTTGGAAAACACCTTAATCCTTCAGTGGTATCAGAGCCTAGGCATTAGGTTTCTTGTGAAATTGGATCATATAATTGTTTAATGGTTTAGAATTGATTTTGAAAGAAAAATTGATTATTGAAAACATTAATCTATTAATCGGCTGATAATAAGGCTTGTTATAATCGAATGAATTTTCAATGGCCGATGTTTAATTCGTTCCTGAATTCATACGATCGCATGTGTTATAGCCGTATATCGATGTTGATAATTGAATGGCTCTTTTAATAATCAAACCCTAAATCGCTTGTAATGGTCTCGGTAATTAAGATGCCGAGTGTTGCCAATCGTGGATCACTTGTTTAGGCTATCATGTGTGAGGCGTATGGCATGTAGAATTCGATTGTTTTGATAACATTAATAATCGACTGATTTTGTCTTTATGTGAAAGTCAAATCGTTTGACATGATTGTTGTTATTAAATCGAATTGGTAAAAGTCAATGTCTCTTATTTAGTTAATGATTCGATTGTTGCTTGGTAACGAAACGCATGTTGACTTTAAATGTGTTTGAATCTTGATTGTTTTTGTCTTCATGTGATAAGCGATTTTGTCTTCTAGTGAAAGTACATGATCGTTTGTTAAATTAAAGTGAAGTTAATAATCGAAAGACCTTGTGATCTTTGTAGAATCATAACAAATGTTTTTGTTGTTGTTGAATAATTAATTATTTAATTATTCAATTAATATATGGTTCAAGCGGTTAACCCAAATCGCGGTTTGCTGGAAATTATTTAATACATGGTATTATTTAATTTCTGGTTAAACCGGATTGAAATTCAAAATTGAATTTTAACCTAAACCGAAGGCTGGTCTAAGTTTGATTTGGTTGGACCAAATAATTTAGAGCTGGTCTGGTTTAGTAAATAACCGATGGTTTTGATAGTTAATTTGGTCTTGGACCAGAATTAATAAACCGACTCGGTTATGTCAAATTATTGGGCCAACTGGAATTCTATGGTCTTGGGCCAAGAATTGGGCCTATAATTTAAGACCCAACCCGAAAATATTTATAAAATATTAAATTAGAAATTTCTATTTTTAGTATGTTACTAAATTTAAAAAGTTTCTAAAATAAGTAAGTTTCCCAAAATAGTAATCTTCTATTTTTGGAAATAAAACTTAAAAATCCTCAAAAACAATATCAAGCTTGGATGTTTTTCCAATCTTGTCAGCTACTTAACGCTTACTTGATTACAGATATGGCTTACAGTGTGAGGTGTCTGTTTTCGCGTAAGTAAAGTAGTATATAGTCACTAATTTCATTGGGAGTCCCAGATTTTAGTGATTATTTGACTGTAAGAGATTGGTTTCCTTGACTGGGCCATCGGGAGTCCCGGGCCTTGAGACATCTGGTGAATTTGGGCCTCGGGCCCAATTCACAACCGAGAGTTATTGGTTATAACTAGATGTGTGTATGCTTACCAAGTATAGCTAATTCTGGGTGACGGCCAGTGGCCCACTTTGGATTTAGCTAAACATGGGTCTCGGAATCATTGTATTCTTATGAGGTTAAAACAAAGAAATTTTGAATACAATGCGAGTTTTCTTATAAGCTGTTAAGATTGCTCTTTTATGAACGAAATAAACTAAAACTCTATTTATCTCTAAATTTCAGCTATGACAAGCACAAACAATCAAAACACTTTCTCGATCCGGTATGTCCTTGAGATGGACAAACTGAACGGATCAAATTTCTTGACTTGGTCGCGGAACCTGAGGCTGGTTCTCAGGCATGAGAGAAAGGACTATGTCCTTGAGAAAGCTCTCTCCGAAAGGATCGGATCCAAAGCCAGTCATGCAGTATATAATGCTTGGAATAAGCATTGTAATGATGCGGTAGATGTGCGTGGTCTGATATTGGCTACCATGGACTCAGAGTTGCGGAAGCAATATGAGAACATGGAGTCGCCAATAGAGATGATCAGCAGCCTGAAATTGAACTTTCAGGAGCAGGTAAGAGTGGAGAGATACCAGTTGGTTAAATCTCTCACTAGCTGCAAGCTACCAAATGATCATCCAGTAAGTCCTCATGTCAGTAAAATGATGGGTTACATTGATAACCTGAGGAAACTGGATTATCCAGTTAGCCAGGAATTGGCAACTGAGATCATTCTGCAGTCACTGCCGTCAAGCTATGATAAGTTCGTAAGGAACTATATCAAGAAAGGCTTAACGAAGACGTTGACTGAACTGCATGACATGCTCAAGACAGTTGAGCCAAACGTGAAGAGTACCCTGTACAATCTCATGAAGGAGAAGGGTAGGTTTACTAAACCTAAAGCTGACAAGGGTGAAGACAAAGTTGTCCAGATTTTGAATCATGGCAAGCGTGTGTCTTCTGAGCCCGAGTCAGATACCTCTTACGTTGGTAAGTGCTGCTACTGTAAAGAGACTGGGCATTGGAAAAGAGATTGCAATAAATTCATGGAAGATTATGAGGAGTTAAAGTTGATGTATGAGACTACTTCCTAAGGTATTCATGTTATTACTTCAAGTTATACCTTGTAGGTATTGGATACTGATTGTGGCACTGATATTTGTTATAATATGCAGAGCCTGAACAACAGTAGAACGTTGAAGGAAGGGCAAGTGGAACTGCGTGTCTGGAAGGAGCTTGGGATGCTGCCTCAGCCGTAGGGTTTTCACTTGTAGATGCCTTTGAGGCTTGGTTTTGAATTAAGTAATTGCTACAATGTACCTGTTTTAAGCAGAGTTGTTTTTCATTTTCTTGTAAGAATTTGAATGTTTTTCATTTTGATAAAAGACTAGTTTGTTCTTTTGATCTTAATGAAATATTAATTGTAGCACCCTATTCAAGGAATGGGTTTTATGTCTTAAACCAAAGAGTGCCTAAATGTAACATAAATACCGCAATTGGTTTAAATCTGATGAGTTAAACCTGATTTTTCTTGGCATAAATGTTTTGGTCACATAGAGTAAGTCAGATTCAGAAACCCCATAGTTATGGACTTTTGGGCTCATTTGAATGGATATCTTATGAGACTTGAATTCTGCTTACTAGACCAAAAGACAAAGGGCCCATCTTAGCCGAGCTAGAGAAAGGCCCAAAGGCTTATCGGAGATTGAACATACTCATGTATGTGGTCCGATGAGCAGTAATGCCAGAGAAAATTTCCTGTACTTCATTGTCTCTACTGATTACTTCAGTGAGTGTGACTGTGTTCATTTGATGAGACACAAGTCGGAATTCTTTGACATGGTCGAAAGAGTTCCAGAATGAAGTATAGAATCTGAATGACAGAATTATTAAGACTCTGGATAAGATCACGAGTGAGAATACTTAAGTCATTGATTGTGTGATCATCTGAATGAGTGTGAAGTCGTTTCACAGCTCAATTCTTCTGAAAACCTTGAGGTATTTCTGTGAGAAAGAATTAGATCTTATTAGAAATGATTAAAGATGAGTCACACGAATCTTCCATGATATTCTTTAAGAACAACGCTCTAGAAATATCTAAGTTTACGCTGAAATAGTTCCACCAATATCAGTTGAAAGACACCACGTAAATGTGGATTGGAATCGATCCAAATTCGTCTTTACTGAGTATTTGTAGTTGTGCTACTTCGCTGGTTGTCCTAGGGAAACCAAGGCTTGTTACTTTTACGTCCATTCTGTTTTCTAAGAAGGGAAGTTACTTTCCAAGAAGAACAGTGGGAGTAAAAGTATAACTCGAAGAAATTCGAGAAATACAGGAGGCTGCTCAACCTGTTGAGGGAGAGCAACGAATGGATTTACAGATTTCTGTAGAATCTACACCTGTAGAGCCTGAAGTTCGCAGATATGAATGAATCAGTCACTAATTCGAGAGTGATTTCTCGTCATTAGTTGAACCTGATGATTATTGAAATTTCGCATGATCTGATGATCATTGAAAGCGACGAATCTGCGAAATTCAAAGAAGCGAAAGTGAGCCCGGACTCCGAAAAGTTATACTGTACGTAAGTTAGCTTCATCGATCCATTCATGGATGGAAACAAACATATCGGAGTTGGAATCTTCGTTCTGTTAAAGTAGTCAAGGTTTTGACTTGAACAGGAACGAAGTGGAACTGTGCGTTTACTAAAAGATAAGTGGGAGCATTATTGCATTTCTCATAGTGTATGTCGATGACATACTGATTCTCGGATATAACGTCCCAATGCTGCAGTCGGTAAAGGACTGGTTTGGGAGTTGGTTTTATGATTGACATGGGTAAAGCCACGTAGTTCTTGGATTTTGGATCTAAAGATAAAGATCCAAAAGAGCTGGTAGGACAAAGTCAGGATTCTTAAATTGACAAAGTCCTACACGTAATCATCAATCCAAGAAGGGTTTTATGCCAATATCACATGGCAATTCATTAAGCAAGATACAGTGTCCTGCGATATCTGTTGAGCTTGAATGCATGGATAGGATTCCATATGCGACGGCAATTGGATCTATCATGTATGCCATGACACATACTTGTTTTGATGTTGCTTTAATGCTAAGCAAGACAAGTAAAGACCAGTCAAATCCAGCAAAGAATCACTGGATTGCCGTAAAGAATATTCTGAAGTATTTGAGGAATACTTAGGATAAGTTCTTGATTTACGGAGAAAGTGAGGTGCTACAAGTCGATAGAGTCTGAAAGGCAAGTTTCCAATAGACAAAGATAATTCCTGGTCACAGTCCGGCTATATCTTGTGTCTAACTGGCGGTGCAAGGCACTGTTGCTGACTCCATGACTTAAGCTGAACATTTCGCAGCTTGAGAAGCGGCGAAAGAGGATGTTTGGATAGAAGAGTTCATCACTGAACTTGATGTGATTCACAGCATAGATGAGACTAGCTGCACATCAGAGGTCCAAACACCTTGTGGATAGGTATAACCTATTCCGTGAGATAAATGACAGAGGTGTTAAGTAGATAAGAAAGTTTCATCGAATGAGAACGTTGCTAATCTATTAACGAAGCCACTCCTTATGCCTAAGCAAGAGTCGCGGACTGTAGCTGTAGGATGAGTGAAATTAAGATGTAGTCTTAATTTCAGTGGGAGTTTGTAAAGGGCTTTACTTAGTTATTTTGAAAGGTTCATGTAAACATAATATTTTATGTTTATGAAATCTAATGATTTCTGGATTATTTTAACTGTGATATAAATAATCGTTCCAAAATGATTCATGTCATTATATATGGGCCATCGAAGTACATGAGTAGACTTGATCCTGAAACCCCATATTTAACGAAGTGACATAAATCATAGTGTCCATAGTCGAAGGTTGTTGAAATTGGAACACCAACAACCTGTTGAGACTAGATTGTGTTGAGACTTATGACCAAGTTTTGAGGGGTCATAGATGTGCGGCATCAAAGTCGACACATAGGTATATGTAGGGGAGCATATGACCGGACATGGCCCGCAAGATGAGAACTCTGCAAGATATTAATATCTGTGTCATAAGAAGTTCTCATATACGACTATAGAGTATAGTCCTTAGACCTGAGTTCGCATGCATGTGGCTGCACATGGAGTAATGCGCTTTGATCATTGTCTAACGCTGTTTCGTAACTGGGAGCTATACGGACCTTGGTTGGGTGTATTATGAATTGTGTAGTTCATAGTGATGGAACAAGATGGGATTTGTCCCTGCCGTTTAACGGAGGTAATATCTCTAGGCCAATCGTAGATTTGATAGCTGGTAAGAGAATGGCCATTCCCAAACGGACTTGCCCAAGTCGTTTGCATTGTCAGTATCAAATCTGGTCCGATAAACATGGTCTGGCTATATAAGGATGACACGCATCTTGCCTTATGCCAGATCGAGATATTGAGACAAAAGGATTAGGGAATGTAGGATTCCAGTACAATCGGAAGATTGTTGGGAATGTCCTTTGTAGAATTCCAGTACAAGTGGGAGATTGTTGGGAATGTCCTGAAATCTACCGTACTATCTCTAGAAAGTATGATAAGTGTCGAGATCAGACATAAGTCATAAATACTGGGTGATCATGATGGCTTGCTAGAGTCCGCTCATGATCTATAAGTTTAGGACTTATTACCAGTATTGTATGATCCCGAAGGGTCACACACCATAGCTAACGGGAAAGTTAAATGGAAATAATACGGTAAGATGCAATGACATTTACTGTATTGGATCAGAGTTTTGGGCCAGACAAAATACAGGCTTTTTGTCTGATTTGTGTTTTGGGCCCAAAAGATTAATGAGCCATTAGTCTAATGACTTGGGCCCATTAATGAGATATAAGAGAATCAGAAAACCCTAAGCTAAGCTAAGCTTCTGCGATTTTTCTCCTGGTGGCTGCGCCCCATCTCTCTCTCTAACCTCTCTCTCTGATCATCCATCTCTTTGGTCTAGCAGCCGTCCCTTGCTTGTAAGAGTGTGGATACTCGAGGAGGAGCCGGTTCTCATCAGCTCTAATCTGATCTAGTCATTACAATCATTCCGCTGCAAAGGTAAAGATCAGGTTGGTTTTATGATTCGTTTTGCAAGAACCTAGATCTGTTTAAGGATTTGTGTTAGGTTGTAATTGAAAATTAAACCTTGGAAAACACCTTAATCCTTCAAAGTTGACCCGGGAAATGAAGCAGTTGGTATAGATCGTCAGTGGAAAATGTATTAGTGCAAGGCAATTGGAAGAATGAAGTTGTTGGTATGATGAGTTAGCAAAAATATTTGAGGGAACGTCAGCGACAGTGTGGAAACCAGAGTGAAGCGATCGGTGTGAATTAAATGGAGTCTTAGAAGGGTCGGATTCAGAGATCAAAAATTATTGGGGGAAGGAAGAGTCAGTAACGGGAACATAGTGGGGTTTTTAGCACGGATGGAGTTGGAACCATAGGGACGTCAGGGTTGAAATACAGATTCTTGAAGAGTGGCTCGGGGAGACAAACCAGTATCGGGAATGATGTAGAAGTCGAAGCGAAGTGGAGAAGTCAGAAGTGAGAATCAGAGCAAAGTAGCTAATTGTGGAAGTTCGAGGTTCAAGAGAGATCAGTTAAAGAGAAAAATGGCAAAGTAAAACGAGACCGGGAAATTGAAAAGTGAAGCGGGACCAGAAATTGAGAAACGAAGGTGTAGTTAAGTGGGAAGATAAAGAGCAAGTGAAGGAGTGCCGTCAAGATCAGGGATCGAGTAATGAAGTGGCCACCGAGTGAGCAGTACGAAGGACAGTGGAGAGTTTGGGATGGGATAGCAACGCACCAGAGAATGTTGGAAGTGGGTTCTGAGAGTCGGTATCCAAGTAAAGAGACGTTGGTGTATGAGAAAGAAGCAGCAAAGGGCGTAGTGAAGCAACTTGCGGGGTTTGGTGTCGATTCGAAGTATGTTAGTGACGGAGAATTCGGGGAACGAATTCCTGTAAGTGGAGAAGAATGTAATACCCTGTATTCAAAAATGTGGTCAACGGGCAGAAGAAAAGTCAACAGGGCAAAATTGTAATTTTACCAAACCCATGGGCAAAATGGTAATTTTGCCAAAGTTCGAGACGGAAGCCGAGACGGGCCAAATGTTCTCATTTTATAACATAAAGAACATTTACAAGATCAGAATTGGAAGAAACGGAGAAAAACGGGTTTTTCGGCTTGTTTGGAATGGAAACCGATTAAACCGAGAAAACTTCGAAAATTCATAACCGGAGCTACAGAACTCCAAATGAGGTGATTCAACTTTCTAAATTCATCTAAAATCAAGGAGAATCAGTTTTTTGGGAGTTTGGGTATTTATGGGAACAAGGAAAGATTTTCTAAAAAGTCAAACGCGAAACCGAGACAACGGAGAAGTGCGGGTTAAGAGCTGGTTTATTTCGGTTTGGAAAGGGTTTTTGTGCAAGAGTGAGCCCTTCAGGTACAAGTGTCACCCTCAGGAAGGTGCCACAGCAAGCCTTCATATGCAAGAAAGTTTTTGGATGCATGAAATCTCATATTTGTATGGTATCTTACATCCAATCACTCATTCACTCACTCTCAACCTCTCTCTAGCCACACTTTCGCCCCTCTCTCTCTCTCTATTCATCCATATTCATAGCATTTATCCAGAAAAACCCAGGAACCTTTGAAGATTCAAAGAAAATCAAGAACATCTTCAAAGTATTTTTCATGACTTGTTGAACAAGAAAAGCCATATCTCCTTCATTATAAACCCAAATCCACTTCTGCAAAGCCCAGTAGGTTCCTCTAACTCTCTTCTACAATCGTCAGCCATCCTCCACTGCTGCCCTCGCCGGATCTCGCTGGAATCTGTCCGGAGAACTGTCGCCGGCTAGGTCTTCTTGGATCTCTCCCTTTTCTTTGATGTTTCAAGATTTCTATCACTTCTCAGTAACTTCCTGGTGGTTCTAGAAGGTTTCTCAGTCATCGGAGCTTGTCTCCAGTCACCGGAGAAGTCAAGTCCGGCCAGTCAACGCTGGAGCCGCCGTAGGTCAACGCCGGAGAAGCTCCACCGCCGCCATCTTCAAGCCGGTTCTTCAGTGGTTGGTTCAGCATGGTTTGATTCAAGAATTGGATTATTTTAGGCTTGGTTAAGCCTCGATCAATGTTTGGTTAAACCGGTCAACGATTTGACCTAAACCGGTATAACCTAACTGATTCAATTGAAGCCGGTTCAGTTGGTTTGGTTTGTTGAAGTGGTTCAGCTGGTTCAGATTGGGTCAACCGGTTCAAGATTGGTCAAATTCAAAGTCAACGGTCAACGTTAAAAGTCAATGGTCAACCGGTCAACGTCGTGGTCAACGCCGGTCAACATGTTGACTCCGGCCAATTCTGATTCATCCGGTTATAGAGGTGTTCGGGAAAGCTTCGGGGTTCGTGTTCGTGTGCTCGGGAGGTTTGGGTTTAGTTCGGGGTCTCGGGAAGTCGTATCCGCATCCGTGCCATTCAATCCGACCAATTCACTGTGAGTTGGCTCAAACACCGTAGATAGAAGCATATAGATCGGGAAATGAGAAACCGTAGAATTAGGTGTTTGCATACCCGGATGTGACTTGATTGTGTTTGAGAATTGAATTGACTGATTAACGATAAACCGGTTAGGGTTTGAGACGCATGTTAGGATCGTGAGAATTAAACGGATAAAACCTGTTGCGTGCCACTAGGTTGCTAGTAATGTTGATTGATGCATACATATAGTCGTCGCAAGATAGGGCCGTATATGCATATATATGTATTAGAAGAACGATATCGAATGAATTTAAGTACGGGAACTAAGACGGTATAAAAGACGGAATTAAACCTAACGAACGTATAGCGTATGGAATGATATCGGGATTAGGTTTAATAGAGGTTGAAGAGAAAGAAATGAATTAAGTAAATGAAAGATGAGACGTCGGGGAGTTTAGTAAGCTACTAGCTCTAAACCGACGGATCAGGGAGTTAATAAAAGATACTTAGGAAAGGTTAAGAAAAAGGGAAGTGTTGTGATTGGTGAGACGGCTACGGATTAGCAATTCGCTAATCCAAGGTAGCAGACGTTAATGAGATGTGAGCCGTCTACGGGTTAGCAATCCGCTAATCCAGCGTAACGGACGTGAATGAGTTAAAAGACTTTAGAAACCCTAATAGGTCTTCTCGTGTGATGATTGTGCTATTGTGTGGTTGTTGCTGTTGAGCTTTCTGTGCAGGCTTGTTAGAACGGCTCGGTGTTGGGCCGAGCGATCCGTGTGGACACTTAACTCGGTCACGGGGCCGGTTAAGTTTGTAGCTGCTGACTCGGTACGGTGCCGAGTCAGGGTGAAGGTGTTGGTGTGTGTGTGTGTATAATTACGGGACATTGTGTTGAGACTTTTGTTGATTGACTTATTGTGTGATCATTGCTAGAGTCCAAGCGAGTCTGCGTGTTTACATTTCTTCACTAGGACTCTAGGGTGTGTTAGATCCCGTAAGTCTAGGTGTTTGGATACGTTCCGGTACTTCCGACCCGATTGGATCCTCGGGTAGTTTCCTAATCGGATCGTGGGCCTTTGTGTGGTGATTTCGGTTATGGTGTTAACCTACTGAGTGACGCCGGTAGGTGTGTGATTCGAAGAATACGGGGTCATGTCCTAGGGCCGAATCGCATGGAAACTCAGGTTACCGTGGGGTAGGCTCGAGTTACTGCGTATCGACGGGCTGAGAACAGTGTCCTAGGTCGAGAGACTTCGTGTTTACGTCTAGGAGTCGTGGGTTAGTTACTATGTCGGTGACGATGTAAACCCGTGGAAGTTACCGAGATCGTAGGGGCCCAGTGTTGTGTTTGTATTGATGGTATTGCGCGATAGATAGATCGAGTCTCAATCGAGAGCATGTGCCGCAGTGCTTCCGATTTCCTCTAATCGCTTTCTCTTTCTTTTGGCAAGTGCTTGTGTGTTGTGGGTTTGACACGACGTGGTAGTGCGTGATCGGCCATTTGTGGTGTTGTTTGTTATTTTGGGGGTTTTTGGGCGGGAATCTGTAGAACTTAGATAGAATAGAAGCCGTAGTGGGGAGCCGACTCACTGGGTGATCTTAGATTGCTCATTAGACTCTTTTCTTGTTTATCAGGTTTAGTAGCGACGGACGCGGGAGGTCCTCGGTGTAGTTTCGGGATCGCTTGTGGCGGACTTTTGATTCGATGATTTTGGGTTTTTCTTTCGGTTCGGATTTGGCGCCAATTTTGTATTGAGATTTGTGTGTTGTTCTTGATTATTGGCGAACAGTTTTGTAAAGACAGTTAAACGTTATGTAACGTTTGATTTACTCAGAAATGAATATGCTTCCCTGATATTGTGTTTATTCCGAACCGACACAACTCACGGAAGTGGTACAAGTTGCGAAGCTTTGTACTACGAAAGTGAGGATAGCGGGGTCAAGGACGGGTCAGTGCGAGCCTTTGTCTCAAACCGATCTGTCTCTGGCTTCGTCTTGTGGCGAAATTTTCCTGTTTGACTTGCTCGGGTTCGACTTGGTCATGTTCTTGTTTGATTGTTGACCGGTCAGCTCGACGGTCAGCAGATAATGGGAAAGGGGCGTTACACTGTTGATACAACAATCCAACACAAAGCTCTCTGGATCTTTCAGCTTCTCAGGAATCCTGCCTTGAATCACAGCACTACACACCTCAGAGATCATCAGTACACTCTCCTCATCAGTCATGTTACCAGAAAGCATGTCCTTAAGACATCTCTTCATCACAGGAGTAGTCTTCAGAGCATCAATCAAAGGCACTTCAATCAATACCTTTTTCATCATCTCCTTGCATTTGTTCAACTTCGGCTCGTACTTAGACTTCTTTGGGTTTTTAGGAAAGGAAACCTTAGGCTTGTAGATCCTTTCATCCGCTTTCTTCAACATCTCTGCATCCGATTTCTCTGCAGTCGCCTTGCGTTGATCAAAACTAGGTGTGCGTCGATCGATGCTAGGCTCAGGTATAATGACCTATGCGTCAAGCTTTGGCTCGGTTTCCTCGTTCACGATTTGTGTCGATCGATTCTGAGGTGCATCGATCGGTGCAGTGCGAAACTCACAGATTTCATCTTCCATCTCCTCAATCTCAACGATTTCCTCCAAATTTAGGCCCTTTTCTGAGCAGGAACGGCTCTTTACAACTTCTCAACGTGATTTCATTGCACTGGTACTTTGGATTAGCATCAATTCATCCCGGGAGAGATCCATCTTGCCTCTTTGCAGACCGAGCAGTCTGTGCAACTTGGACATCCAACTTCTTCACATGAGTGCTCAAAGACTCAATTTTCCCATTCAGATCCAAGTAGAAAGCATCCATCTTTCCATTAAAGTCCATTGTACTCTTCTGCTGTCCTTCCAGAAGCTGCTCCAGCAATCCCATCTTCTTATCATTTTGCTCATTTTGAGGAGGAACAAGCTGATATGATGAAGATCCATAGTTCCTAGTAAAACTGCTAGTGTTGTTTCCAGGGCTGCTATTACTCTGATAAGGCTTCTGATACTGAGGTTTAGGAGTGAAACCAGAGAAGTTTTGATTACCTGTGAAGGTACTTCTCTGACCCATTCCATTGTAGCTACCTCTGCCTTGTTGATTTCCAAATATGTTTCCCTGAAAACCAGTCCCACCAACAAAATTCACATCTTCTTCTTTGCAGCCTTCATCAGCCTCAAACACTTCAAATTCCTGAGCAAAGTGAACATTTTTCTTCCCAAGTAGAAGGCTATGAACATAATTAATCTTGTTCTTCATATCAGCTATCTGTGAGCTATCAGCTTTCCCACCAGATTTCTGTCTTTCCAGATCCGCATTCTTAGTGCTATTGCTGCTCACCAAGTTCTCAATCAGCTCTTGAGCTTGCTCTGGAGATTTAGTGTTGAAGTTCACATTGCTTGCAGCTTCCAAAGCCATCTGATACCACAAATCAACTCCTCTGAAGAAATTCCCAGCAGCTGAACCTTAGAGAAACCATGATGAGGGCAATCTATCTGATACATCTTAAATCTCACCCAAGCTGTGTTCAAGGCCTCTGTAGGTCCCTGCTTGATTGTCAAGATATCTTGTCTAAGCTGATTAGATCTAGCATCATCATAAAAGTGCCTCGAAAACTTTCACTTAACTGCATCCCAAGTAGTCAGAGTCCCAAGTGGAATCTGCTTCGGCCAGTTTGCAGCTTCTTCTCCAAGAGAGTGAGGAAAAAGCTTACATTGCAGGAAGTCATAGCTCACTCCATTATGCTTCATTCCAGTGACTAAAGACTAAAAGTTCTCTATGTGATCCATATGTTTCTCGTGTGGGTGTCCATGAAATAAGTGTTGTCTCACAAGCGTATAATATGCATTCTTCAGCTCAAAGTCATTCCGTGCAAAACAATGACGTACAATCGCAGACCTATTAGCATAGAACACATCAGGCATGTTGTAATCAGCAAGCGTCCTCCCAGCTGGAGGTTCAGGCGCTCTAGGAGGCTCTTCAACTCGTGGATTCTCATGTCCTCCTTGAGCTCCTTCATTTTGTTTAGGCTGAACAATCTCCTGAATAATCACAATTCCTTCAACATCAAGCTTCTGACCAAGCTCATTGCAGACATGATTATCTTTATCTCTCAGAACACCATGTTCATCTCGAATTAGGATCACATCAACTGGATTTGCCATCTTAACCGGTTTCTAAGATTTCATTTTTGTTCTTTCTAACCTTGCAAGCTCCTCAAGTCCTAGATTCACGAGTTTCTTATCCGGATTACTTCTAGTCGCACGATTAAGCATGCACTATCTGTTCACTGCAAGCGTCGATTGATGCACAGGTCCGCAACGATCGATTCATTTTGTGGATGCATCGATCGATTCAAAAAAGCGTTGGTCAATGCACGAGCTTAGCGAGAACCTGAAACATGCAAAGATAGAGAGAAAAACAGAAAATTAGTAACAAAAACAAAAAACAAAAAACAAAAAACCTAGTCTAAACTCTAAACTCAAATCTATCGAAGACTCAAAAGAGTCTCCGGCAACGAATCCAAAAACTTGATATGCTCAGAGTTTAATTCCCTAAGTTACACTGCAAGTGCACATGCAAATGTAGTATGTAGGGGTCGAACCACAGAGACTCTAGAAATCTTACGATAGGCCATAGAATTTCGAGTTAAGCTAGGCGATGTAATCAAGAATATTAAGCTAAAACATAAAGTAAATCAGTAGCAAATATCGGTTGTTTATCAAATACTAAAAGCGCTAGGTCAAGGGAGTTCTCAGGAAATCATGCCAAGCAGATCAAATACCAGTCATGATTGAATTAAGAACCGTTCGAGAACTCAAACACAAATATAGAACTAACCAACTTTCGTTGCGAGAATTCACTAAATCTAAACCCTAGAAATCCAAATTTCTTTGCAATTCATAACAGATTAAACTAGCCTTAGGTGCAGGTTCGATTAGTTCACAATTCAATCAAACCAAATTTCTTTGCAGATAATTAACTTGCTCAACCTAAATAGTACATATTCTAAATTACACTTTTGTGTCAATTTATAAACCCTAGATCTAGATTCTAAGTGATCAAGTTAGAGACTAGTATTAAGCACAATTCAGGTTGAAGAACTAACAAGTTATGAATCCCAATTGATTGATTAGTCTAGCAAGTCATGAAATCCCTAGTGAGAATCCCTAAACCTAATAGTGAATCTACTCAGACATGATCAATGAAACAGAAATCAGAATATGAATAAATTGCATTAAAGAGAAAGTAGAGAATGAAAAGGGGTTCAAAATCTTCTCTAAAAAGCAGTATAAGGAATGATCAGCCCCAAAACTCCAAATCTCTCTCTAGCTAAAAGTATGGATGTGTAAACTAAACAAAACACCAAAAACCTAATTATAAAGTGCTAAATACGTCTTGGGTCTCTTCGGTAAAAACCAAAACTTCTGGGCAGAAATTGTAAATCTTCGATTCTTCATTAATGCGCTGGCGTTTCTGCGTGTTGGCGAGCTGTGTCGATTGATAGGTCGAGTTTTAACCCTATACTAAACTGCAAGTGCACAGCAATATCAATGTAGTATATAGGGTATCGAAATCCACAGAGACTCCGGTTTTCAATAGCTCAAGAACAGGAATTTAACTAGGAAGAAAGCAATGTAATTGAATTAAAAGCAATGCAAGAAAGTAAATCAGTAGCAGAGATTGTTGGTTGTGAAAACAAGTTATTAAGAGCGCTAGGTCTAGGGCGTTCTCAGGAAATCAGACAAGCAGACAGTTCATTCAGCAAGGATCTAATTAAGCACAGTTCTAGAACTCAAAACACAGATATAGAATTAACAAAATTCCTTTGCGATAATTCTCTAAGTCTAAGTGCAGCAAACCAAACTTTCGTTTGCGAGAACTAACAGATTAAACCAGCTTTAATCCCAAGTTTGATATGTTCACAATTATCCTAAACCAAACTTCCGTTTGCGCAAAGTTTAATTGCCCAATTTAATTAGTTCAGATTCCTAAACCCCACTTCCGTGACGTATTTAGCAACCTAAGATCTAGATTCTAATTGATCAGGTTAGAACTAGCTTTAAGCACAATTAAATTGAAGAACAGATATAGTTTGAATCCTTAACTGAAATTGAACAAGTCTAGCAAGTCATGAAATCCTACGTGAGAAACCCTAAACCTAACAAGGAATCTACTCAGACATGATTGATGAAAACATAATCATAGAAATAATAGATTGCATAAAAGAATAAGAGTAAAAAGGGGTTCGAAATCTTCTCCAAATACAGATGATGTAACAGGTTCAGATCAGCCCCAAAAAGCTCTAAAAATCCTCTGCTCTTAATTATGAAAGCGTAATGTAAAGCGTATCTAAATTGGAGATGGGATTTTTAGAGCAGAGGATTTTTAGAGCTTTTTGGGGCTGATCTGAACCTGTTACATCATCTGTATTTGGAGAAGATTTCGAACCCCTTTTTACTCTTATTCTTTTATGCAATCTATTATTTCTATGATTATGTTTTCATCAATCATGTCTGAGTAGATTCCTTGTTAGGTTTAGGGTTTCTCACGTAGGATTTCATGACTTGCTAGACTTGTTCAATTTCAGTTAAGGATTCAAACTATATCTGTTCTTCAATTTAATTGTGCTTAAAGCTAGTTCTAACCTGATCAATTAGAATCTAGATCTTAGGTTGCTAAATACGTCACGGAAGTGGGGTTTAGGAATCTGAACTAATTAAATTGGGCAATTAAACTTTGCGCAAACGGAAGTTTGGTTTAGGATAATTGTGAACATATCAAACTTGGGATTAAAGCTGGTTTAATCTGTTAGTTCTCGCAAACGAAAGTTTGGTTTGCTGCACTTAGACTTAGAGAATTATCGCAAAGGAATTTGGTTAATTCTATATCTGTGTTTTGAGTTCTAGAACTGTGCTTAATTAGATCCTTGCTGAATGAACTGTCTGCTTGTCTGATTTCCTGAGAACGCCCTAGACCTAGCGCTCTTAATAACTTGTTTTCACAACCAACAATCTCTGCTACTGATTTACTTTCTTGCATTGCTTTTAATTCAATTACATTGCTTTCTTCCTAGTTAAATTCCTGTTCTTGAGCTATTGAACACCGGAGTCTCTGTGGATTTCGATACCCTATATACTACATT
Source organism: Orychophragmus violaceus (assembly GCA_030180135.1). Taxonomy (NCBI): domain Eukaryota; kingdom Viridiplantae; phylum Streptophyta; class Magnoliopsida; order Brassicales; family Brassicaceae; genus Orychophragmus; species Orychophragmus violaceus. The sequence goes on along the minus strand of CM058236.1, from coordinate 58,543,227 downwards.
GATACTGTTGTGCACTTGCAGTTTAGTATAGGGTTAAAACTCGACCTATCAAGTTTTTGGCGCCGTTGCCGGGGACTCTTTGAGTCTTCGATAGCTTCGAGCCTAGGGTTTTACTAGGATTTTTCTTTTTGTTTTCGTTTTTGTTTTTATTTTCAGTTTTATTAATTTTCGTTTTTCTCTCTGTCGCAGGTACCGATTTCGCCTTGCGTCGATCGTTTCACCCTTGCATCGTTCGTCACTAGGAGATTTGAGATTAAACCGATCGTTGCACTGATAGCATCGATCGTTGCTGGACGATTACAGATAGTTTATGCCAACGCAGAAAACTAGAAGTAATCCGAACTCGAGCTTGGTTAATCTCGATCTTGAGGAGCTTGGACGTTTAGAGAGAGCTAACAGAAGAGAAAAGAGAGAGAGAATGGTACGAGAACGTCTGATCTTGATACGAGATGTTGAAGGTGTCCTGAGGGATCCGGAAAACAATCCTTACAATGCTGCTGGGCAGAGGATTGATGCTGATGGACGAGTGATCCCTGACCCTCCTGAGCAACAGCAACAGGAGCAGAACCGAAACCAGGGTCATGAACGGGCCCAAGGTAGAGATATGGTGGTTCATGAGAGGACACTAGCTGACTACAACAGACCTGATGAGTTTCATGCAAACCGAGCAGCTCTAGTGCTTCCTGCTATTGAGAGGAATGATTTTGAGGTCAAGACCATCTACTACCAGCTGATGAGGCAGATTGCTTTTCATGGCCTTCAAGCAGAGCAGCCTATGGATCACATTGACAAGTTTGAGGACATAGTCACTGGCATGAAGTATGAAGGAGTATGCCCGGACTATCTGTTCCTTAAGTTATTTCCGCACAGTCTTGCCGGAGACGCTAGTGCATGGCTGAGACAACTGGCACCTGGTCAGTATACTACTTGGGCAGCCTTAAAGAGTGAGTTCCTGCGTCACTTTTATGATGATGCGCGCTCAGATCAGTCCAGACAGGACATACTCACTTTTTCCCAAGGAGCTGTGGAGCCCTTGAAGACTGCCTGGATGAGATTTAAGCAGTATCAGCGTGACTGTCCACACCATGGATTCACAGAAGTACAGCTGATTGGTATCTTCTTCAGAGGCATAGATCTCCCTTATCAGACTGCGCTGGATAATTCCAGTAATGCTAATTTCAACACCAGGACTCCTACACAAGCTAAGCAGTTGATTGAGAACCTGATTGGCAGCAACAGTTGCAAGACAATGGATGAAAGGAGGAAGAAATCTGGTGGAACTGTAGAGAATTCTGATATAGCTAATATAAGATCCAGATTGGACACAGTTTACAATCTCCTGACAAGTAAGAAAGCTGTCCACTTTGCCCAAGATGTAGAGGTGATTCAGACTGAGGAGGACACTCAGGAAGAAGATGTGAATTTCATAGGAGGTTCTGGTTTCCAAGGTAATAGATTTAGTAATCAACAGGGGAACATATTCTCCAATGGAGGACAGACTGGTGGTTTTCAGAAGACCTATGGACAAGGTACTCAGAGAACCTATGGATCTACATCCTATCAGACTCCTCCTGCACCTACAGCCCATGAGAGCAAAATGGAGGCTATGATGGAACAACTGATTGAGAGTCAGACCAAGATTTCTGTGGACTGCAACAAGAAGTTGGACGCTGTCTATGAAGACCTCAATGGGAAGTTTGAGTCTCTGAGCACTCACATGAAGCAGTTGGACACTCAGGTGAACCAGATGTCCAGCTCACTGAAGGGAAAAGGAGTGGCAGACACTCATGTTAAGGCCTGGTCTGTGTGCATTAATGATGGATCTCACCTAGGTAAAAGATTTGAGCTAAGTACAGCTGAGTTGGTGACAGAACAAGAATTTTCGGATATTTGTGAAAAACTCTCGGGTGAAATCTGCTGCAGTGCGTCGATCGATGCAACATCTGTACCGATCGATACACCAGTCGGGATGGCAACGATCGACACACCCTTAGTGTCGGTCGTTGCAGGGCGTGAACAGATAGAACTGTCGGATGATAATGGCATAGATGCTGACTTGGAGCTTGATCGCCTATTCAATGGAGCCTCTGAGATTACTCAACAGGAGATCTACGAACAGATTGTTAGACAACACTCCTCAGTGTCTGAAGTGATTAGGCAGGAAATTGAAGAGCTTAAGAAGCTAGAGGAGATTGGTGAAGAATTGGAAGAAATTCCAACTTCTGATGATCCACCTTATCATCCTTGTGTGCAGAGGTACTTAAACAAGATGTTGCCTCTGGATGATGATCTGAAAGACTGGGTGATAATAGTTCCTCAGCATATTAATGATGTTCTGCTAACTAAGATCCCGAAGAAGCTGCCTGATCCTGGAGTCTTTGTGTTGGATTGTTCTATCTTTGAGGATAGCTTTAGGCGTTCTCTGTGTGATTTAGGAGCTGCTGGAAGTTTAATGCCTTACTCTGTGGTAGAGAAGCTGGGTATGTTGGATTTTACTCCTACTAGGACTTCTCTTGTTCTAGCTGATCAGTCCATACGAGTTCCTGAAGGACTCCTTATGGACATTCCGGTGAGAGTTGGAAACTACTTAGTTCCAACAGACTTCCTTGTGATGAGATATGACTGTGATCCGGATGAAGCATTATTGCTTGGGAGACCCTTTTTGGCTACAGCAGGAGCGTTGATTGATGTTAGGAACAGCTTGATAGACCTCCATCTGGGAGATGAACCACTGCACTATGAGATGGATAAGCTGCGAAAGCCACTGATAGATGGGCAGACATTCACCATAAGGGACGCAGATTTTGAGCAGCCGGATAATACCATGGTTATAGATCCTGGAGCACATTTCACTCCATCTTTTCTTGGACATGAGCATTCCGCAACAGCCTACTCACCACCTTGGATGAGGAGACTTGAACAGAGACAGAAAAAGTCTCTGTCAGGACCTCCTGGTACCTGAAAATTCCCACCCGTCCGGTCAAGCTATTGACCTTAAACAAGCGCTGGGTGGGAGGCAACCCACCATTAGGTACTGGTGTTTTTCTACTTAATTTTTGGTGTTTTTGTTAGGATTTTACGTTTATTTTTGTTTTTGGTGCAGTTATGTTTGCAGGTCTCGGACAAAATCGCAGTGCAACGATCGACGCACTTCTGTGTCGATCGTCACAACACGAAAGGAATCGCATTGCAGCGATCGTTGCGCTCTTGAGAAACGATCGACCATACACGAAAATCGCCAAGCAACGGTCGATGCACTTAGTGCAACGATCGATGCCTGAGCGACAGAGGTAACCCGACAGACATAATTTCACCTTTTCAATTTTTTATTTTCTTTTTACCGATCCTTCGCTGGACACTACTGGGGACAGTGTGTCTTAAGTGTGGGGGAGGTGCTACTGACTTCTGTTTTTTGTTTTCTTAAGAGTCAGTCCGTTTTTCAAAAAATTTTGTTTTATTGAGTCAAAATTGTTTAAGTAAGAAACTATGATTTTCTGAGAAGATTTACAAGACTTGCAGGAACTTAAGTAACCATCGGAATGAAGTTGCAGGATCTATCTCTGACTATTAGAAAACCCCATCACAGATCAACCTACTGGGAACACCCACATCACTTCAGGTATCAGAGGATCCTTTTACTGACTTCAATTTAATACTGACTTAGATTTCTCACCTAAGGGCTTGGTATACTTTGTGTCGGATTCCCTTGTTAGTTCTGACACAGCCTGTCAACCTATCCTATTTAGTTCCCTTCTCCCCTTCTATAAAGTAAAAAAATAATAATAATAATAATAATAAACTGAGGATGAGTTAGTAACTCCGAAGTGGTCATGGGAATGGTAGCAAACACTATTTTCTCTCATGTGATCCATGGAATGTGTCCAAAGTACACCCCATAACGGGAAGAACACTGATAAAAAAAATAAAATGATACCCAATGGGGAAAAATCAGTTGTTAAAGAAGGGAAAGAGAAGAAAGGGACTAGAGAAAGGTAGTATGGTGGTCTAGAGCTGATAAGGTAAGAATCCATGTGCCCTTTGATCGATACTCCTTAGGTGAGACCGCACTTAAATACTTGCAGAAGTCAGTAGGGAGAATTTGAATGCTTGAATGTGATTGTGGAGTTTACTTAGGACAGTTGCTAAGTGTGGGGGAAGTACATGTTGGTCTTGATATCCTGTGATTGATTCTTTCAGTGGTTTACTAAGGGGAATCTGAGTATTGTAGCTTCTAGGATGAAATGAGTTTCTGAAGAGTTTTCAAACCTCTTCACCAAGCTTTAGTTCTATGTTTTGCTTGAGGGCAAGCAAAGGCTAAGTGTGGGGGAGTTGATATATCATGGTTTTTACCGGTTTTATGCCATGATATAGTTGTGTTTTTAGTGTCTTTTGTGTTCTTTTAGAGTCTTTTACAGGTATAATCAGGTTTGGAGCTGAATTGGAGATAATGGAGCATTTTGGAGATTTTTGGAGTGTTTGGCCGAGAGATAGAGTTCACTGTCCGAAACAGAGAAAGGTGTCGATCGTTGCACCCTAGCATCGATCGATGCACCAGCGATATGGGCCAAAACTCGGCGGTTTAGAAGAATCAAGATATTGCACTTTGATCCAAAAGTTCCTGATATTTACGAAGAAGCCCCTGGCCGAGATTAGACCTATATTATTGAGTTTTTAGATACGCTTTACATTACGCTTTCATAATTAAGAGCAGAGGATTTTTAGAGCTTTTTGGGGCTGATCTGAACCTGTTACATCATCTGTATTTGGAGAAGATTTCGAACCCCTTTTTACTCTTATTCTTTTATGCAATCTATTATTTCTATGATTATGTTTTCATCAATCATGTCTGAGTAGATTCCTTGTTAGGTTTAGGGTTTCTCACATAGGATTTCATGACTTGCTAGACTTGTTCAATTTCAGTTAAGGATTCAAACTATATCTGTTCTTCAATTTAATTGTGCTTAAAGCTAGTTCTAACCTGATCAATTAGAATCTAGATCTTAGGTTGCTAAATACGTCATGGAAGTGGGGTTTAGGAATCTGAACTAATTAAATTGGGCAATTAAACTTTGCGCAAACGGAAGTTTGGTTTAGGATAATTGTGAACATATCAAACTTGGGATTAAAGCTGGTTTAATCTGTTAGTTCTCGCAAACGAAAGTTTAGTTTGCTGCACTTAGACTTAGAGAATTATCGCAAAGGAATTTGGTTAATTATATATCTGTGTTTTGAGTTCTAGAACTGTGCTTAATTAGATCCTTGCTGAATGAACTGTCTGCTTGTCTGATTTCCTGAGAACGCCCTAGACCTAGCGCTCTTAATAACTTGTTTTCACAACCAACAATCTCTGCTACTGATTTACTTTCTTGCATTGCTTTTAATTCAATTACATTGCTTTCTTCCTAGTTAAATTCCTGTTCTTGAGCTATTGAACACCGGAGTCTCTGTGGATTTCGATACCCTATATACTACATTGATATTGCTGTGCACTTGCAGTTTAGTATAGGGTTAAAACTCGACCTATCAAGTTTTTGGCGCCGTTGACGCAGTGTTGCAACGATCGACGCTCAGGTCGAACAGAGAATCTATGTTTCTCTCATCACGGCTCCAAATCCAGAACTTGCCCAGAAAGCTCTCATATCTTCCAAAATCCTCCAAACGCGCATAATCCTAATAAACACCTGAAAAGACTCGAAAGACACTACAAAAGACTTTAATATATACTTATATGATGGCTTAAAACAGGTAAAAACCATGATATATCAAGCGTTTCAGTTTGTTATGTTCGTTACTCCTTTCTGGTACTCGCCGAACAGGAGGCTCTGAAGATGTCGGCATTCCGCGGTGCTATGTCTGGAGCGCTGGTGGAAAGTGCAGAAGGCCTTTTCCTAATCCTTGGTTCGTACGTACTTGTTCCACAGTCGACTTTGCTGGTTACTTGGGTGGTTGCGCCCCGACTGTTGGGCTGCATGCTGGCTTGTTTATTGCTCACTGACGTAGCATGTTGTTGCTTTCTTCCCCTTGTCATCGAGGCACTCAGATATTGGATCCTTTCCCTTCTTAGATAAGGCGAATTTCTTGGTGAGCAGGTCCTTCTCCTCCTCTATTTCGACGAAGACGTCTGCTCGGTGGAGGGCGTCTTCAAGGGTTTGTGGTTTATTTATGGCCAGCTCATCGTGGAATGGCGACTCGTACCAAAGCCCGTTTCGAAGCGCCGGGAATACCTCATTATCAGTTACTGTGATTTTTGAGACTATAACTTTGAACCTGTCGATATACGACATGAGAGGTTCTTTTGGTCCCTGGCTCACGGCCCAAAGGTCGGCGCTTTAGGCACCCTCCTGGATGAATATGGAGTAATGCTTCAGAAAAGTGGTTGTCAAATGGTGGTAATTGTCGATTGAATGCGCCTTTAGTCGTGAGAAACAGTTGAGGGCGGCGTCGCTGAGGTTCTCGACGAATAGCTGGCAGAAACAAGTTTCGCACTCCTCGGGCGAAAACTGAGCTCTCCCCATTGTGATGCTGAAAGCCGTCAGGTACTGTCGGGGGTCTGAGTTTCCTTTGTAAGTCAGCAGTTGATCTTTCCGGGTTGCCTGATCGGCGTTCATGTTATCCTGTCCGTGAATGGTGTGTTCTGCGTCTCTTACAGGACCCGATCAATTTCTGGGGCTGAGCTGGTGGCTTTATGAACTTTCGATGTCATGTAGTCCAACTAAATCTTGAGTGATTCGAGCTCGTTGTTTCTGCCAGCTTCGGCATGACTTTGGATGAACCCGGTCGACGACGAACCCAGGGGTATGAGTGGTCGCCTGCTTGATTCGGTATTCAGGGGCGGTGTTTCACCGAATATGACCCTTTGGAGCCGCGGAGTAGGGTTGTCAGTTGTTTGGGACGCGTGATGCTCGATAGTTTGTAGGTAGTTGATACGTTCCATGCACGTGTCTTGATTGCTCGCGAGTAGGTTAAAGCGGGCGTTGCTATTCTGAGTCAACTTGTCAATTTGTGTCATAAGAGTTCTTATGAGGGAGGAGACATCCTGGTCTTGAGTGTCTGAACGCGTCCTGTCTTGGTGGGTGTTGGCTCCCATGGTTTGGTTGGTTCGGGCGTTGGTTGGTGAGAGTGATTCGGACGACTCCTTAACGGGCTTGTCTTCTTGGACCGAGACGATTTACCAAAATAGCAAGATTTTCAATGGACTTATGGATAGGTGTTAAATCCATATCCAACAATACTTGACACAATACGATATTACAAGAAAAGAAAACTAAACTACACATATTCTAAAAAGGGGGATTGAGAGAATTGTAAAATGGTTTCGATGTTATATAGTTGGCACTTGGATTTGAGAAATGTGCCGGCTATTGTTGACATTTGATGGCGTTGAGTTTGTGTTTTGTGTTTTTAAGAAAATAACATGACATTAGTATAATGGAGATATTGACCTTTCTTTGAAGAAAAAGTAGAATGAGTATATCTTTTCATATTTTCCAGGCCCGATCCAAAGAGGATAGGCAAAGGTGCCATGGCCCAGGGGCTATTTCATTTTTGCAGAAATTTTTAGGCAAATGGCCCATTTTCATTTAAAAAAATTAGTTAAGGGCCAAAAATTTAATTTTAATGGTAACAAGGACTCATTTTTATGAAAAAAAAAAATAGAATATGAGCCTAAAATTTATTTTTAGGTGATAATAAGGGTCTGAATTTTTTTTTTAAATGATTATAAATATATTGTAGGGACCAAAAAAAAAAATTTGCCTAAGGACTTTAAATTAGTTTGGGCCGGGGCTGGTATTTTCATAAATTAGAAACGGACTAATAAAATGTTATCAAAAACACAAAAAAAACTAGCTCATATCACCAACTTGCCTTATGTAGTTCGTTGGAACAATGTATGAGTTTTCTTCGTAATTATTACAAATACGAGAAAAAGACAAAAAGACAAAAAGACAAAAGTTCAAGTGATTTAATGGTTCTATTCGAAAAGGAATTGTCCTATTAATCTAGACCAGAAATCATTTTTTTTTTTTTTATCAAACAAACATTCATTCATAAAGATAAAAGGACAAAGTTACTCTCCAACGGTGGAGGAAGGAGCTACAACAAGAGAAAGAGCTGATTTTGCTAACAAATCAGCCACTCCATTACAAAGTCTTGGAACAAAGACAAAATCAAGGAAATCAAAAGAGTTTCCGAAATAGAAGATATCAGATAGAATGCTGACTAATTCCCCTTGACTCTCCTTGGACTTCAACAATTTAACCATTGTCAAAGAATCCGAAAGAACAATAAGTGAGCGTGCATTAGCAGCTGAAACTGTCATCACAGCTGATCGAATAGCAAGCGCCTCGGCAGTGAGCGCTGACGAAACAAAGGGACGTGAAAAGGAGATGTATGTAATAGACCCTCGGTCCATGAAGGAGAAGACTCCACCAATTCCACAAGTACCTGATTTTGGATCCCAAGCCGCATCTACATGAGCATGGAGAGTATCAGGTCTGAGGGGAAGACTTAAGGCAGTTCGCGGTGGAGCCAAGCGTGGCAGAGACACTGGATGCGGCTGGGATATACCCGAAGAAGCCTGAGCATCATGCCATTCCTTCGCCGCAGTAGTTGCTCTGGAGATAATATCCGAGGCAGTGAGGCGGCGGTTCTCGAAGCATAGAAGGTTTCGAGCTTTCCAAAGAGCCCACAGTATCCATGGCCAAAGCGGAGGAGTCAGGCCGGTAGGTGGTAAGTTGCGTGAAGCTACAAGTGATCAGATCATGGTCTGAATCGAAACCAAACTCACGTCAGGTGGAGGCGAGATTGGGGCTAAGCTCCAAACTGAATCTGCAAGTGGACACGACAGAAAGACATGAAGTTCATTTTCAATCCCATCACACGTTTTACAAGCAAAAGATGGCATTCCCCGGGAAGATAAGTTGCTGCTAACGGGTAGAGCTTTCCTAGTCAGCTTCCATAAGAAGTCTTTCAACTTCGGGGCAGTGTTAATATTCCAAATGTTCTTTGTCCAAGACAAATCAGATTGCTCAGTAGGTAACCGGTTTGTGATTCTCAGCCCATAGCCGGAACGAGTCTTGTAAGTCCCTGATTTTTCATGTATCCAATATATAGAATCCGATTGCGGTGATGAGCTTGTCACAACGCTTCGTATAGTGCCCTCATATAAAGGTAATATCTCTCTGATTTTTTGCAAGTCCCATTCGTTGGTGAGTGGACATAACAGCTCACTTACCATCATATTGTCTTGGCCAAAAGGAGCTGGCCCCATCGGTGTACGGTTCGGTAGAATCGGAAGCCAAGGGTCTGTCCAAATGTTGATCTTCTCACAATTCCCAACTGACCAGCACAGCCCTTCTCGGAGTAAGTCCCGACCCACAAAAATACTGCGCCATCCGTGAGACGCCACAAGAGGAGGCGAGCATGTTAAGAAGGAAGAAGAATGGCAATACTTCCCAAGAAGAACTTGAGCTACCAAGGAAGAGGGGTCCTTAAGAAGTCTCCAGCCTATTTTAGCAAGCAAGGAGTCATTAAAAATCTCAATATCTCGAAAACCCAAGCCACCGGCATACTTAGGTAGAGATAGAGTAGACCAAGCAACCCAACACATCTTTCACTTTTTCGGGTTTGCATCCCACCAGAAGCGTGTAAGAAGAGACTGAATTTGCTTACAAAGAGGCCGTGGTAGCTTAAAGCAAGACATGGCATAAGAAGGCATAGCATTGAGGACAGCTTTAAGAAGGACTTGTTTACCCGCTCCGGATAAAAACCGAGAAGACCAACTATGGGATTTCTGCCTCATCTTATCCACGATGGCTGCGAAGATATCTCGCTTTCTTCTTCCAAAATGTTCCGGTAACCCAAGGTATTTACCCAAGCCGCCTTCATTTTCGATTCCAAGTGTAGCCTTAACTCGTCTCTTAACCTCAATCGGGGTCTTGGCTGAGAACGTAATGGCTGACTTATCGAAGTTAATCTTCTGCCCAGAAATAATTTCATAGCTGTCCAAGATAGACTTCAGTGCAGCAACTGAACCGGGGTTAGATTTCCCAAAGAACATGGTATCATCGGAAAAAAGAAGGTGGTTTACTGCGGGACAGCCACGAGCCACTTTAATTCCCATCAAGGATCCTTGAGTCTGAGCTCGAGAGCAAAGCGCCAAAAGAACTTCAGTACACAAGATAAAGATGTACGGAGATATAGGATCTCCTTGACGGATACCACGAGAAGGGAGAACTCTGCCCATGGGAGAGCCGTTCACCAAAAAAGAGTACGAGACCGACTTTATACATGCCATAACCCATGTAATCCATTGCTCCGCAAAGCCCATCTTAGATAGCACCGCTCGAATGAAACCCCACTCAATCATGTCATAGGCTTTACTCATATCGGTTTTCACCGCCATTGAGCAATATTTTTTTGCTTCAGAAGTTCGAAGAAAGTGTAACGTCTCGTGGGTGATAAGAACATTATCCGAGATTGCCCTACCGGCCACGAAGGCAGTCTGATTCTTGGAAGATCAGAGATGGTAGTAGTGGCTTAAGACGGCGCGTAAAGATCTTTGTAATGATCTTATAGTGAGTGGTGCAAAGAGCAATGGGGCGATAGTCTGCGACCTTTCGAGGTGCTGAAATCTTCGGAATGAGTCTTACATGAGTCTCATTTTGCTGAGGGTGAAGCTGACCCGAAGTGAAAAAGTCCCGGATATCCCGGCATACATCTGCACCAATATGATGCCAATAAGCTTGGTAAAAGTGAGCTGAAAAGCCATCGGGACCTGGTGCTTTATCTCCGTTAATCGAAAAGACCGCCTCCCTAATTTTATGATCTTGTGGTATTGAGCAAAGATGAGAGTTCATCTCGGAAGTGACCTTGCTCATAAGAACATCCTCCACAAGACCGAATTCCGAGTTGTTGTTACTGTGAAAGATAGCATCGAAATATTCCACAATTACCTCAGCTACCTTTCCCTCTTCGAAACACTCCATACCATTGCAATCTTCTAGCACCGAAAATTTATTTTGGAGACGTCTACTTCTTGTAACAGCATGAAAGAAACCCGTATTCCTGTCCCCTTTCTTTAGCCATTGAATTCTGCTCCTTTGTCTCCAAAACTGTTCCTCTTCGGTATAAGCTTTAGATAGCTTAGCGGTGAGATCCTTTATCAAAACCGGATTAGGGGTCGGGGAAGAGAGAGCAGCGTCCAGCTCCTCCTGAGTACTTCGAATGACCAGGTTATTCTTGATATTTTGCTCCTTTGTCCACTTAATAATCTCTCTCCGGCAATTATTAAGTTTTCGAATAACCGACTCCAGTGGCTTGGACAAGAGATGATACCTCTTCATTTTCTGTGAGAGCTCGGTTAAACCTGAAAATACCCTTCTTCTTCATGGTAGAATTATTAAAATAAGTCACAATCGGTCTGTGATCGGAGCCCTCAAATCTGAGGTAACGACAGCGTCCCATAGGAAAAGATTCCGACCATGCACAATTAATCATTGATCGATCCAATCTGGCCCGAATAAAGTGATCGTAGCGTGTTCCTCTCCAATATAACTGATCGCCAGAATGGCGCAGATCCCAGAGCCTATTCTGAGATACAAACGAGCGAAATGTCGAGAAGGAACCTTCCCATCTCGGTGGTCCTCCAATCTTTTCGGTATTATCCAAAATCTCATTGAAATCTCCCGTTAGCAGCCACGGGGAATCTCTATTTGTTCCCAAATCAGTGACTGAGTTCCAAAAGGCTGTTCTATTCTCAACTTGGTGAGCTCCATAGATGAAAGATACAAAGGAAGATGTCCCTTTAAAAGAGATCTTTGTATCGATAATATTGATAGAAGCTTTAAGTACATCAATATTAATGCCCTCTTTCCACAATAACATAAGGCCTCCACTTAAGCCTATAGGAGGAACAGAGAAAGAGTGGGGGTAATGCAAACACTGGAGAGTCTTCTCAATGTAGTCATCTTGTTGTTTGGTCTCCATTAAAAATAAGATATCCGGATCAACACAACGGTGGATATCTTTTAGTCGCTCAACTGTCAAGTTACCTCCCAAACCTTGACAGTTCCAAGAGCATATCGCTAAGGAAGAGACGGATGCGGGGACCGAAAATCCCCTGACGCATTCCGCGAGGCCGGTATATGCACTGTATCATGGTCAGAAGGCTGCGATGATGGATTACTAGCTCCAGCCCTACTAGAGCCTGTCTTATTAGCGTCCACACATAGCTTCTTACGAGGAGGGTTTTGAGACCGGGTTACGGTTTCTTTCTTGGTCTTCACCCCTTGCAAAGGGCTACGGACTAAACGTTTCTTCGATGGAGGTTTAGTTACTTTACGCTTCCCAGCAGCTTTGGACAACTTGTTGGGGACAGTGATAGTGATCTCAGTATCCCGAGTGGTAGAGGGTTCACCAAGCCTTAAGGAAGGATGAATACGGTTAGTTAAAAGGTCATCCTCTACCCCAGTCGGATCAATCACATTCTGATAACCAGCCGACGAGAGGCGTGGAGTACGAGTATGGCTGCGGATGAACTGTTCCTGGTTAGCTTCCTCCACATACTGAACTTCAACATCTTGAAGTCTACCCGACTCCGAATTTGAGTTTACTCCAAGGCGAGCCAAGGCAGATTCTCTCACATTTGGTTGAGAGAGACGATCAAGCGCAGAACGTCGATAAGTTGAGTGTCCACTCAAGCGACCCGAATCGAGGATATGAGTAGACGGTCTATCATTTAAGAGAGGACCAGATGACGGAGCACGACTCGGAGGAGATAGATTATGCGAAGCAGTAGCTCTCCTCGGCGTGGATATAAGTTCAGCATTATCCTGCTGTAAGCCTACTTGTCTCGACCCCAGGTTGTTCTTAAGAAAAGACCGGTGGTGAGGGCTTGAGACATCCTGAGAATAAGTATGACTCCTATCCCTTGAGTCTCTCGAGTCTCTTGAGTCATGGAGCCGGTGACCTTGGCGGTCATGGTGCTGTCGGTGCGAGAAGCCAGAGTAGGGGTCAGAAGCCGTGAAGCCTCTATCATCAAAAGGTTCGCGACGCTCCCTGTAATTAGAGTGATTACGTCGACCGTGAGCTTGTCGAGAGGGCTGGTTATGACCTCTAGCTTCATTCCTGCGAATAGCAGGTCTTCTGTAGCCACGTCTATTATCATGACGCTGGTTATGATCCTCAATATGAGACAAGGTCTCTCTCTGAGTAATACCCAATGATCTGTTAGAGCGGAGATTGGGGGTCTGCTTGTTGGGACATTCCTTCGCCTCATGGAATAGAGAGAAGCAGGTAAAGCAATGTTTATCCAGTTTAACATACTGAAAAACAACCTCAGTAACTTCATCCGTGGGTAGTCTAATGTCCATCTTCATCTCCAGAGAATTCAGAGCATTCACGTTCACTCGGACACGTCCTTCTTCTAAATCAACATCTGAAACGAAACCCAGTTCGTCTCCGATAGTCCTGAAAGTTTCGGTGGTCCAAAAATGGAGCGGGACACCAATAATTTTCACCCACAAGGTAATACTTGACGGGAAACTTGGGGATACAACCGGTTCCCACCTTTGCATAATCAACATCCATTTCTTGTAATGGAAGGGAGATTTGTTCAGCACCATTAACAAATCCTTCTCCAGCTCAAATTTAAACTGGAATTTGTCGGCACCTAAGGCACGACATGTGAGTCCACCTTCTAGCTGCCAGTATTGCGGAAGAAGGTCGATGATAGCATAAGGCTTTTGGATGGTCGGGTTGGTCACACGACCGAAGATGGAGAGCCTGTTGGCTTCGACCAAGTCCGAGCTGTCTGCACCAGGAATCCTAACTGGGGATCTTCTTGTAGAGGGTTTTGACCCCATTGGCCACTTCTGCTTCTCCATTCGTGAGTAGTTTCTAGACATAGCTCACAGTCTTAACAGGGGAGGGAAAGGCCAAAGGTGCAGAGATTCAAAGTTACACGGCTTCAAAAGCGGTGGAAAAACGAGATGAGGCCCTCAGGAGGAGGTAAGAAAAGCAGTAAAGGCCTGCACACAGCAGTAATGGAACAGGTCTCTAGTTGGAGTGAGCGTAAGAACTCCGTCAAGAGCCCGAAACCAGATTCACCACGAACCAAGAGCTGGGGTTGGGCATCTTGGAAAGGTGGGCTTCGACGTAACAACGGAACAGAGCCGAGGCGAGGATTCCATGCTACAAGAGATTAAGCCAAAACTTCAAAAACTGGAGCAGGGAAGACTCGAGCTATCTTGAGAAGATAACAACTTAGATCTGCAGAGCTGAGGGGCACCAAACACTCGATCCATAGGAGGGAAGAAAGATCTCCATGAGAGCTATCCGGAGCTGGGATCGTCGTCGGAAAAGGTTACCGGAGCTCGGAGCCGTACACAGTCCGTACCGTCACTCTTTTGGTCGCCTCGTCCGTACAGATATTTTCTCTTCCTATATCCACATTTAACAATCCAAACTTCCAGAAATCAATTATTCTTTTTTTTTGCAACAGAAATCAATTCTTCTAAATGCAGAATTATCCAATATTTCAAATTTTCCCAGTCGAAATGGTGTTACGGTAGCCTCATTTGAATATCCAGTTTAATTTACAGAATTTACACAGAACGGAATTTTAGACATTTAATTTGAAATTAATTATATATATTATTAATTATTCATAAAATTAGTATATTTTCATATATTAAAGTTATATAATATATACATTGTGACATTTTAAATTTGTATTATGTTTCTAATGCATAGAAACATTATGTTATATATTGATTTTATAGGTAATTTGTTAATTGTTTTACTTCACATCTATTTCTAAATATAAAAAAAACTTTCAAATTCCAATCACAAAGATATACAAAAAATTAAAGTTTCTACACGCACGAAATTCAAAAAGACTTATTATGTTTCAATAGCTTCGTCCATCATTGATTAAGTAGTCAAATATGATTAGTTTTGTAGGGTGTAGTCTTGAACTCTGATTTTTTTTCAAGAAAAGCATAAAGAAGCTCTGTCGATTGACCCCGTAAATTTTATTGGTATGTGAGCTTTTGTTAAATGGGCAAAAAAAAAAATTTTGGCGCGGTCCATTTCAATCAGTCGTTAGTTTACCGATTAATCGGACAATTCACGGATCAACCTCGGCCTTTGACTTTCAGAACCGCCTAGCTCTACCTCGCCTCACCGGTCCACCATGGAGCGATTACTCGATAAACTACTCAGCTACACGGACGACTTTTTGAACATGAAGTTGAATACCTCCCGAGTGGCGCTACTCCACAGCTACACTACAGATTAGTCGGGTGTTAAAAGCTTGGATTGCTTCTTAATTATATATAAAAAATTGCAAAATCATAAAGAAGAAAACTAAGTAGACGTGCAAGACAATCATTATTAGTCGATTGTCAGTGATTCCTACATAACTAATTTATTATGCATTCTATTAACAAAATAAAATATGTTTCCCTTACACGACAATTACACTCGAAGGTCTCGTTAGGCACATAACACGTCAAACGGTTCTATTTAGTGTTTTAGGGTTTTCATCTTATGTTTTCTTTTATAACGAAGAGGTGATTCGAGCTTTTAACACCCGGCCAATCGTTCCAAGATGAGCTTATCTTTTGTATAACATTTCGCCGGTTTTTCAAATGGTATTAACATGACACACTTTCATCTTTTGTTGTTAGACTTTAGTTCGTTAATCTTACACATTACTAGCTTGTTTAGATTGCAGTTTTGTACACAATGTGTCATTCTTTTTATGATTTGTTTTAATTCTCACCGGGGTTGTTCATAATGTTTGGCTTCCGTACTAGGCACTCATGCTGTTAAGTTGTCCCCTTCCGTACAAGATCATTTGGTTGTGTCTTTCGCAGGATAACGTGTTTTTATGCTATTGAGAGGTTTTGAGTTTGTATAGTTGTGATTGGCGATGTTCCTGGAAAGAAAATAGCTGCTTGTTTTCTAGAAATGTAAAACATCAGAAATTTTGATATCGGGCGTTTAAAAGTAAAATCTATAAAATTTTAATCAAGTAACTTAAGTTTAAGATTTTTCCAAACTCAGTGCGGGTTAATGGTTATTACATTTTAATAGATTTAGAAATCCAACCAAAATACTATGTTATTAGATTAATAATTTAAATTTTTTTACTAAAATCATCCGTTATTCATTTAGTATTTTTAAATATTAGTTGAAATTCGGTTTTATTTAATCATACGGATTTACTTATGGATTTGATTTCATAGTACATTTTAATGAATTTTAAAAGTTTGTGTATATTAAAAAGATAAAAACATAAATTCAAGGAAAACCTCAAATATACACATATTATCTAAAACACACTTGTTAAATTTGAAGTTTTTTAAACTTAACAAAAATTTACAAATTCAACATTGATTTCCAAATCAACTAAAATATGTTAACCAGTAACACCCTCTCAGTTTTTCTCCATTTCATTTCAGCTAGTATTCAGTAGAACAAACCTACCATTTAAATTAAAAAAAAAATAACATTCCTAGTTACATCCAAAATCTATATTATATTGAGGGGTTGGTTATTTCCTTAATAATTGTAATGTATTAGTATAGAGGCATAGATTAAGTTATGTGAATGCATTTTGCATTTTTCTTGGACAAAAGAGAAGTAGCGAAAGTATACTTAGGAAAATCTCTATTCAAGTTGGAATAAAGCTGCAAATTCTTTTTTTAATAATCTGATTTTCTTTTGTCCTCTTACTGTGGAGTTTGCATTTGTCTTAGGTTGTGATTGGAAGCAGTGTGGCGGAGTGGTTTTGTGACATTGTGGGATGGATTTAAAAAATATCACCAATCAAAAATATTTTTATTAGCGGCGCAATTCGTTACAAATACCACAATCAACAAAACAATTTTTTGTTTGTTCTATAGCTCCGGGTGATGACAGCGGATCAAGCGGTACAGGATAAACAGATTGGGCGATGCAGAATAATTCAAGTGCGGTTTATACAGAAGAAACGCATTATGCGGAACAAGTGTGGTTACTGCGGAACAAGCGGTACATAAAATTGTTTGAATGATTAAAAAATCTGCATGCGGTACTAATAAATATATGAATGGTAAACATAATAAAAAGTGATGCGGGATACATATTAAAGTAAATATTTAAATAAAAATGATTTATTAAAATTTTTAATTAATTTTGTTTCAGTTTGGTTGGCGTTTCAGCTATTTTAGACCTTACCAAAATAAACCAAACATTACAGTTTTTAGAAGAAAAAAAAAGTGATTAATTTTGGTTTATTTAAAAAAAAAACTCGGTTAATTTGGTTAATTTTGGATAAATTCGATTAGTTCCGGTCAATTCAATTCTGTTTGGTTACTTTTTAAAAAAATTGGTATAACTTGGCATATCTAGTTCAAAATAGTATCGACAACTAAAATACATTAATAATATAAATTTACAAAATTTTAAAATAATATTTCTTAAAAAAAAATGAAACCACACTTTGAAACACACCTTATTTGGGGGTTGAATAGGGTGTGGTTCACATGATAAAGTGTGTGTTCATAGAAGTTAAAATATTTTTATATTCTTCCTTTTATTTGTTTTAAAAACAAAAATTTATATTGTACACACTTTTTTCATTTGCTAAAAGTACGTTATATCTAAAAAAACTCACAAAACACTAAAACAAATGATAAAATGTAAAGGACATAATTTTAAAAAATCTAATAATTAATGTAGTTGTATTTTATTTGTGATAATCATCGTTCCGTATTAAGTCTATGCATTTATCCGAAATCCAAAATTCAAACCCGAACTTGATCCGAAAAATCTGATACTGAATCAGAACGAATACCCGAAGTAACCCGAAATTTTACCTAAATTTAAGTAATTCTACTATTGTCGAGTATTTTTGGATAGTTTGGAAAATCTGAAACCCGAAATCCAAACTCAAACACGAACCCGGTTTGAAAAATCTGATCACGAACCGAACCGATTCTACAAAATATCTGAATGGGGGTTAGATCTAGGTATTTCGAGTACCAGGTAATACCCGAATCCGAACCGAATCCTAACGAATACTCAAAGTAATCCGATTTTTAACTAATTTTAGGGAAAACAGCCAATTCCTGCCCGCACAATTTGAACTGGTACCGTTTAGATCCTGAGTAATTCTGGTGTGCCATTCAATACCCAGACTCTTAGATATTTGAATTTACATACATAAACAATTATTTTGTGACCAATAGATGCTTTGACCGAAACACCTGTTAGTCAACCCATTAATCAGTTAACGGATGCTGACTCACCTGCCACGTATGAATTGACGTCGTCTTTGTTACACGAGAATGAGTTTTAAAAATTTCAGAAACGACGTCGTTTCTGATCGTAATTAAGAAAAAAATTTAATAATAAACTGTTTAATTAGGATTAAAAGTCGGGGCTTCTAATTCATTATACAAAAGGCGATTTTAGGGTTCGTCGCTCAACCCCCAAAATCGATAATCGAATGACAAATACCCGAAATTGAGTGGAAGTGTAGGTTTCGGGCTCTATTCTTCATCAATCCGAGTCACCTGAGCTCCGTCGAGATGAGGTATGTCACGATTTTAGAGTTCTCAAATTACGGTTTCGTTAACTGAGTTTCATATAACTCTTTTTCGACAACGATGAAGAAGAAGACATATAACTCTTTTTCATTTAATGTTTAGCCTAAGTAAAACGTCGTCGTCTAGGAATCACGATCCATCGGGGACGCATACGTGGCACGTGAGTCAACATCCGTTAACTGATTAACGGGTTGACTAATGGGTGTTTTGGTAAGCATATATTGGCCACAAAATAATTGTTTGTGTATGTAAATTCAAATATTTAAGAGTCTGGGTATCGAACGGCACACCAGAATTACTCAGGATCTAAACAGTACCAGTTAAAATTGTGCAGGCATGAATTGGCCGTTTGTCCCCTAATTTTAAGTAATTCTGCTAATTTTGAATATTTTGGGTCTTTTGAATAGTTCTTTTATTGGTTTTTTTGGTAGATTGGATTTTTATAGTACTTTGGATATTTTTAGGTAGTTTAGATATATTTTTATAGGAATTTTTTAATACTTTCAGATCTTTTTGACCCCAAACCTGAAAACTCTAAATCCCGAAAAACTTGATCCAAACCCGAACGGGTATTTGAATGTCAGGCCCAACGTATTGGTCTATATCGCTACCAAATATAAAGAGTCTAGGACAATTCGGTCGAACCAAACTGATAAACGAATTGATTTTAGTATGTTATCTATAATATGTTTTAATATGAGTAATTTATATTAATTTTTAATATGTAATGCGTAGTCCGCATCATATGTCATTTTTACCATTCAAACATTTATCCTGCACCGCATGCTGCTTTTTTCACCATTCAAATATTTTTTGAACCGCTACTTACGCACTAACCGCACTTGTTCCGCATGATACGTTTTTTTTAGTTGTACCGCACTTAAATCATATCGCACCTCCTATGAATGATGACTAACCTCTTATAAAACTAACCACTATGTGTGTTTCAATAATAACACATAATTTTATGTTTTTCATTTATTTTTAATTAGTCAAACACATAATAAATTTCGTATGAATGGTGACTATATTTTAAACCGCAAGCATTTTTACAAACCACTGTAAATATTTACACTCTATTTCAACACATGGACTGCTTTTTCTTGACAAACCTATAAAAAATGTAGTGGTCCATTACAGTAAGGCATATGATACAATTTTTTAATTTTTATTTTATTAACAAATTTTAAAATAGCTAATTACTAATTTACCGTTAATGAAATTGAGTTATTTATTATGTTAACCTTATATATTATGACGATTTAAATATTCATTATAATAATTATAAAATTTATTTTAATTTTATTTTAGAGATATACATAACTTTGAATAAAAAATAAGATTATAAATTTGAAAATATTTATAAAAATTCTTAAAGATTAATAAATATGATTATTATATATAATATAATTTTATATAATAAATTTTTATTATATATAAATTTGGATTTATATATAAAAATAAACTATGTTTAATAAAAATATTATACTATTTTATATAGTAAATTCAAAATTTATATATATAAATGATAAAATATGTTTAATAATAAAATTAGATATTGATTTTTATGCATATAAATAATTATGATTTATTTTGTTGCTTATAGTTTTATTTTAGAATAAACTATAAAAATATTTAATAAAAAAATATATAATAATGTATTTATGTATGTTTGATTATAAATAGTTTTGTATAGACTTATAATATTGTTGTTATGAAATTAAGTTGATGATTTTTTAATTATACTAGTATTAGTTAAAATGTGACACTCATTATGTTTACGTGTGCATCGTTTTTCTTCAACCAAATGTGCATTCTTTTCTCAAAAAAGTTTTATAGCTTCCCTGGTTAATTCTTCACAAATTATTTAACTAATAATAAGTTTTAGTAACTCAAAATTTATATATGCATCCTTGCTAAGTCATATATTTCTTTAACAACTAATATAATATACAAAAATGCATCATATTTTAATTTACATATATATATATATATATATATTTTTTTTTTTACTTATTGATTCGGGTTGATTAAACCAAATTAATCAGTTATTGATGTTTTAATTTTGAAATTAATTTATATTGGGTTTTAAGCATGCTATAACAAATTATTTTAAAATTTTAAAGTACTGAATCGAAATGAATCGTCCCGAAGTAATTTAATTTATCTAATATTATTCAAATTAACCAATTTATTTAAAACAAACCAAAAGTTAATCAAAATTATTTATATAAGACGCACTTGTCCTACAAATCATTTTTACTAATCATTGTATATTATGCACCGTTTAATATGTATAAACTGCATTTGTCCTGCAATCTGCATATACCACATTGAACTGTACCGTACTTTAAAACCGCTTTTCTCGCACAACCAAATCCGTAGTCACCATTTGGTCCCAACAAAAAACGTTTTTAAATACCTTTTAACCATTTTTAAGTTATCAATTAAATAATTTTTACAACTAATAATTTTTTTAATGAAATAAGTTTTTTACATTTTTCAAAGTAAATGCAAAATCGCATTTGTTTCTTAATATATTTTACTCATACGTACTGCAGTTGAACTGCACCGTATTTTAAAATCGTTCTATAATTACGCGGTTACCATTCCGATCCTTCATTTATTTCATAAAAAAGACTTGTGGACAGGTGACAATGCATGAGTCAGCTTAAAAGGCACGTGTCGGAAGACCATATGTCGTGGTGGAGAATTTTGTAGGTTTCCATGAAAAAAAAAGTTTAAAATAAATAATAAGTATCGTAGAGTCAACTCCACAGTTTACAGATCCACCGTAGGATCCTACTTTGCATTATCAACGGTCCAGATAATAGTTAACCGGGAACATTCGGTTACCGGTTGGTCAATAGTTATGTGTTTTTGTAAGGAAATAGGTCCATGTGATCTCTTTTATTTTGGTTTTTTTATTATACTTTGTTTTCTTAGTCAGCTTCTTTTATTTCTTACTTTGTCGTTATTTCTTTTTATCGCAGTTCTCATCTAAAGACTAGTAGACTATACTTCAATTTGTTGACAAAAAAAAAATACTTCAATTCAAACAGTCAACGATTGTCGCTGTTATTATAGCATTTAATTTATACTAATTATTGTTAATTGTTCAACAATCTTTGTAGATTAATTAGGTAAATTAAAAGTCAAGAAATAGTTATTTTTTACTTACTAATTTCCCAGTCAAGACGTTTTCTAGAAGACTAAGGCAAGTTAGAAATTATTGTCTAGACTATCTGAATTATAAAACATATGTAAAAGTCAGACCAAAACAAAAACTTATCCTAATTTCCTAATTTATGTAGTGGGATATTTAAAGTTTTACTTACTTGGTTTTACCCTATATTAGGTTAATTTCGTGGAAAAAAAATCACAGTAAACAATTTATCTAATGAAAACTACAAAAAAATGGTCATGTAGTTTCGTAATTGCAATTAAACATGTTTATTTTCCAACTATTTAATATGCAATATAAATTATCAAATTTTCGTTTAATTAAGAACATTAAAAGGGATAGTTATTGGGAGGTTGATTTACATATAGTTTGTAAATTTTAAAAATGATTATATTAAATGTATATCCTGATTTATAGATTTTTATCATAGTTTTTATCTATTGATATAGATTTTCATGGATTTATATTTACTCTTTTTAGCATTTCTTTTTAAAAATAAATATATAATTTTTCAATTTTTTAAAAAAAATTAATCTCTTTCGGTAAAGTATGCATATTTATTTTTGTGTTAAATGTTCATTTGTTAACGGAAAGTAACAATAATAAACATACAATTATATTACTCTTTTTGTTCCAATTTATAAGAGATTTTAGAAGAAAAAATTTTGTTCCAAAATATAAAATATTTTTCTATTTCTACGCAAATTTTAATTTTATTGAAACTTATGTTACCAATTGTGATCTAATATTTTTTTTATAATTGACTGAATTATTTTTAATTTATATATTTATTCATTTTTTATAGAAAATATTTTTTTTTTAATTTTTGTGTTTTTAATCAAAATATTTTCTATTATGAAATAGAGGGAATATATGACAAGCTGAATAGTCGATTAATATTCTAAATATATTATGTTTCTCTAAACATTTTTATATTAAGTTAGCCTTTATTTAATTAGTATATTAGTGTGTTTTGTGGTTCTTTCCATAGTTTCGTTATATTAAATACAAGGTTTTGTTAGTGACAATTATTATAGTTTTTTTTTTCAATTTGTTTTCGAGATATTGCTATTATAACTTTTAGTTCTTAACATTTAATATAATTTCATCTCTTCATATATAATGTATTGTATTTTTTAGAGATATTTTATTATAGAACACCATTAATTTTAAAAATAAAAAATAGATTAAAAAGTAGGACAAATCGCAAAAATGGTACAAAAAATATATCTTATCACAAATATAGCAACAAGGAAGAAAAATCATAAAAATAGCACAAAAACATGTTTTGTCACTAAATTAGCCCTAACCCTTAACTTTAAATACTAAACCCTAAATACTAAACCCTAAACTTTAAATAATAAACCCTAAACTCTAAATACTAAACCCTAACCCTTAAATAATAAACCCTAAATCCTAAATAATTAACCATAAACCCTAAATTATATAATGCTATAAAAGTCTTTGTAATTAAAATAATGCTAAAAATATGAATTATTTTTCTTGGTGCTATATTTATGACAAAGTATGTTTTTGTGCTATTTTATGTCTTTTCTCTAAAAAGTAAATAAATAAACTATGGTGTATTATATTTGAAAACATAATTTGGATTTAAGTTTCAGTGGATATTTGTCGATAATAAATATTTTGTTCTTTTGCTTTTACAATTCTATTTTACGATTACTTTTACAATTATATATGTTGAAAATCTCATAAATATACATAACATTTTTGAAGTTCAATCTTATTATTAAAATTATAAATAATTCATCTCCAATAATATTAGAACTAGAGAATTAATCATAATGATCCTCTTTTTTATTTTGAAAAATTCTAAATTGGAATTTTCTTTATTTCCATCTCGAAGTAATTTTTGAATAATAAGAGATTTTAAAATGGATTTATAAT
This sequence comes from Orychophragmus violaceus, assembly GCA_030180135.1. Lineage (NCBI taxonomy): Eukaryota > Viridiplantae > Streptophyta > Magnoliopsida > Brassicales > Brassicaceae > Orychophragmus > Orychophragmus violaceus. The sequence goes on along the minus strand of CM058236.1, from coordinate 58,519,536 downwards.
ATCTTCAAACAACAATAGTAAATTTTACTAATATTTTAAAAATCCATGAACCAATAACAACAAAATCTCAAAATTCTAAAATTCTTAAGATTTTATATACAATAACCATCATTATCCCAAAATTTTGAACTAATATGTGTTAAAAGTAAATGAAAGTCGTTAACAAAAGATTAGAAATTTAAACCCCAATTACTTTATTTATTTAATCTCCTTTTTCCCAAATAAAAATTTATAAATTGATAAAATCGATTTATTTTCAAATCGAAATCCATAATTGTCGTTCAACATTATATACGAGAATCTATATTGAAATCAAAAAGAGAAATTAAATTATCCAAATTTGGAGTCAGCAAAATCTTAACCCGGGCGTTAAATTCTTGCAAATTGTACATCGACATGTGTGATTACATGAACCCGAAAAGTTTTAATTCTGAATCAGCTGATGGAAGTTTTGACATATCTTCAACGATATTGAAGTTTCGGATTTATGATGTTGGAGATTCTCATCTGCCATTTTTTTGTTACTTTCGCTAGGACATGGACCATGGACCATGCGGGCAGAGCCGGAGTTGAGCACATTCTTTTGAAATTTTTGAATGGGGTCCCGTCTTATTTAGTGCCCCCCAAATTTATAAAACCTTATGTAAATATATATGTTTTATATATTTATTATAAAAAAATATGAAAAACAAAAAATTATATGAATTGTTAGTGTACTAAATTATATTTTTAAATTTTTTCTTTGTTTTTATCTCTCTTTTCATATTTGTTTATATTGTTTTTTTTATTTTGTATAATTTTTACATTAAAATTTTGTTAGTATAAGAAAAATTATTTAAAAAAAAAAATTTGAATGGGGCTCCGGATATCTCAGCTCCAGCTCTGCATGTATTAGTGTATATTGTTGAAAAGAAACAAGGAAAACATGTATTAGTGTCATGTATTAGTAACTCAGTCTAAAACAAGATGAGAAGAAACAAGGAAAACATGCTAAACTTTAATATTGTTGAAAAGATCTTTTGAACTCTTACCAATAAATTCATATACGTGGTGGTGTCCATTAAAGAGTCCAAAAACATAAGAATTATAACTATTAAGGAGATACATCTCTCTCTCTCTCTCTCTCTCTCTCTCTCTCTCTCTCTCTCTCTCTCTCTCTCTCTCTCTCTCTCTCTCTCTCTCTCCACACTAGAAGATGTTTAAGAAAACCAGATATGAAGAAGATGATGAATCACTCAACGTCAAAGGCATTGGCATAGGAACTTATAGAGGACAAGGTAGAGGCAGAGGACGGTCATCCAATAAAGATTTGATCGAGTGCTATTGCTATCATAGACTGGGAAATTTTACTTATGAATGTCCAAATGCAAACAATAGAGGTCAGTATGTAGAGATAGATGCGAAAGAGGGAGTCATAATAATGGTGTATATAGAGCTTCACAAGAGCAAAGAGGCGATGTTTGTTTGTGTACTTTGGGTGTTCAAATCACATGTGTAGAGATCAATGCATGTTCTTCCACCGGACGATAACATCAACAATCTGGAGACTCTCAGAGAAACACTGTCTCGAAATCCAGAACCAAGAACCAAGACTTCACAACCCGACAAGAAAGAACCTCAAAAAGTTTCTCTAAACCTCTTTCGGATACGGTAATGATACAATCATATGCGTCCGAAAACACCTAGATAGAAGTCAATAACTAAACCCAATCTCCAACGAAGCCTAACCAATCCAAGACCTCAAAGTCAAAACTAATTCATAAAAAGAAGATTGAAAAACACTCACAAAAAAAAACCACAAAAAACCAAAATGATGCATGCTAAAAAATTAGAGCCAAAATTTGATCCATCTATCTACCCACATAGCAGACGAAACAAAAACCAAATCTAATCGATACACCACCAACTAGACTAACTAAACCTAATACCTAACTAGCAAAACCCAAACGATATGCAAAACTACCCCTGAAGCCGATCTAGACGGGAAACAAAATAGATAAAGACGAACTCTGAAACCAGAGGACAACACACCTGCAAAAGGAGCTCCAAAACCAGAGCACGATGATACGAACATCAGCCTCGCTAGAGGAAACCCACCAGAAGTCCAAATGCTCTCCGTACAATCGTTAACAACACAAGGACGAAGCGAAAGCCGGAGACTTCCACACGCCCAACATCACCAGAACAGAGGTAGAGCCTCGCCGTCGAAAGCAGAGTCAGAGGAGAAGCACGACCACAAGGAGACGCCAAACAAGCTTGGAGAAGGATGAGAAGAGGCATGACCGGAAGAAACACTAATAACGAGCAGTGGGGCCGATGACAGAGCTGCGTGAGCCTCCATGCGTCTGCCGCGTGACTGGATCTAAAAACTACTCCGCGGCTAAGTTAAGATATTTTTTAGTGAGAGTGACCGTGTATCATGTGCATAAATTTATTATGTCACACCAAATTTACAAATAAAAGAAAACCTTTTGAAAATAGTAATATACAAATAGTGTAGTTACAATAGTAAAAGCACTTAGAGCAAGTGCAGCAGTGAACTTCAAGAGAAATTCTTTAAAAAATTTTTTTTTTTTTTCGGAAAGTATTAAAAAAAAAAAAAAAAAGGTGACCAATAGAAATTAGCCACGTAGGCTGAATAGGGAAGAGTCAGCTCTTGCAGAAGGATTTTTAAGGGACAAGGTTCTTAACATTTATTATTTTTTATTAAAAAGGTTTAGGAGTTTGTGCCAAGAACTCTTTAAAATCTACTAATGCACATGGTCTTACGACAATGGTTTCTTATGGAGTTATTAGGATTATAAAATTAAAAAATAATGAAAAGAGAGGAGAAAGAAAGAAATGAGTTTCAATTAAGAACCTTAAATATCATATATAAGAGCAGATACATAGCTGAAATCAAGTAAGGGTTTTTAAAAAAAAAAAATTAATATTATTTTTTTTTAAGACGAAAAAAAAAATGGATCAATCCTGTAGTGCCACGTCAGCATTACAGGTAAGATACATGTTCTTAACTAAGAACTTTTAGGATCGGTTGTTAACTATTTCTGTAGACCCCACAAATAATTTATTATTTTTTTCTAAAAATCTGCGCTAAGGATTAGTGATGTATCTGCTCTAAGAACCCAAAGTATCTAAAGAAGAAACTCATGTGACATGTGTGATAATATAATTGGTTTAATTATTTTTTTAAACAAATTTTAACAATAATTTAATTAAATAAAAATAATAATATTAAATTTTTAAGAATTCCATAAAAATATCTTAACCATTGAGAATTCAACAAAAACAATAGTAATAGTAAAACTACTTTTTTTTGGCATTGTAATACTAAAACTACTATACCCTCCCTTTTCTTTTCTTTTCTTTTTTTTTCCTTCTTTTATATATATATATTTTTTTTATTATTGAACTTTATTTTGAAAACACAATAAAAAATTATTGCTTTTTGCACAAACGTGGACCCCACACACCTCAAACTCGAGGAGACCAAATTTTTTTGGATTGCTTTATTCCATAGAAATCTTCAACTTATCAAAACTCCGATTTGACTAAACTCCACCCATGACCGTATCATCCGGTCACCCGGTTCCACTCCATTCCCCATATATTACGCCATTCCATCATCCTCCGCTTTCGCTTTCTCATCATCAAATTCTTCCATTTTCCCAGATCTTCGATATTTTTCACTCTCATTTCTCATCATGACCCTCGGTATAATGCGTATACAAGAAGCTGCATCGCAAGGTCTTAAAAGCATGGAACAACTGATCCATGTCCTCTCTAACCGCCCTGAAGACCATAACGTTGACTGCTCCGAGATCACCGACTTCACCGTCTCCAAATTCAAAAAAGTCATCTCCCTCCTTAATCGGACCGGTCACGCCCGGTTTAGACGTGGACCGGTTCATTCCCTTCCTTCATTTTCTTCCTCCTCGGCTGCCGCTCCTCTTCCTGCTCTACCCGTCTCTCAGGTGCCGCCTCCAGCTCAGATCTCTGCTCCAGCAACGGTAACTAATCCGGCGAGCTTTGTTCAGCCACATCAACAAAGCCTGACGCTTGATTTCACTAGGCCAAGCGTATTTGGCGCCAAAACCAAGAGCTTGGACATTGTCGAGTTCGCTAAGGAGAGCTTTAGCGTCTCCTCGAACTCTTCCTTCATGTCGTCGGCCATCACCGGCGATGGAAGTGTCTCTAAGGGGTCTTCAATTTTCCTCGCTCCGGCTCCGACGGCGCCTGTGGCTTCCTCCGCGAAACCGCCTCTTGCTCTCCCTTATAGAAAGAGATGCTTCGAGCATGACCATTTCGAGGACTTTTCCGGCAAGGTCTCTGGCGCCGGCAATGAGAAGTGCCACTGCAAGAAAAGGTATTGTTAGGTTATTAATTATTAGGATTTACATAGCTTAATCAATCATTTTTAAAACCGTCGTAAACAAAATTAATAAGTTTCGTCAAACAAAAAGAAGATCCGGTTTATTACTTCCGAGTCCGGTATGGCTTAACGGACTGGTTAATATACTAGTGAAAATGAACGACTTTAACCTAAACCAGAATGCACGCTTAACAATCACTAGTTTTGTGTATGGAAGGTTAAAGTTTCAAAAGTCATTGTTTGACCGTTGACTTGACGTTAGCTAAGTAGGTGCACGTTAAATCATTTAATTCATTAGTTTTTTTGTTTGTTTGTGAAATTCACCTAATTAATTACGAATTGACTATTATTATATTTAATTAACAGGAGGAAAAATGGGATGAAGAAAACCGTGAGGGTACCGGCAATTAGCGAAAGGATGGCCGATATTCCACCAGACGAGCATTCATGGAGAAAGTACGGACAAAAACCGATCAAGGGCTCACCACACCCACGGTAACTATCGTACACCCTCGCCATATCCACCGTTGATTTATATGGTTTATTGGAATCCTTACGGTTTATGGTTTTTTCTTTTAATTCAGGGGCTACTATAAGTGTAGTACATTTAGAGGATGTCCAGCGAAGAAACACGTGGAACGAGCATCCGATGATCCAACGATGCTGATTGTGACTTACGAAGGGGATCACCATCACAGCCAGTCCGCGATGCAGGAGAGCGTATTTCCCAGTTCGGGATTTGGCTCGGTTTGAAGCAGCGGTGAAAATTAGAAGAGGATGACGAAATTAGTTTGGTAGACTTTGTAATACTTTGAGAAATAGCGGGGTCGATTTTTACTTTTGTTTTCTACACAAATAGTTTAGCCTTCTGAATGGATTTTATTAATCTTACTAGCGAGAAAGAGGTTAACAAGAAAAAAATCTTACTACAAAAATGTGTTTTTTTTTAAAGTTAATTCTTGCAAGATGAAAAAAGCAGATGGAAATGGAATATAGGTGTTACAGATATTTTAATTGCGGATTTAATGATATGGTTAGTAATTACCACCATTACTACTCTGTTTAATCTAATTATGGTGATTGTTGATTTAGGGAAGGTTAGGTTAGACTTTTGATGGTTGTTAATGCAATATTTGACTATTGTGTGTATTTGATAAAGTCAAAAGAGATTTCAGTAACTTGTTGAGAGAAATTGATTATGATTAAGGTTGAATAATGAATTGAACCTAATTGAAGCCGATTTGGTCACAGGAAATCTTTATGATGTTGGAAGACAGTTATTCTGACGAATACAATGTAAGAAGAAGTTTTGTTAGGTTTGAATAAAATTTAATATTAAAATTTTAAAAATACACTTATTACTAATATTAGGTGGGGTGTCCGCACCCTGTGCAGACATAGCGCTATTTTGTTATAGTAAACAAAATTGGAAGTTATTTTCATTATGAAATATTTTAATCATCTTCTTCCTCTTCCTCTTGCTCTTCCTCTCTTCTTCTTCTTTAATCGAAGTTTCATGAGACACTACCAACAGAAATAAAAAAAAATTCATTTGGTTAGTTTAGAAACGGCTAAGGTTTCCTTGAGATTATGTAGATCTTTAAACAAAACAAAAACAATTATATAAATTTGACTTAACCGACACCGTTTATAAAATATACTGACTGACCGATTTTTTTATATAAAACTCGTAGAGATAATATTGGATTAGTAAATATTACATAATCTTCAAAAATACCATTTTGCCGATTTTTTTTTCCAAAATAATTACCGTAAATCAGCAAAAAAATTCATTAAGGGTAGGTTGGTAATTAACCTCATGAAAATAAATCTGGTGCATTCTCACTTCTCAATTATATAAATAGATTTTTTTTTAATATACATTTATTTAAAGTAAAATGCGATATAAAACCAGATAAACCAGAACCTTCTCCCAAACATACGACAAACACATACATATTTCCATAAATATACTTTCTAAAAATAGAAACAAAACCGAAGAAATAAATCATGAGAGACAAATAATCTAAAAAACAATTACTACAACAAAGTAAAATCAAAAGATAAAGGAATGAAATTTATATACCAGAACTGAGGCAATAGATGTTTCCACTCAATTTTCATTACAAAGATATATCACGTCAAGATCCATTGCTCAAACCGGATTGAGAAGAATCGTCAAAGAAAACCACCAACTTTTACACATGAACATTCATATTCCGACCTCCAACACCTACAGACACAAGACATGTTACTTCCTCACAAAAAAAGTTGATGGACGTAACCAATATGCGTCGTGAACCCACCCCAAAAACCGGAACAGTCTTTAGAGAGGAATTAGAAGATGTATGCACAACGATAAACCACTCGGGAGATGAAACCCCAAAGCAGAACCTAATGATGTTTTGAAGATCGAAACTTGAAGCAAAATGAAACAGCGAAGCATCACCATAATCAAAAGCAAAGCTTAAACAGAGAGTAAAGCCAAAGAAGGTCATGATGACACCTAAAGGTGTGAATCCGTTTTTAAAAAACCTAGCTGACCTTACTAACAAAATGTGTATACCACAATCATTAATCTCCACCCAAAGACATAAAAAGCCTGGTCTAGAAAGCTTGACTAAGAAGATAAGTAAATGACTAGAACGAAAAAGGCAGAAGGACAACAATCACATACCAATACCAAACACCTACTAACTTTGGGCCGACAAGACGACATACACCCGTAAGAAGATCTAGAACAAGATCTGCAAGAAAAGTGGAACATAAGGGCAGAGTATCACCAAAACTGCCAGATCAGCGGCTCCTCCAACACATCCACCTAAAACCGATCATAGCTAATGCTATATCTGACCCCAACCAGATCCCCTCAAAACCACCACAAGCTTTAAAGCCAAAACCCATAAGCCAACAAAAGGAACGAAAAAAGGAAAGCAAAGGAAGGTTAGAAAGCAAAATAATATGAGGTTTGTCATGGAGCCGAAAAGTAGAGCAGTCAAAATGGGAGGGCTGTCCATGACCGTCCATGTCCAATAGATTATGGACTGGTCATGGACAAGCCCATATTTTAAATGGACTAAAACGAACATGACCAATAATGTCTATGGGCAAAATGGACTGGACGGTTTTGGACATGAATAGTCCAATGGACAGTACATTACATTTACTTTTAGGTCAAAATTTGAGGTTTTATTACTAAAATACAAAATTGAGTTTCCTGGAAAAAACGTTTTTACAATAAAACCACCAATTTTTTTTTCCGCCAAAAACATGATTATGTGTGTTTCCCGCCAAAAACACAATTCCGCATTTTCCCACCAAAACATGATTCCGTGTTTTCCCGCCAAAACATGATTCCGTGTTTTCCCACCAAAGCGTGATTTCGCGTTTTCCCGTCAAAAACGTGATTCCGCATTTTTCCGCCAAAAACGTGATTACGCGTTTTCCATCCAAAAACGTGATTTCATGTTTTCCTGCTAAAAACGTGATTCCATATTTTTCCGCCAAAAATATGATTATGCGTTTTACCGCCAAACATGTGTTACCGTGTTTTTTCCGGCAAAAACACAATTCTGCTTTTTTCTGCCGAAATCGTTATTTTGCAGTTTTCCGCTAAAATGTGATTATGTGTTTTCTCGTCAAAAACATGATTTCTCAGTTTTATTAAAAAGTTGAAATTAACCTTATTTTTAGATAAATATGTTATTAGTGTTATATTTTGATATTAAATATAAACTTATAAATTATAATTTTGAAGATGGTAACGGAATGTCCATTAACGACCATGGATAGTCCATTTGGACATGGTCGTTAATGGACATAGACGTAATGGACATAGTCATTTGTGGACACGGTCACTATTTGTCCACAATCAAAATGGACAATATTGGACATGACCAAATAGACAAAGACAGCCCATTTGACAGCTTTACTGAAAAGGAGCCCGACCACCAGAAAGACATAGACAAAAGAACCAAAGCTTTTGAGTTACAACAGCTGGTTGATAGCTTTTTATTTAGGGAGATCGAGTAGGAAATGTTTTATTATTTGTGATCATTTGCATTCTACATTTTTTTTATAACTGATTAAAATATTTTTATTAAATATTAAATAATTTTCCAATAAAAAATTATTTCGTATAAATTGTAAACTGAGACTGCTTACTAACAAATAAAGTAGATGATCAACTAAGTCAACATCAATAACAAAATTTCTTTCCTATTTCTTGATCATTTTTTCTTGAGGTTACAGCTCAACTAACAAGATATCATAATATTAAAGCTCAAACCTCAATCGATTATTTTAAGTTTTCTCCGTTTTATTCTGACCACAATTTTTTTTTGGTGATTCTCTTGATTAATCCTTCTTTATGCAATTCTTGTTTTTTCCACCAAGAATCACTAATTTCACGATTTATTATCAAATTTCTACTTTGGATTTGCCAATAGTGATCGGATGGAAGATTGCATGACATACAAGCAGAGTAACCTTATCGGAGAGGAGAGCTTCCATTCCAAATGCTCCACCACCAGAAAATCTAACTTTCTCGACATAATCTCCAGATATCATTCAATCTCCATTCTATCTTACAAATGGTGACAATCCTGGACTTGCAATCACATTTGAAATATTTGATGATAAGCATTACAAAATGTCACGAAATCACTAACGCTTCGGGGATAACTTGCCTATAACAATGACCATAGCTTTAGGTGTGAAGAAGAAAAAAACTGCATTTATCGACAGTGTTATAGCTAGGCCAATTGAATCTCATCATAGGTTCACGATATTGTTTATATGAAACTCTATGGTGAAGTCTTGGATATTAAACCGTTTCGAAGCAAATATATAACAATATTCTTCGGTTTATTGATTCATCAGATATTTGGAAAGATTTGTAAACACAATTTTATATCACAAACCTTCCAAGATCATACCAACTCTCTCAACAAATTTGTCATTACAACAAGGATCTATGGATCTTGCCACATATTACACGACGCTAAAAAATGTATGCGATTAATTGGATAGTGCTAATTATGTTGAAACTTATCATAGTTGTGATTGATGAAAAACTACACATAGAAAAGCTGAACATTCTAAACTCACTATGTTTTTGGCCGGATTGAATGAATGATTTGTCATCATTAGAAGTCAAATCATAATGAAGAAGAATATAGTGAAATTTTTGAGATATACAATCTATTGGATCAAGATGGTCCGTCTCAACAACACAATGTGCGAGTAGAAGAAGAAGTGGAGGTTGCGTAGAGATGATGCCCGGTCAGCCTACATGTTGATGAAGGTGTGGGATAGTCTGAAGCTGCAGTATTGGACGGAGCCCCATTCTGAAATTATTTCGAAAAGTGTTCCTCATCCTGAAATACATTAGGTCCGGACGGGCTTCCACCAATGCCTCATACCTCCGGACAAACTTCTTTAGTTTGTAGATGACTACAAATGGTATGTGTAGTTTTCTAATTTTTTAATTATTATTATTTTTTAAAAATATTCGTTAATTTGATTTTTGTTTTTCATTTTCAGGCTAATGAATGAGATCTTCCTACTTTGTCTGAGATCTTTGTGACTTTATAGAAAGAACAATAGAGATTTTGTGAGTTCACAAGTGGGGCGGAACTACAATGAAGCAACCTCAAAAATCTCAGAGCGGGAGACTCAACTTTCTCCTGGTGGTGCTCCTACCCAGTTGAATACCTGCAAAAAGATACTATTTTCACTGAGGTATATTGTTATTATAATTTTTTAACTATATATAGATTCATAATAGAACATTTTTGGATTTTACAGGGTGCTCTGAAGAAGAAATGATGTGTTATACATTAACATGCTTTTGATCTTCTAACTATTGACATATAGGGTCCTTTTGAGTACAAACCTTAAAGTTACAGCTATTTCCTCATCATAGTTGACGATCACACGAGAGTCACTTGTATTTACTTTGTTTTCAGATTTTATAAAGATGATTGAGACTCAATATAAGACAATAGTTAAACGTGTTAAGATCATAATGCACCAAAACTACATTTTACTGATTTATTTACATAAAATGATTGTGTTTTTCATTCCATTTATGTCCTAAAACACCACATTCTTAATCTCGCTAAATATCTAATGTTTCAAACACATATACTTTTGGAGTATTGAGGATGTTTTGTTTTTATTGTAGTCTTTCTCATCAACAGATGTCCTATACCTCTCATGCATAACATACCACAATTTGAAATCCTAACATCAAAAAGTGTTGATTACATTGGTTTTTGTGTATTCAATTGTCTAGCCTACATGTGTACTTCTAAGAATAACATAAATTTCAACTAAGGTTCAAACTCTCCGTTTTCTTTGGATATTATGCTGGCTACAAAGGCTATAAATTGTTGGATATGGAGACCAACAAAATTCACATTTCTAAGAACGTTTTTTCATGAAAGAATTTTCTCATTTACAAAAGGTCACTCTGAATCTCTCGATGATTTCTTCTCTTCTATGAATGATTATATAGTTTTGAAATTTTCTCATACAACTGATTGTGCAATTCATGCAGCCGTGACTGAATTTCACATATTTGTGATAGTTTATTAATGAAAATATCAGTCCTAGTAATAGTGAAGGATCTACGGATTTTTAAGCCTCTAGAATATCTAAGTGAGTACCTTTGAAATTTTACTGATACTAATATACCTTATCATCTTACTCTATACATTATGCTAATTTTTTTAGGAATATGAATCATATATGTGATCTGGCTCAACATGTGAAACTAACATATTTTAAACTAGAAAAGAAGTTTAATGAATGGTTGAAAGCTATGAATGAATAACTAATAGCTATGGAAAGTACTCACACTAGGATTATATGATCGTTGCCACCAAAGAAGCATACCATAGGATGTTGATGGGTATATAAGATCAAGTTAAATAATATGCAAGTCTTAAACGCTATAAAGAGAGATTAGTTTATAAGGGTTATACTTAGAAACAACGAGTGTTTTGTTGATATTAACATTTGATTTTACTTAGAAGAAATTATTCCCAATCCGGATAGTACTGCACCTGTTTTCCATGAGTGACTAAACTACAATATGCAAAAACTATTAGCATGATATTTGGGCTAATTCAAGCATAAAGAAAACAAAGTATACTTGTGTTCTTAGATGCAAATGATTCTTCTCCAAACAGATTTTCTCAAATAAATATAAAGGCTAATGAATAAATTGAGATAAGCTAGAATTAGAGGAAGCCTTGGTAGTGTAATAGTTTCTCTCAATTTACTCAATAGCTTTTAGACTTATTTATACAAAGTGTCTAGCATGTTTACCAATTTATTTATATGCATAAAATATGAAATCTACATTATACAGAACTACTAACTTTTTAAGTATTATAAGAAATATATTAAAGACGATCTCATAATCCCGAGATTTCTTAATATCCTTCCAAAATTCATATGTGGTAACAAATATGAGATTAGACAATCATCAAGTCATCTTTATGTTATTTATACTTTATCATAGGGATTTCAGTGGCATTTATACCTCACCAAGGTCATCGATTTGGTGGAAAATATTTTAGTAGTCTTGTATCTTCATCGTCTCACACCACTATGTGAACTGACCGAACCCATCAGTTGGTTCATGCTCATAGTCCCAGAAATGTCATCACTCCACTGGATATTTTATCATAATAAACATCTTCATGGTTGCTTGAATTTGTAGTTGATGGATAATTACATGAAGATCTGAAATAGAAAAAAATTATTATTGTTACTAAACCTAAACATACCTTAGGCATATGCTCATGATTCATAGCAACATCGTAATCACTGAAGGAAATTCTAGCAGTTACTAATCCAATTAGGCAACCCTGGTCTGAATTCCAAGCCTAGGATCTAGGGTTCATGTAATTGAATTATTGGAATCTCAGAATTACCTGGTGATTAGCAGCGGAAGATTTGCAGATAATCGAGATCACGAAGCACCTCAAACGCTGTGCCTCTAATGGTATCCACACACACACAAACTGGACAGGAGGGATGCTAGTGCCTATAGAGATCCAATCTCTTCAGAGGTTTCTATTCAAGTTCTGGTGGCTGTGAACTAGGTTCGAAAACAGTTTAGGTCGACCATATATCTTATATATGTCGACTTAAACAATAACGGAATTAATCAACGATTAAACCGAATTAATCTGATTAATCCGCGAGTTGCATCGATCGATGCACTATTTGCATCGATCGACACTGCCCCAGATTATTGATATCGAATGCATATCAAATATGCATTCACTAGATCATTACATTAATGATCAACCTCGTATACTACGTCCAGTTTGCTTAGGTGTGTGTGACCCTGTAGGATCATATAACACTAGCAATGAGTTCTTAACCCATTGATCATAAGTGGCTTCTAGCAAAGCATTATGAATATCTAGTGTTATGTGATTGTCTCATCTCGACTATACGACTTTCACTTAGAGCAAGTACAATAGATTTCAGGACATTCCCAACAATCTCCCACTTGTACTGGAATCATCTATTCCTTTAATCCCTTCGTCACTATATCTCGATCTAGCATAAGGCAATAACCGTGTCATCCTTATTGAGCCAAGATCATGTTCATCGAACTCCGATTTATACTGACAAGACAAACGACTGACAATCACCTCGTTTGAGTGTGGCCACACATTTCTCAGTATCAAATCTTCGATGGGCCCTGAGATATTTATCTCCTGTTATATAGGAGGGACAAATCCCATCTTGTTCCATCCCTGTTTCTTCACACGCTTCATGATACGCCCAATCAATGCCTTTATAGTCACCAGTTACGGCTGACGTTTGACAAGGTTAAAGCGGACCAATTCACATGTAAGAAAACATGATGAACTCAGGTCTAAGGACTATACTCGATAGTCGTAATGAAAACTCTCATGACACTTATATAACTATCCCGTAGAGTTCTCATTAGTGGGTCATGTCCGATCCTGTGTTCTCCAACACATATCTATGTGATTGAATTTAATACTCTTATTAATGACTCCATGAAACTTAGTCATCAGTCAGCTCACATACTAGTCTCACGCGGTTGTTAATGTCCCATTTTAACAACCTTGACCAGGGACCAATAATAATTTATGTCATTTATTATCTATAGGGTTTCATGATCAAGTCACATACTTGATGACCTATAAAATGTCATAAATTACTTTGGGACTATTATTTAATAACCATTATTAAATAATACATATGTCAGATTTCAATAACATAATCAAATTATGTTTATACGAACATCATATCATAGCTAAAATTAATAACAATGACTCCCACTAAAATTAAGATCACATCTTAAGACATCTAATGCCTTTAGCAGTAGCCTGACCCTCATTCGCCCTTGCTCAGCGTGTGTCGAAAGACACTGCGTCTTGCTAAGAGTAATACTAAGAGTCATTTGCACGAAGCCCTTCTTGGAATCCTGCATATTGGACATGTGCAAGGCCTTATCACTAGTATCTTGACACAATCCAATTAGCTTATCCAATCTATCTCTATAGATTCTTATTCCAAGAATGTATACTGTTTCTCCCATAATTTTATTGAAAAACAACTTTCGAGTCAAGTCTTAACAGACTGAAACAATGGAACTTCATTTCCGAGAAGTAGTATGTTATCAACATACAATACCAGAAATGCAATTGCGCTCCCACTAGTCATCTTGTAAACATACGGTTCCTCTTCGTTCTTGACGAAGTCAAACCTTTTGACTGCTTTATCAAAACGAAGATTCCAACTCCGAGATGCTTGCTTCAGTCCATAAATGGACCGATGAAGCTTGCATATCTTCCTAGCTTCATTAGGATCAATGAAAACTTCAGGTTGTGTCAGGTACACATCCTTTTTCAGAATTCCATTAAGGAAAACTGTTTCACATCCATTTGCCAGATCTCATAACTATTATGAGTGGCGGTTGCTAGGAGAATCCGGATGGACATAAGCATGGTGTTTGGGATTAGGTTTCTTCACAGTCAATACCATGAATTTACTTGAAACCTTTTTTCACCAACCTAGCTTTGTACATTTGAATACTACTATCCATGTCAATTTTTCTTCTTGAAAATCCATTTACTCACAATGGTTTCTACACCATCGGGTAAATCAACCCAAGTCATACTTGGTTCTGTGACATGGATCCCATTTCGGATTCAGCGGCTTTCAGCCTTTTTCGGAGTCAAGGCCCATCATTGCTTCTTCAAAATTCGCAGGCCCGTCACTTTCAATGATCAGTAGATCACATCAATTAGTTACGAGAAATCCATATTTCTCGGGTTCGTGACGGATCCTTTCGGATCTGCGGGCTTCAGTTTTCTGTAAAAGTCGCGCACACATATCTCATATGTATACTTTTACCACGACCTAATTAACCAAAAATTAAACCATAGTTAATTAAGTTATAAACCAAAATCAATATTTGGTTCGCGATATGTGTCGATCGATGCAACTTTTTGTGTCGATCGACACTTCTTCAGAAACTCGCCATTTAAATGTATATCGAATATACATTCACCAGATCCTTTATAAACTCTAGGCACCACAGGTGCAAGTTCTACAACTCTTTGTAGATCCAACTGCTGCTCTTCCTCATCAGGTTGAGCAGTGTCCTGTGATTTTCGAATTTCTTCGAGTTGTACTTTTACTCCCACTGTTCTTCTTGGAAAGAAAGTCTTTCTCAAGAAAACATAGTTCCGAGCAACAAACAATTTGTTCTCGAACTGGTTGTAAAAGTAACATGCCTTGGTTTTGTTAGGACAACCAATGAAGTAGCACTTATCAGATTTGGGTGTGAGCTTATCAGAGATTAAACGTTTTATATAAGTCTCGCAACTCCAAATCTCCATGATGGATAAATCAGAAACATTTACATTCCACATCTCATGTGGTATTTCTGTAACTGATTTTGATGGAACTCTATTTAAAGTAAACTCAGACATTTCTAGAGCGTATTCTTAGAAGGATAATGGAAGATCTAAGTGACTCATCATTGATCGAACCATATCTAATAAAGTCCGATACAGGAGGAGTGAATTGTGAAACACTTTCACAATCTCTCAGATGATCACTAAATTCTTGGCCTAAGTATTCACCTCCATGATCTCATCGTAGAGGTTTAATACCTTTGCCAAATTGATTCTGTACTTCATTTTGGAACTCTTTGAACTTTTCAAAGATTCTGACTTATGCCTTATAAATAAGGCATAACCGTACCTTCTGAAAATATCAGTAAAGGTAATGAAGTACTGAAATTTTCCTCTAGCACTAGTGCTCATCGGTCCATATACATCCGTATGTATAAAGCCCAATAAGCTTCTGGCCCTTTCATTTTGATCGTTCGCAACCTGTATCGACCGACGCACCGTTTGTGTCGATCGACACTACCTCTGTTGAAAGGAGCCTTTGTCGTTTTACTTACTAAACAAGATCCACTTTACTCATTATGATTCTCAATCAGATGAGCCCAAAATCCCATCACTATGGAGCTTCTGAATCTATTTCTCATTTATGTAGCCCAAAATGACAATGCCAGAGAGAAGTTTGACTCGTATCATTTGACTTGAATCTCTTGGTATTAATGTTATAGTTAGGCACATTCTGGTTTAGAACATAAAGTCCATTCTCTAATGGATTGCTATTATAAAATATATCACTGTAATCAAATGAATAACACTTATTCTTAACTTGAAAACTGATATCCTTCCATATCCAAACAAGGAATAGAAATAATCTTTCTGCTCATAGCAGGTACATAGTAGCAGTTTTAAGTTCAAAACATGCCATAAAAGGAAAAACAAATGAAATACTCCTACGGTTAATGCAGCAACTCTTGCTCCATTCCCACTCATAGGTCCACTTGTCCTTTCTCCATAGTCCTACTTTTGCTCAGGCCCTGCACATTTTCACAAAATATGAGTACCACAGCTGGTATCCAATACCCAATAAGTAGGACTATAAGAAGTAATATTTACTTCTATAACATAATACCTGAAGAAGAAGTCTCGTACGTCTTCTTCAGCTTCTCATAATCTTCCAAGAATTTATTGCAGTTTCTTTTCAAATGCCCATAACCATTACAATAACGGCACTTAACATCTTCAGAAGGACTGGTTTTAACCTTAGGAACATGGCCATACTCGCTTGGATTCACAATCGAGCTCGTCTTGCCATCACCTTTGTTCTTACCAAGTTTCTTAAACTTTTTACCCTTTTGTACCATAAGGACATTTGGAGTGTCCTTCTTGATGTTAGGTTCAACAGTCTTAAGCATCCCATGCAATTCAGTCAACGTCTTCGTCAAGTTGTTCATGTTATAGTTCATAACAAATTGATCATAGCTTGACGGCAGTGACTGTAGAATGATGTCAGTAGCCAACTCTTGGCTAATGGGACAATCCAGTTTCCCCAGGTTATCAATATAACCCATCATCTTAATGACATGAGGACTAACTGGTTCACCCTTTGGTAGCTTGCACTCAATCAGAGATCTAACCGTCTGGTATCTCTGAGTTCGTGCCTGCTCCTGAAACATACTTTTCAGGCCAGTGATCATCTGTATTGGCGACTCCACGTACTCATATTACTTCTGCAATTCCGAGTTCATGGTAGCCAACATGAGACAACTCACATCCACCGCATCATTAGAATGCTTATCCCAAGCATCCTTATCTGACTGCCAGGCATTGGCTCGGTACTTCTTGGGGAGAACTTTCTCAAGGACATAGTCCTTTTTCTCCTGTTTGAGAACAATTCTCAAGTTTCGATACCATTCAAGAAAGTTGGATCCATTTAACTTGTCATTCTCAAGGACGGATCGCAGGGAGAAATTGTTACGATGGTTTGTGCTAGACATAGCTGAAAAACAAGGGAGGTTTTAGTTATGATGTTCAAGAAATGAGAAGTCTTAACTATTAAGAAAACTCGCATTATATTCAAACAATGTTTCCTCAGATGAATATAATGATCCAAGACCCTTACTTCACTAAACTTGAGTGAGCCACTGGCTATCACCCAAATTTTAGCTATCTAGGTAAGCAACTCTTTGCTAGTTATATCCAATATAACTCTTGGTTGTGGATTGACATCTCATGTCCAATCCACCTGATGTCTCTGAGCCCAAAACGATTTTGATGGCCCAGTCAAGTAAACCAATCTCTTCAGTCATGTAATTGTTGATGTCTTGCACTGCAAGTCCATCAACACGATTACCTTATGTCTTACTCATGAAATTGTGGACATCTTGCACTGCAAGTCTATCGCACAATTAGATGGGTCTTGACAGTTGACAAGATTGGAAAGACATCAAGTATCACTTGATATTTGGTTGAGGAATGGAACCATTTAAAACGTTCAGTTTTATTATGTTTTAATTCTTCTAATTAATTGATTTATCTTGCTTTGGTTCTGTGATTTCAGGTTCCATAACCTAAACCATCGAATCTTGTGTCGACCGACACTACTTTAGTGTCGATCGATGCTGGTTAACCAAAACCAATCTGCGATAACCGATCAATCCAATTGACCCGGTTTTGAGTACCAGTCAGTGTCGATCGATGCTACATTAGCATCGGTCGATACCAACCCAATCGCAATAAACCATTCTTAGCGTTTAACCATCATTAACCAAGCTCGATAACCGGTCCAATCCAATTGAACCGATTCATCAATCTCGCGAGGTTTGTGTCGACCGACAAAACTCTTGTGTCGATCGACACTAGGCGAAACATAAGTTTTATTCGGGTTTTCGCTCTGTGTCGATCGACGCCGGATTGGCATCGATCGACACTATGCGAAAAACCCTAAATTTTGTTCGGGTTTTCGCCCTATGTCGATCGATGCCGGATTGGCATCGATCGACACCATGCGAAAAACCCTAAAACGTTTTTCGAACAAAACCCTAAACTAGGTTACTTTGATCAAAACGAGTTTTAGCATGCTTGTATCAATCATACAGAGATCCAGATTCAACCAATCTAATCAACATGCTACAGATTCAATGGAACCCTAAAGCTCTGATACCACTGAAGGAATTTCTAGCAGTTCCTAATCCAATTAGGCAACCCTGGTCTGAATTCCAAGCCTAGGATCTAGGGTTCATGTAATTGAATCATTGGAATCTCAGAATTACCTGGTGATTAGCAGCGGAAGATTTGCAGATAATCGAGATCACGAAGCACCTCCAACGCTGTGCCTCTACTGGTATCCACACGCACACAAACTGGACAGGAGGGATGCTAGTGCCTATAGAGATCCAATCTCTTCAGAGGTTTCTATTCAAGTTCTGGTGGCTGTGAACTAGGTTCGAAAACAGTTTAGGTCGACCATATATCTTATATATGTCGACTTAAACCATAACGGAATTAACCAACGATTAAACCGAATTAATCTGATTAATCCGAGAGTTGCATCGATCGATGCACTATCTGCATCGATCGACACTGCCCCAGATTATTGATATCGAATGCATATCAAATATGCATTCACTAGATCATTACATTAATGATCAACCTCGTATACTACGTCCAATTTGCTTAGGTGTGTGACCCTGTAGGATCATATAACACTAGCAATGAGTTCTTAACCCATTGATCATAAGTGGCTTCTAGCAAAGCATTATGACTACCTAGTGTTATGTGATTGTCTCATCTCGACTATACGACTTTCACTTAGAGCAAGTACAATAGATTTCAGGACATTCCCAACAATCACCACCAAAAACCTCAATTTTTTTTTATTAAATCACAAAATCAAACGAAAAATAAGAAATCGGAGAAAACATCACGTAAACTTATCATAAGATAAATATTTTTTTTTTTGACAACAAATGCAAAAGAACCTAATTATCTGAATCCCATGTTGGTGGCTCCGGCCCAACATGAAAGCTCCATGACTGTCTTAGACGTGCACGTCGTGCTAGCCCATCTGCTGTCATATTATTTGCTCGAGATATGTGCTTGATCTTGAATGTAGAGAAGAATCTCTTCCTTTGATCAAACTCTTCAATGTATCTTATGAAGGCAGGCCATTCAACTGGTTCCGACACAATCTTAATCAGGTCTGAACAGTCAGTGGCAAATGTGACATGAGGTTGCTGTAGAGACTTCATACAATCCATAGCCCAGATTAGTGCTTGGAATTCCGCATGAAGTGGTGTCTGACTTTGTCTGACGTTCCTTGCTCCCATCATAATATTTACTCCACCTTCATAACAACTATACCACCCTTGACCTATAGTCATTGCCCCCTCTTTCCATGAGGCATCTACAAAACACCATTGCCCAGGGTATACCAATTCATTTCCAGTTGGTCGTAAACCAATATGCCCAGTTTCAACTTCCTTGACAGCAAGCATCTGTGCCTCTTCCCATATGTTTGATTCTGTTTCTGCCAGCTTGACCGTGTCCAGGGGACTTTTATCAATTTGGCTATATACCATATCATTTTTGCTCTTCCAAATGTACCATAGAATCCAAGGATAGCTTTCTTTTTATGATCCGTTGGGATCCTCCAGAAGAGATAATCCATATTGGTAAATAAAGATTCCGAAGGGAATATATTTGGGTTTGATGGAACTTGTGATAAAACCCAAACTTGTCTAGCAGGTGGACATTGGAAGAGAACATGATTTATTGTCTCATCCATTCCACAACGAACACATCGTATATCACACTTGATGCCTCTTGTGTTGAGATTCCTTGTTATTGATAAGCAACCTGTAATTGCTTGCCAGATAAAGTTCCTTATTTTAGGAGGGCATTTTACCTTCCAAGAGAAAGCTTGAAGGGGTTTGATGTTTGGTCCCCACACCGTAGGTTGCTCGCCAAGATCCGGTATGTCTCTCTCTGTTGCATAGCCTGGCTTAACCGTGTATTTCCCAGATTTTGTGTAATGCCATCCCACCGAATCCGGTCGATTAAAACGGCTGAATGGGATACTTTGAATTATCATTGCATCCTCAGGATCAACCGATCTCTTAATTAACTCTGTGTTCTAGACCTGATTTTGGTGGTCAATCAGTTGATCCACCGTAAGTAGCACACTTGAAGATGAATCTAAAAAGCACATAAACACATTTTGTAATTTATCTTTCTTTTAAAGCGGAAAATAATGAAATCCTAACATATAAGATTAGGATTAAGACTCAGTTTTTATTGATGAGCCTTTTGCTTATTTATACAAAGTGTATTAACTTGTTACCAAGATCTTTACATATATGGAATAAGAAATATAACAGTATACATAGTTAATAAGGACCGAATAACTATATTGAAATATATTTAAGAAGATTAAGACGATCTCTTAGTATCAAGATCTCTTAGTAAAAAGAAGGATATGTACTTATGCGGTGAGTATGAAAGCCATGAATAAGAAGAAGCCTTGATTTCGTCATTCTCAAAACACTTCAAGCGAAATCAGTAAAACAGTCACACAAAATGTTAAAAATAAATTAACCAATTTCAATTATCCATATTATTAAAAACAAAGTTTTCTTATTGGAAATGAGTTAAAAAGATGTGTTAACCAATTTATATATTATTAATTTGATAAAAAAATATTAAAATTATTCAATATTATATTGTTCGAATATATGATGAGTTAGATTATAGTTGATGTTTTTATGATTTCAGTTTTTAAGGAGTTTATAAATCAAAATTTTAAAATATCTAGATTATTATAAATGGGTTGAAATATAGATACATTTGTTTTAATTATTAAAATATTTTAAAATATTCATGTTCATTGGAAGATAAGTTAAAAATATGAATTAATTAATTTTAATTATTAGAAACATTAAAATAAACTTAAACCAATAAAAAATGTTAAATAAACAGATTATCATATTTTAATTACATTTTGGTCTATAAAATAAACACAAAAATCTTTATATTTAGACCACTATAAAACGGGTTAAAAATATATTAACTAATTTCAAATCCATACTATTAAAAAACAATTCTACTTGAAGACGAATTAAAAAGATATATTATCCAATTTGAAT
Organism: Orychophragmus violaceus; assembly: GCA_030180135.1. Classification (NCBI taxonomy): domain Eukaryota; kingdom Viridiplantae; phylum Streptophyta; class Magnoliopsida; order Brassicales; family Brassicaceae; genus Orychophragmus; species Orychophragmus violaceus. The sequence continues at coordinate 58,498,108 of CM058236.1, read as the reverse complement.
TGATATTCTTAATTTGAGAAAATATTAAATATTTATATTATTATAATATATAATCAGTTCAATTATGATTGATGTTTTTACAATCGTAGTTTTTTCAAAATTGTATTATCAAATTTTCAAAATACCTAAACTACTATAAGATTGGATGAAATATAAATTAATTTATTTTGATTATAAAATATTTAAAAATATTTAAAGATAAATTAGAAAGATGATTTAAACAACTTTAATTACAGAGACATTAAAATGAACTTAAACCAATCCAAAACTATTAAATGAATGAATTATCATATTTTAGTTACATTTTGATCTATAAAATATTTTTTTTTTTTAATATCTAGACCATTTTAAAATGAATTTAAAAATAGATTAACCAATTTCATTTAGCATAGTTAAAAACAATTTATGCCTACTAGAAGACGGGTTAAAAGATGTATTAACCAATTTGAATTGATATTCTTAATTTGATAAAATATTAAAATTATTAAATATTTATATTTTATAATATATGATGAGTTAGATTACGGTTAAATCAACGTAATACATATTAAACTCATATCACATCATTTTTATAATGAGTTTTTAAAGAAACAAAACATTATATAGTTATTTTCGAACAAAAAAATTATTAAATGGATTCGCGCTTTGAACATATAATTATCATCATATTCAGTTAGTGAAAAATATGTTACATAATTAACAAACTTACTGTAAAAACAAAATTTAATTAAAATTATTATTTTTAAAGAAAATATACCCGCATTTTTAGCGCATATCAAAATATAATAATTTTCTTAAAATCTTATGTAATAAATAGTCCCATAAATACCATAAATTAATAATTAAACATGATACTTCCTCCGTTTTTTATTACTTGTCGTTTTAGCTTCAAGCACACAAATTAAGAAAATATTTAATTTTTTATTTTTTCTAAACAAAAACATCATTAATTATTCACCTAAACACAATTCAACTAATGATAAAACAAACTGCTGAATACAAATAGTCATAAAACTTTAAAAGTTAATAAATTTTACATTGAAAATCGAAAACATCGAATATTAAACAAGGAAGATAATATTCAATTCTTTTTAATTAAACACTAAATGAATGTGATGATATAAATAATATTTCACTCTCTTAAACACATGAGATAATAATCTCTTAAGTCTCATATTTCAAAAAAAAAAGATCAAGAAAATATACAATATAAAAATAGAAAATATATAAATAACCTAGTAAAATAAATTTAAAATACAAAGATAAAAATATACATTAAAACTTCTTATTTAAAAAATAATATTTTAAAAAAAATTTCGTTTAAAATTATTAATTCATAGAACTTTTATTGTAATAGCCTGATTTTTTTTTGTCAACAGTGTCATTTATAGGGCCAAGGCCTTAAATAATACAAGTGGGCCTAAGCCCAAAACAGAAAGAACAACGCGTGAGAGATGAAGCCCAGTAGAAGCCCGCAGTCGAAGATATGAGCGCCACGTGTTGGACTCTCCGCGAAAGCAGACATGCAGAAGGACACGCTCCAGAAGCTGAAGCACCGCCGGAGCTAGTCAGCGAACGTGGAGGAGAACGCCGCCGAAACTCACCGGACCACCATTCTGTAAGAGCAAGGAGCCACTTACCGGTCAAAAGCTTCCCAGAGCCACCGTGAAAAGAACCTGCATCAAAAAAGAAACAACTACCATAAACTCCGCCGGAATCGACCAACTCAAGGAGGCGACGACGCCGAGTAGGTTAGAAACCCCTCAGGATCCACCGAGCGCTTGTCCTCTAAAGCAGGTGGCACGCCGGCGATATTAATCTCCAAGAAGGACGAGCCAAAGCGAAGTCGGAGTCAGAACATGGATGTCACGGCGAGAGAGAGAGAAAGAGAGAGAGAGAGAGAGAGGAAGCAAGACCGTCGTCAAAGAGACGCAAAGAACCGGAAAACCGGTAGAATTCGATGAATCGGAAAGGAATAACCAGCCTTAGAAACGACGCCGGACTTATTGGAAGCAAAATCCAAAAAACAAAGCCGATCGGAAAACACAGAGATTCAAAACGAAAAAGCCCAGTCGCGATCGGAAAAAAAAAGAAAAGGGGAAAAAACATTTCATTTCCGAAGGATAAAAAGATGAGAAGGAGAGAAAATCAGAAAAAACCCCAATCGGAAGCTCGCCCGATCCTCTGAAAAATGAAATCGGAGAAGAGGACAACGACGGCGTCCGAGAGAAGCTTCTCTCTAGAGAGAGAAAGCTCTTTTTGGATATTTTATTAATAGCCTGATTTAGTCCTAAAGCAAAGTTGACAAAAAAAAAAAAAATCCTAAAGCAAATGTGTGATGGGGCCTTTCAGCTCCTACTGTTCACCCTTCTTGATCGAACTCTCAATGAATTTCGTATTGATACTTGCATGGATGGATTTGTTATCAGTTGAATAGTCAAGCCCATTAAATATGGGTTTGCTCTACCAAAATTAGGCCGAGTCAAAGCCCAAGTTAACTAAAAATTTAAGGCTCCAAAATGGATTTTCGCTGGACCGAGCTAAGGTAGCAAGTTGATAAAAATGTTAGAAAATATAAGCAAACGCTGAATCAATCCATCCATTTTCCTTTTTGTCTCACCTCTCGTGCCTGGGCATTCGGGTATTCGGTTCGGTTCCGGGTAGGAACCATTCGGTTCCGGGTATTTCGGTTCTATAAATTTAGGATCCAATGGGTACTTTGCAATTTTCGGTTCGGTTCCGGTTCGGTTCTTGTCGGTTCCGGTTCGGTTCCATCATTTTAGGAACCGTAAAATACCCAAAATTTTCGGTTCTTAAACGGTTCCGGGTATTTTGGAACCGAAATAATATTTTTTACCCGAAATCAACAAAAAATACCCGTAATCAACAAAAAATATCTGAAATCAACAAAAAAAACTCCTAAAATTTATGTTAATTCAACAAAACATTAACCAAAAAAATATAAAAAGATATATGATTGAATGTAAATTACATAACATAAACATAAATTCCATGGATATAACAATATTTTCATATGATTATTTATGTGAATGTTGAAACCATGGGTAATATTTTACTAAACCTTATATAAGTTCGATTCTTCGGTTCCGTGTTTCGGTTCTCGGTTCGGTTCCGGTTCCTACCCGATACCCACTGTTCCTCAACTCAGGATCCAATGGGTATTATAGATGGAACCAAATAAAAAATTCCGGTTCCGGTTATCGGTTCTTCGGTTCTGGTTCTTCGGTTCTGGTTTTTTTGCCCAGGCCTATCTCATATCTTAACAATTAACATTTTGATTTAAGAGTTGCCGCACAATACTTTTATTCTTTTTTTTAAACGACTCAGGAAAAAGCGTCCAAAACCTATCGTATTTTTCTACAACTCTCACCGTGAACTTGATTATGGTCGTCGATGATGGCTCTGGTCACGCCGGCGGCTCAAGTTATTTTTGTTGTTTTTTCTGGCTGCGGTTTGGTCCGTCTCTTTGCTGCGGTGGTCCCCTTCTGATTTTCTCTATACTTTATGATGGGTTTCACCGACTTTTCTTTTGTTTTGTCTAGCTTCTTCTCTCTAGGTTGGCCCATATTGCTTCTCATGTAGTCTTTACCGGATACGACCTATTTATGCCGTTTGTTTTCCTCACCGGTGAAGCTGGCTTTTCACGGTCTTTGATTCTTCTGGTGGGTGGGATACAAGTTTTGGTCCCAACTATTTCGTATGCATGTTTCGCGGCGTGTTTGTTGGAACCAGATAGATCGGAACACATCTCCTGGCCAGTAAATTAGGCCTACTTGCAACATCTGAATCCCTTTAACTCACGGTAGATCTCCTAGTGTGAAGCTTCAATCTGATTCTCACAATCCTTTTTGGTGTCTCTTCAGGAGAGGTTTTGGTTGGCAGTGTCAAATACGGCGATTACATCGCTATCCACCGCCGTTCGTGATCCGCGACTCCTCTAGCGTCGATGTGCATATCGAAATGAAGGTGTGATTGACGTGTGTTTGTGAATCCATCACATGTGGTCGTTTCGGGTGGCTCCTCTCGAATTGATTTGTACCATGTTTGGACCACATGAATCCGTCTTGTTTTACATATGATGTATTTGCTTATTTAGTCTGTTTGTACTCTGCCCATTTAGACTTGCTTCAATATAATGGTAGCTAACTAAACAAAAAAAATGACTCAGCAAAGTAATATGTTAGTTAAATATAAATTAATCTATATTCTCATTTTGAACCAGTCAAAGTTCTTGCTTCCGCACTAATCCAGCATTACCACTCTTATTTCATTAAAAAAAATATATATTTTCTTATCGTTAACGATATTGGTTTTTAATTGGTACAAAAAGTAAACGGGATAAGGTTTAATTTGTCCACTTGTTAAATAAACTAATCATCCTACTACTTAACAATATATTTTCCACATAGTACTTTCCATTTTTAAATATAAAGCAAAGTATACACGAATATTTTTGTATATCTTTTGCCCTATTATTGCAAATCAGCATCTTATTTGCATCCCAATTCCCAAAAGATTATCCGATCAATTTGATCTGTTCAAGATTTTTTTTCCCTTTTCCTATTTTGAAAAAAATATGAAAATCTAAAAAAAATAAACAAATCAAGAAACATACTCCCTCTGTTTCAAAATGCAAGTAGTTTTGGTTAAAAGCACAAAGATTAAGAAATTTACTTTCTGATTTAAAAATAATAATAAAGATATAATTAAAAACAGTTTAACCAATCATAAAAAGAAACCATAAATTATGATTGGGTGCACAGTTTTTGATAAAGCTAAAAGTTGTCTAGATATATGAAAACAACTTATAATATGAAACAAACAAAAATAGCTAAAACTACTTACATTTTGAAACAGAGGGAGTAATAAATATATTCATCAGCTAAGAATTGGATAAGGTCGAGATATGGTGCGAAAGCGACTACCGAACTTTCGGTACAAGGACAACATCAGATTAAATTGGGACATTAACCCGAAACGTCCGGCAAAGGTCTGAAGCAAAACCAATAAAACTTCGCCACGTCATTAAGACCGTGTCAACCGTCAAAGTCGCCATTAGCGTGCCTCGGACAATTCCCATATTAAGAACATGTGCGTGCTTGCGTCTACCCATAGCCTCATAATACGTATAAATATACGTAGAGTAATCGTATTTTATACGATATTTTCATTTATAAATATAAATGAGAATTGATCCTTCTGCCATCTTTATTCTATTTTTCTCGATAAGTGGTTTGAGCTTTCTTTCCTTTTTTCTCTCTCTCTTTATTCTTCGTATCGTTTCAAGGAAATACTCCTTAACCTCTGCGCCGATTAAAGCTCTTAACCTGCGCGCATCGCTGGTCCGTCGTTTAGACAAAAGAGTCAAGAGATCGTATCAGGCGAAAAATCTGAAGATTAGATGGAGGTCATGGTGGGTTCATCGTTTGGAATCGGCATGGCGGCGTGCGTTAGGGATCGTGGCGGTGTATCGGATCAGGACAAGGCCATACCGGCGGCGGCTCTGTTTTTGTCCGATCAATCAAGACGCGATGGATCGCAGATCGGGCTGGCTAGCCGGATCGGGTTAAGGATGAGTAGTAAATCAGAGGAGGAATCATCGGACGATAGCTCATCGTCGATCGGTGAGAGCAGCGAAAACGAGGAGGAAGAAGACGACACCGTTTCGTCCCAAGGAGGAGGAGGAACACTTGATTCGTTTAGTTCCTCTTTAGAAGACTCTCTACCGATCAAGTACGTTTTATATAATCCAAAACAGAGGTTCTTGATCTTTTATAGTTAGTCTTTAGCCAACCAATATTTAGACTGTTAATCTCAGTGATTTGGTTAACACTTAGACACAGTTTTGGGTCCTGATTATTTAGATTGAGTCCCCCAATAGGTCGGTGGATACTATTCCGCCCATACCCCACGCCATCTCCATTGAAATATTGCAATGAAACATTTAGGTTTGTTTTGTCTGAATACTGAAGAAGGCATATTTGTTTTGTTTGTTTAGGAGAGGATTATCGAACCATTACGTGGGGAAATCGAAATCATTTGGGAATTTAATGGAAGCGAGCAACAGCAACGCAAAAGATCTGGAGAAAGTAGAGAATCCGTTCAACAAGAGGAGAAGATTGCTTATTGCTAATAAGCTGAGGAGTAGAGGAGGAAGATCTATGTCAGCATCGAATTTCTACACTTGGCAAAACCCTAATTCCATGCCTTTACTTGCACTCCAAGAACTCAATGAAGTGGATCATCACAATGATGATGACTATGAGGGAAATGATCAAACTTTAAAGTTATTTGAGAGGAGGAAGATCACGATGATGATGATGAAGAGTAAGAGGGATTTGATGGTTCAGACTCGAAGCTGTTTCTGTCTAAGTAGTTTGCAAGAGGAAGATGATGATGGCGATGATGATGGTGGTGGTAATGATGATGGTGATGAGTGATTCATCATAATATGTTTTTGTAATACTTGATTTGATTTGATTTGTTAGGAATATAATTATTTAAAGTAGCACACCCTTACGACTTTTCCCTATCTACAAAGGCCAAGTTCTTCGTTTCTTTTGTCGATAATTGTTTTCTATCCTCTGAAATTATATTACTGAAAAAGCTTAGGTGAACATTTCAATCAAAAAATTGATGGGTTCTTCCACGAAGGTTGATGTTGGAGACTCACGAGTAGACAGCACAAGCTTAGTAGTGTCAAATGATCCGTCCAGCGTCCATTTGGGCTTGTCCAAAATGACCATTTGGTTTTGGGCTGTAATTGGTCGGTCCAAAATGAGCAATGGTCCAAAAAAGCCCATGTGTGATAAAAATCATGTCCAAAAGGTCATGACCATGGACGCCCATTTTACTATAACGTAAAACCAAATTTTGCGGTTTTAACCGAAAAAACAAATTTTGCAGTTTTGGCGGGAAAACCATTTTTTGCGGTTTTGGCGGGAAAATGGAATTTTGCGGTTTTGGCGGAAAACCGAATTTTGCGATTTGATGGGAAAACCGAATTTTGGGGTTATGGCGGAAAAACCGAATTTTGCGGTTTGGCAGGAAAATGGAATTTTGCGGTTTTGACCGAAAACCAAATTTTGCAGTTTTGGCGGGAAAACCAAATTTTGCGGTTTTGGCGGGAAATAGAATTTTGCGGTATATTTGGTTTTCCGGTCAAAACCGCAAAATTCGATTTTCCTGTCAAAACCGCAAAATTCCATTTTCCTGCCAAAACCGCAAAATTCGGTTTTCTCGCCAAAACCGCAAAAATTCGGTTTTCCCGCCAAAACCGCAAAATTCGATTTTCCCTCCAAAATCTCAAAATTCGGTTTTCCCGTCAAACTGCAAAATTCAGTTCTCCGCCAAAACCGCAAAATTTGGTTTTCTCGTCAAAACTGCAAAATTTGGTTTTCCCGCTAAAATCGTAAAATTCGGTTTTCCCGCCAAGTCAAATTTACAATTTTAGCGGAAAAAGTTAATTTTACAGATTTGACGGAAAAAATTAATTTACGATTTTGATTGTATTAATATGCTGCACAATCCTTTACTAAAAAATAGATCGGAGATAAGAAGAATCACACATCGTATTAATATGCGTAAGCCTCCTTAATTACTGCATGGGTGTCGATAATCTTTACTCTTAGTTTATTCTCAAAAATATTAATAAATATTATCAAATGTATAATAGGATACGTTAGGTTGTCCATAGACGGGGGCTCTCTCTCTTCTCTTAGAGCGAGAAGTTCCTCTCTGCATCTCTTCTTCTTCCTTCTTCCCAGACCCATATTTTTCAGAAGGAAAGAGAGATCTTTGAGTTAAGCGGTTGTTCTTCTTTTGTTTTCTCTTCAATAAATTCGGGTTTTGTACAATCCCGATTTAGTGTATTTTAGATTAGGTGTGTATGATTATCATCGGATCTTTGCCAAGCCAAGTCCGATTTGCTTGCATCTCTGCAAGTTAATCATGGTGATTTCCCATCTGATGTTTCTCACCATCGTCATCGCTTCCCGTTTGTCCTCTTTTCAGTTTATCTGGCGATCTTTCATCTCTCGAGGATTAATTTCTTCATTGCTTCCATCGCTCTTGAGGAGGAGCTAATGATGGGCAAAGTCTTGTTCCACATCTTGGTTTGACGAGACAGCGACGGAGTCTTTCGCAGGTGGAGTATTTCCGGTGAATTTTTAAGATGCTTCTCTCCAATCACGGGTTCTATGGCGACTCTTTGCCGGAAGGGAATCAACAATCGGGTCAAAGTGATGATCGAGATTTGGACATACGTTTCCGGTGGCGGTTTCTCCTTGCCGGCCACCGCCGATTTGCATGTCGGTGATTCATAGGCGTACACGTGGTCTGTTTTATGCTCAATACGTGTTTCGGTTAAACACGTCGCTTTATTTTGTTACCAAGGATAGACTTCATCTTAGTGGGCCTATTATCATCTTTATCATATACTTTGTACTCTGTTTGTTACTTGGCCTTTGGCCCATCAAAATGACAACATGGTTGACTAAAAAAAAAAAAAAAAAAGGTTGTCCGCATACGCAAGAGTGATGTTGTGCCAACTATATAAACCTCTTTTTCTAGGACCGACTGACGTGGCCAAAAGACGCTCTCTCTCTACTTTTTAGAGAGAGGTTTCTCTCTCGTTCTCCGCCGTTCGCCCTTCTGATCTTTCACGGCGGCGACGATGATTTCAGCGTCTTTTCTCTTTGTTTTGTGTAAAATCGTTCCACTTCCGAGCTTGGTTCTTGGGTTTGATTCCGATTTTTGATCGGTTTATCTTGGGGCTTGGATCGGATTTTGTTTTGGGGTGTTTTAGGCTTTCGGATTTACTTTCAATAAGTCCAATTTCTTTTCTCAGGCTGGCTGTCTCTTTCTGATAACGGAACTCACCGGTTTTAACCGGTTCTTCTCGGCGTTAGCCGACGATCTCGCTCCCTTTCTCTCTTCACTCGCCGCTTCCTCCCTGAGTGGTCTCCGTTTTGCCTCCGACTGACTGTCTCTCTGGGAATAATATCGCTTTTGTCCCACCGCTTGAGGATAAGCACATGGTGGACTTCGCCGGGATTTTAATCCCGGCAGCAAAGGCGCCTCCTAGGCTTCGGTTGTTTTCCGGCGGCGTTTTTGACCCCGTTCTCTTTGTATGCAGGGGATATAGCGGTGGTCTCGGGTAGCGTTTGATCGGCGAATGGTTGCTCCGTTCCTACGAAGATGTGGTCCGGTGCTGTTTTGCGGCGTGTTCCTCCGCGTTTGCAAGCTGTCTCCGGCGAAGCTTTCTTTCTCGACGCGTGTCCCCACATGCAGGCCATCGACGCTCCATTCCTGACGCGTGGAGCCAGCTCGGCTCTTGTTGGGCTTAGTTGGTTTTTTCGAATTCATCTTTGTAGGGCTACGGCCCATTTGCTTTGTAAGGCCTTGGCCCTGAACTGAAATCGTTGACAAAAAATAAATAAATATAAACCTCTTTTTCTAATCAATATTTCTTTGATCTTCCTTCTTCTCAAACTTCTATCTTTCAGAAAAGGGAGATTGAATATCGATTTTAAGTGGCTTTTCAGTTTGTTTTTGGCTACTTATTATATTCAGAGGTTATTTTCGATTTTATTTTCTGATAGATTATCGGGTCTTTAACTATAACCTCTGATATTTTTTTAAGTTTTAGTCCGGTAGAAAACCTAAAACTCTCTTATGTCTTTGTCTGTTAATATATGTATTTGGAGTAGTTTCTTTGCTGCTATCTAATTTCGGCTATGTCAATAAATTGGGTTTAGCCGGAAGCATAACTTCCTCGACATGGCGATTTCACCACCATCATCACCACCACCGTCAGACATTGGCATCTCTGCATACGGTTTTACTTTCTGATGATATTAAAGACGATGGTTCATGGATTTCAGGGAAAGGTATTGGTGGCTCAGAGACTTTTATGATGATGTTTGTTGCCGAAGTCCGGAAACAGATTGGCGTGGATCGTGAATCGGCCGTCTTCGTACGTGTCACCATTCCTTTCATTTCACGTAACTCACCATTCTCATGTTTTAACACGTGTATATTTCACTGTAACTCTTTCATGGCTTTCTCTAGTTTTGTTCTGTCTCAAAAGAGGATAAAGTGACTCATTTCACGGCAGCTCTCCGGCGGCACTCCCGGTGCCGACTGCCTTCCTCCTGCATCTTCAGGCCCTCCCTTCCTTATGTGGAAGAAAACCCTCCCAAAAAGAAATCACCATCCAAAAAGAAATCCACAACTAGCTCACCCTCTTCTTCTGCCTCAGGAGCCAAGCCCCATGGATCTCCAGGTCCATCAGATTAGTCATCAGAGACGTCAGATCCGGCTGCAAAAATCTCTTACCCTCGCTCAATCTGCAATCACAGACATGGTCTTGTCTATCTCGGTGCAATATTTGGATCCCGACAAGTCGATAGTTTTGACGAGGAAAGGTGAATTCTCTCTGCCAAGTGAAATGGAAGCTTCAAATACTGTGTAGACTGCTACGGCGGTGGACCCAGAAAAAACTTCAATTGCTTTGGGAGATGCAGAGCCTGCGATTTCTGCTACATCAATTGACCCAGGGATAGAGCCAATCTCAGGCGCCAATGAAGCTACAATTTCTGCAAAAACTGCTATGGTGGTGGACCAAGAGAAAGCTTCATCCTCAGCTGTAATTAGTACTGTTAAACCTGCGAACACTACAAAAGCGGTAAACCTAGGGAAATAGTCAAATTCAGGCGGTAACGAAGCTATTGTTGATTCAACACCGACGACTATAATTTCTGCGAAAACTGCTTTGGCGGTGGGCTCAGAAACCAATCAAGCCACATGCACTAAGGATTCTTTGTGTGATTTGGTAAAAGGTAAGACCAAGAAATTGGAGAAGAAAGGGGAAGCTTTCATACTTCCCCAGGCGAGGCTTGTATCAAGATGCCGAACTCTGTGATCGAGAAGAACATGAAAGCATGGGAACACTTCATCTTGAGGCAGTTCTACGCAGATCCACCGGCGCAGGGAACGAATCACAACATTGTGAACGACATTTGGACAAGATAGAGAGACATCACAATCTCGAAGATGGATGGCAACTCATTCTTGTTTCGAATTCCCAATGCATATAACATAAAGAGATTCCTAGACCAATTTTTGTGTCGATCAAAGGGCAAACCATTTTTTTGCGAAATGGGAACCATGAGTTATCCTGGAAAAGCCACAACTATCTCCAGCTCCTATCTGGCTTGAACTAAGGCATGTAACGTTGCAGAGCTTCAACGAGGATGGGCTAGAGAGGATAATGGGACTCGTAGGAGACCGGAGGTTCCTTCATCCATATACATCGAATAAAACAAATTTGGAGGTTGCTAAAGTTTTCACTTTAATTGACCCGAGAAAGCCATTACCAGAAGCGGTAAATGTTTAGTTTGAATCCGTAGATATTCGAAAAGTAGAGGTTTCTAGTCCTTGGATGTCACCGATATGCTCGTATTGTAAGGAGGTTGGTCACAGTCTGAAACGTTGTAAGTCGGCGCCAATCACATGTACGGTATGTAATGCCACATGTCATGATACGACAATCTGCCCTCGTGCTCAAACGACCACTGCTGCTAAAAACGCAAAGAAAAAGGCCAAGCGATTGGAGAAGAGCTCGGTTCCATTGGGTGATCAGTCTTTTATGCCTCCACCAGCTTCAGAAGGAACTCTAAAGCTAACTAAGGTCATTCAAGATTCTGTTCCAGCTGTACACGAGAAGAGGGATTCTAGCACTAACCTGAAACATGCAAGAAAGAGAATTGATGGTCAATTTTGGATCAAGAAGAAATCCATTGGCTCAAATCTGTCGGATTCAGGGGTTGAGGATGACTCGTAAGATGTGTCAACCAATGTCTCTAACGAGGAATGGCTTCTACAAAACGAGGAAGAAAAGTTCATTCAGGTTTTATCCGGAAAACAGAAAGGGAAACACAAGAGCTAGGGCTCCGCACCTCAGTAATTTTTATGTATACGGACATCTTTTGCTGGAATGTTATAGGATTTAATATAGTAAGCCATTGGAAGGGTTTTAAGAAGTGGCAGCAAGTTTCTAAGCCGGTTTTTGGGGGTCTAATTGAGGCACACGGTAAGCATCCCAAGGAATTGGAGATCCTTAATGACATGCTCACGGGTTGGAATTTTGAAAGTAATTACGAGTTCTTGGATTTAGGAAATATTTGGGTGGTTTGGCACAATAGTGTCAGAGGTTTTCATTATTTCCAAATCTCTTCAAATGGTGACTTGTAAAGCTCTGTTTCCTGGTCATCTTTCTCCTATTACAGTATCTTTTGTTTATGCCGAAAATTTTGAGGACTTGAGAAAGAATCTTTGGGAATAGTTGGTTCAAACGTCGGTTAGAAGTGAGGTCAGAGGAAAGCCATGGTTGGTGATGGGCGATTTTGATCAAACTTTATCACCTCAGGAGCATTCTTCGCCTGAAAGTTTAAACATTGATAGATCCACAAGGCTGTTCAGAGAATGTTTTATAGCAGCGGGTTTGGAAAACTTAAATTTCAGGGGTAACACCTTAACCTGGTGGAAAAAATAGAGGAGAGCCTCCGATTGCAAATTTCAGGGGTAACACCTTAACCTAGGAAGCTGGACAGATGCCTAGTTAACGAGGAAGGGTTGATGGAGTTTAGCTCTTCTTTAACGGTCTTTGGAGAGCCAAATTTCTCAGACCATGGCCCTTCCAGTCTCGCCTTGTCTCAGTAAAAGGTTCGGAAGAAAATTGCTTTTAAATTCTGTATTTTTTTCCTCAAAAGTGAGGACTTTCTTCTTGTTGTGGCTGAAAGCTGGTTCTCCGCTACCATAGATGGCTCTTACATGTACCAGGTTGCTAGGAAACTCAAGCTTTGAAAAATCAGATTAAAGACTTTAGCAAGCTAAATTTCTCAAACCTTGAGAAATGAGTCGAGGAAGCTTATTGTAACCTCATCCAGAAACATGAAATTCTTCTTGCTTGCCCTTCGGTTGAGGCTGCTCGACAAGAAATTGAAGCTTGTCGCAAATGTATCATTCTAGCTTCAGATGAGGAATCATTCTTCATGCAAATAGTTTGTGTTTCATGGCTGAAAGACGGAGATGCAGGTACCGCCTATTTCCACAGATTGGTAGCCACTAGGAGAGCTGCAAATCACATCCACTTCCTAGAGGATGAGGTGGGTAACCGATCGGAGTCTCAAGAGGATATTTCTCAATATTGTGTGCAGTACTTCCAGCATCTATTAGGGAGTGAGATTGGACCTCCTCAATTTCTCAAGGACGACAATAATGGTCTCCTTGATTTTTCATGCTCGTCGGATCAGACCGCAGCTCTAAACGCAAACTTCTCATCTAATGAGATTAAACGGGCCTTCTTTGATCTCCCCAAAAATAAAAGTAGTAGCCCGGATGGCCTTTTCTTTCTGGTCAATAGTATGTCTCGAGGTAACATAAGCTGTCAAGGAATTTTTTGTGTCATGTAAGTTGCTAAAACAGCTTAATGCTACTAATCTGGTTCTTATTCCGAAGACTTCTAACGCTAGAAGCACTAACGACTTTTGTCCCATCTCCTGCCTAAAATCGATTTATAAATTTATCGCTAAGTTACTGGCTAGTAGTTTAAAAGAGGTGTTTGGCTCGATTGTCTCACACACGCAATTTTCTTTCATCCTAAGGAGATTGCTAGCAGAGAACGTCCTTCTGGCAGAAAAGATAATTCAAGGTTACAACAGAAAGAATAACTCCCCCCGGGCCATGTTGAAGGTTGACTTACACAAGGCTTTCGACTTAGTCCGCTGGGACTTCGTTCATGCCTCGTTAAAGGCTATTGGGGCTCCTTCGAAATTTGTTAATTGGATTGAACAGTGCATTTCCACAGCTACATTCTTGGTTTGTATCAATGGGGACTCATCGAGTTTATTTAAAAGCACGAGAGGTCTTAGGAAACAAGATCCGCTCTCGGCCTACTTGTTTGTTATGTGAATGAAAGTGTTATCGAAGTTATTAACTAGTAGATATCAGTCGGGTCTTATCAATTACCATTCAAAAACGGAAGCTCTTAACATCTCGTATCTTATGTTTGCCGATGATGTTATGATATTCTTCGATGGAGGAGTAATTCTCTTCACAGGATGGTATAAACCGCCATCATTACTTTGAAGAGAAGAGCTTCTGGAGTATCAACATTAGACAACCTGATTCTTGGGGCTGGAAATCTCTCCTCAAGCTGCGTCCTATAGCTCGTCAGTTCATTAAAGGCGTGTTCAAGAATGGTCGTACTCTTGATTTTTGGCACGATAGTTGGACTCTGTTTGGGCCTCTAATTTTTTACCTTTTGGATGCGGTACCAACAGCGCTCATAATAAGCATCACGGCCTATATTTCAGATGCCTGAAATTCAATAGGATGGCCCCTTCCACCCTCGAGGTTAGACAAAGAAGTCAATCTCCATGCTTACATTTCTACGGTATGTATCCCATCTCATTCCTCCTCCTGTGATGAATATGTTTGATATGTGGAAAATAATTCTTGCAAGAGCTTCTCGTCCGCAAAGGCCTTGGAAGCTTTAAGACCGCGAGGGAGCATAACAACATGGGTTAAGACTGTTTGGTTCAAGGGGCATACTCCTAAGCACACATTTATGTTCTGTCTTACGACGCTTGACTGACTACCAACTCGGGAAAAACTGATATCTTGGGGAATGCAGGTCCACGCCAGTTTCCCCCTTTGTAATTTGTGTGCTGAATCGAGAGAAAAGTTGTTTTTACATTGCCAGTTCGCAGACGGTATCTGGCGTAAGATACAACGAAGACTGCTGATATATCATGGTTTTTACCGGTTTTAAACCATGTTATAAGTGTGTTTTAGAGTCTTTTAGTGTTTCTTTAGAGTCTTTTACAGGTATTATTAGATATATGCACGTTTGGAGCGGATTTGGAGTTTATGGAGATTTTTGGAGCATTTTAGTGCCTTGACCCGAGAGATAGAGTTCACTGTCCAAAACAGAGTAATGCATCGATCGACACACATGGTGCATCGATCGACACACGAGCGAGATGGGCCTTCCTCGGCGGTTTAATGAAGAATGCAGAATTCACAGTTTTTCCCAGAAGTTCCTGATAATTACAAAGAAGCCCCAAGGCGTGATTAGCTTATATAATTAAGTTTTTACATCAGTTTTTAGATACGCTTACATTACGCTTTCATACTTTGAGCATAGAGATTTTAGAGCTTTTGGGGCTGATCTAATCCTGTACTGCTTTCTGCTTTTTGGAGAAGATTTCGAACCCCTATCTTTACTCTTTATTTATGCAATCTATTATTTCATTGATTATGTTTTCATATTCTATGTCTGAGTAGATTCATAGTTAGGTTTAGGGATTCTCATAGGGATTTCATGACTTGTTAGATTTATTTATTTCAGTTAAGGATTCATAACATAATTGTTCTTCGATCTAAATTGAGCTTAACACTAGTTTCTAACTTGATCACTTAGAATCTAGATCTTAGGTTGTTAAATTGACACGAAAGTGTGATTTAGAATCAGAACTATTTAGGTTGAGCAATTGAATTACTCACAAAGAAATTTGGTTTAATTGAATTGTGAACATATCGAACTTAATCTTAGAGCTAGTTTAATCTGTTAGGAATTACAAAGAAATTTGGATATCTGCTATTAGACTTAGAGAATTCTCACAACGAAAGTTGGTTAGTTCTATATCCGTGTTTGAGTTCTAGAACCGTACTTAATTTGATCTTGACTGAGTATCTGATCTGCTTGTCTGATTTCCTGAGAACTCTCTAGACTTAGCGCTTTTAGTTAATTGCCTACAAACCAATCTTGCTACTTGATTTACTTTTCTGTTTTGCTTTTAGTTTCTCACTACTTTCACCTAGTTTAACTTGACTATTCTTAATCTATCGTTGCCTAGAGTCCTTGTGGATTCGATACCCTAAATACTATAATTGCATTAACTGTGCACTTGCAGTAGAATAGGATTAAAACTTTACACCTATCAAGTTTTTGGCGCCGTTGCCGGGGACTCTTTTGAGTCTTTGATAGATTTAAACTTAGGGTTTAGACTAGGATTTTTTTGTTGTTGTTGTTGTTTTTGGTTACTAATTTTCTCTGTTTTTCTCTGTGGCAAGTTTGACATTCGCTTGGCATCGATCGTTGCATTCTCTTATGTCGGTCGTTACTAAGCGAACGGAGTTGAGTCGATCGTTGCACCTCAACATCGATCGTTGCACTGCGATTACAGACGGTTTATGCAGACGTGTGATACCAGAAGTAATCCGAACTCGAATCTCGTTAATCTCAGACTTGAAGAGCTTGCTAGACTAGAGAGAACTAACAGGAAAGTTCAACGAGAAAAGATGGTTCAAGAACGTCTGATTCTAATACCCGATGCTCAAGGTGTCCTGAGGGACCGACATAACAATCCATACAATGCTGCTGGGCATAGGATTGATACTGAAGGGAATGTGATCCCTGAGCCTGAACAAGAACAAGGCCAAGGACAAGGCCAAGGACAAGGACAAGGTCAGATGGTTATTCATGAGAGGACTTTAGCTGACTATAACCGTCCAGATGAGTTTCATGCTAACCGGTCAGCACTTGTACCTCCTGGTTTTGAGAGGAATGACTTCGAGATCAAGACCATCTACTACTCTATTCTGAGGCAGAATGCCTTCCATGGTTTCCCTAATGAGCAGCCAATGGACCATATTGATGAGTTTGAGGACATAGTCACTGGGATGAAATATGATGGAGTGAACTATGACTATTTGTTTCTCAAACTCTTCCCCTACTATCTCGCTTGAGATGATGCTGCTTGGTTGAAACAACTTCCACCTGGGAAGTTTACTACTTGGGATGCTGTTAAGAGTGAGTTTCTGAGACACTTCTATGATGATGCTCGCTCTGATCAGTCGAGACAGGACATTCTCACTTTCTCCCAAGGTCTTGTAGAGCCTCTTAAGACTGCCTGGATGAGGTTTAAGAAGTATCAACGTGACTGCCCGCATCATGGATTCAATGAGGTAACACTGCTGGGTATTTTCTTTAGAGGTATAGATCTCCCTTACCAGACTGCGTTGGATAATTCCAGCAATGGAAATTTCAACACTAGGACTCCTGAGCAAGCTAAGAACTGATAGACAACTTGGTAAGCAGTAATAGCTGCAAGACTGCTGATAGGAGAAGGAAGGAATCTGGTGGGAAGATAGATAATTTGGAGGTTGCTGATATTAGGACTAAGTTGGATACAGTTTGTAATTTGTTGGCTGGGAAGAAATCTGTCCATTTTGCTCAAGATGTTGAAGTGATCCAAGCTGAAGCAGATGGTCAGGAAGAGGATGTGAACTACATTGGAGGATCTGGTTTCCAAGGGAATAGGTTTGGTAATCAGCAGGGTAATAGGTTCTTCAATGGTGAACAGAAGAGTGCTTTCACAAGCAATCAAAACTCTTCTGGCTTTGGACAGAATGCTGGCTTCGAGAAGCCTTTTCAGCAAGGTAATCAGAAGACTTATGGATCTTCTTCTTATCAGACACCTCCTGCTGCTAATGCTCATGAGAGCAAGATGGAGGCTATGATGGAGCAGTTGCTGGAAGGACAGACTAAGATTGCTGTGGACTGTAACAGGAAGTTAGATGTTGTGTATGAGGACCTTAATGGGAAGTTTGAGTCCTTAAATACACATGTGAAGCAATTTGACACACAAGTGAGCCAAATTTCAAGTTTTGTTAAGGGAAAGAGTGTCGTGGACACCCACATCAAGGCTTGGTCAATTTATATCAATGATGGATCATACCAAAGTGAAACTTTCGAGTTAAACACAGCTGAACTGGTGGAAGAACCTGAGAAACTCGAAATTGAGGAAAAACTCTCTGGTGGAATCTGTGAAAACTCATCTGCATCGATCGATGCACCTATTGCGTCGATCGTTGCATGCCGTGGATAGACAGATTCACTTGACTCTCATGGCATTGATGCATAGACGGATCAAGAGCTTAATCGACTATTCCCTGGAGTGTCTGAGATAACTCAACAGGAGATTGATGAGCTTAAACAACTAGAAGAGATGGATGAGAAGTTAGAAGAAATTTCACAATCTGATGATCCACCTTATCACCCTTGTGCGCAGAGGTACTTGGAGAATATGCTGCCAATGGACGAGATCCTGAAAGATTGGGTGATAGTGGTCCCTAAACAGATCAGTGAAGTGCTGCTAACTAAGATCCCGAAGAAGCTACCTGATCTTGGGATATTTGTGCTGAGTTGTTCTATTTTTGAGGATGGTTTCAAGCGCTCTTTGTGTGATTTAGGAGCTTCTGGCAGTCTCATGCCATACTCTGTGGAAGAGAAGCTGGGGATGATTGATTTTTCACCCACTAGGACATCCCTTGTCCTAGCTGATCAGTCAATAAGGATTCCGGAAGGAGTTCTTGAGGACGTTCCAGTAAGAGTTGGAAACTACTTGGTTCCGAAAGATTTCTTGTTGCTTGCTTTGATACTGGGAAGACCGTTTTTAGCCACAGCTGAAGCAATAATCGAAGTAAGGAACAGTCTTGTTGATCTCTATCTAGGAGATGAGCCTCTGCACTTTGAGATGGATATGCTACGCAAGCCGCAGATTGATGGCCAAACCTTCAGGATTGAGGATGGATATGGAGAGCAGACAAGTGAGACTTTGGTTTCAGATCCTGGAGATCATTTTATTCCCTCTTTCCTTGGACTAGCTCACAGTGAGACAACTTACTCTCCACCTTGGATGACGAGACTTTCGCAGAGGCAATCACAGTCTCTGTTGAAACCTCCAGGAGCCTGAATCTTGTTCGTCCGGCCAAGCTAATGACCTTAAACAAGCGCTGAGTGGGAGGCAACCAACTGTTAGGTTTTAGTGTTTTTCTTATTAATTTTTGGTGTTTTTGTTAGGATTTTACGTTTGTGTTTGGTTTTGGTGAGTTTTGTCTGCAGGTTCCGACGAAATCGCAATGCAACGATCGACACGGTCCCGTGTGTCGATCGTCACAACATGAAAATCGCATTGCAGCGATCGTTTCGGACCTGAGCAACGATCGACTCATATCGCAATCGCCTTGCAACGATCGTCGCATTTATGCGTAACGATCGATGCATGAGCGAGACAGGTAAAAATCAGACATAACTCAACTCATCCATTAACATTTTTAGTTTCTTTTACCGATCCTTAGCTTGACACTACTGGGGACAGTGTGTTTCAAGTATGGGGGAGGTGGTACTGACTTTCATCTTTCTGTTTTCTTAGAGTCAGTCCTATTTTTCAAAAAAAAATTGTTTTATTGAGTCAAAACTATTTAAGTAAGAAACAGTGAATTTTTGAGAAGTTAACATCACTTGCAGGAACTTAAGTGACCATTGGGATGAAACTGCAGGATCTATCTATGACTATTAGAAAACTCAACATGGATCAGCCTACTGAAGAAACCCATATCAATTCAGGTATTCAGAGGATCCTTTACTGACTTCACCCTTGTAAACCTGACTTAATTTTCTCACCTAAGGGCTTGGTATACCTTGAGTCGGATTCCTTTGTTAGTTCTGACACAGCTTGTAAACCTGTCCAAGTAAGGTTCCCTTCTCCCCTTCCCTAAAGTAAAAAAAAAAAAATAGTAATAAACTGAGGATGAGCTAGTAGCTCCGAAGTGGTCACGGGAGTGGTAGCTATTCATGGAATGTATCCAAAGTACACCCCATAACAGGAAGAGCACTGATAAAAAAAATAAAATGATACCCAATGGGGAAAAATTAGAATGCTAAGGAAGGGAAAAGAGAAGAAAGGAACCAGAAAAAGATAGTATGGTGGTCTAGAGCTAACAGAGTAAGAATCCATGTGCCCTTTGATCGATAATCCTTAGGTGAGACCGCACTTAATAGCTTATAGAAGTTAGTAGGGTGAATTTGAATGCTTGAATGTGATTGTGGAGTTTACTTAGGACAATTTCTAAGTGTGGGGGAAGTATATGATGGTCTTGATGTCTTGCAGGTGATTCTTTCAGTGGCTTACAAAGGGGAATATGAGTGTTGTTGCTTCTAGGATGAAAAGAGTTTCTGAAATTTTTCAAACCTCTTCACCATGTTTTAGTTCTCTGTTTTGCTTGAGGGCAAGCAAAGGCTAAGTGTGGGGGAGTTGATATATCATGGTTTTTACCTGGTTTTAGACCATGATATAAGTGTGTTTTAGAGTCTTTTAGTGTTTCTTTAGAGTCTTTTACATGTATTATTAGATATATGCACGTTTGGAGCGGATTTGGAGTTTATGGAGCTTTTTGGAGCATTTTGGTGCTTTGACCCGAGAGATAGAGTTCCCTGTCCAAAACAGAGTAATGCATCGATCGACACACATGGTGAATCGATCGACACACGAGCGAGATGGGCCTTCCTCGGCGGTTTAATGAAGAATGCATAATTCACAGTTTTGCCCAGAAGTTCCTGATAATTACAAAGAAGCCCCAAGACATGATTAGCTTATATAATTAGGTTTTTACATCAGTTTTTAGATACGCTTACATTACGCTTTCATACTTTGAGCATAGAGATTTTAGAGCTTTTGGGGCTGATCTAATCCTGTACTGCTTTCTGCTTTTTGGAGAAGATTTCGAACCCCTATCTTTACTCTTTATTTATGCAATCTATTATTTCATTGATTATGTTTTCATATTTTATGTCTGAGTAGATTCATAGTTAGGTTTAGGGATTCTCATAGGGATTTCATGACTTGCTAGATTTATTTATTTCAGTTAAGGATTCATAACATAATTTTTCTTCGATCTAAATTGAGCTTAACACTAGTTTCTAACTTGATCACTTAGAATCTAAATCTTAGGTTGTTAAATTGACACGAAAGTGTGATTTAGAATCTGAACTATTTAGGTTGAGCAATTGAATTACTCGCAAAGAAATTTGGTTTAATTGAATTGTGAACATATCGAACTTAATCTTAAAGCTAGTTTAATCTGTTAGGAATTACAAAGAAATTTGGATTTCTGCTATTAGACTTAGAGAATTCTCACAACGAAAGTTGGTTAGTTCTATATCCGTGTTTGAGTTCTAGAACCATACTTAATTTGATCTTGACTGAGTATCTGATCTGCTTGTCTGATTTTCTGAGAACTCTCTAGACTTAGCGCTTTTAGTTAATTGCCTACAAACCAATCTTGCTACATGATTTACTTTTCTGTTTTGCTTTTAGTTTCTCGCTACTTTCACATAGTTTAACTCGACTGTTCTTAATTCTATCGTTGCCTAGAGTCCTTGTGGATTCGATATCCTAAATACTATAATTGCATTAACTGTGCACTTGCAATAGAATATGATTAAAACTCTACACCTATCAACTGCACTTACCTGCAACTGGTTTTAGCTCATGGGATGACTTCACTGTTTGGTTACAAAGCTCTGGTCCAGACTCGCTCGTCTCTCTTAGATGTGTGGCTGCCCAAGCTGCAACCTATTCAATATGGAAGCAATGCAATATGATCATCCCTCCTATAGTTTTCAAACAGCTTGTGAGACTAATCAAGAACACTATCATCGCTAGACGAGACAAAATAGCCTTTGGCAACCTTATGGAGCTTTAGCTAGATTAATTGGAATCAACTCTTCCTAAGTATTATATTCTCTTGTTTCTACTCTTTTTTTTTTTTGTCAAGACAATAGATGTATGGTTATCTTTTGTAATTTTCAAATTCATTCTTTAATGATAATTTTACAGTTTTGCAAAAAAAAAAAAAGTGTATTGGCATGTGGCATTAAGACGTATTTATCAATACATTGGGTAAAATTAGGGTGGAGTTCAATTTAATGAATTTGCAAATGTTATTGGGATTGGGCTTTGTAAGACATCATCTCTGTAATGCACTTGTGGGCTTCCATCTTAATCGAATGTTTGGGACAAAAAAAACCTATTTTATCTTATTTTGTCATTCAATGAACTAGTTGGTTGACCGCGGAGGTCTTGTTGTGTCGATTTTGTTGTATTAAACGACGTTTAAAATTGTGAGTGAGTCATTGTGCGTAACACTTCTGCTGAGGTAAATATGTGAACACTGACTAAAATTTCTAAGAATTTATTTTATCCTCAATTCATGTTTGGGTTGACTGGGATACTGTTTTGCCTGAAATAAATTTTGTCCATTTTTTGTCCTTGTTTTTAAAAAACATATAAGGTAATAATGAATGACTACACCCGCTCGCATCTTATGCCCTTTTTTCTTTCAATCCGTTATTTCTGATTCCCCTGCAATTACATTCAATTTCGTGTGAGTTATAATATTACATGGTTAGCTTGGTATAAATGCTTCAAATGTATATATATATATATATATATATGTTGTTGTATGTTTACCTTATCAAAAATTTGACATAGTGCTTAGATTGTTTGTTTCTGTTACCTGATAGAGAGGGTAGATCTCTGAAAGATACAAACACATTACATTAGAGTGATGGGTTGCAGTTAATGATGACGATACCAGCAAGGGCGAAGCGGGATATGTAGGTATTGGTTCCTTTTTGTTCTTAAGAACTGGATTTTTAAGAGTCTACAGTTGATGCTGGTGTTTGATGGGTGCATGCCTCTGCTTTGCTTGGGTAGAATGGCCGTGTAAAACTTATATCTTAGATCAGATCGGCTGTGGAGTATGAGGGCAGCTACCGAAAACTTGACAGCCACGATGTCGCCATTCTTTTGTTTTGGTCCGTGATAAGAGTGCGGATGAGGTGGATTTAATTGCATTTTATATTGATTGTACGGCTGCGAAAAACATATTCAACTTGTTTTTAAAAAAAGCTTTACATGTGGGTTTGGTTGTGTGCACATATTAGGTGGCAATCTTTTTGTGGGCACATATTAGGTGGCAATCATGTATCTTTCGTACATGTTAGATTACTAAGGCTGTTGACTTTTGAAGAAATCTTGTAACCAAGACAGAAATCATGTCGCAACATAATATTCGTTTTCCGCCTTGAACTGTCACACTTTGCGCATATGTTTGAGCACGGGCTTCAAATTTCATACACTACTCTTCAAGTAACACAAGTCCCTCCAAGAACTTCAAATTTTATACATTCTCTCCGCAAAAATGAACATGAAAAAATTTAGAGACTTGTACACTTTCTTGATCGTTTGATTTTCTAGCTCATGCTTAGTTCTATTGATCTCTTGTTTTTTTTTTGCCAAGATATCAATTCCTATAGTTTTGGTTTACAACTCCCAACCCATATGCTCTATGTGACTCGGATCAACATAACAACCATTATGAACACATAGGTCATGGCCAGGATCAAGAGCCACTGGAAGCAACTCGTCGTTGAACTCTCTGAATCTATCTTTGACGCCCTAACATTTGTGTGTCCTGTGCTCGCTAAGCGCTGCTCAATGGCCTCCTCGGTAGAATCGAATACCTTTAGTTGATGAATCCACAACAAAAATGAAGAAAAATAGTTTAAGACCAGTGAAGCCATAAAACCAATATATGATGAACCAACATACATTATTTTCTTATCACCACTATTGATTATAATAGTAATAACAATGAAAGGTTTTTGTTAGGAAAAAGTTAGCATCTAACCTTTTATGTATTTTGCACATATTAGCTTATCATTAGACTACCCTCCTTGAATTGTCTCGCAAGTACCACCATTTCATCAGTGAGTTCTTCTTGAAGTTTTCTGTCATCAAATGAATCACCAATGTGGCATGAAATCGAGATATTCAACTTAAAAGTTAAAGAGAATAACTTTGCTGATTGCTATAAAAGTTTTGTATATATCATAGAACGCACATAATCAGGTGTGTTTCTACTTTTTCTCAGTGAACTATATGAAAGTACATGTGCTTATCAATGTGTTCCAGAGCTGCGATGTCTAGTTTTATTGGCTTTAATGGACCAGCATCAACACTTTGCTCCATGGAGCCTGTAGACCTATACCTCAATAAAAGAAGCTGGTAAAAAAAATACAGGTTGAGAAGCATGCCAATCAAGTAGTCCACTTACACAATTCTTTTTCTCATATGTGGAGAAGTGGGGCTACGTGTCTCGACTTTTTTTTGGAGAGCTTCCGCCAGTAGTATCCTTAACAAAAGACTTATCAGATACTTCTGTGTCGGACTGTAAATTTGGCAACAATAATTTGGGATTAGTTACACAAGTAAAGCTTCAAAAACTTTGAGAAAAAAAGAGAGTGTAAAGCTTCAAATTCTTGTAACTATAGATGGCTGCACCAATGGGGGACGAAGTAAGAAAGAAACTTCAATTAATTCCCCAGACCATATGCATATAGTAAAGAAATGAGAGAAGTAAATAGTAAAGAATCATATTGGCTAGATTCTTAAAATAGGCTACCCTAATAGGATGAAGGATTTCTGTGGGGACATAGTGTTCGGAGTTATCAGAGAGTTGCGAAGACGGGTATTTGTAATTTATGTGAGAAATATTGAAAAACATATACCTTCTCGTTGAGGAGTAAGCCGGCCCACAATTTGTTGCGAAGAACGTCCGAAGTGTACGTCGTCGAAGGTGACATATGTTGCTGGAGCCAGAATAACGATAACATCATGTGTAGCCTTTGGGAAAAGCGGAAATCAGGGGGGTAAGAGGCAGGTGAGTAAGAGGCAGGTGAGTTTATGAAGGTTATCTGTGCTGGTGGCTTTGTGGATTTTGGGAAAGTCTCTAGGAATTTATAGCAGCACATCGATCGGGCAATGTAACGGCAGGAAGTGAAAGGTGTGAAATTGAATGATGGCAATTCAGATTGGGAGGTGTTAAAAACAGTTTAATGGGGAATGAAGAACATGGAGAATTGAAGATGGTCCATTATGGAGGACACAAGTATGGTAGCCGAGGAGGCGTATCATATGACGATTGAGGTGACGAAAAATGGAGTAGAAGGATGTAGGCTTTCTGGGTCTTTTAGTGAGAGAGTTTTATGTGTTTGTGGGCTTCTCTACGTGTGTTTGCTTTTAATTGTACTGAGCTGTAGAAATTGGTATATTTTGGGCTTCTTATTGCCACTTTGATCGAGGCCCATTGTGATTTAGAGTAGGGATGCCACATGTCACTTAGATGGAAAAAGTGGTTTTCCATTATATATTAGATTTAACTGTGAAAACGATTTTTATATACTCATTGTTTATATTTCAACGAAATTATATTTTACAGATCACGTTGTTGGATATGGGTTTAGTACCCATATATAAGCCCATTAGAAATTTTGCCTAATAAACAAATTCATCTCGGCCCAAGAAGACAAGCCCGCTAAGGAGTCAGCGGCGCAAAAGGAAGTTAGCCTCAAAGCACCATAAATAGGACCCTTCACTCTTTATTTTAGACACATTGTAACTTGCGAGAGTACCGAGCTACTCTTATAAAGCTCCGAGCTCAATCAATATTTAGGGAGCACGTCATTCGACGGACTCCCACCTCATACCATCTTGTTCATTGCTCAGCCTTAAGATTAATAAAGAACAGTTTTGACCTCATTTAAGTTTATTTTGCACCTCGTAGTTCGGACTTCTCAGATCGTAACCCGACTTCCCGTACTAGATCGAAATTCCGTAACAACAATTGGCGCCGTCTGTGGAGACTGGGATAAACTTTTTTCACTCTAAGACGAGGCCGAGATGATAGGAACACCTTCGAATTATCACGACTTCAGGATATCCGAGAAGATTCCGAGCCTGTTTCCTCTGAGGCCGGCTATCCCATCTCTAACCCTTCCTTCACGACCACCAAGCGACGTCGTCAAACCGACAATAACAACCAACCGGGCCCGAACAAACAACATGATCACGGGAGGACTCCCGACCTGCAACGACTCCGTGCGATCGAAGGAGTACATAGGAAGGGTAGACACATACCAACGTCGCAAACAACGCACGGACCACGAGCTCGGAAGCAAGGACGGGATAACATTTACCGAGAACGATGAGAGAGGGTTGTTAAACCACTCAACGACCCACTCGTCTTCGAGGTACATATCGACGGTTGTGAGGTAACCAGAGTCTTAATCGACACCAAAAGAACGGTCGACCTCATATACGAAGAAACCTTAAAAAGAATGGAGCTGTACGACTACGAGATAAGGAGCTCAGAAAGAACCCTAATCGACTTCACCGGAGGGACGACGACGACCATTGGAACAATCAAACTACCAGTCCGCGTTGGGAGAACGACAATAATGACCAAATTCGTGATCGTCGATCGACCGACAATCTAAAATGCCATTTTAGGAACGTCGTGGATCCACGCCATGAGAGCAGTCTCGTCGACCTACTACCAATGCGTCAAATTCCCAACCCCGAACGGAACATTTACACTCCGAGGAATCCATGAAGTTTCCAGCACTTGTTTCCTCGTCTAACATAAGCTACGCATGAAGTTTTGAGCCTGTCTACTCGCCGAACCGAAGATAGAATTACCACCCCATGAAGGACCCAGCCGTGAAGCGGTCGAGCAAGTCAACATCGACATCAGAGACATCGAACGGTGCGTGGGCATAGGCGCAGAACTAAGAAAATACCTGAAGGACCGACTCATCGAGTTCCTATGCCGAAATGCATCAACCTACGCTTGGTCGATGTTATATATGGGTTTAGCACCCCATCCATTTAGAAGGCCCAATACTTATTCTCTGAACAGAGGTCGGCCCAACAAAAGCAAAACGGCCCAACAAGCAATAAAGGCCCGAACATATACAGTCAAACCGAGCTCATTATCATCGGCTCGGCTCGGCTCGATCCAAGCATAACAACAACGAGTCGGCTCGGCTACGCTAACAGCCAAAAGAACGTATGGCTCAGCCCATCTCGTCACCAAGTACGGCCCAATCCGCACGAGCTCGATAAGCAGTCAACGGCCTGTAAAAAGTACGACCGTATTTTACTATAAATAGGAGTCGTCACTGTACATTAATGTAATTTTTTGGGATCTGTGCACTTCTTACTACTTTCTCTCTCTAGAGTCAATTTCCCGAATTGTAAACCGAGCACGTATTTCGGCCTGCTCGGGAATCTGAATACAAGACACGCTCGTTATCGAGCACATCACTCTCTTCAAATAACCCCGAACGTAATCCTCCAATCGTTCGTCCCGAACACGCTTTCACTCTCGTTTATCTCTGAATCTAGTCGGTTCACTCTTAAGAATAACTTAACTCCCTCGGACCGAGCACGTCAACTCTCGAGCAAGACGCGCATTTTGATCTCGTGACCATCTCGGTAATCACAATTGGCGCCGTCTGTGGGGAACAAATAAGTTTCTTCTTCACTAACGGACAGGTTCAGCGATGACAGGAGTTAACAAAGATTACGTCCTCATCGAAGATATAACGAGCTCAGAAACAGCCCCGAGAGCAGGAGGGCAACCCCATCACGTCTCTCAGGTTGCAGATCCGATCATCCAGCCGGCCGGTGCCGAGCAGCAACCTCAAAATATCGAACGACCTCAACAAGTCGCAGAAGCCCAGACAAACGAGCAGAACATGTCCACCTTGCTCAAAGCCCTCATGACTCAAGTAACCGAACTCTCCCAGGGAAGCAACGCACGCTTCGACCAACTCGCTACGGCACACGCAGTATGTCAGGGACAAATCAACGATCTACGGATGGCAAGCCAACAAGGGTCCGTTCCCCGAACTCATCTCCACCGAGCGTTATTCGAAGAAACGCCGCCTCCCAATCCGAGAAACCGAACGGCATCACAGCGTACGGAGGACGAACAACCTCCCAATACGGATATCCCGGGCAGCTCAGCACTCGACGCACATAGAGACAGCGAGATTGAAGATCTGAAGCTGATGTTGAAAAATATGACATCCAAAGTCCACCAAGCAATCAGCTCGGCACCCGAGATCGCCCGCGTACTGGAGGAAACCCAGAACACACCCTTCACTCGTCGCCTCATGGATATCCAGGTCGAGCATCCTGTCTCACCGGTCAAGATCAAGATGATGACCTACGACGGCAAATCTGACCCAAGAAAATTTCTAACGGCGTTCCGTATCGCAATGGGACGAACAAAGTTTAGCATCGGAGAACGTGATGCAGGCTACTGCCAACTGTTCGTCGAGCATCTGACCGGCTCGGCCTTGGACTGGTTTTCTCGTTTAGAACCAAACTCGATCGACGGATACAATGACCTGACGCACGCTTTCCTCAAACATTACTCGATGTACATTCAGGAGGAAGTATCAAACGCCGACCTGTGGGCCATCTCCCAAGGGCCGAAGGAAAGTCTCCGATCTTACATAACCCGCTTCAAGAGTATTCTGGCCAAAATCACGATCACTGATAGCGAAGGTCTTCCCGCGCTCCGAAACGGCCTCTGGTACGAATCCAGCTTCCGAGAGGAATTAAAGAAAAACAAACCAAGCTCACTGGAAGACGCTCTCCACCGAGCATCGATCTTTATCGACCTCGAGGAGGAAAAAGAGACCCTAGCCAAGAAGTTCGGGCCCAAGAATTCGACTTCAAAGGATAAATCCGAGAAAAGCACTGAGCAATACGAACCTCGACAACACTACGACCAAGATTACAAGAAAACCAAAGAGGAAGAAATCGCACGAAAAGGAAAGTCTTATCACGTCAGTGATCAGCCACTAGAACGGCATCATGATGCGGATTTTCTTTACCAAGACCATCGGCAAGATCACCCCGATCGCTCACAAAACCACCAGCATGAACGACCATCGCAAGGTCACCAAGGACAAAACTCGAGCAAGCCATGGAACAGATCAACTCGCGGAGGCGGCAAAAGCAAATCATTCTGCGAATACCATCAACGAGGAGGCCACATCACTGATGAGTGCAGAAACCTTCAGGCTTTGCTCTACGCTGAATATCAAAAATACGGGAAGAAACTAATACTGGATCGCAACAAGCCTCCCCCAAAGCAAATCAACCAAGTAACACAACCAAAAAACGAAGCCGAACGCTTCAGGCTCGTCCAAGAAGAACGAAATCGAGCAAATCAACGCGCACACAGTCGATGCGGACAAACGTGCTCGCGACGAAGAGGATGAAGGGAAAACGCATCCACCAAGAAGGCGTATAAACATGATTATGGGAGGACTACCAATGGTAAACGACTCGGTACGATCAATCAAGGAATATGAGCGACGGACCACCGCTGCCCAGCATTACCGACGAAACGCCACTGACGAGCTCAGGATCGGCAACGAAATAAGCTTCACCAAGCACGACTCCGAGGGAGTAGACCGGCTGCACAACGATCCACTCGTCATCGCCATGCGGATCGGCGACTGCGAAGTCGAGAAGATTCTGATCGACACCGGAAGCTCGGTAGATCTAATCTTCAGAGAGACGTTGCAGCGGATGGAACTCAACGATTATCGTATCAAACCATCGACAAGACCACTAACCGGCTTCTCGGGGGACTCAATCAACACAATCGGAACAATCAAACTTCCCGTGTATGTCGGCCGAATCACCAAGCTGATCAAGTTCGTGGTCGTCGACCGACCAACTATCTACAATGTCATCCTCGGCACGCCCTGGATCCACGAAATGAGGGCGGTCCCATCCACATATCATCAATGTGTCAAATTTCCGACCCCATTCGGCGTATTTACACTACGAGGAGATCAGAGGATATCCCGAACATGCTTCCGTATCGAGCACAAGATGCGCCACAAATCGCAGGCGTATTTAGTCGCAGAACCTCAAATTGAGCTACCCCCGCCCGATCGACCGCAGAAAGATGCAGTAATACAAGTCAATATCGACATCAGAGATCCCGAGCATTGCGTCGGAATAGGAGCCGATCTCCGTGAAGACCTACGAGATAAGCTTGTAGAATTTCTCAAGAAAAATGCCACAGCCTTCGCCTGGACCACCGGTGATATGACCGGGGTTGACCCGACCATCGCGTGTCACGAACTGCACGTTGATCCGATCTTCAAACCAGTCAAGCAAAAAAGAAGGAAGCTCGGTCCCGAGCGCGCCAAAGCCGTCAACGATGAAGTAGAGCGGCTTTCAAATGCAGGTTTGATCACCGAGGTGAAGTACCCTGACTGGCTGCCAAACCCAGTTGTGGTAAAGAAGAAGAACGGTAAGTGGAGAGTGTGCGTAGACTTTACCGATCTCAACAAAGCGTGTCCCAAGGATATTTTCCCGCTGCCACACATCGATCGGCTCGTAGAATTGTGTCCAGTAATCTCGGTACTGTCTCTAGAAAGTAAGAGTATGTCAATGATCAGACATAAGTCATATAATACTGGGGGTCATGATGGCTTGCTAGAGTCCGCTCATGATCTATAAGTCTTGGACTTATTGCCTTTATTATATGATCCCATATGGGTCACACGCCTAAGCTAACAGGAAAAACGTGTAGGAATGGTTTAGCAGAAGTACGGTAAAAGTGCTAGGCATTTACTGTACTTAGAGAGAATAAAACGGTTTAGGCACTGTGTGTCGATCGATACACAAGGCGTGTCGATCGACACAGTGCGCGAACGCCTCGGAGTAAATTGGCATTTGGGCCAAATGGCCCAAAACGAACTGAACGAGTTTTATATAAACTTAAGACGAGTTCAGGTCGAAATAAGCCCTAGCCGCGAGCCTCCTCTCTCTCTCTCTGCGCCGATTTCCTCCTGGTCTAGCAGCCTCTTCCTGCTTGGTGTGCGTGTGTGAACCTCTGGAGGAGTTATCTCTCGGTGGCTCTCTGATCTCTGACATACCATCCCTTTCCGCTGCAATTAACAGGTATAAGGTG
Source organism: Orychophragmus violaceus (assembly GCA_030180135.1). Taxonomy (NCBI): domain Eukaryota; kingdom Viridiplantae; phylum Streptophyta; class Magnoliopsida; order Brassicales; family Brassicaceae; genus Orychophragmus; species Orychophragmus violaceus. The sequence goes on along the minus strand of CM058236.1, from coordinate 58,467,322 downwards.
AGATCATCAATTGTTTCTATTCAAGAGAACCTAGATCCGCATGTTTAGGATAATCTGAATCAGAGAATTAAATCAGGATCAACTAAACAATCCTTCAGTGGTATCAGAGCCAATGGTTCTGGTTTTTCTTGTTTAGATTCATGTTTAGGATTGTTTTCTTGTTTAAAAGTGTTTTGAATCAACTACTGATAAGAGAAATCACTTAAGCAACAAGGAATTGAAACCTAAACACACATAAAATCGCAGAAACCAAGCTATATGATTTGGTAGAATGCGATTTTCAAAAGTCAGTATCGACTGCGATCGCATGGATCGATCGATACGATCGCATGGATCGGTCGATACAGTCTATCGGCAAAACCTGTTAACGCGTGAAAGCATCGATCGATGCAGGATCGATGCAGGTTCGATGTTGGTGCATCGACCGATGCGGTTGGTGCATCGATCGACACAGTTAGGGTTTTGGCTCGGTTCCGTGCATGCATGAGAGCATCGATCGATACAGGATCGATGCACGATCGATGCAGGATCGATGCTGAGAGCATCGACCGATGCGGTTGATGGATCGATCGACACGGTTGGTTCATCGATCGACATGGTTGGTTTAAGGCTCGGTTTAATTTTTGATTAAAATTAATTCGTCCTGGTTTAATAAACAGATTTAATAATTTTATTAAGTCTGGTTAAACCGGGACAAGAAATCCAATGTCGAAAGAATTATTGGATTTAGTGCCTAAACCAGGATTTTCTAATTTGATTTGGTTGGACCAAATAAATTGAGAAAATCCGGTTTAGTAAATAACCGGTTGACAATTGTGGTCATCGTAGTAATTAAAATTTGGTTAGACCAATTTTAATGAACCAGACCGGTTATGTCATTTAATTGGACAATTGGGTCATGTCTTGGACATGGACCAATTCTTGGGCCTCGGGCCAAGAAGTTAAAACAATTGGGCCAATTATTTGAGTCTTTCTTCAGATTAATTTAAAATTTATTTTATAAAATTATAAATCGATTTTAAATTAAAGTTTCCGATATTTTGAAATTAGAAAGTTTCTTAATTTATAGAAGTTTCTAGATTTGCATGATTCGGATTTTAAGAAATTTCTAAAGTTAGAAAGTTTCCGTTTTTAGAAAGTTTCCAATTTTAGAAAGTTTACAAAATAGTAGGTTTCCAAAAATGGAAAGTTTCCCGAAATAGTAATCTTCTATTTTGGGAATGAATTTTTTAAATAAACCTACGAACCTCAAATAATATCAAGCGTTGGATGTCTTGTCCATTCTATGTCAGCTGTCGAAGCCCATTCAATTGTATTCATGGCCTTACAGTGTGAGGGTGTCTGTTTTTGCGTGGATAAGACGGTTTGTGATTCATAAATGTCATTGGGAGTCCCAGACATTAATGATTACATGACTGTATAGTCTGGTTTTCTTGACTGGGCCATCGGGAGTCCCGGGCCTTGAGACATCAGAGTGGATTGGGCCTCGGGCCCAGATTCACAACCAAGAGTTATATCACGGATATAATTAGCCGATATAGGGCTTACCGATATAAGCTAAGGTTTGGTGACGGCCAGTGGCCCACTTTAATCTTAGTTATATGTGGATCTTGGAATCATTATATTCTATTGAGGGTAACTTATGTTATTGAATATAATGCGTGATTAATCATATTAAATTTAATACGAGATTAATCATATTGAACATATTAACTAAAATCCTTTTATCTTAATTTTCAGTTATGACTAGCACAAACAATCAAAACACTTTCTCGATCCGGTCTGTCCTTAATATGGACAAGCTGAACGGATCAAATTTCTTGACTTGGTCGCGGAACCTGAGGCTAGTCCTCAGACAGGAGAGAAAGGACTATGTTCTTGAGAGAGCTCTCCCCGTGAGGATCGGGTCCAATGCTTCTCATGCAGTATATGATGCTTGGAATAAGCATTATAATGATGCGGTAGATGTGCGTGGTCTGATATTGGCTACCATGGACTCAGACTTGCGGAAGCAATATGAGAACATGGAGTCGCCAATAGAGATGATCAGCAGCCTGAAATTGAAATTTCAGGAGCAGATAAGAGTGGAGAGATACCAGTTGGTTAAATCTCTCACTAGCTGCAAGCTACCAAATGATCATCCAGTGAGTCCTCATGTCAGTAAAATGATGGGTTACATTGATAACCTGAGGAAACTGGATTATCTAGTTAGCCAAGAATTGGCAACTGAGATCATTCTGCAGTCACTGCCGTCAAGCTATGATAAGTTCAAAATGAACTATATCAAGAAAGGCTTAACGAAGACGCTGACTGAACTGCATGATATGCTCAAGACAGTTGAGCCAAACGTGAAGAGTACCCTGTACAATCTCATGAATGAGAAGGGTAGGTTTACTAAACCTAATGCTGACAAGGGTGAAGACAAAGTTGTCCAGATTTTGAATCATGGCAAACGTGTGTCTTCTGAGCCCGAGTCAGATACCTCTTACGTTGGTAAGTGCTGTTACTGTAAGGAGACAGGGCATTGGAAGAGAGATTGCATTAAATTCATGGAAGATGATGAGGAGTTGAAGTTGATGTATGCGACTACTTCCTCAGGTATTCATGTTATTACTTCAAGTTCTACCTTATAGGTATTGGATACTGGTTGTGGCACTGATATTTGTTATAATATGCAGAGCCTAAGCAACAGTAGAACGTTGAAGGAAGGGCAAGTGAAACTACATGTCTGGAAGGAGCTTGGGATGCTGCCTCAGCCGTAGGGTTTTCACTTATAGATCCCTTTGAGGCTTGGTTTTGTATTAAGTAATTGCTACAATGTACCTGCTTTAAGCAGAGTTGTCTTTCATTTTCTTGTAAGAATTTGAATATTTTTCATTTTGATAAAAGACAAGTTTTGTTCTTTTGTTCTTAATGAAATATTAATTGTAGCACCCTATTCATGGAATGGGTTTTATATCTTAAACCAAAGAGTGCCTAAATGTAACATAAATACCGAATTGGTTTAAATCTGATGAATTAAACCTGATTTTTCTTGGCATAAAGTCTTGGTCACATAGAGTAAGTCGGATTCAGAAATCCCATAGTCATGGACTGTTGGGCTCATTTGATAAAATATCTTATGAGACTTGAATACTGTTTACTAGACCAAAAGGTAAAGGGCCTATCTTAGCCGAGCTAGAGAAAAGCCCAAAGGCTTATTGGACCTGGAACATACTCATGTATGTGGCCCAATGAGCAGTAATGCCAGAGAAAATCTCCTGTACTTCATTGTCTCTACTGATTACTTCAGTGAGTGTGACTGTGTTCATTTGATGAGACACAAGTTGGAATTCTTTGACATGGTCGAAAGAGTTCCAGAATGAAGTATAGGATCTGAATGACAAAAGTATTAAGACTCTGGATTAAAATCACGAGTGAGAATACTTAAGTCATTGATTATGTGATCATCTGAATGAGTGTGAAATCGTTTCACAGCTCATTTCTCCTGAAAACCTGAAGGTGTTTCTGTGAGAAAGAATCAGATCTTATTAGAAATGATTAAAGATGAATCACACGAATCTTCCATGATATTTTAAGAATAACGCTCTAAAATATCTAAGTTTACGCTGAAATAGTTCCACCAACATCAGTTGAAAGACACCACGTAAATGTGGATTGGAATCGATCCAAATTCGTCTTTACTGAGTATTAGAAGTTGAGCTACTTCGCTGGTTGTCCCAGGGAAACCAAGGCTTATTATTTTTACGTCCATTCTGTTTTCTAAGAAGGGAAGTTACTTTCCAAGAAGAACAGTGGGAGTAAAAAGTACTTTTACGACCATTCTGTTTTCTAAGAAGGGAAGTTACTTTCCAAGAAGAACAGTGGGAGTAAAAGTACAACTCGAAGAAATTCGAGAAATACAGGAGGCTGCTTAACCTATTGAGGGAGAGCAGCGGAAGGATTTACAGATTTCTGTAGAATCTACACCTGTGGAGCCTGAAGTTCGCAGATATAAAAGAATCAGTCACTAATCCGACAGTGAATTCTCGTCATTAGCTCAGCCTGATGATCATTGAATGTTCGCATGATCTGATGATCATTGAAAGCGACGAATCTGCGAAATTCAAGGAAGCGAAAGTGAGCCCAGACTCCGAAGAATTACATTTTGTGTAAGTTGGCTTCATCGATCCATTCATGGATGGAAGCAAACATATCGGAGTTGGAATCTTCGTTCTGTTTAAGTAGTCAAGGTTTTGACTTAAGCAGGAACGAAATGGAACTGTGCGTTTACTAATAAATAAGTGGGAGCAATATTGCATTTCTCAAAGTGTATGTCGATGACATACTGATTCTCGGATATAACGTCCCAACGCTGTAGTCGGTAAAGGACTAGCTTGGGAGTTGGTTTAATGATTGACATGGGTAAAGCCACGTAGTTCTTGGATTTTGGATCTAAAGATAGAGATCCAAAAGAGCTGGTAGGACAAAGTCAGGATTCTTAAAATTGACAAAGTCCTACACGTTTTAAGCAATCCAAGAAGGGTTTTATGCCAATGTCACATGGCATTAAGTTAAGCAAGATACAGTATCCTACGATAACTGCTGAGCTTAAATGCATGGATGAGATTCCATATGCGTCGGCAATTGGATCTATCATGTATGTCATGAAACATACTTGTTTGATGTTGCTTTAATGTTAAGCAAGACAAATAAAGACCAGTCAAATCCAGCAAAGAATCAAGTTTCCTAAAGTATGTCCTAAAGTATTTGAGGAATACTAAGGATAAGTTCTTGATTTAGGGAGAAAGTGAGGTGCTATAAGTCGATAGAGTCTGAAAGGCAAGTTTCCAACAGACAAAGATGATTTCCGGTCACAGTCCGGTTATATCTTGTGTTTGTCTGGCGGTGCACGGCACTGTTGCTGACTCCATGACTTAAGCTGAATCTTTCGCAGCTTGGGAAGCGGCGAAAGAGGTTGTTTGGAAAGAAGAGTTCATCACTGAACTTGATGTGATTCCCAGCATAGATGAGACTAGCTGCACATCAGAGGTCCAAACACCTTGAGATAAATGACAGAGATGTTAAGTAGATCAGCAAGTTTCAACAAATGAGAACGTTGCTAATCTATTAACGAAGCCACTCCTTAGCCCTAAGCACGAGTCACGGACTGTAGCTGTAGGATAAGTGAAGTTAAGATATAGTCTTAATTTCAGTGGGAGTTAGTAAAGGGCTTTATTTAGTTATTGATATGTTCTTGTAAAACATTTGAGATGTTTAATAATGAAATTATTATTTCAAGATTATTTTGACTGTGATGAAATAATCGTTCCAAAATGATATGAACCATTTTATAGGTCATCGAAGTAAATGACTTGATCTTGAGTCATCGAAGTCATTTAGCTTGATCATGAGACCCTATATTTGATAGATGGATTATATCATCCTGTCCCTAGTCGAAGGTTGTTGAAATTGGAACACCAACAACCGTGTGAGACTGGATTGGTACGTGACTTATGACAAAGTCTCAGTGTGTCATAGATGCGCGGCATCAAAGTCAGTACATAGGTGTATGTTTGGGAACATATGACCGGACAAGACCCGCTTATGAGAACTCTTCAGGATATTTATATCAGTGTCATAAAAGATTCTCACTACGACTATAGAGTATAGTCCTTAGACCTGAGTTCGCATGCATGTGACTGCACATGGACTGATGCACTTTGATCATTGTCTAACGCTGTCGTTCTGCGATAGTTATAAGGACCTTGTTTGGGTACATTATGAAATGAGTAGTTTACAGTGATGGAACAAGACGGGATTTGTCCCTCCAATATAAATGGAGTGAATATCTCTAGGCCAATCGGAGATTTGAATACTGGAAAATGCATGGCCATGCTCAAACGGACTGTCCCGAGTCGTTTGGATTGTCAGTATCAAATCAGAGTCCGATGAACAAGATTAGGCTTTATAAGGATGACACTAATCTTGCCTTATGACTAATCGAGATATTGTGACAAAAGGATTATGAATACAGAGATTCCAGTACAAGTGGGAGATTGTTGGAATTGTGTCCAGTAATCTCGGTACTGTCTCTAGAAAGTAAGAGTATGTCAATGATCAGACATAAGTCATATAATACTGGGGGTCATGATGGCTTGCTAGAGTCCGCTCATGATCTATAAGTCTTGGACTTATTGCCTTTATTATATGATCCCATATGGGTCACACGCCTAAGCTAACAGGAAAAACGTGTAGGAATGGTTTAGCAGAAGTACGGTAAAAGTGCTAGGCATTTACTGTACTTAGAGAGAATAAAACGGTTTAGGCACTGTGTGTCGATCGATACACAAGGCGTGTCGATCGACACAGTGCGCGAACGCCTCGGAGTAAATTGGCATTTGGGCCAAATGGCCCAAAACGAACTGAACGAGTTTTATATAAACTTAAGACGAGTTCAGGTCGAAATAAGCCCTAGCCGCGAGCCTCCTCTCTCTCTCTGCGCCGATTTCCTCCTGGTCTAGCAGCCTCTTCCTGCTTGGTGTGCGTGTGTGAACCTCTGGAGGAGTTATCTCTCGGTGGCTCTCTGATCTCTGACATACCATCCCTTTCCGCTGCAATTAACAGGTATAAGGTGAGATCATCAATTGTTTCTATTCAAGAGAACCTAGATCCGCATGTTTAGGATAATCTGAATCAGAGAATTAAATCAGGATCAACTAAACAATCCTTCAGCAACCACCGGTCACGAGTTGCTATCGTTCATGGACGCCTTCGCAGGATATAACCAGATAATGATGGACACTGACGATCGAGAAAAGACTTCCTTTATCACCGACCGCGGCACATATTGCTACAAGGTTATGCCGTTCGGGCTCAAGAATGCCGGAGCAACATATCAACGCCTCGTGAATCGCATGTTCGCCGACCAGCTCGGTAACACAATGGAAGTTTACATCGACAATATGCTCGTCAAGTCTGCCTCGGCGGACGATCATATCGATCATCTCACAACATATTTTGCGAGTTTAAACAAGTACGGAATGAAACTGAACCCGGCAAAATGCACGTTCGCGGTCACGTCGGGGGAATTTCTCGATCCCAGAGAAGTCCAACGTTTAACGGGGCGTGTCGCAGCTTTGAATAGATTCATCTCGCGATCAACAGACAAATGTCTCCCTTTCTACAATCTTCTCCGAGGGAATAAGAAGTTCGAGTGGGACGCTAAATGTGAGGACGCTTTTCAGCAGCTAAAAACCTACCTCTCCACCCCACCAATTCGAGCCAAACCCGAGGAGGGAGAAACGCTGTACTTATACATCTCGGTATCATCCTCGGCAATGAGCAGTGTACTCGTCCGCGATGACCGAGGCGACCAAAGAACGATCTTCTATACAAGCAAGATCTTCGACGACGTAGAAACACGCTACAGCACACTTGAGAAACTCGCATTGGCAGTCGTCGTCTCAGCTCGGAAGCTCCACCCTTATTTTCAGTCACACTCGGTGGTCGTGCTCACGAATCAACCAATCAGAACGATACTGCATAGCCCGAGCCAATCAGGTAGAATCGCCAAATGGGCCGTCGAGCTAAGCGAATATAACATCGAGTACAAGCCCAGGACCAGCGCCAAGTCCCAAGTCCTCGCAGATTTCATCATCGAACTACCAGCTGAACTCACCATAGCCGAAGGACAAGGCCCAAATGAGAAATGGATTCTATTCGTGGACGGTTCATCATCAAGAAATGGTTCATGAGTAGGAGTCAAACTGACATCCCCGACCGGCGAGTTGATCGAACAATCCTTCCGTCTAGGATTTCCAGCCTCCAACAACGAAGCCGAATATGAAGCACTGCCCGCAGGACTACGACTGGCCGAAGTAGTAGGGGCAAAGCAAGTAGACGCGTTCGCCGACTCACAACTCGTTGTAAACCAATTCAACGGAGAATACGAAGCAAAAAATGAGCGCATGGACCCGTACCTAAAGCTCGTCCAGGAAATTATCGCACGAATCGGGTCGGTCACGCTAACAAAAATCCCTAGAAGCGATAACTCCTCCGAAGACGCACTGGCCGCCCTAGCCTCGACGTCGGATCCCGACCTTCGTCGAATCATCCCAGTCGAATGCATAACCCGACCGAGCATCGCACCAAGCGAAGACGTGATGCTTGTTACCGAGGAACACGAAGGAATGAACGACGCCTACAAAAGCAACGAGGAAATCGTCAAGGACGACAATCCCGAACATAACGACATTATCGCCTGGAGAGACGAGATCAAAGATTATATACTGACCGGGAAGGTTCCCGAGGATCGTTGGGCAGCTCGCCGGTTGAAAGCCCGCTGCGCGCAGTACGTAATAATGAAGGACGAGCTATTTCGATGGAGTGCGTCCAAGGCTCTCTTACGCTGCATCAACGGGCAAGAGATCCAATGGGTCACCAAGCAAACACACGAAGGAGCTGGCGGAAATCACACAAGCGGCCGAGCATTAGCCGCAAAGATAAAGCGGCACGGCCACTTCTGGCCAACCATGATCGCCGACTGCGAAAGCTATGTGGCCCGATGCGAGAAATGTCAAAGGCATGCACCGAGCATACACCAGCCAGCCGAGCTCCTCACCACCGCAGCCACGCCCTACCCATTCATGCGGTGGGCGATGGACATCGTCGGACCTCTCCCAGCCTCACATCAAAAGAAGTTCATCCTGATAATGACTGATTACTTTACCAAGTGGGTCGAAGCCGAATCCTACTCAGAGATAAAAAACCTCGACGTCCAGAAGTTCGTTTGGAAATACATAATCTGTCGCCACGGTGTCCCGTACGAGATCATAACCGACAACGGATCCCAGTTCATTTCCAATCTGTTTGAAGGATTCTGCGTGAGATGGAAAATTCGCCTGAGCAAATCTACCCCGAGATACCCACAAGGAAACGGGCAGGCCGAGGCGACCAACAAAAAGGCCTCTGGGCAGACGAGCTCGATGGCGTCCTCTGGTCTCACCGAACCACCCCGAGGACATCAACCGGCCAGACACCTTTTTTACTCTCTCATGGAATGGAGGCAATGTCCCCCGCCGAGATGTGCGTCCCGACGATACGCCTGAGCATCGCGCCCGAGCACGAAGAACTTAACAACAACATGATCATTGATTGCCTTGATCAAGCAGAAGAGTTACGAGACCGAGCACTTCTACGTCTCCAAAACTATCAACAACAGATCACCCGACACTACAACAAAAAGGTTAAAGGTCGACGTTTCATAGAAGGCGACCTCGTCCTCAGAAAAGTGTTTGAAAATACGCGGGAGTACCGAGCAGGGAAACTCGGCGCAAACTGGGAAGGCCCGTACATCGTCTCGAAGATGGTAAAACCCGGCGTCTACGAGCTCGTGACGATGAAGGGAGAAGCCATTCCACGCTCGTGGAACGCGAACAAGCTCAAGAGGTACTACTACTAAGCCGAGCACCCCATCCATTTAGAAGGCCCAATACTTATTCTCTGAACAGAGGTCGGCCCAACAAAAGCAAAACAGCCCAACAAGCAATAAAGGCCCGAACATATACACTCAAACCGAGCTCATTATCATCGGCTCGGCTCGATCCAAGCATAACAACAGCGAGTCGGCTCGGCTACGCTAACAGCCAAAAGAACGTACTGCTCAGCCCATCTCGTCACCAAGTACGGCCCAATCCGCAAGAGCTCGACAAGCGGTCAACGGCCTGTAAAAAGTACGACCGTATTTTACTATAAATAGGAGTCGTCACTGTACATTAATGTAATTTTTTGGGATATGTGCACTTCTCACTACTTTCTCTCTCTAGAGTCAATTTCCTGAATTGTAAACCGAGCACGTCTTTCCGCATGCTCGGGAATCTGAATACAAGAAACGCTCGTTATCGAGCACATCACTTTCTTCAAATAACCCCGAACGTAATCCTCCAATCGTTCGTCCCGAACACGCTTTCACTCTCGTTTATCTCTGAATCTAGTCGGTTCTCTCTTAAGAATAACTTAACTCCCTCGGACCGAGCACGTCAACTCTCGAGCAAGACGCGCATTTCGATCTCGTGACCATCTCGGTAATCACAATCAACCAGTGACATGAAGGGGATTGACTATACGGTAACATGCCACGAACTCCATGTCGACCCAGTCCTATCCAAGCCAGAAGAAGGAGAAACCATGTACCTCTACATATCGGTGTCAAGTTCGGCAGTAAGCGGCGTCCTCATCAGGGAAGAAAGGTGGGACCAGAAGTCGGTTTTCTACATAAGCAAAAGTCTCCACGACGTCGAGACCCGGTACTCCACCCTAGAAAAACTCTCCCTAGCAGTCGTCACCTCGGAAAGAAAACTTTGGCCGTACTTCCAGTCCCACTCAGTAATCGTCCTCACCAACCAGCCATTGAGGACCATACTCCACAGCCCGAACCAATCAGGATGAATAGCGAAATGGGCGGTGGAACTAAGTGAGTACGACATCGAGTATAAACCACGAACAAGCGCGAAGTCACAAGTCCGGAAAAATTCTTAATCACGCTACCACCAGAGTTGACCCGTGATGGGGACCAGACTGCAGTCGAGAAATGGACCCTTTTCGTCAACGGGTCGTCTTCCCGCAATGGGTCATGAAAAGGAATTATCTAACCTCCCCGACAGAAGAAATACTGAAGCAGTCATTCCGACTCGCTTTCCCAGCATCCAACAACGAGGCGAAATACAAAGCCTTGATAGCGGGACTGCGGTTGGCGAAAGCAATCGGAGCATGGCATATCAACACATTTTGCGACTCACAACTTGTCTCCAGCCAATACAACGGGAATACGAAGCAGAAAACGACCGAGTGGGTGCATACTTGCAAATCGTTCAAAACCAAGCAGGAAAATTCGGTATCTTCTCGCTCACCAAGATCTCACGAAGTGAAAACTCACCAGCTGATGCGTTAGCAGTCTTCGCATCCACGTCCGTCCCCGACCTTCGACGGGTCATAACAGTCAAATGCATTGAGAAGCCGAGCATAAGTCAAACCAAAAATTTATTCGCCATCTCCGAGCTTGAAAATAGGACGGATGACCACGGCGAGGCGAACGAATCCGCCACAAAGGAGGCCTCCGAGCAAGCAAACGACTGAAGAGAAGCGATCATGGCCTATATCTTGGAAGGGACAGTCCCGGAGGATAGATGGGCGGCCCGACGCCTGAAAGCAAGATGCGCCCATTACATCGTGAACAACGAAAAGCTATTTCGAGTAAGCGCATCAAAAACTCTCCTAAGCTGCATCCACGACGAAGAAATCAAATGGGTAACATAAGAGACACACGAATGAGCAGGCGGAAACCACACCAACGGCCGGACGCTCGCCACAAAAATCAAGAGGCAAAGACATTTCTGGTCAACAATGGCAATAGACTGCGATAAGTACGTTGCCCGCTGCGAAAAATCTTAAAGACACACACCTGATATTCACCAGCCCGCCGAAATTTTAACCACCTCAGCCGTTCCTTACCTGTTCATGAGATGGGCAATGGACATATTAGTCCTCATGCCGGCTTCCAGACAAAAGAAGTTCGTTATCATCATGACGAATTACTTCACCAAGTGGGTATAGGCCGAATCGTACGCCAATATCCGCGACCTCGACGTGCAGAAATTCGTATGGAAGTACATTATGTGTCGCCACGGCCTACTATACGAAATCATTATGGATAACGGGTCACAATTTATATTGAACGTCTTCGAAGGCTTCTGCACGAGGTGCGTCTGAGCAAATCGACGCCTCGCTATCCCCAGGGAAACGGACAAGCTGAAGCCACGAACAAGACAATTATCGACGGACTCAAGAAGCGCCTCGAAAGAAAAAAAAGAGTTTGGGACGACGAGCTAGACGGTGTATTATGGTCCCACAGAATGACCCCGCACCGAGCAACTTGGAAAACCCCCTTTTCGTTATCACACGGAATGGAAGCAATGGCACCGGCTGAAGTTTGCATACCCACAATCAGACACAAACTCGCGCCAAAGCACGAAGATCTCAACAACAACATGATTCTCGATCACCTCGATCACCTAGACGGTGTACTATGGTCCAACAAAAAGACCCTGCGCCAAGCAACTGGGCAAACCCCCTTTATGTTATCACACGGAATGGAAGCAATGGCACCAGCTGAAGTTTGCATAACAACAATCACACACAAAGTCGCGCAAAAGCACGAAGATCTCAACAACAACATGATTCTCGATCACCTCGATCAAATAGAAGAAAAACGCGACCAAGCACTCCTCAGAATCCAAAAGTACCAGGAACAAGCCACGCGTTATTACAACAAGAAAGTCAAAGGAAGGCATTTCAATGAAGGAGACCTCGTCTTGCGAAAAGTGTTTGAGAACACACGAGAACATAGAGCAAGAAAACTCGGCGTAAATTGGGAAGGTTCGTACATCATTTCTAAAGTCGTCAAACCAGGAGTATACGAGCTCGTCACCATGCAAGGCGAACCGATACCCAGGACGTGGAACGCAAACAAGCTAAAGCGGTACTACTACTAAAAAATAAAAAAAAATTAAAAAATAAAAATAAAAAATGTAAGAGTGAACTACGATCGGCTTGATCTTTGTTCGGAAGGTACGTAGGCAGCCTTTTTCTCAAGGTTTAGCCATATCAATAAAAATTCCTCATTAATTTCCTCCTCTCTCAGCCGCTTGCATTTCCTTACACTCGCCGACATTCTGGCCAAACGATCGAAGAGAACAATGCACTGCACGGAAAACGACCAACGCGCGTCATAACCCAAGCCGGGCCCAGTCCCGCAAAAAGTCTCCAATCGAATGGACAAAATAAGCCGAACACTTTATCGCATATCCAGTTCAAACAAGACTTCTACAGGATAAGCCAAACCCGTACTTGCACCTAAAATTGTTATCCACCGGATAAGCCGAGTGCGGGCTCGCCCCTAAAAGTTATTCACAAGATAAGTAGGAAACAATTATGCACCTCGAGAGACCACATGATAAGCCGAGCACGTACTCGCCCCTAAGAGTCATTTGCAGGATAAGCCGAATTCGCCCCTAAAAATCAGATACAAGGTAAGCCGGCAACAGTTAAACACCTCAAACGACCACATGATAAGTCGAGCACGTACTTGCCCCTCACGGTTATTACAGGATAAGCCGGCAATAGCCCGCACCCCGGTACAAACTACATGATAAGCCGAGCACGTACTCACCCCTAAAAGTTATTTACAGGATAAGCCGACGACAATCCCGCACCTACACATACCCAACAACAAAATAACAAAGGAAAATGATTCACAAAGTAAGGCAAAAACACAACCCTTTGCAATAATAAAAGCAAGTGTGAAGGAAGGCACATAGAAGCCCAACCGAGGAAAAGCAAAGTACGATTTGGTGGAAACCCACAAGGGAACCAAAGCTTACAAAAAAAGAAACGAAAACAACCCGCATTTCTAAAATCAAACCAAGAATTAAGATCCGAACGGAAGACAAGCTTCCGCAGGAATAAGCCCTTCGTCACGAAGCCTGGCGACATCGGCAACGGAAATAATCCCCTCGTTCGAAGAATACACATCCCATACGATGCGACCTGCCAAAATATCAAGTCGATGATCTCGACTACCCAGCGGAGTCATACGAAGATACCCTTCCGTAAGCTCAGTATCGCCCATCGAATAAAGCTCCTCTCTGAGGTTCTTCTCGTCAGCAACCAATCGTTCGATCTTCGACATCAGAACCTCCAACCCATCGTTAACCAGAAGACGGTATGACGCCAGAACCAAAACAACGTGGTTCAGTTCTAGTAGTTTCCCTCGATATCGCACGTCCTCCTCCCTAGCCCTTCTGATTTTCCACAAACGAGCCTCGGCCTTCGATCGAGCGACCTCATCAGCACAAGATGCTCGTAATTTGTCACATTCAAACCGATGCACGGCCTGGGCCGCGAGCAGAGCGTTCCTTTCCCGCGACGAGTCGGCTGCTCGAAGTTCAATACCCCTCAACTTTTTTCTTCTCCCGGCGAAGGTCTTCACCGGTCAGGCATGAATGAACCAACATCGGGAACCGGAAGCCGCTCATTCAACGGACTCGACCTCACTGATCGGATAAATCGGACACACGCATTAGCATCATTAACAATCGCTTCAGAACCAGAATATTCGAAGCGAACCGAGAAATCAGCCGCTTCAGTTTGACCACACCCCCTAATCTCTCGGATAACAGGGTCATGGACTAACATCTCCGGCTTAGAACCAGAGGCCAAGTCTTCCTTCTCCGTTTTCTTTTTCTTCATCTTCGACGGCGTAAAACCATCACTACCCCTATCATCTCGTATATCAGCCGACATACCCCCAGACGGCCGCTCCCTCTTAAGATCCCACTTAGCCACCCCGACAACCATACGAGAGAAACTCCTTCGAATCCCCGCTACATGGACATCAGGCCACTATAAAGGACCAAGCGAAGTCAGCTTCCTCAAACCCAAAGAAAAATCCTTCGGGCAAGGAGCATTGTACGTTCGACGAGCTGGGCAAAACAAAACACGAAACAATCAAAAATCAAAAAAAAAAAGAAGAAGAAAGGGAGACAGCATGAATCATACCATGAGCGTGGTTCCATGACGACCGGTACAACCTATCGCTGTCAGGAATTGACGGCCATTAACTTGCGCGAAGAAATATCGATCCTGCCAACTGGATATTTTGCTCACCGCGCCGGTAACAAGATTAAGCCCATATTGACTCCTGACCGAAACATAGCACGTTCCAGTAATCGTCTTGTTAGTTGATATCCTCATCACCTCCTCGACAAACCGAAGAGTCATGTCGACCTTCCCCTCAGCACCAAGCAATAAGGCATCTACTACATTATGAACCGCAGCCGGGCAAAGTTGAGAAAGAGCAATCTGACGCTGCTCACAGTAACCCACCAGAAGTTTAGGAAGAGGAAACCAACACTACAAGAAAAATGGGTATTGATAGCACCACGAAAACGCTATCATATGTCTATTGTAGCGTTTCCATAAACGCTATGTTTGCCGCTGCCATCTTAGGTCAGCCATCTACGATAGCACTAATTTGATATGCTATAAAATATTTGTCTAAGATAGCGTTAATTTTGATGTGATTATATAGTTTTCAGTAGCATTGGTTTATCGCCATTTTATAGATTAATGTAACATATTATTCGTGCAATGATACATATTGAGGTGGCAATATTTTAAGGTTGTTTTTTTCAAAAAAAAAAAAAAAAATATTTTAAGGTTGTATTATACTTTATACTAGCGTTTTGTAATTGCTGTATTATTATTTATAATAACCAATTTTTATAGTTATTGTATATCTTATGAACACTTTTATCTTTTGCCATATTTAATATTAATAAAAAAATATTGAAATTTATTATATAATATTATTTTAAATTCTGGTTATGAATTATTAAATTTTGGTTATGAATTATTATTTGAAAATCAATTAAATTTATATAAAATAATGATATTTAAAAATTGGATACATGTTTTACACACACATAATAAAAGATACATATCTAGAAATTCCTAACATATTCCTAAGATTGTTATACAATCAGTTTTTATCACGTAGAACAACACCCACCTTTCTTGGACTCGCCTTGTGCCTCTGATGGAATCAGAACTTTCTTGCCATTGCTGAGTGAGCTCATCACTTTCCTGCTCAATATGTTGTATATTTCCTTCACAACCGTCTCGAATGCAGCTGCCACGTTTGATGAGTCCAGAGCCGATGTCTCCATAAAGAAAAGTCCATGCGCTTCCGCCAACGCTTTTCCTTCCGCTGTTGGCACTTCTCTTATATCCTTCAGATCCGACTTGTTTCCCACCAGGATCGTCACAACGTTCATATCAGAGTGTGCTGCAACATTTTTCATGATATCCATTTCCATTGAGAGATTATTCAGTATAAGATAAGAAAGAAAGATGGAGCTTTTTGTGTGTGTGATGCTTCTTATAACAAAAATTCATGATAGATGGAGCTTTTCATGATAGCAATAGCATATCTTTTAACAAAAATTCAACTACTTTAGTTAGTTTGAAGAAATGTTGGCAAAAACGAAAAGATGTTAGCTTGAATAGAGAGTGAGAGACTTACACAGCTAGAAGGGAAGCAGGGCCTTCTAAAACTGCAGTGATCCCTTCAACAGCTATAACTGCAGAGTCTCTGCCTACGTATCTTGAATCACCTTTGCTGTATTCTTTCCCTGTAAAAACAAAAGTAAAAAAAATAAGTCAATATAGAAGAATTTGTCCAATCGGACAAGAACAAGATACAGACTTCAGCTAGATAACAGGAAGTGTTATCCTTGAAAAACTCAGGTGAGAAAACGAAATAGCCTTCCAAGATCATGTGAGTGAGACCGGTGAATGCCCACCAACACATTAGCAATTTGTCAAGCTGAGCTTTCTTTCTCCCTACCACCAATCATAAGAATTCAATTTCGGCTATTTCTCAAGATTCAAAAGGTTTATAGTTCACTAGATTTACTCTGATCTGCTCAATTCAACTTAGATCGAACATCTAGTTTTCGAGATAAATCAAATCTATAAAATATTTATCTAAGATAGCGATTACAACATGGAGGTTGAGTTCATAGTTTTAAGTTGAGTTCTAGCAAAGTGTCCAGCCAAGAGAACAATAAAGTACCTTGGGTCAATATCGATCGCCATCTAGATACATGGACCAATTGAATCCCTTGAAGAAACCCAAATATAAACAGAAGCGAAAACCTCTTTTGCTACATAGAAAGACACAACATTGTCAAGGAAACAAGGTTATATTTGATGCAATAGCGTGAGATAAATAAGTTATAAAAATTAAACACACATACTTCTTCATATGGAGGACATGAATGCAAGTGCTCTAATATGCTTCCTACCCATCCAAGTGTAGTGGCCATTCCACCGATATTCCAGAGCACATGAAGGTAAGCTCCAAGTGCAGATGCAACAAGAATACAGAATAAGCTGAGATAAACCTACGAATTTCAACCAGGATAGAAAGAGGGAAAGATCACTGAATACATCAGTCCAAATTCATTTGTTACGCTAAATACTATTGTCACTTTGTCAATTATTGTTAAGATTCAGAAACTTAAAAGTGTCTTATTTTCACCCTAAGTCACCAATAAACCAAGATTAAGAGAAAATCTGGTCCGAATAAAATAGACATGGATGAGACTGTGACACTCTCACTTATATAAACAGAAGCAAAACAACAGCAACAGAACAGAAGCAAACTACATTTATAAGGATGTTCTCTGATACAAACGAACAGAAACATAAGGAAAACAACAGTAACAGAACAAAAGCGTTCAACAAGACCACAAAATCACTGGATCTAATCTAAACATACAATAAAACTTTAGGCTAGACAACACTCACCATAAACCTCCGTTCAGCTTCTGAGGATGGAGATCCGCCGGAGGTCGCAGCCCTTAGAGCTTCAGAAAGAATGCAACAACTACAAAATATTTGACAGAGTGGTTAGAGAAAATTAGGTGAATCTTAGGCATAAATCGTGAAGGATACACTAAAATATCATACCTTTGACAGAAATCGTGAACAAGGAAGAAATATTGAGTGAAAAAAGCGATGCTAGAGACTAGGGTTTTCAGAGAGAAAATCGACGACGAACGTGAACTAAAGAGGATGAGAGCAACGATTATTGAAATGAATAAGATGAGAGAATCGATTCGTGAAGTGAAGAGGATGAGAGCGAAGCTTAAGAGGAAGAGATGAAATCGAAATGGTGAGAAAGTTCGAGAGAGTAAGGGAAGGGGAAGAAGAGGATTTTTAATTGTTCTGGACACAATGACAAAATTAAGGTTATTTTCACCAAAATTTTGGGGGTTTGGCGCTCTGTCGTAAAAGTTAGGGTCTAAAAAATATTATAATTAATTATATTATTTTATGTGCATGATTTTATTGTATTTGATTTAATTTATATTTGAGTATAATATTTAAGGATTAAATTTCATAATTTAGAATTGATGATTGATTTTTAAATTATGGATTGAATATTTATAATTTATTCTGATTAAATTCAAATTTTCTTGATATTTTTTTATAAATACTATATTATTTTTTGTTCAAAGTTTAAAATTTAAAATTTAGGATTTTAATATTTATTTGGAATTTAGGGTTTATGGTTTATATTTAAGTTAGAGGTTAATGTTTAAAATATTAGATTTGAAAAATAATAATTCTTTTTAAGTGTTGAATCTTAGTTTTAGGTATGTTATAATAATTAAATTTTAGTTGATAATTTAGGGTTTTGGTTTTTATTTGGTGTTTAGAGTTTAGGGTTTAGACAAGATTTTGAGGTTAATGTTTAAAAATATTATATTTTACAAATAATAATTATTTTAGGGTTTTGATATTTATTTGGAGTTTAGGGTTTTAGGGTTAGAAATGTAGGTTTAAATTTTATGTTTGAGGATAAACATTAAGGGTTATAGTTCATAGTTTAGGGTTTGATAATTAAGTTTTTGATTTAAAAATGGGCTAGGAGTTTAAGGTTAGTGTTTGTGGTAGAGAATTAAGGTTTTAGAATTTAGGATAAAAAAATAATTATCAATACGCTAACACTAAACCCTAACCCTCCAATACCCTAAACCTTATACAATGTGTTTGTGAATGGTTTTAGAATTAAGGTTTGAAGTTTAGGGTATAGGGTTAGATTTTAAGTTGTGGTTGTGATGTATTTAATATTATCTTAGATATTTTTCAAACCCTAAACCTTATTTATACTCTAAATATGTTTTTGTTTGTTTAATTTGGTATTCAATATTAGACATTTTTTGTAACCAAATTTGTTGTATTTGTTACTCTATTCAAATTTGTAGTAGCCTTAACAATTTGTATGCAATTTCTGAATATTATCATAAATACAAATTACTCAAGTTTACAAATACTAATTCATAAAATTCATAACAATGACAATGCACCAATACAATATTACGATAATATAAAGTTCAATTGAAACACTAGCTCGTATAACTGTAACCAACCGAGACCACAAGCAGCTAAACAAATTTCATGGTGAAGTTCTCACACAAAGTTGACAATTTCAGAGCTTTGGCCTCAAATACAAGGACCAGGCAGTAACGACCATCAGTCAGGACCTGCAAACACGAGTTATCCAGTAAAAACATGAATACGTTTTAGAATGTAAGTAAGAGAGAAGTGATAAAATAATCATCAGAATGAAAGTACTCCAATAAGTATATAAAGCAACCAGAACTAGTCAAGTACCTGCATTAAAATAGGAGTAGCACAGCTTTCCCTAAGCTTCACAGCGTCAACGTAGCTCAAGCAAGGAACTGGTTTGAGTCATGCGTCAGTTTCATAAATGAAAAACTAAAACATGATTTTCTTATGAGATCCGTCGCCATCACAGCTTTAACAACATTGGCATGAGCATTCTTCACATCAATATTTAGTAATAATACCTTTTCGGGATTGTTTTTGGTAAGCATCGCTCCAACAGCTCCTCCAAGGGACCTTCCAAATACAACTATTCTAGATGCATCAATGTCTGTCCTTTGAGAAAAGTGATCCAACGCAGCCTAACAAAAGTAAAAGGCAAGAAAATGGGTTATTGAACAGATGGAGGCACAAAAGAAGAAGAGTTTAAGGATATATGGCTAATGGATAGGCTTAGAGAGACAAGCAAACCTGAGCATCTTTTATGATTCCATGCTGTGACGGATAACCATCACTATCCCCATAGCTGGTTGCACAGATAATCAATCAGTTATAATGCAAGAAAGTTAAACAGTCGGCATTTGAATAAACAGATGCGATTTTTTACTAAAAATAAACGATTAAGATAAGAGATAGAGTAGAAACCGGCTAACTGAAACTAACCCGCGATATGAAAGCATGAATATATTGCACTTTAAGTTTTGCATCATGAGGCGAACCATCTCTAGACAATGAGCGATATCTGAGGTTATAAGGCCAAGGCGGCAAATAGACATAGAATCTTAAAAGGATAGACCAAAAAGAAACTCCTTAGGGCATATACAAACAAACAAAAACCCAAAACTCTTATATCTACCACCAAACACCAAGAAATGGCTCTGAAAAGGATACTTCCGGCATTCTCCTGGAAAAATAGAATGGTTGGACCTGCACGGGAAACATCACCTATTAGAAATCATGGTCCCTAGAATGAAGTTAAACTACTAGAGAAGTGAAATTAGGGAAACTGGTTAAGTTTGAATTGTAATTTTGGGTGGCTGATGAGTTCCAAACTACTTTTAAAGCAGCATTATCTCACAGATCACAAAACTGACCAAAGGAGACCAAAACCTAGCTGAAAAGAGAGACATCAAGACCTATCAGCTCTAGTCTTGCAAACATCGCTATTGCTTCTGCAGCAGCAGTACCTTCATCTAGCAACGAAGAGATAGACATAGGGAGACCAGTGAGATCAGTGATTACCGTTTGGTAATTGAGCAGAGATTCGAGTCTTCCTTGAGAGATATCCGCTTGATAAGGAGTGTACTGAGTGTACCAAGCAGGGTTCTCCATTCTATTACGCAGAATCACATGAGGAACATGAGTGTTGTAGTATCCCATGCCCATAAATGGAGCTCATAAGCTCATAACTCTACAAACAAACACGGTTTAAGGATTTCAGATGAGCAAATCTCTTGAAACGATGATGAAAACAAAAAAGAAAAAAACAAATCAAAACCCAGTTATCTGTGTAATGAGGGATATGAAGAGTAAAATCTGTTCTTATTTGTGTAATCTGGTTCCAGAAATCTTATTCACCTGATTACCAAATTAGAGAACAATTCCAATTTCTTCATCGTCATCCTAGTTTCACCTAAAAAGTTGAAATTTTTCACACACACACACACAGAGACAAAATCATGTTATAAAAGCGAGAGAGATAAAGATAGAATCTCATACTGATCCTGTGGTGCGAGAAATTGATTTCTTCTGACATCTATGAATCGATATCTGCGACGATTTCAGAAACGAAGAAAATCCCAAATCCTTGTGAACCTGCAATCAAAGTATGTGTTAGCAAGTAGAAAGCGAAGATAAGTAC
Source organism: Orychophragmus violaceus (assembly GCA_030180135.1). Lineage (NCBI taxonomy): Eukaryota > Viridiplantae > Streptophyta > Magnoliopsida > Brassicales > Brassicaceae > Orychophragmus > Orychophragmus violaceus. The sequence continues at coordinate 58,446,228 of CM058236.1, read as the reverse complement.
AGAATTGAACAAGCAAAATGATAAACTCACAATCTTGCTTTCACTGGTCATGCTAGCAAAAACTCAAAGTGTAGTTTGGATCCACAGATGAAATAGATAGACAGAGTATAGGTTAAATCGAAGGTGAACTAGGGTTTGGGTGAGTTAGGTAGAGGGTGCCGAAGGTGGAGGTGAAGGTGGAAGTGGAGGAGGAGGCTGAGGGGAGGAGGGTGGGGAGAGACAGTTCAGCCATAGCGGCAGAGTCGGTGGAGGAGTAGATAGGAGGAGAAGAGGGTCTCTCTAGAGAGCTGTTTTTTTCCGTGGGAGATGAAAGTTTTTGTGGTCAGAAGGATTTTTTTTTTGGTCTAGAATATCTAATATATTTAGGCGGTAATTGTATGTTTTTTTTCTAAGTGTTGGCGCCTATAGAATATGTAACATAAATTGGGCTCCAAAATCAATTTTAGTTTTCGGTTTAGCGAAATAATGGTACAGCATTAATTTAATGCCGTAATAGAGTATCTCACTCAGCGCGTTTTCTATAATAGCAATTTCCAAATTCGTGCTATCCTCATGTGCTATTAATAACAGTATTTCTTGTAGTGCAAAGGTGGCACTTGACAAACCAACAATCGTAAAGGCAAATCCATCCGTCGGGAACCGACCACAGCCGCTCATCCACAGTCGGGAGTCGGAGCACGAGGCCCAGAACACGAGCATGGACTCTCACTATTTCGTCCAAAGTCGCCTTCTTGCACAAAGATCTCCGAACTTCGCGAGTCACCAAAACCTTTTTCCTCCGAGTCGCCTCACAAACAACACTCAAATTAAAGATATCCACCTGGTATTCCGGTACATCAAAACAAAGACGACGTACAGAGGATGAGTTTTTTCCGCAAACTCGAGACTCTCCCTCTTCATCATGCAACTTCGAGACAGGGGAATCCGTCCCCAAGGAAAAAAATGAGCTTTCATCATCACTATCACTGCTGGAAGACGAATGATCAGACAAAGAACTCATAAACAAGTATCAGATAAGGAATGAAACCAGAAGCAGCGTGAAGAAAAATGGATGAAAAAAAACCCATTTGGAGAATATTTATACTAAAAACTTTCAGCAAACATCGAGGGAACACCATCATTACCTCTGCGCAGATCCCAAGGCCCGGCGGTTGCGCAGTGCCATTTTGTTAGTTTTGAAACTCCTAAAGTATCTTTGAATGTAATCACTCTTAATATAAATTGTTTTTTCATCCCCAGGGCGTATGATATATTCGAGTTAGCAGTGCGGCATTTAGATTTTAGATTTGGGAGAGTTGGGTGAAACCTCCCCCCCCCCCCCCCATAGTTTTTTTTATTAAGTAAAAGATATTCAGAACGTAAAAAATAGATTCCATTCCCACAAAAGACAAATAGCAGCAGTAATGATAGTTTAATTTATCGTGTGGTCTAAACTTACTTTGGAAATTAGAGTTAAATTAAGTTTTTCTAGAATTGTGTTTTAAGTAAATTCAGTTACCAACCATCAATATTATATCTTAGTCAAAAGATAACAAAATATTAAGTCTTCAACACTATATATCATGTTTGTTAATTTTAAAGTCTATTAACTAGATATCACGTCAACACGGTTAATATTTTTTTTTTTTTGTCAACGGTGAATTGAATTATAGGCCAAGGCCTTACATAAAAACGAATGGGCCGGAGCCCTACAAAAGAGCAAACGACAAAGTCCGCTAGAAGCCCAAGCCGAGGATAAGGCCACCACGTGGCGGGCTCAGCAGAAAACGAGCATGCAGCAAGAACACGTGTCGCAAGTGTAGAACCACCGGAATCCAACCGGCAAACGGAGCCGAGCGGAACCGGACCAACTCTCTGACGGCGCGAGGGACCATTCGCCGATCATCGCTTTACAGAGCACCGAGAAATCACCTGCATAAAAAGATTAGCGGTGACAACAACTCCGCCGGAGCAACCACATCCAAGAAGACGCCGACGCCGACAAGGTTAAAAACCCGTCTGAATCCACCATGTGCTTGGCCTCCGAAGCAGTGGCACGTGGACGATATTATTCCTTAAGAAGTGGACGATTCGAAGACGGAGAGGAGACAGAACAGAGAGATCGCGGCGAGAAGACAGAGATAAAGCGAGATCGAAAACGAGAACAAGAGAACCGGGATATCCGGTGAAATCCGATTAATCGGAGAAGACAGCCAGCCGTATAAGACAATCACCGAGTTTATTGGGGCTGAAATCCGAACGAAGTGACACAAAGAAACTTTGGGAAAAAGATCTGAAACCTTAACAAAAGAGATGAAGAACAAACCCAGATCAGAAAAAACCCAAAGCTAAGCTATTCACAAACAAAAGAAAGAAAAGCCGCGATTCGATTACTCATAACTCTTCTGAAAGATAGAGAGTGAGAAGAAGAGAGATGGTGAGTCGAAAGAAATTCTCTCCCAGAAGAGAGAGAAAGCGGCGTTCACACGGTTAATATTTAAACAAGTTATCTTGTCAACACGGTTAATATTTAAACAAGTTATCTTATATAATGAAGTTGTTACTAAATTCTAAAATCTAAATCCTAAAACCTAAACCATAAACTCTGAATCCAAACTCTAAACCCTAAACCCAAACCCCCTCAGCTCTAAAAATTAAATCATAAACACTAAACCCTAAACCGTAAAAATTAAACCCTAAATCTTGAACACAAGTCTAAACTCTAAAAACTAAACCCTAAACCCTAAACTCTGAAAACTAAACCTTAAACCCAAAACCTAAATTCTAAAGACGAAAACTCAAACCCTAAACCCTAAACACTAAACCCAAACCCTAAACCTTAAACCCTAAAACCCAAACCCTAAACCATAAACACTAAACCCTAAACACTAAATCTAAACCCAAAACCATGAATCATAAACCCTAGACCCTGAAGTACAAAACCTATACCCTAAACATGAAACACTTAATTTTCCTCAGAACTTTGATATGATTCCCAAAGATATTTGATATGTTTTCCATACAATTAACTTTGTTTTCGATAAATTCGATCAACATGACAACTTATATACATTGATAACTTTCCATAAGTACACTATCGATTTGTTTACCCAATAATTTTCATAAGTTTTCCAGAAACATTTTTTATCGCACAATTAGATTAGCAAACAATATGTTATTATCACTAAACCCTATAAATTTATTATTGATCTGTTTCCTATTACTTTGTTATGTTATCTAGATAACAATGTTTTGTATAAATATAATTAGTAACCAACACAATGAATTAAAAATAAATTCAAAAGCTAGTTCGTTAGATACTTTTGACTATATTCACATAATATAAAAAGAAATATTACAACAATACTTGTGTAGGTCAGATCTTCAATACTTGTGTGTTATTTGGATAATTTGCCGAGTGACATAGGAATTTGAGTGTACCAAACATAACATAACATATGCTATAGAACACCACAAACGCATATATAGATTAAAAGATGGATATTAAAAAAGTTATGGTTCTTAATATATGCATTAACTACTTCGTTTTCACTATGGTTGCCATTGGTAACTCCTTACCGCAGCGGTAAGGAGTTTACCGCTTTGATGGTCACCAATCATCAAAGCGTTAGCAAAATAATATTAAAATTTTTTCTCTCAGTTTTTTCATACCGTTTTCTCCAACCGCTTGTTCTTACCGCTTTGCACTATTCTCTAACCGCTTACCACTTTTGCTTACCGCTAATCTTACCGTTCCGCTTTTGTTCACCAATTAGACCCTATATTTTTATTGGAATGGTCGATGTCTTGATGACATGGTTAAAAAATGTAAACTAAAGATTTAAGGTATGGTTGAAATGAACTCTATCTACAGTATAGTAGATATTTTCCAATTAAGATGTCATAATCAATCGCAGTATTCATTATCATTTTGATTAAAAACCAACAAATAAATGTAAGTGTAAATAGTGAGCGCAGTTCGTCCTAATATTATTCTCACACGCGTGGTTCTCTAATCAGCCGCCTCTCCTTATTGCATCCTCTCTGGCGGCCGGTGAACGGCACCGTTTCCACCGGGAGAACTCCTTGTCTATAGATCATCCGCTCATGCCCTCGTCCACTTTTCCGGCTCTTCTCTGTCTTGTCGCTTCCATCCTTTGCTGCAGCTCACGCCGTCGTCGTCCGTTGCAGCTTGTCGTTGCCTCCGCCGTCAAGTGCATCAGTGTATGTCGTCTTAATTCGTCGTTTGGTGGTGGTTGACTATGGTGTTCGAGCAGATCTCTTCGGTTTGATTCTGTGTGAGGAAGGTTCCGGTGGTCCGGGTGCTTGATTTGGTCTTCTCCGGTGAGGCCTTAGCTCAGGTACCTCCGTCGCTCTGGTTTTGGGTCGTCTCCTCCGGTTTTTCTTCTGATCAGGTCGTCGTTTGCTATCGACTAGTTTTTTAGAGGTGGTGAGTTGCATGATTTGTCTCGTCTATTGGTTTGATGGGTTCCAAGGATTGGTTTGTTGAGCTGCTTGGTCGTGGTTTTTGTTTTGTCTAGTTTAGTTGGTGTAGTGCAGTGACGGACCTAGAAATATTTTTTATCGGGATCATAAATTAAATTAGTTATCATATTTAAATTAAATTAATTATGTTTAAGTTAAATTAATTATTTAAGTTAAATGTTGTTGAAAATGTTTATTATATAAAATATTAGATTTTAACATATTTATTTTTTTTAGAAAGAAAATTATAATCTATGCAAACACTTGTTAATATAATTTTAAATTATCATTTTTAAAAAAAAAAATATATATATATATATATATATATATATATATATATATATATATATATTTGTGTTTAGAAACCCACATAATAGCGAAAAGATCTCGTATTGGGGTTATAGGACGGAAGGCGACGGCAAGGACGCAACTAATTTAGGGTTTCAGGATTGTGGATGTGCGCGATTGAGGAGACGAATTCTGTTACTAAAGTGTTTTTGATATCTTCTCCATAAAGTTGTCACCTTTGATCCTTTTGATTTCGTAGACCTTCAGTTTCACCTTTGGTTTGATTAATCTTGCTGGAAGCTACATACAGTTCTCTCCTCTATTTTCTGGCAATTATCGCCTAGTTTCAAACCCAGGTGACATGTTGTTACTGTTCATCAGCTCTGACGGAAAAATTGAAACTTTTGAAACTTTTCTGAGTCTTCGATGACGGGTATTGCTCAGTAACTCGGCTTCCGTATTAGCTTCGTAAAAAAGTGTGATTTTTGGGCATTGTCTTCGAGCGGAATCGAGACTTGTCATAGAGCCTCTGCACTTGAAGCCTCTACATTTCCAATGAGCATATTAAGCTGGAACTGCCAAGGAGCAGGAAGCACCGAGACAGTTCGTTACATTCGGGAAATCCACAGAAAATATTTTCCGCATTTTGTTTTTCTTGGAGACGAAACAAAAATTTACTTATATATATGCAAAAGCTACAGAGAGTTTGGGTTATGATCATATTGTTACAGTAGAACCAGATGGTTTGAGTGGAGGTTTGACAGTAATGTGGAAAAAGTGTTTTGAGGTTACGGTGCTGACACAAAACAAGAGGATAATAGACTTACATGTGAAGCTAGGATCACTATCCTTTTATGTATCCTGCGTCTATGGCGATCATATTCGTGAGAGACGACAACGGGTTTGGGAGCAGATTACTCAAATTTGTTTGATGAGGAATAAGGCGTGGACGCTAATAGGAGATTTCAATGAACTCCTAGACAATGATGAGAAACTAGGTGGAGCAGTGCATCATGCTTCAACTTTCTGGAACTTCAGAAGCTTGGTGGAGAATTGTAAACTCAAAGGAATTCGGTACATTGGCAATTGTCTATCTTCGGCCGGCTGGAGAGATTCACTTTGGGTACAATGCCGATTAGACAGGTGCTTTGGGAATGATGGGTGGTTCAAATTGTTCCCGAGGGCACAGTCGACTTACATGGACATGTGGGCCTCTGACCACCGTCCCTTACTACTGAACTTTACAGAAGAAGCTGAATCCCTGAGCCGGGGAAGGTTCTATTTTTATAAAAGGATGCTTGGACATCCCGGGGTAGAGGAAGCAGTGAAGGAAGGTTGGGGCAGTGATGATGAAAGTACAAAGCTCACGGTTATGGATAGAATTGGAAACTGTCGCAAGGTATTGGCACGATTCAAACGCTCTTCACAATTCAATTCTCGAGTTCACATATCTCGACTGCAATCGGACTTGGAAAAGGATATAGCAAAACGTTTTCCCAATGCTAGCGAGTTGAAACACATTAAAACGGAGCTAATCATCGCACACAGAGAAGAAGAGGTCTTTTGGCGACAGAAATGCAAAGATCAGTGGCTCAAAGCCGGAGACAAAAATACCCCTTTTTCCAAAACAGTGTTAAAGGCAGAAAGATCCAGAATAAAGTTTTGATGTTGAAAGATGACGCAGGAAGAGAAACATTCTCCGAAGGTGGAAAGGGTAATATCGCCGTGGAATATTTTCGTGATCTTTTTATGAGCACAAATCCATTCGATCTAGAGTCCTTGTTTGAGGGTTTCCAATGAAAATTATCGACGGAGATGAATGCTAGCCTTTTTGCCTCTGTTTTGGATGTTGAGATAAAACAGGCGGCTCTGACGGTTAAAGGTAGTAGCGCACCAGGGGAAGATGGCTTCACGGGAGCTTTCTATAAACGCTTCTGGTACACGGTTGGTCCATCGATCATTAAGGAAGTGAAAGGGTTCTTTGACACTTCTGCTCTACCAGCTGGGTGGAACCACACCCAATAATGCCTCCTTCCTAAAGTCAAGAACCCGGTTGAGATGAAAGACATGAGGCCCATTAGTCTATGTTCGGTTCACTACAAGATCGTATCAAAGATCCTTTGCAACCGTCTGAAATGCATACTGCCGAAGATTGTATCAGACACTCAAGGTGAGTTCATATCGGGAAGGTTGATAACGGATAACATGATTGTTGCTCATGAGATGGTTCATGGTTTACGAACATCAGACAACATATTTGGCACGTACATGACTATGAAAACAGATATGTCTAAAGCTTACGAACGGGTCGAATGGTGTTTCCTAGACACTCTCATGGAGAAAATAAACTTTGATAGGAAATGGATTCGATGGGTGATGGCATGTGTATCTACTATCTCTTACTCAGTCCTTCTCAATGGTAGATCACACAGTTTTATTAAACCGGAAAGGGGACTCCGCCAAGGCGATCCACTCTCTCCTTTCCTATTTATCCTTTGTGCTGAAGCGTTGGTGAGCTGCTTGAACAATTCTGAAACGGAAGGTAGATTACATGGTATTCAGCTCACTGCAAACAGTCCCTCGGTTCACCACTTATTGTTTGCGGATGATAGTTTGTTGATGTGTCGAGCCAATGCAGCTGAAAGTTCTGAAGTACTACGGTGTCTTAAGCTTTATGGCGATGCATCGGGTCAAGTTATTAATCTCCAAAAGTCTTCAATCATCTTTGGCTCCCGTACTACCTTAATGACTAGGGCTGAGGTCAAAGCAATTCTAGGAATTTCCAAAGAGGGTGGAGATGGCTATTACATAGGGCTTCCCGAATGCTTTCAGGGATCTAAGCGCGATCTACTAAGTTTCATCAGGGAGAAACTACATGGACGTCTTAACGGATGGTTCTCCAAAGCTTTATCCCACGGTGGCAAAGAAATACTCATCAAGTCAATATGTCTGGCCTTACCAATCTATGCTATGTCGGTCTTTAAACTTCCTAAAGATCTATGCGATAAACTCACTAGTGCCCTAATTGAATTCTGGTGGAGCAGTGGGGATCACAAAAGGAAGATTTCGTGGGTAGCGTGGCAGAAACTATGCAAAAAGAAGGAGGTTGGCGGTCTCGGCTTTCATGACATTGGCAGATTCAACCAAGCGTTGCTTGGGAAAAAAGCTTGGCGAATCTGGTACAACCCGGACTCTTTGGTTGCTCGTGTTCTAAAGGCACGATACTTTCATAATAAACCTTCCTTGATTGTGGCGCTGGGACTATACCATCCTTCGCTTGGTGAAGCATTTTGCATGGTCGTGAGGTTTTAAAACAAGGATTGTCCAGAGCTATAGGAAATGGGGCTAACACAAATGTGTGGTCTCATAGTTGGTTAATTGATGGTCTTCCTCGGCCCCCTAGGTATCGTGAAAACAGCACTATAAATCTCTCTCTCACTGTTGCGGACCTACTGATACCACATACTAACTTCTGGGATGTGGGAAAGGTGTACCAAACCTTCACTGATGAAGATGCTGCTCTGATACTAAAGATCAAAACATCGTGTTTCTACCAAGACTCGGATAAGTGGAGCTTTACCAAAGATGGTGTGTACACAACAAGGAGTGGCTAACAACTGCTGGACTCGGTAATAGCGAGGCAAGGTGCGACGTCTGGAACTTTGTCTCCGATATAAAAGCAGTTGTGGCGTAAGGTATGGAAGTCCAAAACATTACCTAAGATCCGCCATTTCTTGTGGAAAACATTGTCGGGTGCGTTAGCAGTTAAGGAGAGGCTGCGATCACGCGGTGTTCAAGGAGATATATTATGTCCTGTTTGCAGAAGTGCTTCGGAAACAATCTGTCACACCCTGTTCAACTGCCCTTTCGCAAGAGAGATATGGCGTCAATCGAATATACGCTTTCCACCTACAGGTTTCTCTGTTTCCTCTGTTTTTCTTAATATCCATCATATGCTGGCTTGTATGGATAACAAGGATCTGGAAACGAGAGAAAGAAGAGCATATCCGTGGATACTTTGGCATATTTGGAAGCCTAGAAACGCCTTAGTGTTTGAAAACACGAACTACAGCCTCACGGCGGTTTTAGAAAAAGCTCAGGAAGACGCAGACATTTGGTTCTTTGCCCATGGTGGAGATGCATCTCTAGTACCTGCTCTAATCACTAACCAAGGCCAAAAATGGAAGCGACCCCCGGCAGGAATCTTAAAATGTAACGTTGGGGCTTCATGGTCGCGTAGAGATCGAAATGGAGGTGCAACATGGATTCTCCGCAATCATCTTGGTGAGCCAATCTGTCATAGCCGCAGGTCCTTTGAAAATGTACGATCAGAAGGGGAAAGCGAAGTCCTAACTTTTGATTGGGCAGTGGAGAGCATTAAGACTCTGCATTTCGATAGGATTATCTTTGAATCCCATCTATGCTTGGCTCGTGAAATGATGACCTCACCCCATCTCTTGTTGGGAATGTCCTGAAATCTATTGTACTTGCTCTAAGTGAAAGTCGTATAGTCGAGATGAGACAATCACATAACACTAGGTAGTCATAACGCTTTGCTAGAAGCCACTTATGATCAATGAGTTGAGAACTCATTGCTAGTGTTATATGATCCTACAGGGTCACACACCTAAGCAAACTGGGCGTTAAAGACGAGGTTGATCATTAATGTAATGATCCAGTGAATGCATATGTGATATGCATTCGATATCAATGTTCTGGGATAGCATCGATCGTTGCAGATAGTGCATCGATCGATGCATTCGCGGATTAATCAGATTAATTCGGTTTAATCGTTGGTTAATTCCGTTGTGGTTTAAGCCGACATATATAAGATATATGGTCGACTTAAACTCGTCCCTAACCTAATTCACAGCCACCAGAACACAGATAGAAACCTCTCTGGAGATTAGATCTCTGTAAGGCACTAGCATCCCTGCGGTCCAGTTTGTGTGCGTGTGGATACCAGTAGAGGCGCAGCACTTGAGGCGCTTCGTGATCTCGATTACTTGAAATACTTCCTCTGCATATTCTCCATGTAACTTAGAGATCTGATAGATTCAATTATATGAACCTTAGATCCTAGGCTCGGAATTCAGACTAGGGTTGCTAATCCTGATTAGAACTGCTAGAAATTCCTTCAGTGGTATCAGAGCTTTAGGGTTCCATTGAATCTGTAGCATGTTGATTAGATTGGTTGAATCTGAATCTGTGTATAGTTGATACAAACTTGCTAAAATTCGTTTTCCTGAAAACCTAGTTTAGGGTTTTGTTCGAAAACGTTTTAAGGTTTTTCGCATAGCGTCGATCGTTGCCAATCGGGCATCGATCGACACAGAGCGAAAACCCGAATAAATTTAGGGTTTTTCGCATGGTGTCGATCGTTGCCAATCCGGCAACGATCGATGCAGAGCGAAAACCCGAATAAACCTAGTTTTCGCCTAGTATCGATCGCTGCAATTGTTGCATCGATCGACACAGCCTCGCGAGATTGTTGGATCGGTTCAATTGGATTGGACCGGTTATCGAGCTTGGTTAAAGATGGTCGAACACTGTGAATGGTTTAATGGCGATTAATTTGATAAGGTTGGCATCGACCGATGCTAACGTAGCATCGATCGACACTGACCGGTATTCAAAACCGGATCAATTGGATTGATCGGTCATCGCGGATTAATTAATTATAAGAATTAAAACATAGTAAAACTGAACGTTTTAAATGGTTCCGTTCCTCAACCAAATATCAAGTGTACTTGATGTCTTTCCAATCTTGTCAACTGTCAAGACCCATTTAGTTGTGTGATAGACTTGCAGTGCAAGATGTCCACAATTTCATGAGTAAGGCAGAGGTAATCGTGTTGATGGACTTGCAGTGCAAGACATCGACAATTACGTGACTGAAGAGATTGGTTTACTTGACTGAGCCATCAAAATCGTTTTGGGCCCAGAGACATCAGGTGGATTGGACATAAGATGTCGATCCACAACCAAGAGTTATATTGGATATAACTAGCAAGTTTGTTGCTTACCTAGATAGCTAAAGTTGAGTGATAGCCAGTGGCTCACTTGAATTTAGTGAAGTATGGGTCTTGGATCATTATATTCATCTGAGGAAACATTGTTTGAATATAATTCGAGTTTTCTTAAAAGTTAAGACTTCTCATTTCTTGAACATCATAACTAAACCTTTTCTTTTCTATGATTCTCAGCTATGACTGCTACTCATAACAATTCTTTCTCCATGCGATCCGTCCTTGAGAAGGACAAGTTAAATGGATCGAATTTTCTCGAATGGTATCGGAACTTGAGAATTGTTCTATAGCAGGAGAAGCGGGACTATGTCCTTGAAAATGTTCTCCCTGAAAAACCGAGAGCCAATGCTCCACATGCAGAAAGGAATGCTTGGGATAAGCATTCTAATGATGTGGTCGATGTGAATTGTCTCATGTTGGCTACCATGAACTCGGATTTGCAGAAGCAATACGAGAACGTGGAGTCGCCCGTGGAGATGATCACTAGCCTGAAAAGTATGTTTCAGGAGCAAGCACGAACTGAGAGATACCAGACGGTTAAATCTCTCATTGAATGCAAGCTACCAAAGGACAGTCCAGTCAGTCCTCATGTCATTAAGATGATGGGTTATATTGATAACCTGGGGAAGCTGGATTGTCCCATTAGCCAAGAGTTGGCTACTGACATCATTCTGCAGTCACTGCCGTCAAGTTATGATCAGTTTGTTATGAACTATAACATGAATAACTTGACAAAGACATTGACTGAGCTGCATGGCATGCTCAAGACAGCTGAGCCAAATATCAAGAAGGGCACTCCTAATGTACTTATGGTACAAGGGGGTAAGAAGTTTAAGAAACTTGGCAAAGGTAAGGGAAAGGGCAAGGCAGTCCCGGTTGAGAACCAGGACACGCCGGCGCCAGCCCCGAAGCCCAAGCCGGGCCCATCTGAGAATGATAAGTGCCATTACTGTAAAGAGCTTGGGCATTGGAAGAGAAATTGCAACAAATTCTTGTAAGAGAAGAAGAAGAAGAAGAAGACTTTCGAGACTTCATCTTCAGGTATTTATGTTATAGAAGTAAATGTTACTACTTCTGGTTCTACTTCTTGGGTATTGGATACCGGCTGTGGTGCTCATATTTGTACAAATATGCAGGGCCTAAGCAACAATAGGAAGTTGGAAAAGGGACAAGTGGACCTACGCGTGGGGAATGGAGCAAGAGTTGCTGCATTAGCCGTAGGAACATATAACTTGTCTTTACCTTCTGGTTTGGTTTTAAAGCTTAATAATTGCTACTATGTACCTGCTATAAGCAGAAATATTATTTCCATTCCTATTTTGGATGTGGAAGGATATCAGTTTTCAATTAAGAATAAATGTTGTTCTTTTGATTACAATGATATATTTTATGGTAGCAGCCCATTAGAGAATGGGCTTTATGTTTTAAACCAGACTGCACCAATCTATAACATTAACACCAAGAGATTCAAATCAAATGACACGAATCAGACTTTTCTTTGGCATTGTCGTTTGGGCCACATAAACGAGAAACGGATTCAAAAGCTCCATAGTGATGGGCTTCTGGGCTCATTTGATTATGAATCATGTGAGAAATGTGAATCTTGTTTACTAGGCAAAATGCTCAACCTGTAGAGGAAGAGCAACAGTTGGATCTACAAAGAGTTGTTGAACCCGCGCCTGTGGAGCCTGAAATTCGCCGATCCGAAAGGATCCGTCACGAACCCGAGAGATATGGATTTCTCGTAACCAATTGTCATGATTTGTTAATCATTGACTGTGACGAGCCAGCGAATTTCGAAGAAGCAATGATGAGCCCTGACTCCGCAAAGTGGCTGAAAGCCGCTGAATCCGAAATGGGATCCATGTCACAGAACCAAGTATGGACTTTGGTTGATTTACCCGATGGTGCAAGACCCATTGAGTGTAAATGAATTTTCAAGAAGAAAATTGATGTGGATGGAAATATTCAGATATATAAAGCAAGGCTAGTGGCAAAAGGTTTCAAGCAAATTCATGGTATTGACTATGAAGAAACCTATTCACCTGTCGCCATGCTTAAATCCATTCGGATTCTCCTAGCAACAGCTGCTCATTATGATTATGAGATCTGGCAGATGGACGTGAAAACAACTTTCCTTAATGGAATTCTGGAAGATGATGTGTACATGACACAACCCGAAGGTTTCATCAATCCAAATGCAGCTAGGAAAGTATGCAAACTTCATCGATCCATTTATGGATTGAAGCAAGCATCTCAGAGTTGGAATCTTCGTTTTGATGAAGCAGTCAAAAAAGTTTGATTTCATCAGAAGCGAAGAAGAACCATGTGTTTACAAGAAGACTAGTGGGAGCGCAGTTGCATTTCTCGTGTTGTATGTACATGACATACTTCTTCTCGGAAATGACGTTCCGTTGTTACAGTCTGTTAAGACTTGGCTCGGAAGTTGTTTTTCAATGAAAGACATGGGAGAAGCCGCGTATATTCTTGGAATAAGAATCTATAGAGATAGATCAAACAAGTTGATTGGACTGTGTCAAGACACTTATATCGATAAAGTCTTACACAGGTTCAGAATGCAAGATTCCAAGAAGGGCTTCATACCAATGTCTTATGGCATAAGTCTCAGCAAGAAGCAGTGTCCTGAGACACCTGCTGAGCGAGATCGCATGAGTCGGATTCCCTATGCCTCGGCGTTGGGATCCATCATGTATGCCATGCTCTGTACTCGTCCAGATGTTACTTGTGCTTTAAGCATGACGAGTAGATACCATTCGGATCCAGGTGAAAGTCACTGGACAGCAGTCAAGAATATTCTGAAGTATTTGAGAAATACTAAAGATAAATTCTTGGTGTATGGAGGAAGTGATGAGCTGGTAGTAAGTGGTTACACAGACGCAAGTTTTCAGACAGACAAAGATGATTTCCGATCGCAATCTGGTTACATCTTCTGCCTGAACGGCGGTGCAGTCAGCTGGAAGAGTTCCAAGCAGGACACTGTAGCAGATTCCACAACTGAAGCTGAGTACCTCGCTGCTTCTGAAGCGGCAAAGGAGGCTGTTTGGATCAAGAAGTTCATCACCGAACTTGGTGTGATTCCTAGCATTTCTGAGCCAGTGGCTTTGTATTGTGACAACAAGGGAGCCATTGCGCAAGCAAAGGAACCTAGATCACACCAGAAATCCAAACACATAGAAAGGCGATATCACCTTATCCGTGATATTGTGAATAGAGGAGATGTGAAGATCAGCAGAGTCCCTACGGATGAGAATGTTGCTGATCCACTGAACAAGCCCCTCCCAAGGCCTAAGCATGAGTTTCATACAACTGCTGTAGGCATTAGATTTCTTAAGATATGATCTTGATTTCAGTGGGAGTTGTATTTGTTTTTAGTTATGACATGATGTTCACAAAGACATAATAGTTATGTTATTTCAATGAAATTGTTTCAGCATTATTTAATTGTGTTAATTAAATATATATAATGTCCCAAAGTAATTTATGACATTTTATAGGCCATCAAGTATGTGACTTGATCATGAAACCCTATAAGCAATAAATGACATAAATTATAATGGTCCCTGGTCGAGGTTGTTAACGTGGGACATTAACAACCACGTGAGACTAGTATGTGAGGTGACTGATGACTATGTTTCATGGAGTCATTTAATAAGTGTATTAAAAGTAAATCACATAGATATGTGTTAAAGAACACATGATTGGACTTGACCCGTTAATGAGAACTCTACAAGATGTTATATGAGTGTCATAAGAGTTTCTCATTACGACTAAAGAGAGTAGTCCTTAGACCTGAGTTCATCATGTCCTCTCTTATATGGATTGGTTCGTCTTGACTTTGTCAAACGTCAGCCGTAACTGGTGATCATAAAGACACTGATCAGGCGTATCATGAAATATAAAAGAGACATGGATGGAACAAGATGGGATTTGTACCTCCTATATAACAGGAGTTAAATATCTCTGGGCATATCGAAGATTTGATACTGGAAATGCGTGGCCGCGCTCAAACGAGGTGATTGTCAGTCGTTTGTTTTTCATCAGTACAAATCGGGATTCGATAAACGTAATCTGGTTGAATAAGGATGACACAGTGCTTGCCTTATGCTAGATTGAGATATAGCTACAAAGGGATTAAAGGAATAGATGATTCCAGTACAAGTGGGAGATTGTTGGGAATGTCCTGAAATCTATTGTACTTGCTCTAAGTGAAAGTCGTATAGTCGAGATGAGACAATCACATAACACTAGGTAGTCATAACGCTTTGCTAGAAGCCACTTATGATCAATGAGTTGAGAACTCATTGCTAGTGTTATATGATCCTACAGGGTCACACACCTAAGCAAACTGGGCGTTAAAGACGAGGTTGATCATTAATGTAATGATCCAGTGAATGCATATGTGATATGCATTCGATATCAATGTTCTGGGATAGCATCGATCGTTGCAGATAGTGCATCGATCGATGCATTCGCGGATTAATCAGATTAATTCGGTTTAATCGTTGGTTAATTCCGTTGTGGTTTAAGCCGACATATATAAGATATATGGTCGACCTAAACTCGTCCCTAACCTAATTCACAGCCACCAGAACACAGATAGAAACCTCTCTGGAGATTAGATCTCTGTAAGGCACTAGCATCCCTGCGGTCCAGTTTGTGTGCGTGTGGATACCAGTAGAGGCGCAGCACTTGAGGCGCTTCGTGATCTCGATTACTTGAAATACTTCCGCTGCATATTCTCCAGGTAACTTAGAGATCTGATAGATTCAATTATATGAACCTTAGATCCTAGGCTCGAAATTCAGACTAGGGTTGCTAATCCTGATTAGAACTGCTAGAAATTCCTTCATCTCTTCCCCGCGCTAAACCATATCTTGGAACACACACATGGTATGTTGCAGAGCTTTGATCAATTCTCTTGTGAGCATGTAGTCTGGTCTAGAGACAGAGTTTATGCTGACATCGCAACCAGTGTTAATGGACAAACTACAATCTTACATTGCCCGTAATGGCCCCTTATGGATGCTCCCTTTGATTACTCACGAAGCTACCGAGTCAGCTTTGTGGTAAGGACAGAAACCTGTTCCCTCTGGTTGTTTACTTATCGGTGCCTACTGGTATCGTCTACTTGTTTTCTTTTGCTTAGGTCCTTCTACTTCTCTCGCTTGAGGTTGTAATGTTGAACATTGATATTTTATTAGACTGTTATAGAATAACAACAAGCATTAAAAAAAACCACATAATAAAAGACAAAAATATAATTAATTTAGGCCCATCCTACAAAAAAGGTCAAATATTCAATTTGGTTCATACAAAAAAGCCAAAAATGATATTGGGCTTGAAGCCCGTACAAGGAAATAAAAATCAAAATTCGGATAAGGGGTCAAGGTGGAATCGAACTTATATTTAGGGGGTCAGAAGGAGGAATTTTTACCAATTGAGCTGTTGTTTCCGATTATTATCATTATGCAAATAAGAGTTTTGATGTTTAAGGGGTGTCAGCTGACCCCCCTCACCTCAACCTGGGTCCGCCCCTGGTCTAGTGTGTGTAGTTGGTTGTGGTCCTTGGTTTATAACTACTGGCTTAGGCTGGTTTGTTTTAGTGTATGGGTCGCTGTGAATTTTTTCTCTTGGTTGAGTGTTGGTTTTGTCTCATCTGCTATTCGGGTAGATTGATTGTCCACTTTTTGGCTCTAGCATCTTAGCTTGCATTATTTTGATTTGTCGGGGTTTTCGATGTGGGTGCTTTTTAATCTGATTTTTCCGTTCTCGTTTTGTTTTCAGGTTATTGGGTTATTTAAGCTTCATTGGAGATTTGAGTTTCGTTTTGGGCTTCTATCTAGGTGTTACTCGGGTGTATAAGATTGCATCAGTACTTGTATCAGGGTTGTTAACAGAGAGTGTCTCTATGTGAGTCTTCAGGTTGTTGATGTTATCGTTTGGTGGGCCGTGGGCAACGACGATTTTTCTTTCTTCTTGTTCTTCACGGATATCAAGATTTGCAAGTTGGTTTTGTTATTGTTAGATTCTAGATTTTATCGGTTTATGTATGTTATAGTTGTAGTTTAGCAGTCTTTTATGAGTTTCTGTTTTCAGAGATATCTCGTTATTCTGCCGACTTAGTTTGTGGAGAATGTTTATTTTTCTGCTGGCGTTTGTATTCCATCATTATATTTTACAATGGTTAGTAAAATATAACTTTAAATGAGAAAAAAAAATCAATCAGTATTAATACCTTGGACCAACCATTTATTTTAATACAATATAGACATGAGTCATGGTCTCATGGGTGGTGTTACATACAACCATTGTTCAAAACATCGGCTTGGACGGCCGCCTCCGCTCCGGAAAAGCGGTCGGCGGCCTCCGACCGCGGCGATTTGGCTTTACTAGATCGGAAAATCAGAAATTTTGACGAAAGCTTCATTTTCTTATCATTTTACGTTCTAACATGCATTTATACGTTGGATCTATTTGGATTTCGTGTAAAAAGCAAGAAAATCGAAGTAAATATGAGTAAATCGCGATGAAAAAAAGACGCGTAGGTTTTAGGTTAATTAACAGATTGTGTCTTTGAAGAAGACGATAGACAAATTACTAATTGAGATAAAACGTAAGTTCGAACTAGTGTTCTCACAGGTCCATTAAGTGCCCAATAAACCATTGAGATACCTGACTTTCTCCAAATCTTATACAAAACTAATATATATGTAATATATAACAAAATATCTTTAAAATTAATCACATATTAATCCGCGACTAATCCTCGATTAATTATTTAGGCGTTAGGCTCATCTCGACCGTCCGACTAATTTCTAACGATTTTTCGAACTTGCATACAACAGATACACGTACAAAAATACTATATAATAATATCAAAAAGTCGAAGAAATCGGTCCAGATACAGCTATACAAATTGATTTGGTTTTACCCACAAGATTTTAAACAAGTTCTTGTTGTCTTAAAAGTATCGACTTGTTCAAAACATAAAAATAAAATTCAAGTATGATGTGGGGGAAGTCAGCATTTTTATTAGTTTACAAATATGGAAACCAAATGGACTGTGATGGCAAAATATGTAATTACATAGTTTTTAGTAATCAATTTTATTTATAAATAATATTTTATAGATATTAGACTCTAATGTCTTTTTATTGTTGAATAGTTGGGTAAAAAAGTGATTTTTCACAAAACTAATATGAGTAATCATTTTTTTGTCAACCAATAAGCATGTTTAAATCTGTAAACTTTTTTTTTTTTGGTATGAATGTTAAGAAAATCTGTAAACTTCTACGAGAGACATTGTCCCATGTGTTTTTTTATTCTTTATGTCGAAAATTTAACGGTACAGCTTTGCCCCAAACCCAAACAGAGGAAGACATGGCCCTGGAAGTATCAGGGTCATAAATATGTATCAAGAAACAATATTAACTTTTCGAACTTTTTTTTTGGATGTTTCGAAATATTTAAGGCACACAATATATATCTCAACTTTTGTAATTTTCAAAACTCTTATCTAATTTTTTTTTAAAGATTATGGAGGTATCTAAGCATATAAGTATTATTAGCCTTTCCAATTTTATTTTTGAGTTTATTCGAAATATCCAAACGCACAGTAGCCGGAACAATACAACGCCGACGCAGAATCACAAAAACAAGGAAGCAAGGACGCCCCCGCCTAGAAAGCGTATCAACATGATCCTCGGAGAATTTCCATGCCACACCGGCTCGACAAGTCCCACAACGGAACCCAGCCAGGGAGTAGGCACCGAACCAAAGAAAGAAGAGAACCACGTCGGCAAAGCAAGCAATGAGAACAAGGATACCTTCACCGCAAAAAGGAAAGAGAGACCCGGTAGGTCGCACGACGACATGCTCATCATAAAACTTCGGATAGGCAAACGCGGAACTGCAAAAGCTTTGATAGACTCCGGGAGCTCGGTCAACCTCGTCTTCACAGGAACTTTGCAGAGAATGAAACTCATTGGATGCATAGCAAAGAAACACAAAAGTACCCTCACCAGCTTCAACAGCGAAACGACGACAACAATTGGGACGATCCGACTGCCAGTACGCGCCGAATAAATCACCAGAGTCATCACCTTCCTCGTCATAGACTGACCCGCAACCTACGATGCAATTCTGGGAACCCCATGGATCAACACGATGAAAGCAGTCGCCTCAACTTATCACCAATGCGTGAAATTTCCAGTCCCAGGAGGAACCTACATGATATGGGGAGAACAAAGGGACCCAAGAACCGACCCTCCAAGCAAAAACGAAACGACAGTGACCCCTAACGAAGCACAGAGTCTGAAGCGGTCAAACAAAGAGAAAGCACCGAAGGAAGCCGCAACCCAAGGTCCGATCTTATAAACAAAACCCCTATCGCCCTTACATACTTATATATTAAAAAAAACTTGTAAAACGAAAGAACTACGGTCGACTTGATCTCTCGTTTGAGAGTACGTAGGCAGCCTTTACAAGGCCCAGTCACCCCTTTTACTTCAAAATTAAGCATGTTTCCTTCCAATAACATACTCGGACTAACCGAAATATTGACATCGACATTCTGGCCAAATGATCGATATAACTACACGCGGCCCAAAACGCAGTGGCATCGCGCCACTTTGTCGACATCTACAACCTCAATGCCGGGGCCAGGCCCGCATAAGTCTTTAGAATAAGTTTAATACGCCGAACCTCCTTCGTACAACCAAGTTCAAAGACTTCACAGGATAAGCCGGGCATGTACTCGCTCCCAAATCTAACAAGTGACAGGATAAGCCGGGCCCAAGCCCCCCCCCCTCCCCTACAAACACTTGTATATAAGACGAACACAACTTCATACTTAAAAACAACAAATAGGATAAGCCAAAACTAAACTTGCCCTTACCAGCGTTCGCAAAATACGAACCCTACCTTGAACAAAACAAAATCGCGGAATAAGCCAGGGACGAGCTTAACCCCGCCAGTATTACAAAATAGGCGCAATCCAAACGCCCTCAAAAGACAAGCCGAGCAAAACTTCACAACAAAAAAAGGTGGGAAGGGAGACATGAGAGAAAACAAAGCAAGAGCCTACATCGGCAAAATCAAACCTAACGCCTGCACCCCAAAAAGCACCCACCAAAGACAAGGCGCGATGGAATGACATCCGCTCGAAGCCATTACATTACATCGAACAATTTCTCCAAAGGATAAAAGGAAGAGCGAAGTCAGCACGAAATGATCAAGACGGCCTCACCTCCTCCTCGCCAAAAAAAAAAAGATTGTGCGACTCGCGAGCACAAACCAAATCACGACCTCCAAGGGCAAAACCCATCAAAAAGCAAGCAGACATAGGCCAACCAAAATCAGATCGGCCAACCCCGAACGAGGAATATAGCTCAGAAAAAGAACGCTCGCAATACAAACGGCGCCCACACCAAAAAGGGGGGGGGGGTGAGCCCGGAAACCTCCTACGACAACACGCAATCAAAAACAAAGGGGAAAAAAAAGAAAGGCCACACCAATAACTAAGAAAGCGATAAGTCTATCAAAATGAAGAAGCATGTGAAATATGCATCAAGCTGAGATACTTTCCAAAAAGCAGAGAAAGATAGGAGTACTTAAATCAAAAGGAAAAAGACGAACTAAAGAAAAAATCCCAACGGCCAGACACAATGAAGAACGTGTTTACAAACAAGAAAAGAGAACAGAGAAATGCGACATAACACTAAGTCATTTGGAGATCCCCAAAGCTCGCAGACCAGCAGCCACCTTGGGAGTAATAAGCACGGCGTTCAATCCCCCGGGACAGTTAACCAACTCTTCCGAATACACGTCATCATACCCAAGGTCATTGAGAGGAGTCATAAAAAATTCACCCCTCTCAAGATCTGGAACACGTAGGGCATCCAGCTCAGCTCGCAAGCGGGTATCATACTCTTTAAGCTGCTCCAGGCGAGCAGAAGGAATTTTAAATCCCTCCTCTACAAGAAGTTGAAAAGCGCCAAGCACGGCAATAGCTTGATGCAACTCCAACAACTTGTTCATTGCCAGGATATCGTCTTTCCTACCCACCCTGATCTTATAAAGGCGTTCAGAAGCCTTCTCATACATCATCCGCCTCTCGAAAAGGACAACTTCTTCACTCGAGGAACGCAGCCGATCACGCTCGGACTTAAGAGACTCAACCTCGGCTCTGAGAGAACAAACCAAGTCTCTACTTTCATCCTCGGACTCCCGCCGTTCTTTTTCAAGACCAAGAATCCGAGCCTTGAGTTCGACATTTGCAATCTCGACCTCAACAAGCTTCCTCTGAACATCCCTGGTCCCCGCAAGGACTGTCGCAAGCCCACGATTTTCTCATTGAGATCCTCCTCTCTGGCCATGGCCGCTCGGAGCTCCGCCGCGTAGGAATCCCTAAGTTGATTAAGATTAGCAAAAGCCTGACTAAAACCAAAAGAAACACAACAACATAAGAAACAACACCCCCACAAGCCGCAAGAAACAAGCTAGAAAAGACGTTCACCATCGCGAAATACTGACTCATATCTTGCTGAACCTTGGGTTCGAACAACTAGTCAGTATGAACCAAAAAAGGACGAGGGTTCAGGCTCAAATACAAGAAAAGTTTCATACTAGAAAGCTTATCATGGATAATTAAACCAGGTCCATTATGGCAAAACTCGAACGAGCCATCTATCGCCTTCAAGACCTCTGTCACCTTCGAGCCATCAATCGCTGACGAACCATCTCCCGTCAACGACCCTCTCGACCGGTGATTCGCGACGCGATCAAGAACCATCCGAACGTCCGGATCGAATCGACTTCCCACACGATCCAGCTCCTCGGCAGATATACCGAATCCAGCAAAATCGGCAGATACGTCATCCACCTCCGACCTACGCCTCTTTCTGTTCAGACGACTTCGATTCCCATCAGAATCAGAGTCGCCACCGTTTCCTCGAAGGAACCCGTGTCATTAGAAGACAACCCCTCTTCACCTCCAGCATCGCCTTCGTCACCATCGGTCCTACCTACTTCATCATCGAATACTTCCGTATCGATGGTCTGATCCTCTGGAGGAGTCGCCTTCTCTTTCTCAGCCTGGCACGAAAGTGTCAACGGTCTATTAGTCACCTGCTCGACCGACTAGGCAGCGCGAACACTCTCAACTGAACCGCGAACTGGAAGACTATTCACAACGATAGAAAGGACCCTCATGACATAGTCCGGCAACTCATCCTCCCTCCAAATCATTCTCTAAAACTTCAAATGAAAAGGAAAGGAAAATGAGACAATCACCGAAACAGTCAAAGAAACCACCTCGAGTAAAGATCTTCGAGAAAATTCCAAAGGAAGGGAGATGCAATTCCGTCACGAAACGAAACACGCCCCTCCTTCTAGCGAATCGCAAGTAAAGAAAGGGAAAGGTATTGGAAAGCAGCAATTTGCAAAGATAAATACAGAGCAGAATTCGCAATCACCCAGAAGAAGCAGCAGGAACCGAAAAGACAAGGTCTTAAGTACCAAAAGGAAGGGTTTTCCTTGCGAGAACACGAAGAATCATGCTTTTCAATTCGCTTCCTTTTGCTTCCATAAAAACACAATAGAATCCGATGGTGCGAATGGTATCGATCGAAGCAAAGCGACCTAACAAGATTTCCGCCTGACTTAAATGCTCGAAGAAATTCGCCGACTCCAAATAGATCGCAGATCGATGAACTTGGGGGGGGGGGGGCTAATTGTTGGATATGGGTTTAGCACCTATCCATAAGCCCATTGGAAGTCTTGCCAAATCAACAATTTCATCTCGGCCCAAGAAGATAAGCCCGCTAAGGAGTCAACGGCCCAAAAGGAAGTCAGCCTCAAAGCACTATAAATAGGACCCTGCACTCTTTATTTTAGACACATTGTAACTTGCGAGGGTGCCGAACTACTCTTATAAAGCTCCGAGTTCAAGCAATATTTAGGAAATACGTCATTCGACGGACTCCCATCTCGTACCATCATGTGTTTGTTATGTTATGGATGGTAGATCTGTATATAGTTCTCATATATATTTAAGAATTTATTTATGCTCTTTTCTTTACAGAATCGTTTTTTTTGGGGTCTTTTCTACTGAATGTCATAATTTAAATCCGAAATTGTATAGGACAATTTATGATTACATTATGCTTAAATAATTTTACTACTGAATCCTGTCTAGATGGGTGGGTCCGCATATTGGACAATGTTCTATTTATAAAACAGGTCTAGTCTGTATTTTTAAACACTGATTTTACTATTTTATTATAGATTTATGAGAATTATTACATCAACAACTCTATCAGCGGATAATTTTTACCGTCCTATGAAGATCCACGCCTGCCGGTTCTACATATCCTATGATTTTCTTATACTAAATCGTTTTATGAAGATCTATGTTTGACGACTACATCTGCAACACGCTGAAGACCTCATACAACTTTATCTCCATTAATCTGCATTAATAGATAATAAATCGCATCTTCTGGGATTCGAACCCCAGACCTTCTGATGTAGAAACATTAATGAACTCTTAATCAAACCATTGAACCAAGGGAGCTTCCACAATATCGTCTGTATATCTATTTCATCATATGACCGTATTGTTTTTTTTTTTGTATGTAAACACATGCATCCAAAATTACTAGTTACACTGGCTTACTCATGGATCTTGTGATTGTTTTTTTTTTTTAATGCAGCTTGTGGAGTATGAGAAGATGATATATCTAGATGGAGACATACAAGTGTTTGATAACATCTATCATCCTTTTGATTCTTCTTCTGGTTACTTGTATGCTGACAGAGACTGCTTTTGTGAAGGTAGTTGACTAGTTGGTTTAAAACTCTTCAATATAAGATGGTTATTGCCAACAATCACCAGAAAAGGTGACATGGCCACTTGGCCAGTGGAGACCTATGGTCCTCAGCCGCCAATGTACTTCAACACTGGTATGTTGGTCTTTGAACCAAATCTCTTTACTTACAAGGATATCCTTCATGTTGTTAAAGTCACTACTCCAACCTCTTTTGCTGAACAGGTCTGAATTTTAATATTTTTTTAATTGTCATTATTTGATTTAACTTTATATAATTTAAGACTAATATTTTTGTTTATTTTTTAATAGGATTTTCTGATTATGTATTTTAAAAACATTTACAAGCCAATCCCTACAACATACAATCTCGTAATGGCTATGCTTTGACGTCACCCTGAACATGTTGACCTTGATCAAAATCAAAGTTTTTCATTACTGTGCCAAAGTACGTTTTATTTTCTTTAATCATCAATATTTTCTTGACATATTTAGATATATCTATATATAGTTACTAAAGTTTTATATTTTCTAATTAACTTTATAGGGTTCGAAGCCTTGGAGGTTCACTGGAGCTGAAGAGCATATGGATAGATACAATATCAAAATGTTGGTGAAAAAATGGTGGGAGATTTACAATGATTCAGAGTTTGGATTACAAGAACTTTGCTGAGACTGAGTTAAAGCTTAACCCCATCATCACAACCATGGCTTCCAAGGAATCAGTCGGGGATTGCCTTACAAGCTGTAAAGACCCGTTTTTGGAGACCCCGAAATGACGTCGTTAGGACAAGCGTCTATGCCTGAAGCCTAGCCGACATGTCCACCCATGGTCTCATAAGTCTTGTGCACGCTTCCTCCTATTCAAAACTACCAACTCCACCAGTACTATATTTCTGCTAAGTCCTGAAAGGAAAAGAAGGGGAAGGAAAGAGGGGTGAGTAATTGGAGAATTACTCAGT
Organism: Orychophragmus violaceus; assembly: GCA_030180135.1. NCBI lineage: Eukaryota > Viridiplantae > Streptophyta > Magnoliopsida > Brassicales > Brassicaceae > Orychophragmus > Orychophragmus violaceus. The sequence goes on along the minus strand of CM058236.1, from coordinate 58,421,637 downwards.
GAGAACGATTTGGACCAACCAAAACCATACGATCCTTGTACGACTTAACGCCTAACCAAGAATCAAACGGTTGTTAGAAATATTATATAATACTTATATAGTGCGAGAATATAAACACAAAACAAACAATGGAAGCATCGTGACCCCCATGCATAAACGCGCCATGCTCGTACCCGACTCGGCCACGACACTAGTTCAAGCCACTGGGCCCATAGAGACATATAGCTCGTACCCGACCTCCACCCAAACTCTCATCCTGCCACCCGGCCCGAAGCCACACACACCCGACCCGAAGCCATACACACCTGGCCCGAAGCCACAACCCGGCCCGAAGCCAAAACCATTGAGGGCTCGTCACACCCCCTCCGGACGAAAAAAAGACGCGTTACCTTACCGGCCTACGCGCCCTGCACATAACTCCCTTATGGGAACCTACCACAACTACTCAACACATATCCATCAATCACCACACAAGTTTCCGGTTCGCATTCTAATCCGTTTTAACATGCCATGTAGATTCTTTACGCATCATCTCAATCAGCACACAATATTAGTTCGATTATCCCAATCACATGACACTCAACAACATCTATCAACCTAACATCATTCTCAATTCACAATTTCAACAATAGTTTATATATATATATAGTTATAGATATATTCTATAAGCGGATATAGCTATAGATTGTTAGTTAAAGTACTTCTTATAAACCTAACGACACTATCCTCCATCATCAACACTTATCACACAACAATCAACGAAGCCAATTCAATCTAACCTAGACATTACGAAGCAAAACAACACGCATGAATCAAATCAGGACAAACCGCCTCACTTTGGCCATAATGTCGACGACGATGATCGATAACGAGCTGGAATGGACTGCGACCGTGATCGCGGAAAGAGCACATGTCTATCCATGATCTAAAGCCCTAGATCGGTTCTACTTCAACCGAGAGCTACATCTATGTGTTTAATAAGTCCATGCAAATATTTGTATCAAGCGGGATCCGCTTTCCCAACTGAAAACACATACATAACTAGACAATTCACATATTCGTCATGAACAAACATATTTTACAAAACATATCATAATTTCGAAATTGTAAGTCGGAATTGGGTGAGTTTTACCGTTTGGGAAAGCTGAGACCTAGAGCTTTCCAACGACATATTGTGCGTTCCGTGGATCCTTGCGGATAAACGTTAAAACATGAATCAATATGACGGCCGAAAGTGCTTTGATCTTAGATCTGCATTGGAAAAAGTGGTAGATCGAAGAAACGTGATTAGATCTCTGATCTAACACCACATGGGATTGAAATACGACATGAGGAGGTGAATAAGAGATATGATCGAGATTGGAGATCCACTTAACCCTGAAGAAGAAGCGCATAGATGAAGCAAGAGAAGAACAAGATCGGAGGTGGTGTACGACGGAGGAAGACGGTGGCTGTCGACGGTGGATCGCGGCTGGTGGCTGACGACATCTTCGGTGGATCGCGGCTGGGCTCCATCTTCGGTAGGGCTTCACCGTCTCATCTCATTCTGCATTTTCTTCTTGGGTGGCTCTTCTATTTATTAAAAAAGAAAGGAAACCCTAGATTAAATGTCGGGCTTAAGAACTTTTGGACTTTAACAAAAAAAATTGAAATCCAAGAATTGGGATGTTACACAGGGCATGCTCCCTCGGCCTCATAATCAATCTTTATGTGGAATCTCTATTTTATGTCACTTTATGTTTTTCCTTTTAATGCAAAGTTAAGCTATATATATAATCTTTTTATAGAATTATATAGCAACCTCTATTATGTTTTATGTTTGTGAGATCGAGTGGTTTGGTCTTGTGTGTTTGTCAAAGCAATTTGTCAATGACAACAACCTCGATCACCGTCAGTGTGCTTTTGTGTCTCACTCTCTGATTATTGTTTATCATTTATCAATAATAAGAATACTGTTTTGGATTTAAAGAAGAGGGATCACTGCATTTCCAATTTAGCAAAATGAAGACATCGTTTAGTTGTAGGCTAAGAGCATTGCTACAGCCACTCTAGCTGCTGTCAGAAACGCAACTGCAACCGCAACCGCAACCGCTTTGAAATATATACGAGACTATATCAGACATAAAGTACGTGACAACTAGCAGGTGAAAGCTGAGTACGAGCTTGAGGAGACGAATAAATCATCCTCCACTCAACACTGAATTCCCCGTTTTGCCCCTCACTCACTCTACCTTCCGCCACGTTAAGCCCTCCAGCCACCACGAAAATTCGGTCTTCAGCTCCTGTCACGGCGAAAGGACGCTGCATCGTCTTCCTCGGGAGCTTCTCGCCACTCACATACCTCCACGTGTCGTCATCGGATGAATAAACCTTCATCGGAAAATCGCCGTGCTCCGAGATCACGAACAGTCTGTCCCGGATCACGACGCTCACACCCGTCCACCCTTCTTTCATCCCACCGCTCATCTCTCTCCACGTGTCTCCATCGGAATCGTACACCTGTCCCATCGGTGGAAACATAAAAGGCCACGCCCAACCTTCCGTCACCAGCATCTCTTTCCCGATCACGGCGGAGTCGTACTTCGCCAACACCATAGGAAGTTTCGCAGTTTCCTTCCACGTGTCGCTCTCTGGATCATACGATTCGACTTCCGTCGTAGCTTCTCCGATTCCGTCCAAACTCCCACCGACGGCCATTATTTTACAATTTAAATTCCCGGCGACGAAGTAAGTCCTCGGACTCAACATCGGAGGTGCGAACGACCAACGGTTCGTCAAGGCGGTGTAAACGACGGCAGAGCGCCTGGACTCGCCGCCCCCGAGGACGAAAAGCTTCCCCTGACGTGGGATCGCCGCGCAGGAGAGCGCGTGAGGAGACGAGATCTTGGTGAAAGAGTTTGGCATCGGAGGTAAAACGAACCAACGGCCGGATGAAAGATCGAGGGATTGCCAGTGAATCGTGGCCGTCGATTTGTTGAAGGCGAAGACTAAGAGGTAAGGAGAAGAGATGGAGAGAGATTGCTTGGAAAAGAGGAATCTAGGGTTCGTGATTGTTCTGTTCCAAGAAGATGAAACGGAGCGAAAGAGAGCATGGTATGGGTAAGGAAGACGAAGGAGACAAAGCTCAGCGATCTCGTTGGGTAAACCTGGGATCAAAGGCTGAGACTTTGTTCTTGTTTCTTCATCTTGTTGATCAATGCTAGTTTCTGTTTTTGTCATTGTTGTTTTTGAAAGATTCAGAAATGGTGAAATTTGTTTAGATTGTTTATAAAAGGAAAAAGTAAATGCAGAGTTGTTGGTTAAAACTCACAAATGAGAAAACAACTTTAAAAAAATTATAATTCTAAAAATATGCAAAATTATTATGAACGTAGTTGATTGACTGATCTGGTAAAAGGTATCAATCGAATAAATGGGAAGGTGGATGGAGGAGAGAGTCTCGAGAAACTCGTGTTCCAAACAAGTCCACGTTTGTGTGTCTGTGTCTGTGTAGAGGCCAAAATTGATTTGCTTTTATGTCCGTGCATTTGAGATTGTGTATCTAGATTAGGACAACCTTGCTAGATACACGTTCAATTTTGCAGTCATTGTTTACAGAGATTAATAGTATTTTACAAGAAATTTTTTCTTTTTTCTTCAATCTCATTCTTGGTACTGGTTTGTGAAGAAATCCGGCTGCATTATTGCATAATCAGACATATTTTACTTCAGCATCTTTATTTTTCTTCAGTTCTTGAGTGTAAGAGAAGAATTTCAGAGATATATGTTTAGTTATTTTATTTTTGAATTTTCCTTCGTTTGAGCGATGCATGCAGTGTTTGACTTCATATAAGATAGTTGGCTTAGTTTCATTGTTAATCCTACTACTAGATCGGATGTGTCGGCTTATTGATCTCAACCATACACATTTTTTATTGGCTTTATCGAATGCGATAATATCAACATGATTAGAAGAAGTAGCCAGTGTGAAAACGTCATGATATAGTGGTGCCGTCGACTGTAAAAATGCATCATGTTTGTGATCAGACTTTATGTAGATCTGATAAATATTCTGCATCTGCAAAACTAACAATTTGATATTTTTATTTTTCAAGATAAAATAAACATAAATAAGTAATCCCTTGAAGACAATGAAAGATTTGTTTAATCTCATTCTAGTGTCTTCGCACATGGATAAACCGAATCTTGCCAAAAAATAATGACAAATGATATATTAGGTTGAATGCAATTTGCAAGATACATAAGTGTTCCAGCTGCACTTATATATAATACTTTATGATCAAGTGTTTCTTCATTTTCTTCATGTGGTCGGAATGGATCATTATCAACACTGGATGATCTAACGACCATAGAAGTACTCAAAAGAGTTGTCTTATCCATGTTAAATCATTTAGCACTCTTTTGATATAAGTACATTGGTGCACGAATATACCCTTTTGAGAATGCTTAATTTATAGTCCAAGACAATAATTTGTTTATCCAAGATCTTTCATCTCAAATTTTCGTTTCTAATCATTTGATACTTTTATGAATCTCATCATAAGACGATTATGCCACATATGTCCAAATTTCTTTAGCCTATATAATGATCTTTGCAAATTTATTGCATATAACTCTTTTGGTTTGTAGCTTAATGTTGCTTGCATTGTAAACCCATCGGGAGTTCTCATGTAGATATCAATATCTAGAGATCCATATATGTATATCATAACGACATCCGTAAGACGTAAAGGCTCTCCATTCAATACCCTTAGCCCTACATCCACATTTGGAATTTCACAGAAAGTATTATTTATCTCAGAGGGGTCTACGAAAAATTCATGCCTAGGGTATAGCAGAATGAACCAATGTGAATAAGTGTATGCTTTGTTGCCCGAACTCATCAGGAATCTAAACGTGATTTCATCCATAACTAAAGAACCTAAAGCCATAATATGAGCTTTGTATATCATAATCTCATTTTTATTTTATTTTTTTCGAATGAAGACTCATTTGTATTTAACTGGTCTCACATATACATATGTGAGTATAATGGGCCCGAACACTTCTCGTTTATTAAGCGAATCTAGTTCGACTTATACTTCATCTTACCATTTTTCCTATTATGCCTCTTTTGTCATTTAGATACAGATTATAGTTATGAATCTTCAGTTTCCTCATTTATTTATTTTGACACAATATTAGAGAAAACATCATCAACAATATATGTTCCATTTATTTCCATATCCTTTTATTATGGATGAAGTTGATAGAAATCTCATTATTTCTTATAAATCATGACATTTTTAATTTTCATTAGTGTAATACTCTGTGTCTGACAGATAATCAGAAAGTCAATGGAGGACAATTTCATAATTTATGGAGTTAAGGGGTATTTTGGTAATTTTACAAAAATGCAAGACGGAAGCATAGACGGACCAAATGATTATATTTAATTATGCACATACATTGTGGGGGTGATACATGCACATACATTGCACAACAAAATATTATTTGGTGAGAAAGATCAGGTGATGTTTCTCGACCAAACACTAATTATAGTGGGAATACTTGAATGAACTTGATCTTATCCGAATGAGTGCTTCCAAATGCAATAGAGTATATCTCCATAAAGAGGTTGGAAGTTTTGATAAACGGTCTTGCAATTAATTGCAACCGTTTAATTAATGAGTCAGCCAATCATTTTGTATATAAACATGAGCTACAAAATGTCCAACATCAATTCTCGTTACCTTTGAATGCTTGGGATGTGAATTTACCAGTTTTTTCTAATCTAACTCTTTTATAGCCTAATCAGGAAACTGAGCTTGCAGTTTGATTATATGAGTTAGAAATTCGGAAATGCTACATTTCGAGATGATAAACACAAACATGTGACCATATGGTGGATAAATTAATATCATAAAATAGTGGAATGGTCTACGTGATAGATGTACTGGTCCACCTACATCTCCAAGAATTCTTTCAGGGAACTTTGTTGATTATTCTACATCTCCTACACAAAAAGGTTATCAGCCAAGAATGAGGAAACCTGAAGGCCTTTTAGATTCTTTAATTATCTCACTGAGCATGAAGGATTCCTGTAAACAGTTGCTTCTTGTTGGAAGAAACATATCCGCTTATTCACTCGAGATCTACCCTACAACGATTCAGCAAAAAACTAAAGCTACAAAAATCACTATGGAGATCTTCCAAAGACAACAAAACAAGCTTTCAACGACTTATGCCTATGCCAACAAGCGGTTTTAACTGACCCTAGCCGAACAACACTAGAAGCTGAATCTGAGGCATCAGAAAAATGGAACAAACTGGCGACAATAGAGGAAACATTTTACATGAAAAAATCATGTGGGAAAGAGATAAAAGCGGGAGATAGAAATACAACTTTATTTCATTGGGTAGCTGAAGCTAGACAAGCAAGAAATGGTATTAAGTGTCTACTGAACAGTAGTGGAGATACGATAACAAATATCTCAAACATTAAAAAAGAGTCTGTGGGATACTTCCAACAATTCTTCAATGTCAAGATGAAGCAACTAGAGAAGCATCAGCGATGGACCTGAATAACCTTTTAACGTTTAGATGCACAACATCTGATAGAGGGAGGCTAAAATCGCCAATAACAACCACAAAGATAAAAGAAGCCTTGAACTCACTACCAAATGGCAAAGTCTCTGGACCTGATGGCTACACAAAAGAGTTATATGTGGAAGCATGGCCAATTATTGGGAGGAACGTTTTTACGGCAGTCCAATCTTTCTTCATCTTTGGATTTCTACCATCTTGTAATAATCCCACCATCCTCTCATTGATTCCTAAATCAGAAAATCCAAGAACAATGAAGGACTACCGTCCAATTTCATGTTACAACCTACTGTACAAGGTGGTTTCAAAAATTTTGACCAACAAACTAAAGACTATTTTACCAGAAGCTATAGATCCAAACTAGTGCGCTTTCATAAAGGGGCGGCTACTCTCGGAGAACATACTTCTGGCATCAGACTAGTGAATGGTTCTCATAAGCAGACGATCTCGAAAAATGTGCAATAAAATTTTACATATCAAAGGCTTTTGATACGTTCAAATGGTCTTTCATTTTATCAGTTTTGAAATCAATGGGTCTTCGGTATCTATTTATCAAATGGATCCAAGTATGCATCACGACAGCTCACTTCGCAGTATCGATTAATGGATCTTTGGAGGGATTTTTTCCGAGTGACTGCGGCATAAGACAAGGGTGTTCATTATCACCTTATCTATATGTCATTCTAAACAACTTCCTATCAAAAATTCTGAATAATGGGGCAAAAGAAGGAAGGTTTGGTTATCACCCAAAATGCAAAAAGGTTATGATCACTCATTTGAGTTTTGCTGGTGACATTTTAGTATTCACAGATGGTGAAACAAGTTCGATTGGGGGAGTCATGAAGATCATGGGAAATTTTGTAGATATCGCTGGCATGTTCATTAATCCAGCAAAGTTGTCTATTTTTACAAATCAAAGTAACATCGGTTATATTTTACCGACATCGGCTGAGTTTGGGTTGGGAATAGGCTTCTTACCTATTAGGTATTTGGGACTTCTCCTAGCAACAAAAACTCTCATAAAACTGGATTATAAACCATTGGTGGATAAGATAAGAGCAAGAATGCTTTACTGGTCATCAAAACCTTTGTCTTTGATGGCCGTTTGCAGCTCCTCAAATCTGGGATTTAAGGGATAATCAACTTCTGGAGATCATCGTTTATCCTAACAGCTAGATGCTTGGATGCAATCGAAAGCTTATGCAGCAGATTTCTCTAGTCGGGAAAACCGAACAAACATCATATTGCTAAAGTCGCGTGGAAGGATATTTTTTTCCAAAAACAGAAGGAGGTTTAGGGATAAGAAGCCCGTATGAATCAGTAAAGGTATTCACTCTAAGCTTAATTGGATTTTCACTTTATAGGGCTCATTATGGGTAGCTTGGATTCAACATTACCTGCTAAAAATGGATCTTTCTGGGAAGTAAAAGAAAGTGCAAACGGATCATGGATTTGGAAAAGATATTTAAAAGCAGAAATAAAGCTTACCCTTTCATTAAGTTTGAGATTGGGAATGGGAAGACAGATTTCTTTTGGTATGACGATTGGCTAAAAATGGTAGTCTTATTAGCAGAACGGGAGAGCTAGTTACAATATGTTTTTGGATACATAGAAACGAAAGAGTAGCAGAAGCAGCTACAACAACAAATTGCCGTCTAAATGGGGAGCGGACTCGTTCTTTCCAACAGATTGTGAGCAGTATTGAAGCCCATCATGTACCTGATAGTGAAAGAGGAGAAGATATTGTGCTATGGAAACACAACAAAGAGGACTATCGTGAACATTTCTCCGCGGCAAAAACATGGAGCCAGCTGAGACATACAAAACTGGTGACAGCATGGAATAGTACAGTTTGGTTCACCCAAGGTACACCAAGATATTATTTCATCACTTGGCTAGCTGTGCTGAACAGATTATCAACATGTGAGAGGATGAGATCATGGAGACTAGTTTAAGGGTGTGTTTTTTGTGGCGAAAAGGATGAGACAAGAGATCACCTTTTCTATGCTTGTCCATATACATATATGGTATGGTTGGAAATAGCAAAAGGTTTGTTGGGAGACAAAATAAACCTGGATTGGACAGACACCTTAAACTACATTGAGCAAAGGAAATAATTGACGATGGACTACATCCTACTTTGTTTGGCGTTGCAGACAAGTATGTACCACATATGACGTGAACGAAACTCAAGAAGACATTAAAAGGGAGTAATACCAGCAATAACTTACTCGTATGATTGAAAAGGCAGTACGAAACAAGGTGGTGACTCTGGATTACAAATACCCTCATAAACTTTGAGACTTGTTACGAAGATGGTTTGAAGTTGGGAAACTGTAATCATTTATGCATTTCTTAAGGCTACTTTTAGTATTTCTTTTAAAAGTGTATCTTTCTAGTAGTTTTCATGTGAAAAGTCCAATAGTATTCCTTGTAACAACTACCATCTGATAAATAACTTTGAAATTTCATCCGAAAAACGGTTAGCATCACACACTTACACAAAGGAGGAGCACCAACTACAGGTGATGACTGCTGTCGGCAGCACAAACAAAAATTTAAGGCGAATTGTGGAAATAGAGAGGAAAAATAGGTTATGTTTTTTTACTTTCCATAATTCTAGTTGGTATCAGAATGGTTTTAATTCTTTAAACTAAAAATATTTTTTTATTTTTTTAATTTTTTTATTTTTTTATTTTTGAACTAGATTTTTTTTTTTAACCTACATATTTTGTCTATTTAATTATTTCTTCAAATTTTATCTATATTTATATTGGACTCATGATTAATGCCTCAATATTTATGGATAATTACGGGAATAAAACATATTTATTGATATTAAATTAGACAAAACATTAAATCCATGTTAAACTGAGTAGAAAATAATTTCTCACCCGACAAATAATATTAGTGTGTCATTACTCTTATATATATTTCTTTTTAAAAATTAGGCAATTACTCTTATATTTTATAACCAAATATTGTGCCTAAATGTGCCGAAAACAAAACATTTCTTCTTCTTTTTTAGAGTGATTTACATATTAAGTCACTTTCAGTTTATGAAATAACCGAATAAGACATTAGTTACTGTATATTTTTTCAAGGCAAATATTCTTATATAGCCCTTACAGCTTCCTTCTCTCACACTATCCTTTTACCTTCTTTTTGTCTAATATATTATATTTTTCTCTTTTTTCTCCTCTTTTTATTCAACTTTTAAGCTTTAAAAAAATATATATTACTATATTTTTTGGTACTATAAATAGTAATATTCTTACTTTATATTATAACAACAATTTTGATATATTCTAGTAACTTTTAAATCAAATTTTGTGGACATTAAAAGTTGTCAGTAAACCCTTTCCATAATTTGTTGTCATAATCTATAATGTTCATTACACAAGTCGATGTGGACACCATCCTACAAAATGTTGTATATTATATTGTGGAAGTATCATTTACGGATAATCTAGACAAAATAATATGGACAAGCGTTGATATCAATTATATCCATATATTCACGATAACTAGTACAATCAAGATATTTACGTGGATAACCATTAATCGGAAGACCACATTAAACTGGTAATTATCAAATAAAATTGTACACTATCACTTGTCCATATTACGTTGTTCATGTTAATGTATCCTTATTCTACGAATGTCTACATATATTAGAAATATATGTATTAATCATATATCTCGAAAAAACACTACATAACTAAAATAAAACAGTACGTTTAAAAGACACTTTACATACTAATGTACACATAAACATGTCGACATGGACGAGGAAATAAACATATATAGACTGATGATATATTATGTGAATATCGACTATGTAGATATGTACACCTTTTTACAATCGAGGTGGACATTATTATACAAATCGACGTGGTCACAATTTGCAATAACTATCGACATTTGCTTGTCTATGTTATGTTATCCACGTTAACCGTAAATACATATTCCATATATGCATCCACAATATACTTATCTATTTTTATTACGAGCAACGTGGACAAAGTAAAATGAACAAATTTTGATATCAACATCTCATAACCGTGTCCACATTGATTTTTTTAAAAATACTTGTCTATTATTCTTTATCCACGTACTCGTAAATACTCATTCAACAATATAATACCTAATATGAATGTTAACTCGGTAAAAATCAGACTATCTTGAATATATTTCCTATTTATGTATCTAATTTATATTTAATCCATTGAATTTAAATCGTATCTATTAGGACACATTCTTATCCATAAAACTTGATATAAAAGTTATAAATATATACAATTTGGTGTCTTGATATAGAGAAAACAAAATTTAAAGTATAAAAAAATATTTTTTATTATTTTATTTTTTTTAAACTAAAATGTGAGAGATAAAAGAAGGGAGAGAAAAGTAAGAAAGAAATGAGAGAAGAGTAAACAAGAAGAGAGAAAGAAAAAGAGATATAAAAAGATAGAAAAGTTGGGAGAGAAAGAAATTGGCTAGGGGTAAGTTGATCAGTATATTAATCATAAAGTGCTTCAAAACATCAGTGTTTTAAATTACAACTTGAAAGGTGTATATACCCTTTTTATCAAAAAAAAAACAAAGAAAGGTGTCTTTTTCAAAAAAGAAAAAAAGAAAGGAAAGGTGTCTATACCCATGTAAATATCTCTTTTTTTATCGTTGTTGGTAGTAGGTATAGCTGGGAATCGGGTCAACCCGCGATCCGCGAACCCGACCCGCGGCGGGTTAAGTAAAATTTTGATCCGCTAAAATCCAACCCGCCAAACCCGCGGACTCAAAACCTTGACCAGCATCTGCCCCGTTTAATTTTGCGGGTACCCGCGAGTAACCCGCAAATATTAAAAATATTAAATATTTTTTAATTATATATATATTTTTAAATAAAAACAAAATTTATTAATAAAAATTTAATATTAAAACGTAAATTTATAATTTGTATTTAAAAAACTAAGTATTTTAAATAAATTTTATATATTTTATTTTATTTTAAAATTTAAACACTAAAATTTACAAATATTAATAAAATATTAAATTTAAATTTAAAAAAAAATTAAAATTGCGGGTACCCGCAAACCCGCATTGTAAAATTTCCCAACCCGCAACCGCCTCGCCAAAAAAAATTCCAACCCGCACCCGCCCCACAAAGTTAAAAAAAAAAAAAAAATTCGACCCACACCCACCCCGCAACGAATCTAGCGGGGCGGGACCCGCGGGCTTTGAATCAAATTCCCAGCACTAGTAGTAGGAATAAGAAAAGCATAAACCATCTTAAACCGATAAATAATAGTAGCAAAAATTACTTTGGTTTAAACTCCGGTATATTTACCCGCATCCTAACCGGCAATCAAGAGAAGGAAATAAAACAATGAACCTGAGACACGTTTACCAACAAGACAAAAAAAAAAAGGAAATACAACTGGAAGTTAAATGACCGTTAAAGAATTGTTTCACGAAAAGGAAATAACTGTAAGTACGAAAAAGGAAAGTGAAAATTGGCATTTACGCGTTTAAATCCTCTCGGCCGTAGCTTATAAATACAGAACACACCTCTCAGTTAGTTTAGGTATCATCGCAATTTTCTTATTTCACAACACACTCTTTGTTACGACACATCTCTTTCTCTTACGACTCATCTGATCTGATTTTTGTTGTTGTTGAATTTCAACGACGAAGAAGATGGAAACTAACTCACTCAAGCTAGAAATCACTGCACATGCAACACCTCAGGGTCTGTCCTTAGGGTTTTTAAACTCGTTGTTCATAAGCCAACGTCGGGAAATCGAAGAATTTCTTGTAGACGAGAACGATGATGGTAATATCACGAGTCTTCGTTCTTACCCCGATTCTTCTTTCTCCGACAAACTATCCCTTGTCAGATTGCAAAACTTTGCACCGACCACCGTTCATCAACTTATCCATAGCCGATTCAACGACCCTGTCTTGTCTCGACTTATAACCGATCGGATTGTTGTCGAATCCCGACGGAGAGACTTGCCACGTGGACCCTTGCTGATGACGGTATTCCTCAAATTTACCAAGAAAGACTACATCGTCTCGCCTTCTAATTCTGCACCTTGGACAACAAAAGTAGAAGGATCTTGTGCCATCTGTCTAGAGGAGATGTCGGAGTCGGAATCCCTCTGCCAACCGCCTGGTTGTGTGCATATGTTTCATGAAGGTTGTTTCGTCAAGTGGTTGGATCGACATGACTCATGCCCTCTCTGTCGCCAATCGACTAACCCGTTAACCAACAAACCGAGTCAAGCTTTGAAGAAGTTAACAGTGGCTTAATTAGGGTTTCTTCAAGTAATGATTATGTTTTGGGATTTGGTTTATCTTTGCCGACATAGGTTAATTAGGGTTTCTCATTTGTTTATGTCTCCATCTCGATCGAATTTTTGTTTAAGTAGATTTAATGAAATTCTTCTCATTCATTTTCTCGTCTCACAATTCACCGCATCATAAATTTTCATAACAAGCTTGTTTCTGGTAATCAGATGTACCTTGATCACAAAGTATACGAACTATACTTGAAGTCGAAGTATTAAACCAATAGCATAATAGCAGGCTTAATAATATGGAAGACAAGACAAAACAGGATCAATCCAATATCAATTTAAGCAGAAGTTACATTGCTAAAGTAGTTGCAGAAAGATACTAGATCGATAAAAAGAAGATAAAATGCAAATTATGAATATTGAAAATCTCTCAACTCACCAGGCGATATAACTGACTCTTATCTACTGATTAGCAGCACTCTAGATGATCAAAGCTCGACATGCTTGAAGTGATACTCATCGATTGTAGAGTATATAAGACCATCGCCTTCCAGTGACTGAATAACACCCCTGTGTAGAGACACCAGATACAATAAGCAAACCCATGGAATCAAAAACCAAAACTTGTAGAAAGAAAGAGGCATACTCTAGCTTGTTCTTTGGGATCTTCAATTGCTGGGCTATTTCATCCAAGTGTATCCCCTGTTGTCTTGCACTGCAGTAAACATATAACAACAATTATCAAACACAACTTTAGGTGGTTGCAACGGGTGAAACAAACTCAAGTATGAAACTCACGTGCAAGCAGGTTGCTTAAGATAGTCTAGAATCATATCATCTAAGTTCTTGCGCCCATTTCCATCACTGTTTTGAGAGGACACCACCTATATGAGAGCAACGCAGATTAGATTTTAACGCACATGAGTCATAAGTCATATAGAAAAAAAAAAAAACAGCTTTGGTATATCTCAACATACAGGGTTCAATGTGGTTGCCTGGTTTGTGTTAACCGATGAGTTCACCATATGAGATTGAGTGACATCACCAACTTGCTGTCCCAACTGAGTTACCACACATGTATCAGAGACGACATGAATAGAAAATTGTTAGCTTACAACAACAACAACAGAGTTAATTCTTTTGGTATGTTCTTAACCTGTGATTCAGAGTTCTGGGAATAGAAGTGTATACACTCGATATAGTGAAAAGTCACCTCGTTGAAGTCTATAATAGGTCTGCAAAAGAAATCAATCTTTAATACTCAATTATGTTTAAGCATTTCAAAATTCAAGATAGACATAAACATACCTCACAGAGAAAACAAGAAGCTGCTTTTTCCCCTGAAAAGTCTTCAAATGACCATTGAGACGCACATAGGTTCCATCTCTGCTTCACAAGAACAAACAATTATAAAACACAATCCAATAAATGTGAATCACACGCCAAATATCAGAAGATACTCACTGCACTGACTCCATTTCTTTAGCGTCGAAACTTTCATTCACCCTAATAACAAAGGGAAAACGCCAATTACAAACATTCTCCATGAATCATACCTAAAACAAGTGTTGAGATTATCAAAAGAATGTTTATAATTTACCATCTTTTACAGTCAATTCGTCCTGTTCCATCATCAAGAGTGAATCTAACTTCAGTGACTTTTGAGACGTCTTTGTCACACACTAGTCCAACGAGTGAGACCTGTGTAAGAAAGACATGACAAATCTGAGTAAACTTCTTGTACTGGAGAATAACGAAAAAGGGGGAAATCTGGAAATAGTTTTTAAGAGAGATTGTACGTTTGTTAGTTCGATTCCATTGATGACGATACCAGATTTTTCACCACTGGACTGAGAAGATTCCGTGATTTGCTTCACCGTCACTGGAACAAGTCCCTGAAAGTCACGATTCTGCATTCCCAAAAGCTGGTTTAGCATCCTAAATCGACAAATCTAAGGCAAATCAACATTTCGCAGAAAGAAGGAAATCGCAATCGGACCTTAGCAGTGGAGGAGGAGGCTTCATAGGCCTGAGAAGGCTGAGAAGACATGAATCCGCCGCCGGAGAAAGCGGAATTCGGCTCAAATTGACTATTGGAGAACATTTTCTCGAAGGTCTCGGATCGAAATTTCGGAAAGAAGATGGTGAGGAATTTAAGAAGAGCGATGAAAACAGTTTTGGGGAATTCTGTTTTCCCTCCAGTTTCGACCAAGCTTCCCGCTTACTAGGGCTGAGTGGTGCCTCTCGCTTTAAATAAAAATGTGAATTGCGAGAATTTAGGTGCAAATGAGTAGCCATTGTTTATTCATTATAATCATTGTTTACATAGCTTTGTAATAAAGAGTGGGCATATATGAAACAAAAAAAATCGAGTGTTCGAAAACAAAGATTTCCTAGCTAAACACTCAGCAGATGTATTGATCAACCAGTGTAGACAGAGGTTCCCAAGTGTTTTGAAAGCAGGCAAACCACTCCATTTGACCAAAACCTCGATGCACATACATGTCTCAGATTTATATGCGTCCAATAGGGACTCTGGTTCCGCCGTCCAATCAAAATCAAGAGTCAAAAATACCGATAAATCCTGCGGCCGGTAAGAACTTGGCACCGCTTTCTTCTGTTGGGAACATGGAAGACAGAGTGAATACATTTGTATTGAGGTAGCTGCAACTTATACGCAACTCGGCTAATCTTTTCCAACACTAGGTAAGATCCAAAATATCGATGCGCCGTCTTCTCATTTTTCTTCTTAGCTGAAGCATGGCGATAAGGCCTCCACTTCAGATATGCCCAATCGCCAACAACAAACTCCATAAGCGCAATGATGTTTGTTTGCCTCTTTCTGCATCCTCGACTGATCTACTTCCAAGTTCTCTCCCAATTCAACAAGCAAAATGTCTTTGTCGATCCTTAAGCAATTCCTCCACTTGAGCATTAGCCGTAGAAATGTCACCATATCGCAGCAATTTGGGTGGCTCTCTGCCATACAAGACAAAGAAAAGTGTATTCTTGATAGATGAATGGTAAGAGGAGTTGTACCAATATTATGCCAATGGCAACCGATGAGCCCAAGCAGAAGGTTTTCGGCTCGTGAAGCCACGCATATAGGTCACTGAGCAACAATTAACAACCTCTGTTTGCTAGTCGATTTGAGGGTGGTATGGTGAGATCTTGTGCAACGTCGTCCCGTGAAGCTTAAATAACTCGTACCAGAACTTGCTAAGAAAGACACAATCCCTGTTAGAAACCACTCTTTCAGGAAAGCCATGCAATTTAACTACCTCGTGGATGAAGGCTTATGCGGCTATTTTGCTATAAATGGATGGAATAGGGCAATGAAATGATTGTACTTGCTCAGCATGTCGACCACAATCAAAATAGCGTTGAATCCCTTCGAAGGAGGCAAGCCCTCAACAAATTGGAAACTAACGTTAGTCCAAACTTGTTCGGGAACTAGAAGTGGAGACAAGAGACTTGCATGAGATGTTGTAGAGTACTTGTTCTCTTGGAAAGTATGATAGTGAATTGTGAAGTTAACAACATCTTTATGCATGCCCTTCCAGTATACTGATGAGGTCAGTCTATTATAAGTTTGTAGAGCGATTTCATGTCCACCTCCAATTGCATTTGAATGGAATTATTGAAGTAGGCTTGGAATGAATGGAGATCATGAAGGAATTACCAGTCGTCCTTCCTTGTATAACATATCATGCACCAAATTGTATCCTTGTCCTGTAGTTACACCCTTTTCCAGATTCAAAATCAGCGGACCATACTCCGGATCCATTCTAGTCTGCTTGGACAGTTCTTCTTTATCCACAGATAAGAGGACAGTGAGGACGAGCTGGCGTAATTCTTCCTCTGGAGGACGATAAGACATAGCATCTGCTACTCTGTTCTCCACACTCAGCTTTTATTGAATCGTGTATTTCAACCCAATCAGCTTGGCTGCCCACTTTTGTTGCACTGAAGAGACATCTTTTTGATCCACCAAGTGTTGTGCTTCTTTGATCAGTCTTGATAAAAAAAAATTCCTTCCTAGCAAGATAATGTTTCCAACGAGAAACGCCTTCACTATTGCAAGCAACTCTCTCTCGTAAACAGTCTTAACATGACATTTGGAGGAAAACCCCATGCAAAAAATGCAATAGGTTGTTTCCTTTGAGATATAAATGTGCAATGCCAGCACCGGAAGCATTGGTTTTGATGGTTAAAGGTTGACTGAAATCCGATAATACCAAGACCGGAAGCAAGGTTACTGGAAACTTCAGATCATGGAGTCATGTGTCTGTAATACCCCGTCTCGTTTTATCTTCAAAGGGCAGATTCGGAACCGGATAAAATCACCGAAAGGACATTTTGGTGATTTTGTCAAGAGAAGGGCGTTTTGTTAATTTCAAGTAAAATAGGAGTCGGAAGCAGCGGAGGCAAAAATAATCTTTTATTAATTAATAAAGATTATTTAGAAGACGGAAACTTAGAAGATGGATTTTTAGAAAACTTTTCGGGTTTATCGTGAAAGGAAACCGATAAACCGTAAAATTCCCGAGAAGCTTATTTTAGAGTTTCAAAAGTTATGGGAGGTCAACACAGATTAATAAAATTGTGAAAATTGTTTCTGGAGCTTAAGATAAAGAAAAATGGCATCAAGGTATTTTTGCGGAATTGGTTAATCGGGAATCGCGGATTGGATCATCGTGACATGTGGCAAGTAGCGATTGGTCAGGATTGACACTTGTCACTACTAGAACCAAATACATTTCAACAAGAGGTGAATTGAATCTAGAAAAGTTCTAGAAGGGGTTATGTGTCAAGCATCCATGAGCTTTTTTCATAAAAAGGGACATGTGTATATGGGAAACTTTGGCTCCAAGTTTCTCCTTTGATAAAAGGCAAGCTTCAGTTCTTCATTTCTTCACACCAAAAACCACCAACATATACTCCTACTTTCCTCCTCCACGACCACCAGCCTCTCCTCCTCCCCTTGGTTTCTTGTTTTACAAGAAAGTCCCTAAAACCCCTCAAAAATATCATAGACCTCCTAAAATAATTCTCAAAAAACCCTAACCTTCCCAAATAATCCCTAAACATTTCCCAAACACTAAGTAGTCCCTAAACACCTAAATTAGCCTAAACACTCTTCCAAACCCTCCTCGGAGCTCCGCCGTATCGCCGGAAAAGTGGTCGGAATCTCGTCGGAGCCACCTTCAGCCTCGCCGATCTCCTCCTCAGTCATCGGAGGTTCACCGGAGTGTTGACTGTTGAATAACCTCCAAAGTCAATCGAGTTAGACTAGTCAATGATAGTGGTCAATACCGGTCAATGACAGTCAACGCCGGTGGAATCAGTCAACGTCGGAGGTCTATGACAACCGGTCAATCAACGGGTCAGTCTTGGTTAATGATCAACTCAGCCGGGTCAACGGTCAGAGCTGGTCAATGCATGGGTTAACGCTGGTAAAGTTTTGGGTCAACAATTCTAGGTTATAAGGGTTCGTTGGGTTCAGAGGTTCGTGGTTCTCAGAGTTCCATCAACCATTCCCATGTCACATCTGTCATCCATAATTCACTGAGAGTTGGTTATGTCTGATTGATTATTGCATTAGGAATAGATCGAGTATCCTTAAATTATATTAGGGAATAATTATTTTTAGGAAACTCTTAAATTATATTAAAAGATTTAAAAGATTAAAGAACTAAAAATGGAATTATTCCCTGATATACAGTTTATTCTGAACCGAACATAACTCGTGAAAACGGTACGGGTTGAAAAGCCTTGTATCATGGAAATGAGGTAAACGGAGTCAAAGATTGGTTGGTTCGAGACATTGACTCAAACCGGACTGTCTCTGACTTTCATATGTAGTGAATCCTTCTCGTTTGGCCTACACGGATTCGATCGGTCATGTTCTTGTTTGATTGTTGGCCGGTGAGCTCGACACTCAGAGGATAAACGGAAAGGGGGCGTTACAAAATGTGGTATCAGAGCTTGGTTCGTTCATGGATTTGAAAATTCAGGTTTTTCAAAATTTCAATGTTTTATCGATTCAAAATTGTGTCGCCAATGCAACCACTAGGAATCCGAGCCGCGTCCATCTCCGGGAAAGGGTAAAGTTAGAAGTTTGTTAGGGGTGTAAACTGGCTGTGTTGTGTGTTTTATGCAGTTTTGTAGCAATGTTTCCCTGGGAGAGGTGTGCGTGCGAGTGTTAAACTGTGACGACATGAGTAACAATTCAGTGTATCGTGAGTCCGTTGGTACAGTTCTGGCCAGTCCGGCGCACAGTGTTCTTCCCGTACCTCTCTACCAATTCTGGCACTCCCTCTTGGCACACCTGCCGGTTTTGTTCCCCATAACAAGCCGTACTACACTCAGTGTGGGGCATACCACTCGTGTTGGAGAGGTTAGGTTAGGCGTAAGTAAGGGTGATGACTTAACTTTTGTGTGTATATAGTAGTTGTGATTCTTTTTTGGGGATGTGCGACCGCTCTATATACCAAACAAACATGTGTACAAAAATATTCTACGTACATATTTCAGTTATTTTGATATGTGAGTATTTATGTATATGGTGGATGTTGGTTGATTTCGGTTTTATCATTTCGAGTAACGGGGTAACTCAATTGCATGCACGTTTTATGATATTGAGTTGTTGACCATGCAATACAGTTACAACTTAAAAACGAATGGTGGTCTGAATAGACGATTTTATCAGGACCTGTTAAGATAAGTGCATTAGATCAATTATTTGATTGGTTAGTAGATTAGTTGTAACGCATTGATTGATTGGTTAGTTGCTAGATGTGTGCTTTTGGTTAAGAGTTAAGCTTTTTGGGTTAGAGATTGGGTAATCGAGAATTATTTGATTCAATTGGTAGTATTGCATTAGTCGAGGAATAACCGTTTTGTTAGTAGCGTGCATAAGAAAAAATTGTAAGTTATCAGTTAGTATCAGCTTTTAGGATTGGTTAGAAAGTCGATTTGTGTTAAGTTCTGGAATTGAGAATCAGTTAGGTAGTTTTTTATGTACGACGGGTATGGAAATATAGGTTATTGATAGTTAGCCACACATGTTCTTGTTGATTGTGTGTGACTAAGTACCAATAATTGTATAGGAAAAATAACGTTGATACATAAGTTAAGTTTAGAGTGTCTAACCATTTCGGTGTTGGAAAGCATGTTGATGCAAGACGTGATTGTGACCGCGGAACATGAACACGAGACCAAACCCGAACCCCAAAGATTTGAGTTATGTGAGTCGCTATGGGAAAGGCATCAATTCAGCTTTTGTGTCGATTCAGTGTGGCAGTCAGAGCAGAGTTGGTTAAATGGAGCGTTTCAGTGTGGTTTTAGAAAGGTGTTCTTGGTGTCAGTGGTTATCAGAAAAAGGGTCAGAGGCGTCAATTCGAGATGGGAATCTTTGGGAAATTCAGTACTTGCAAGACATGGATTATTAATGGAGTAAATTATCTTGGGTATTGGCGAATCCGAAGTCTTTCTTGATGGGAGTTATGTGTGTTGAGATTTTGAGTGGAGCATCAGAGTGGCACATCGGATTCGGGAAATCAGAGTCAAACACTTCAAATGAGAAACAAAAGGTTCAAGTGGAGCAGCATAATTATGAAATCAGAGTTAAGCGGTTCAAATGGAGCAGTCGAATGTGGAAGTCATAGTTAAAAGGTCCGAGGGGAAGCATTGAAGATGTGAAGTTAAGAATTACAGAATTACAGAAACAATATGGAGTAAAGCGATCAGTGTGGTGCCGGAACGAAGTTTTTGGAGTTGCAGAACCAATTGAGAGTGAAGCAGCAATTGTAGAGTCAGACTCAAAAGGGAGCAACAGATTCACGGGAAGTTCAGGTTTCAGATTCGAGGTTTAATCGAACGGGGAATTCGGGGGCCGAATTCGTGAAGAGGAGAATGTAATACTCCGTCTCATATTATCATCGATGGCAGATTCAGAACCGGAGAAAATCGTCAATATGACATTTTGGTAATTTTGTCAAGAGAAGGGCATTTCGATAATTTCAAGGAAAATAGGAGTCGGGAAGCAACGAAGGTCAAAATAATATTTTACTAATTAATAAAGATTATTTAGAAGATGGAAACACAGAAGATAGATTTTTAGAAGACTTTTCGGATTTATCGGAAAAGGAAACAGATAAACCGTAAAATTCTCGAGAAGCCTATTTTGGAGTTTCGGAGGCTATGAGAGGCCAACAAAGATTAATAAAATTATTGAAAATTAATTTTGGAGGTTTAAATAAAGATCAATGGCATTAGAGTTTTTTTTTTGGATTTCTCGAAAATTTATCGGTAATCACGGATTGGATCGTTGGGACACGTGGCAAGTAGTGATTGGTCAGGGACGCCGCTTGTCACTAATGGAACCAAATATATTTTACCATGATTTGACTTGAATCTATAAATATTCTAGAAGTGGTTAGGTGTCAAGCATTTCTTCATGGAAAAGGGACATGTGTCCATGAGAAACTTGGGCTCAAGTTTCTGCTTTGCTATCAAGCTTCAACCCTTCATTTCTTCACACCAAAAACACCAACATCTCCTCCTACTTTTCTCCTCCTCCCTTTGTTTTCTTGTTTTACATGAAAGTCCCTAAACCTCCTTAAAAATATCCTAAAACCCTAACATAATTTCCAAAAATCTCTAAGCTTCCCAAATAATCCTTAAATATTTTCCAAACACTAATTAGTTCCTACATACCTAAATTAGCCTAAAAATTCTCCCAAACCCTCGTCGGAGTTCCGTCAGATCACCAAAAAAGTCATTGGAATCACGCTGGAGATTCACCCGAGATTCGTCGGAGTCGCCCTTAGCCTCGCCGTCCTCTCGCTGATCTCCTCATCAGTGTTGGAGGTTCACCGGAGTATTGACCTTTTGATAAACACCGGAATCAATGCGGTAGGACTGGTCAACGCCGGTGGTCAACATCGGTTAATGGCAGTCAACACCGGTGGAATCAGTCAATGTCGGAGGTCTTGGCCAACCGGCCAGTAAACAGGTCAGTCTTGGTTAATGATCAACTCATTAGGGTCAACGGTCAGACATGGTCAATGCATGGGTTAACGCTGGTCAAAGTCCAGGTTAACAGTCGAGGTTAGCGGGGTTCTTGGGTTCGAAGTTCATGGTTCTCGGAGTTCCATCAGCCATTCTGAGGTCATATTCATCATCCATATTTACTTTGAGTTGGTTATCTTTGATTGAGTGTTGCATTGCATATAGAACGAGATGACTAGGAAATATATGCATATATATAGTATACGAACCATATAATGATCTATATAAGGGAATTAAGAGATAATAAAATTTGTATTAAAACTTAACAAACCTTAGAATATTAAATATTCGGGCTAGAGTTAAAATAGAATTAATCGGGTTAAGTTAACTAGAGGATGATTTAACTAAACTAGGGTCAGGAGGATAGTAAGTTTACTAACCTCAATCAGACAGATAAATAATTTAAAATCTAGAAATTAAAGAAAAAGGAATTATAAGGCTTAAAGAAATGGGGTTAAACCGTTTAGAGAGTTAATAAGTTTACTAACTCAAATCTATCGGTTAGTTACCTACTCTAGTTGATGCAGGCACGAATATAGATGGATTCAATGTTGCTGGTTGTGTAACTCTCTCAGCCTTGAACATATGAAGGATTTGTTGATGATAGATGATGGAGATGAAGCAGCTGATTGTGTAACACTCTCTACTTGATTTAATGGATGGAATGGAAGTGCAAATGGATTGTTGGTCGCCATAAATATCTATGGACATGAGCCTTGATAAGACAGAACAAGAAATGCTTCTCACAATCTCTCAAGAAACTCAGACTGGAATTCACACAGGTTCAGAATGCTCTGGACAAAAAGGCTGCGTTTTTATTGATCTAGGTAAATAATACACGACTGTAAAGGAACCTTATATACTGGTTCTAGCAGCTTTGCCCTTCTAGGGGTCTTTGAAGCAAAATACAAAGTAATTAAGCTAAACTCTGGGACTCTAAGATAATTAAAACAAAATACAGACTGTTATTGTAAACTAAAACACAAAACAAAGACAAGAAACTCGTTAGCCAATATTCATAAATCAAATAATTGAAACACTTACCTTCTACTTCTATGGCTTCTTTGGGCGAGCTTATGGAATAGGACCGTTGGAGTTGAGTTGCTGCGTTTTGGCCTTGTCTTAGCTTTAGTGACACGGTGATCATTGAGGAATAAAGCCGTTGCTGATTGATATTTGTGTCCAGAGAAGGCAAATTGATGTTCCACATGATGTTGTGTACTGAAGTGTAGAGTGGCTTGTGTGCATCTTCTCCTGGTTTCCAAATAAAGATCTGAGGTGCGTCCAAGTATATGATATGGCTGATTCCCTTGTTTGGCTCCAATTGGTTTGAGTAGAAAGTAGTATGGTTGAAGTCTCCATGTCGGTTTGGTGGATTGATTCCTCCTGGATCATATGTTTTCTTAGGGTCTAATTGTGAACAAGTCATCAACTGGTCTGGTATGGTTCTGATGCCTTCTTCATACCCTCCCTCTTCAAGAGTTTTTGACGTCAGAACTTGATCACCTGCACATAGATAAATCAAGTTAGTCCACTGAAGTGAATGAAGGTTCAATAGATTTTTTTGGGAATCATTTTGATTATGGTGGAGTTGCTGAGCATCTGGTGGTTCTTCTTTGCGTAAATAGGATAGCAGTACTCATCTTCTTTGGGCTGGTAGGGTCTCCTTTGTTTATCTTGCTTCTGATCTCCTTAAGACCTGAAATATGTTCAACATTTTGGCAAAGAGACAAGTGCATTATGGGCTTCTTATGATAAGATGAAATAATTTCCTTGAAAAAGAGTGTTTCTACACAAGGCTTCACATCTGTGTAAGCTTTCCTTTCTTTTAGTTCTAACAAGTTCAGAAGTGTTGGGATTATGTCCTGAAATCACATTGTACGAACTCTAGAGATAGTTGTATTGTCGTGATCGGACAATTCATGTGGTACTGGGTAGTCATAACGTTTTGCTAGAAACCGCTTATGACAAATGAGTTGTAACTCATTTCCAGTATCGTGTGAACCTACAGGGTCACACACCTAAGCAAGTTGGATATACTCTGCATGGGAATTGATCATTGGCATATGGTCTGATCGATATGTATTGGATACAGATCGAATATAAGTTTCAAAGGGGTGTATCGATCGACACCATTGGGTGCGTCGGTCGATACAGGACGTGTGTCGATCGACACCAATAAGTGTGTCGGTCGACACAATGGCGAAACCGAAACTGATGTTTCGGTTCACCTCGAGGTCAGTATATAAGTACGTTTTATATCTCGACCTAAAGGAGTTGGTTCTTCAGCGCCGCCCAGACTGTTTTTCTCAGAGAGAAAACAGAGAACCTCTAGAAACTAAAGTTCCCAGGGAGATCCGAGCACCGGTACTAGCATCCCGGCGGATTCCAGCTTGTGTGCGTGTGGACTACGATAGAGGCGCAACATCTGAGGCGCAGTAGATCTCGTATTACCTGATCCATCTTCCGCTGCCAAACACCAGGTAATCACGAGGTGAGATCCATGATTCAATTAACTAGACCCTAGATCCTAGGCTATCGGGAACTCGCGAGAATTCTGAAACTGTAGAATTGGCTCGGATTCCCAACAGTGGTATCAGAGCTTTAGGGTTTTATCATTGAATCGAACCTGTTCATTGAATTTGATGATTTAGATTCACAAACTAGGTTGTTTGGCTAGAACAGGTTAGATCGATTTTGCTCGGAATCGAATCTGTGTTTTTGCACAGTGTCGAAATCAACATATTCGGCGGCTAGGGTTTTTCGCGAAGAAAACCCGAAAGCCTTCTGTGTCGATCGACACACTGGGTGTGTCGGTCGACACAGAGCAAACTCGGTCGAGTATCGATCGACACAGTTTGAGTGTCGGTCGACACATGACGAAATTCGGCGGCTAGGGTTTTTCTCGTAGAAAACCTAAAAGCCTACTGCGTCGATCGACACAGGTTGAGTGTCGATCGACACAGACCCAGCGAATGGTTAATTGGTTCAATTGGATTGGACCGGTTATCATGCTTGGTTAAGTCCGAATAGATCGGTTTAAATTGGATGAATTGGTTTAATTGGATTAAATTAATTATCTCAATTAGCATGAACCGATGGGATAAATCAGTTTGATTGGATAAGTCGGTTCAATTGTATTGGACTGGTTATCGCAATCAGTTGAAACTGGTTTAAACGGTTTAAATCGGATGAATTGGTTCAATTGGATTGAACTGATCATCCCAATTAGTATAAACCGATTGGTTAAGATCAGTTTGATCAGATAAGTCGGTTCAATTGAATTGGACCGGTTATCAAGAACTATCTGCGGTTTAGGTCTATGTCGATCGTCACACATGGGCTGCGTCGATCGACATAACTGGTTCGATGAACCGGGTTAATTGAATTAACCGGTCATTGAAATCCGGTTTTGTTTGGTAGTGTCGATCGACAGACATTGTCTGCGTCGATCGACACAGTATTCGAAATTCTGGTTATTGAACCTTGAATTTGCAGAAACCAAACTAGACTTAAACATTGATCAAAGATTAGCTTCAATGTGGTCAACTGTCAAGACTCGTTTAGTTGTGTGATGTCTAGCCAAGAGCTTGGTGTCCACAATTACATGAGTAAGGCAGGTAATAATGTTGATGGACTTGCAGTGCATTAACATCAACAATTAAATGACCTAAGAAATTGATTTGCTAAACTTTTGGGTTTAGTTTCCTCAACTAAATATTAAGTGACCTTGATGTCTTGCCCGATCTTGTCTACTGTCTAGACTCATGTTGCTGTTGGATAGTCTTGGAGTCCTTGGTATCCACTGCTACATGGGTGAGGCAGGTGGTCATTGACAGACTTGCAGTGCAACTGTCAATGATCACAAGACTAAAGAGATTGGTTTACTTGACTGGGCTATTGATAGGCTTCTAAGTTTTTCCCTATACTAAACTGCAAGTGAACAGCAATGTCAAAGTAGTATATAGGGTTATCGAATCCACAGGGACACTTGGTCTCAATAGATCAGAACAGTAGAGACTAATACTAGAAATAAGCAATGTGATTGAATTAAAAGCAGTTTGAGAAAGTAAATCAGTAGCAGAGATTAACGGTTGTGGAAGCAAGTAATTAAAAGCGTCAAGCCTAGGGTATTCTCAGGAAATCAGACAAGCAGACAGTTCATTCAGCAAGGATCTAATTAAGCACAGTTCTAGAACTCAAAACACAGATGTAGAATTAACCAAATTCCTTTGCGATAATTCTCTAAGTCTAAGTGCAGCAAACCAAACTTTCGTTTGCGAGAACTAACAGATTAAACTAGCATTAATCCCAAGTTTGATATGTTCACAATTATCCTAAACCAAACTTCCGTTTGCGCAAAGTTTAATTGCCCAATTTAATTAGTTCAGATTCCTAAACCCCACTTCCGTGACGTATTTAGCAACCTAAGATCTAGATTCTAATTGATCAGGTTAGAACTAGCTTTAAGCACAATCAAATTGAAGAACAGATATAGTTTGAATCCTTAACTGAATTTGAACAAGTCTAGCAAGTCATGAAATCCTATGTGAGAAACCCTAAACCTAACTAGGAATCTACTCAGACATAATCATCGAAACAGAAAATATCTTGAATAGAAAACCAAATATCATAAAACAAAGTAAAGATCTGGGGTTCAAAATCCTCTCTCTTTCGAGAGCAGGATCAGCCCCTAACTCTCTCTGAAATAAAATAAGACTTAATGAAAGCGTAGCCTAAACAATGGCTTAAAACCCTTATATAATAGCTAAAACACGTTTTGGGCTTCTGTGTAAATATCTGGGCTTTTCTGCAAAATCAGCATTCTTCATTAAATCGGCGAGTCTGGCCCATTCGCATATGCAACGATCGATGCAGGTGTGCAACGATCGACGCAGTCTTCAAAACTGGACAGTGAACTCTGTCTCTCGGACCAAATCTCCAAAATACACCAAACAGCTCCAAAATCTCCACTTCTGCTCCAAATGTGTCTAAACCTGTAAACATACTAAAAAGACTCCAAAACATAACATAAGACTCGATAAATAAGGCATATACCATGGTTAAAACCGGTAAAATCCATGGTATATCAACTCCCCCACACTTAGCTCTTGCTTGTCCTCAAGCAAGTAAAGAACCAAAGTATAAGCGAAGAGGTTTGAAAACACAGAAACTCATTTCGTCCTAGGAACTTTCACAATCACATTCACTTAGTAAGCCACTGAAAACTTCCCTACAGAACTCAAGACCACAATATACTTCCCCCACACTTAGCAACTGTCCTAAGTAAACTCCACAATCACATTCAAGCATTCAAATTCACCCTACTGACTTCTGCAAGTATTTAAGTGCGGTCTCACCTAAGGAGTATCGATCAAAGGGCACATGGATTCTTACCTTATCAGCTCTAGACCACCATACTATCTTTCTCTAGTCCCTTTCTTCTCTTTCCCTTCTTTAACAACTGATTTTTCCCCACTGGGTATCATTTTTTTTTTTATCAGTGTTCTTCCCGTTATGGGGTGTACTTTGGACACATTCCATGGATCACATGAGAGAAAATAGTGTTTGCTACCCTTCCCATGACCACTTCGGAGTTACTAACTAATCCTCAGTTTATTATTATTATTATTATTTTTTTTTTTTACTTTATAGAAGGGGAGAAGGGAACTAAATAGGATAGGTTGACAAGCTGTGTCAGAACTAACAAGGGAATCCGACACAAAGTATACCAAGCCCTTAGGTGAGAAATCTAAGTCAGTATTAAATTGAAGTCAGTAAAAGGATCCTCTGATACCTGAAGTGATGTGGGTATCCTCAGTAGGCTGATCTGTGTCTGGGTTTTCTAACAGTCATAGAGGCTCTGCAAGTCTGTCCAATGGTCACTTAGTTCCTGTTCAAGCGAAAAGTTTCCTCGAAAAATCATAGTTTCATACAAATTTTGACTCAATAAAACAAATTTTGAAAAATTAAGAAAACAAAAGCGTGCGTCAGTAGCTTCCTCCCCCACACTTAAACTACACTGTCCCCAGTGTAATCGAAGCATGAGCTCGGTGAAAGAATAATCAAATTGAAGAACAAACCGAAAAGTTGCAGAATACTTACCTGTCGTCGCCCTGCGTCGATCGATGCCACAAGGGTGTCGATCGATGCAAGGCGATTATCGCTCGCGGTTATGTAGATAACCGATGTCTGAACCGCAATCAATTCGTTAAACCGTAAATCGCGACTGCATCGACCAATGCACAATGTGTGTCGATCGATGCAATGCGATTATTCCTGTTTCCCTCAGCTCTGAACACACTTAAACAGAAAAATTAAAAATACCAAATCAAAACGAAAGAAAACAAAAACGAACCTAACAGTGGGTTGCCTCCCACTCAGCGCTTGTTTTTAGTCATTAGCTTGACTATTGGAAGAGATTTGATTCATGGCGGTTTCAACAGAGACTTTGAATGTCTCTGTGAGTATCTCTTCATCCAAGGAGGTGTATAGGCATTATGATCATGAGGCTTCCCAAGGAAAGAGAAATCAGAATCAGGGCGGGAGCGAAGCTTGGGCGGTCTACTGCGTTTTCCTGCATTCAAAACAATGTGATCATAAGGTTTAAGCTTAGGTGATTTGTACCTTACCTTTGGTGCATATCTGATGTTTGGGACTTTTTGCTTATGAGCAGTTGCAGGTACTGAAGATGTTAGAGCAGGTTCAAGAGGAACTGCCATCTTCTTCTTTCCACTATCAGATAATGTAGTTCCACCAATCTGAACTTCTTCTTTCAGATCACCTTCAGTGGAGATCATCTTCTTTGCATGAACTCGCGAAGCTTCAACTGGTGGTATTTTATTCACCTTCTTATCCATCACTTTCATGCAGTTAGCCACTTCTAGCTCTTGTCTGGAAGGTTTAGGAACCTTAGGATATGGCACCGGGGGCTTGTAAGCTCGTTCTGGTACTGTTGCAGGTTTCTGGACATGTGTGCGTTCTGTGTCGATCGTTGCATAATGTGTGTCGATCGATGCAAGGCGATTCTGTTTCTCGAAAGAACTCGAAATTGCCGTCAGAATGGCGTGTCGATCGTCACTAAGGGGGTGTCGATCGATGCATGTATCAGGCAGACAATATTCATCCAGAAAATCCGAGATTATGCTCTCTTCTTCTTCCAGCAAGTCAATCTCATCCCTTATGTTCACAGCATTGATGTGCAGCTTCTTTTCAGCTCTCTTAGCTTCATTCCGCCTCTCTATTGCTGCATCTGCTCGTTCAATTTTGATGTCCAGCTCCTCCATATGTGTGCTCAGAGATTCGAACTTCTCACTCAAATCTTCAATCAACGCATCAATCTTTGAGTTGAAGGACATATCAATCTGTTGTTGTCTCTCAAGATACTGCTCAATCATGATTTCCATTCTGCTCTCATGAGCTGTAGGTGCAGGCGGTGCTTGGTAAGAAGAAACACTACAACTCCTTGTAAAGGGTTTCTGAAAAGCAGATCTGTGACTATAGAATCCAGTTCCTTCAACGCAATGGTTAGCTTCTTGTGCATACTTTCCAAGTAGAAGACTATGCAGAGAGTCAACTTGGTTCTTCAACCCAACTATCTGTGAACTGTCAATCCCTGAGCTGAAAATATCATTCCGACACATCGTCCTGATTATCTCTTAGTCTTCTTGGTGATTCTGCGAAGTGTGTCGATCGATGCAAGAAGAGCGTCGATCGATGCAATGCGAAATCAGAGAAAACAGAAAAATAAATCAGCAAAAATAAAAAAAAAACCAAAAACGAAAAAGAAAACGAAAATCCTAGTAAAACCCTAAGTTCTAAGCTATCGAAGACTCTAAGAGTCCCCGGCAACGGCGTCAAAAACTTGATAGGCTTCTAAGTTTTTCCCTATACTAAACTGCAAGTGAACAGCAATGTCAAAGTAGTATATAGGGTTATCGAATCCACAGGGACACTTGGTCTCAATAGATCAGAACAGTAGAGACTAATACTAGAAATAAGCAATGTGATTGAATTAAAAGCAGTTTGAGAAAGTAAATCAGTAGCAGAGATTAACGGTTGTGGAAGCAAGTAATTAAAAGCGTCAAGCCTAGGGTATTCTCAGGAAATCAGACAAGCAGACAGTTCATTCAGCAAGGATCTAATTAAGCACAGTTCTAGAACTCAAAACACAGATGTAAAATTAACCAAATTCCTTTGCGATAATTCTCTAAGTCTAAGTGCAGCAAACCAAACTTTCGTTTGCGAGAACTAACAGATTAAACTAGCATTAATCCCAAGTTTGATATGTTCACAATTATCCTAAACCAAACTTCCGTTTGCGCAAAGTTTAATTGCCCAATTTAATTAGTTCAGATTCCTAAACCCCACTTCCGTGACGTATTTAGCAACCTAAGATCTAGATTCTAATTGATCAGGTTAGAACTAGCTTTAAGCACAATCAAATTGAAGAACAGATATAGTTTGAATCCTTAACTGAATTTGAACAAGTCTAGCAAGTCATGAAATCCTATGTGAGAAACCCTAAACCTAACTAGGAATCTACTCAGACATAATCATCGAAACAGAAAATATCTTGAATAGAAAACCAAATATCATAAAACAAAGTAAAGATCTGGGGTTCAAAATCCTCTCTCTTTCGAGAGCAGGATCAGCCCCTAACTCTCTCTGAAATAAAATAAGACTTAATGAAAGCGTAGCCTAAACAATGGCTTAAAACCCTTATATAATAGCTAAAACACGTTTTGGGCTTCTGTGTAAATATCTGGGCTTTTCTGCAAAATCAGCATTCTTCATTAAATCGGCGAGTCTGGCCCATTCGCATATGCAACGATCGATGCAGGTGTGCAACGATCGACGCAGTCTTCAAAACTGGACAGTGAACTCTGTCTCTCGGACCAAATCTCCAAAATACACCAAACAGCTCCAAAATCTCCACTTCTGCTCCAAATGTGTCTAAACCTGTAAACATACTAAAAAGACTCCAAAACATAACATAAGACTCGATAAATAAGGCATATACCATGGTTAAAACCGGTAAAATCCATGGTATATCAGCTATCGGAAGTTATGGGCCCAGAGACATCAGAGTGGATTAGACATAGTTTGTCTCATCCACAACCAAGAGTTGTACTGAGTACAATTAGCAATGATTTGCTTACCTAGATAACTAAAGTTTGGGTAATGGCGAGTCGCCCACTCAGATTTTGGTGAAGTATGGATCTTGGATTATTATATTCATAGAGGAAACATTGTTTGAATATAATGCGAGTTTTCTTATTCGATAAGATTTCTCATCATACACATAACTAAATCTTTGTTTTTTCTTGGATTTCAGCTTATGTCTATGACTACTTTCTCGTTGCGATCCGTCCTTGAGAAGGACAAGTTAAATGGATCCAACTTCCTGGATTGGTATCGGAATCTGAGATTCATTCTCAAGCAGGAGAGCAAGGACTATGTCCTTGAAAAGGCTCTTCCAGAAAAGCTTGGGACCAATCGCTCGCATGCAGTGTATAATGCTTGGAATAAGCATTATACTGATGTGGTAGATGTGCGTGGTCTGATGTTGGCTACCATGAACTCAGACTTGAATAGTCAATACGAGAACATGGAGTCGCCAATAGAGATGATCACCAGCCTGAAACTGAAGTTTCAGGATCTGGCACGAGTTGAGAGATTCCAGATGGTGAAGTCTCTAACTAAGTGCAAGCTACCAGAGGATGCTCCAGTAAGTCCTCATGTCATTAAACTGATGGGTTACGTTGATAACCTGGGGAGACTGGGATGTCCTGTTAGCTTAGAGTTGGCCACTGACATCATTCTGCAGTCACTGCCATCAAGCTATGACAAGTTCGTTAAGA
The DNA here is from genome assembly GCA_030180135.1 of Orychophragmus violaceus. NCBI lineage: Eukaryota > Viridiplantae > Streptophyta > Magnoliopsida > Brassicales > Brassicaceae > Orychophragmus > Orychophragmus violaceus. The sequence continues at coordinate 58,389,812 of CM058236.1, read as the reverse complement.
ACTATATCAAGAAAGGCTTGACGAAGACGTTGACTGAGCTGCATAGCATGCTCAAGACAGCAGAGCAAAACATCAAAAGGGGTAAAAGATTTGAGAAATCTTTTATAGACAAGGGTGAAGGCAAGGCCGTCCAGATTTGGAATCAGGATAAGCCTGTGTCATCTTTTAAGCCCAAGTCAAGCCCATCTGGTGTTGGTAAGTGCTTCTACTGCAAAGAGTCGGGGCATTGGAAGAGAGATTGCATAAAATTCTTGGAAGATTCACAAGAGATGGAGAAGATGTATGGTACTTCTTCTTCAGGTATTGTGTTATTAATTCAAGTTCTACATAAGTATTGGATACTTGTTGCGGTACTGATATTTTTGAAATATGCAGGACCTAAGCGACAGTAGAACGTTGAAGAAAGGACAAGTGGAACTGCGTGTCTGGTTGAAGCAATGGTTGCTCCATGAGCCGTAGAGATTCTCCACTTGTAGGAGCCTTTCCTACTTGGTTTTTGAAATTAATTGCCACCATGTACTTGCTATATGCAAAATGTCTTTCACTTTCTTTTGAGAATTTGGATGTTTTTCATTCTGATAAAAGACAAGTTTTGTCCTTTTGATCTTAATGAAATATTTAATGGTAGCACCCCGTTTGGAATGGGTTTTGTATCTCAAACCAACAAGAGTTAGAATATAACATAAATACCAAACGGTTTAAGTCTGATGACTCGAACTCGATTTTTCTTTGGTTTAGTCGTTTAACCACAAGTGTGAAGCGGATTCAGTAATTCCATAGTTTTGGACTCATTCGATTGTTAATCATTTGAGATATGAATTCTGTTCACTGGACCAAAATGACTAAGGCCCATTTAGCAGAGCTAAAAGGAAACGGGCCAGAGGCTTATTGGGCCCTACACATACTGATGTATGCGGCCCAACTAGCATTATTGTCAAAGGAAATATTCTGTACTTCATTACCTTATTGATGGCATCAACAAGCATGGCTGTGTTCATTTGATGAGACACAAGCTGGAATCCCTTAAGGGAGTTCCATGATGAAGTGTAGAACCAATCTGACAGAAGTATTGAGATCCTCGATTGAATCGCGGAGGAAAATACTAGAGTCAAGAATTGAGTGATCATCTGAAAGAATGAATCAGATCTTATGAGATATGATTCAATTAATGATGAATCACATGAATCTTCCATAACCATTTAAGAATACGTTCTGAAATGTCTATGTTTACGCTAAAAGGTTTCTATCAGAATCAGTGAAAAACACCACATTGGATGTGGACTGGGTGATTTCCAAATCTGTTTTTCTGATTAATTGGGATTGCAAAGTTTGTGTAAGACAGTAGTCAACAAACGAACTTGAATCTATATCTGATAAGTTCTACCTCGCTGGTTGTCCTGGGGAAACCAAGGCTTAGTACTTTTGTTGCCCAGAACTGTGTCTTTTAAGAAAGGTGATACTTTCGAAAGGAACAGTGGGAGTAAAAGTACACATCGAAGAAATTCGATAGACACAGTAAGCTGCTCGACCTGATAAGGAAGAGCAGCGGTGAGATCTACAAAGTGCTGTAGGATCTGCACCTGTGGAGCCTGAAATTCGCAGATCCGAAAGGATCCGTCACTAACTCGAGAGTGATATCTCGTAACCTATTGTCGTGATCTGCTGATCATTGAAAAGTGACGAGCATGCGAAATTCAAAGAAGCGGTGGTAAGCCCCAACTCCGAAAATTGGCTGGGTATGCATGTTAGTTTCACCGATCCATTTCTGGATTGAAACAAACATCTTGGAGTTGGAATCAACATTCTGATAATGTGGTCAATAGTTTTGACTTGATCAGAAAGAGTTGAAACCATGCGTTTGCAAGAAGACTAGTGGGAGCGTAATGGCAATTCTCACACAGTGTGTTGTTAACATACTTGAATCTCATAAATGACGTTCCGACGCTAAAGTCTTGTCAAGACTTAGGTCGGAAGTCAAATTTACACGATAGACATAGGAGTAGCCGCGTGAATTCTTGGAATAAGGATCCATTGGAATGGATGAGAGTAGCTAATTGGATCGTGTCAAAATCCTTATGTTGATAAGGTATTGGACAGATCTAATATGCTTGATTCCAAGAATGGCTTCATACCAAAGGTCTTATGGCAATAATCTGAGCAAGATGAAGTGTCTTGGACACTAGCTGAGCTAGTAACAATGTTAGTAAGAAGAAGTGTTTCTGAACACTGTCTGAACTAATATTAATGAGTGTGAGTTATAATGCTGCTGCAATAGAATCCATCATAAATGCCATATTTTGCGCTCGTCTAGATGCAGCTTAAGCATGACGAGAATATACCAATATATTCCGGTAATAGTCACTAAACAGTTACTAGAAATATCCCAAGTGTTGAGAAACACTAAGGATAGGTTCGTGATGAACTGATAAAGTGACAAACCAGTTGAAAGTAGTTAGTCGGACAAAGACGATTCCCGGATCCCACCTGGTTATGTCTCTTTGTCTGAATAGCGGTGCTAACTGTTGGAAAGGCTCCAAGCAGTAGACCGTAGAATAGTGCTTTTATCTGAAGAGCGGTGTAATTTGTTGAAATTGTTTCAAGCAATAACACCGCACTCTCTCCCACAACCTACGCACGGAATTTATTCTGTTGCTGTAGGTGTAAGATATCTGAAAAGATGATCTTGATTCTAGTGGGAGTTATTTTAGTTATGTTGTAAACTTTACATAGACATGCTTTGGCAGTATTTGTGTAAGTTAAAACTGACATCAGTATTATTTAATTATTGGATAATTAAATAATGGTCCCAAAGTACTTTATGGTCATCTTATAGGTCATCAAGTTGAAGACTTGATCATGAAACCCTATAAGTAAAAGATGACATAAATTATGATTGTCCCTAGTCAAGGTTGTTAAAATGGGACACTAACAACCACGCAGACTAGCATGTGAGGTGACTGTTGGACTAAGTTTCATGGAGTCAATGATATGATTATCACAGTCAGTCACATAGATATATGTTGGTGAACATATGATCGGACATGACCCGCTTAATGAGAACTCCACAGGATAGTTATATATAAGTGTCATGGGAGGTTCTCATTACGACTATAGAGTATAGTCCTTAGACCTGAGTTCATCATGCTTTCTAGCATATGAATTGGTGCGCTTTGACCTTGTCAAACGTCGTTCCGTAACTGGCGGCTATAACGACATTGTTTCGACGTATCATGAAGTATGTATAGAAACAGTGATGGAACAAGATGGAATTTGTCCCTCCTGTGCAACGGGAGATAAATATCTCAGGGTCCATCGAAGATTTGATACTGAGAAAATGCATGGCCGTGCTCAAACGAGGTGATTGTCAGTCGTTTATTTATCAGTATAGATCAGAAGCTCGATGAACATGATGTTGGCTATAATAAGGATGACACAGTCTCTTGCCTTATGCCATATCGAGATATAGAGACGAAGGGATTATAGGAATAGGGGATTCCAGTACAAGTGGGAGATTGTTGGGATTATGTCCTGAAATCATATTGTACGAACTCTAGAGATAGTTGTATTGTCGTGATCGGACAATTCATGTGGTACTGGGTAGTCATAACGTTTTGCTAGAAACCGCTTATGACAAATGAGTTGTAACTCATTTCCAGTATCGTGTGAACCTACAGGGTCACACACCTAAGCAAGTTGGATATACTCTGCATGGGAATTGATCATTGGCATATGGTCTGATCGATATGTATTGGATACAGATCGAATATAAGTTTCAAAGGGGTGTATCGATCGACACCATTGGGTGCGTCGGTCGATACAGGACGTGTGTCGATCGACACCAATAAGTGTGTCGGTCGACACAATGGCGAAACCGAAACTGATGTTTCGGTTCACCTCGAGGTCAGTATATAAGTACGTTTTATATCTCGACCTAAAGGAGTTGGTTCTTCAGCGCCGCCCAGACTGTTTTTCTCAGAGAGAAAACAGAGAACCTCTAGAAACTAAAGTTCCCAGGGAGATCCGAGCACCTGGCCCTGGGACTTTTAACCGAACCGAATTTGCCGAACCGTACCGAACCGAAAAATTTCGGTTCGGTTCGGTTCGTTTAATTTGGTTCGGTTAGTTCGGTGGCTTTTAAAATTGTATTCGGTTTTCGGTTCGGTTCGGTTCGGTTCGACGAACCGTCGGTTAACCGAAGTTTTTTTTCTTTTTTTTTTATAAACCAAAATTAACCGTTTTTAACCAAAAATATTAAAATTTTCGCAAAAAACCGAACCGAACCGAACCGAAATAACCGAATATACCCAAAATCAACCGAATTAACCGAAATTACCCGAACCGAACCGTACCGAATAACCGAATATATCCAAATTTAACCGAATAAACCGAAGTAACCGAAATTAACCGATTTTTTCGAAAACTTCGGTTAGTTTCGGCAAAAAAAATAATAACCGAAAAAACCGAAAACCGAACCGAACCGAACCGAAATTTATTTCGGTTAGTTTCGGTGAAAAAATAAAAAACCGAAAAAACCGAAAAACCGAAAAACCGAACCGAAACCGAACCGAAAAACCGAAGTCCCAGGCCTACGAGCACCGGTACTAGCATCCCGGCGGATTCCAGCTTGTGTGCGTGTGGACTACGATAGAGGCGCAGCATCTGAGGCGCAGTAGATCTCGTATTACCTGATCCATCTTCCGCTGCCAAACACCAGGTAATCACGAGGTGAGATCCATGATTCAATTAACTAGACCCTTGATCCTAGGCTATCGGGAACTCGCGAGAATTCTGAAACTGTAGAATTGGCTCGGATTCCCAACAAGAAGTACATACTTGGAAGTGAGTGGAACAAATTTGGTTAAGATATGACTTACTTGAAGAACATGTTGAATGTTCTTGGTAAGCATCTGATCTGGAGGTTTCTCCTTGATGTTCTCCTTTTCTCTCATGCCTTGATCAGTCTGAACACTTAGTGTGAGAACTGATTCTGAGCTTCTCTTAACATTATCTTCTGACTTGTACTTTATATCTGTAGAAATGCTCACTGGGAAAAACAAGTGCATTATATATGTTCTTGGAGTAGTAAAAACAGATTGTATGTTTCTTGTACTTACATTTCCAGTTTCAGTAAGTTGTATGAGAGTTTGGACCTTCTGCTCTTGTGGGCTAGTGATCATCAAATGTTCATCTTCTTTCCTGATCACCAAAACATGTTGCTCTGGTCGTTGTTCTTTCCTATTGATTTTGGTTTGTTCATCCTCTTCCCTGCTCATTTCTTCCTTTTGGGCAGTGAGCACGCCTTTGATTCCCAAATCCGATTCACTTTACTTTGGACAAGACAAGTGAACCAATCCTGTCATATAAATAATAAAAGCATGCTGGTCTTGGTTATAACTTACCTTAGACTTAAGTGTTTGAACAACCCTTGTACTGATTTTGGTTTCCACTTGCTATATGGCTCTGGATTGAACTCATGGTCTGGTTCTTCTCTTGGAACGTCATGCAGTAGAGATACCTCTCGTTTTATCTGATTCATGAACATACATGTTTTTTTCATTAGTTAGACACTTACCTTGTGCAATGCTGCTCATGTTAGATGGTATATGTGTCTCTGGTTTTGTCTCCTTATGTCCTATGGAATGCATAACGCTTGGATCTTTCTTCTATTTATTTGCAACCCTTACTGCTGGTGGCTCATCTACCTTGGATCGACGCTCCTTAGTTTTACGTGTTTTAACACCTTTTGACAAAGACAAGTGCATTATACTAGTAACAGACACTACAAGAAAAATCTCTATTCTTAGCACACGAAAAACGCCATTGTATGTATATGATAGCGTTTGTGATAATGCTATTTCTGCCCCAGCTATAATAGGTCGGCCATATATGATAGCATTTTTTGTCTGTGCTATAATATTGTTCACTATAATAGCGTTTTTGAAATTGCTATGTCTGCCCCAGCTATAATAGGTCGACCATATATGATAGCGTTTTTTCCGTGCTATAATATCTTGCATCGATGATAGCGATAGTTTTTCTTGCTATAGTTAAATTCGAGCCGAGCCGAGCCGTATTATATTATTATTATATATTTTTGTATATATTGGATTTATATATAAAAAATATTGAAATATTTTATTAATAAACCAAAAATGTTTACACAGTATTTTATATATAATCTACACTTATTACAAAACATGATAAAATCATAACTAATGCAAACAACATCATAAAATCAGAACCAAGGATAAGAAAATCCAACTTCTGTTTGATCACATTGAGACCTTTGCAGATTGGGACGATTCCTCTTTGATGAATAGCAGAAGGCTTCTCAGAACCTATACATGACAGACACCAAAGCACACGTGAGATGAGGTTTAAAAGAGAGAGAGAGAGAGAGAGAGAGAGAGAGAGAGAGAGAGGAGAGAGAGAGAGAGAGAGAGAGAGGAGAGAGAGAGAGAGAGAGAGAGAGAGAGAGAGAGAGAGGAGAGAGAGAGAGAGGAGAGAGAGAGAGAGAGAGAGGAGAGAGAGAGAGAGAGAGAGAGAGAGAGAGAAATCACCCCAAAAAACAAAGCTTTCTCGGGTTCTTCTATGCTTACCATAAGCATAAATACACCTGAGCAGATTATCTTGAAAACCCATGGCATCAATGCTGCGTGAACCTCATCATACGAGGTGAAGAACTCGTCTTGTCCCTCAAGACTGTAACCATACAACAAAATTTAGCAACCGAGTAGAACACTCATGTGGAATGAGTAAAACAACAAGAATGAAAAGCGATGGAAGTATAATAAGAACACTCACACTTCGTTCAACTTCTGGTCGAGACAGTATTTGGATCAAGAAACGATTTCACCGTGCCCCAAAGTAGCTTAAAACCAGGGCCAACATTGATGATGAACATACGGTGAAGTGTCTGCACATATGTCATAACACATGTTAGTAATCTATTCTCAAAAAATAAGTTTTTGCTTATAAGAAAACGAATCAATACCTCATGATAGTTATCATTATCAATCTTTTGCAGCTGATTTATAAGATCCCTCGCAGATTTAGTAAAATTCTTTAATCCCTCCAAAATATATTTACCAGATATCTTCTCTGAAGTTCTGACTTTAAGAGGTTTTTCTCCCCCACCTGATCAGAGAAATATATAAAATAGTTAGAGAGACGCTCTAGATGACCAACAAAATCCATCTAGAGAACAAAGATCACACTCTCTGTCAAAATCATTCACCAAGAAAGTATTCAGAACGAGACCACCCAATGTGCAGCAGTAAAATAGACAAATATCAACATTTACCAGTCTTTGCAGCCTTCGCATTGCACCATGAGATCGTCTGGATTATAAGGCATTTCGCATTTGCAGTACCTTTAGAACAAAAAACACACACAACAAAATACAAAAATCACTGAAATTCAAGGTAATTAGAAGATGTATTTCAGAACGGATTGCTACTTATCTACTTACACAGCAACTCGATCAGGGGGTGAATGCGCCAGTAGCAGCCTTGTACTCAAATCTACAATAATAACGAAACTGTGAAACAAAAAGAGGAATCCAAAGTTTCAAACACTTAAAATTAGTAAAACAAAACAATAAGTACCGATGGAAATCGTCATAGTCAAAGTCATAACCCACAGCCTGAAATAATCAACATCATAAACGAAGGGCATGAACACTGATAGATGCAGAAGTAGGCTATGGTAAAAGAAGATACCTTGAGACCAGCCATAGTTGTTCCATAGATTTTATAAAGCGCAAGGCAGAGTTCTTGGACTTTATCTTTTTCAATACCAAGTTTCTGATTCATATACTCTGACAACAACAACAAAACAGATTCAGCTACAACCCGACAACATGAAGAAGCAATCTTCCAGAGAATAAGAGGAATAAATGAATGTGTTTTTCCAAAAGGCCTTCGGGGAAGTCAATGTCAAGCAGCCTCCTCCCCTGCCCCAAGATTAAAATGACAAAGTTGAATTTGATTTCCTAAGCTGAAGAGTACAATCATGCAGGAATATATACAAGTAAAAGAGATAACAAGTAAAAAAACAGAGAAGAACCGGTGGGTTCACCTTCCGGTGACTATCTGTGAGTCTCTCTGCGTCCATGCGCTCGATAACCCTTCTAGCTTCTTCTTATGTTCCTGGAACTACATTCCTTATCCATATTCCATCTTTCATGGCCTCAGGTCTCACACTGAAGGTGAAGTAGAACCTGTTGGAGACCTACCACCCCAAAGCTACATCACCATCACATGTTATAAAAACCTCTTCACAAGCTAAACATGTAATGTGCATAGCTTGAAATTAGTGTACACTTACTTCGCTAGACCTGAGCTCTGACCTTGTAACATGAGCTACAACCTCAATGTTTATCAGCGGTTCAGCTGAACTGTTAGCTTCTGTGTACACTACGAGTGATTTGAAAACGAAGGAAGTTCCAACATCCACTTGCGTTATAAGAAAAGATGCCTCCCCAGTATACTCAGTCTGAGAAAACACAGCAACATATTCAGACGCAACATAAGTTCTCAATAGTTGAATCCTAAACTGTTGTATCCATTGATCAGAAAGTGAAGATGATATTCGAAATCCAGATAGGGAAGAAGAAAACTTACAAGGATCTGAGGCATGACTCGATCCTCCTACAAATCGAATTTATTGCAAGAAGCTCTTAATCATCGAATTAGGAAAAGGAAAAAGCTAAACTTGGTAACTGGGTATCTCAAGGTTAAATTTTTTTTCACCAAACCTGACGGAGATTGCAAGCAGAAGAGGGGCGGTCGCCATGGGAGAGCTAGCGAAACTTCGTGAAAGCCCCAAGAGACGTGGAGAAAATCAGGAGAAAAAGGAGAAAATGAGAGATTGAGATTTGGAGTTGGTAAGGGAAGAAGAAGAAGACGACACAATAGATGAATTTGACAAAATCATCTTTGATTTCATCTGGTATTGAAGAACTCGAGTATTGAAGATGAAAATTGAAGAAAGACATATGGGTTTTGAACCCGAGATAAGAACTTTGTCGGTGGAGAAATGACGGATCTGGATTTCAGAAGGAAGGGTGGAACCATGAGCTTACCGACGAGAAAGACGATACTACGCGGAGAAGAGGGAGGCTAATTTTCGATGTGTTAGAGTTTCGAGTTAGATGGAGAAGAGGGAGACTATTTTTTTGGGTAGAATAATGGAGGGATTTTTTCAAGGGTTTCGCGGTTTTGGAGAAATTTTGTCTAAGTGTGGCGGTCTAACAAAATTTCACCTAAATTTTGGCGGACTAGTCAGTTTTTGTTTCCCGCTTACTAAAACACTATCTTAGCATTATATCAATGCTATAAAAAGTAAAGAAAAATTAAAATTTATCTGCAATAGCAGTTTGGAAAACCGTGCTATCATATTGTGCTATCAATACGCATAATTTTTGTAGTGAGAACAATTAGGGATCATTTTGTCTAGAGTAGAACTTATCTTTGCTTTTGTTTGAACAAGTGCTGGTTCTGTTGTTGCCATTGGTTTGCACATTGTGTCTTTTCTGAGCATGTTCTCCTTCTCCATGGTCCTTAGGACGTCATTCTTCTTGTCTAAACAGTAGGTAGACATGTGCTTATGGTTTGGTTGAAAACCTGCTTGTTGAAACATGTTTCTTTGATCTTCTAGTGGTACTACTCTCCGTCTTTTTGGCATGTCTATTTGAGAATCTTCTTGGGTATTGTGCTCTGGTTTCCTTCACCTGAAGTGTAGAGACATACTTCCTGATCATGACCCATTTCAGATTTTCTCAAGTGGTGATTGCTCTTTCTTGATATTTTCACCTTTCATACTTTTCTTGCTTCCACCAAGAGTATGCAGTTGTGGTGAGTTTTCTGGTGGCATAGGCTAGCCTTTCTTCCTTTAGAGTGTTATGGTATGAGAACCCGTCATCCATGTCTCTCTCCCATTCAAGATAGTCTTCTGGAGAAGTACATCATGCAAATGTATAAATCACTAGTTTTGTCTTCTGGTTCTCCAAGGTTGGTCTGGTGGTTTAGGCTCAACATAAGTAGCTTCTGGTGCATTCCCAAATCCATTTTCTTCTTGTTGTTGTGCAGGATGGGACTGTTCCAGCTGGGTCAGACGCTCACTTATCCCTCTCAAGACTTCAAGTAACTGGTTTGTGGTGCTTTGTGCTTGTGCAGCTCCCTCACTCATGTTCTTTTTCCTGAAACAATTCAAAACAGAAGAGTATCAATGGGTTCTCTAACCTTTCTTTAGTTAGATGCACAATGTTAGGCACGGTTTGTTCAATGCACAAACGACTTAGGATCAATTTAAAACCAGAACAATAACCACACGGTTTGAAACCTTTAGCAAAACAATGTATGACAGATCAAACTCAGTTTAGAAGGTTTTAGGAAGTTAAGATCAACTTTAGGAAAAACCGGTTCAAATCCTTCCGAAATCAAATAAATGGTGGTTTGTAAAACCAGGCACGATTTGGAACTGGTTTAGGAGTTAGTAAACACGGTTTAGTTTGGTTTTATTGAAAACATTTCGAAAAAGCAAGGCATTTTGGGTTTTAAAAACTAAATATTTGGGTTTCCTTTTATGCAAAGATGCTAACACGTATTTGGAGAATCAAAATCAAAGAGGAGCCTTTTATTTTTGAAAGTTTTCGAAGTCCTTTAGAAAATATGGTAAGAAACTCTTTTTGGCTTTTAGAATAAGGGAAAAACAGATCAAAATCAAAAATCTCTTCTTCCTCCTTGCAACTTTTCTGGTTTTTATGAAAACAAGATGAACTACAAAACTTGACAGAACACAAAACATATGCAGTTTCATTTGTTTTTTTTGTTATATTAAAGATGCAAGGTATGAGGGTAAAACAGAATGAATTAAAGAACAATGCAAAAACATAATGACTTTTTGTGGGGTTTTAGATGCAAAAAGCAGAACATAATGAACTAGATGCAACATACACTTTTATGGCTTTTTATTTTGTTTATGCAGTGGAACTAAATGGAAAACTAAGAAGATTGATAGATCTAAGCAGGACAGAGATGCAATCAACTAAACAGAATGATGAAACTATTGCAACAAATGAATTCTATGAATGTAAACGAGTAGGTATGGATAGATAACACTTGTTAGGATCCTTTCGGCTCTGATACCAGATGATGCAGGCACGGATAGAGATGGATTCAATGTTGTTGGTTGTGTAACTCTCTCTCAGCCTTGAACAAATGAGTGATTTGTTGATGATAGATAATGGAGATGAAGCAGCTGGTTGTGTAACACTCTCTGCTTGATCTAATGGATGAATGGAAATGCAAATGGATCGTTGGTCGCCACAAAGCTCTATGGACATGAGCCTTGATAAGACAAAACAAGAGATGCTTCTCACAATCTCTCAAGAACTCAGACTGGAATTCACACAAGTTCAGAATGCTCTGGACAAAAGGTTGCGTTTTATTGATCTAGGTAACTAATACACGGCTGTAAAGGAACCTTATATACTGGTTCTAGCAGCTTTGCCATTCTAAGGGTCTTTGAAGCAAAATACAAAGTAATTAAGCTAAACTCTGGGACTCTAAGACAATAAAAACAAAATACAGACTCTTATTGTAAACTAAAACACAAAACAAAGACAAGAAACTCGTTAGCCAATATTCAGAAATCAAAGAATTGAAACACTTACCTTTTATGGCTTCTTTGGGCGAGTTTATATGATATGGCTGATTCCCTTGTTTGGCTCCAATTGGTTTGAGTAGAAAGTAGTATGGTTGAAGTCTCCATGTCGGTTTGGTGGATTGATTCCTCCGGGATCATATGTTTCCTTAGGGTCTAATTGTGAATAGATCATCAACTAGTATGGTCTGGTTTTGATGCCCTCATCACTAGTGTTGGGTCAGGTAGATTGTATTGTTGTGTGATTGGTTACCTACTCCGATGTTGGGCCGGGTGGATTGTATTATTGTGTGATTATTTATCTACTCCGGTGTTGGGCCGGGTCGAATGTGTTTGTTGATACTTACTCCGACACGGGACCTGATAAGTTAGGGTATAGATACCTATTCCGGTATAAGAATTAATCCCTATACTAACTGCAAGTGCACAGTGATGTAGTTGTAGTACTTAGGGTATCGAATCCACAGGGACTCCGGTCAACGATAGATTATAAAACAGAAGAGATTAAACTAGGAGAAAGCAATGTGATGTAAACTAAAAAGCAAGCAGAAAAGTAAATAGCAGCGAGTTTGTGAGCAAGGAAGCGAAGGCGTTAAGTCTAGGGAGTTCTCAGGAAATCAGGAATACAAGGAATCAATCTATCGGGATCTAATCAGAAACTGTTCTAGAACTCAAAACACAAATATAGAATTAACCAACTGTCATTGCGAGAATTCTCTAAGTCTAAGTGCAGCAATCCAAATTCCTTTGCAATTACTAACAGATTAAACTAGCTTTAAGATCAAGTTCGATATGTTCACAATCTAATTAAACCAAAGGAATTGCGAGTAATTAAATTGCTCATCTAGGTTCTTTCTAGCTAATTAACCAACTGTCGTTGTATCAATCAACCTAACATCATAAATTTGGGTAGCTAATTCAGATTAAGCAGTAAGAACAATCCTAGATGAAGAACTAGCAGATATGAATCCCTACAGATTAATTAACCTATAATTCCATGAAATCCCTAATGAGAATCCCTAAACCTAACAGGTAAACTACTCAGACATAATCATCGAAACAGAAAACATCATGAATAGAAAACCAAATAGCATATAATAGATAAAGAAACAGGGGTTCGAAATCAAGTCTCTTTCGAGAACAAGATCAGCCCCTAAAACTCTCTCTGAAAATAAAACTTAGTTATGAAAGCGTAGCCTAAACAAGTGGCTAAAAACCCTAATATATAGTCTAAAACACGTTTTGGGCTTCTGTGTAAATATCTGGGCTTTTCTGCAATATCAGCATTCTTCATTAAACCGACGAGTCTGGCCCATTCGCGCTATGCATCGATCGATGCAGGTGTGCAACGATCGACGCAATCCTCAAATCTGGACAGTGAACTCTGTCTCTCAGACCAAATCTCCAAAATGCACCAAATAGCTCCAAAATCTCCACTTCTGCTCCAAATGTGCTTGTACCTAATAAAACCTATAAAAGACTCTAAAGAAACACAAATAGACTCTAAAACATACTTATATCATGGTCTAAAACTAGTAAAAACCATGATATATCAGTAGGTCGGATGAAATAGTGAATGGTGATAGGACTTGTGGGATAGATTGGGTACTGGAATTGAAATTGTATTTCTATTTGACCTTATCGGTCTTGCATGATGTCATAGAGTCCCATATTCTTGTTTATATTATTGTTATTAAGACTCTATAAGGTGCTTTAGATCACATAAGTCCAGTGTTGGCGTTCCGGTGCTTCCTTCCCGATTGGATCCTTGGGAGTTTCTAATTAGTTAACGTATCTTCGGGTAGTGGTTCTGGCTAGGCGTTAACCTATTGGGTGACGCCGGTAGGTGTGTAGTCCAGAGAAGCAGGGTCGCGTCCTAGGGTCGGGCTGCATGGAAAACTTTGGCTATCTAGGGGTAGTTCGAGTCATCGCGTATCGATGGACAGAGAACGACATTCTTGTCGTAAGACTTTGTGTTTACGTCTAGGAGTCGTAGGAGTTTGTAGTTATCGTGGGATAGCTAAGTATTCCCATGGAGGTTACTCAGTTTTCGATTTGGGGCTCATGGTGTTGACTTTACATTAGAGATGCGTTTAGTGTAGATCGAGTCTAATCGAGGGCATATGCCGTAGTGTTCTCGATTTCCTTCGTTGATAATTTTTGTTAATAGAGAATGCTTGTGTGTTATGTGGAGCTCATTACGTCATGGTAGAACGTAATCGGCTATTCAATTTCATTGTTTGTTATTGTTTGTTATTTTTGGGCTTTGTCGGGTGGGAAGCCTTTTTAGTTGGGAGCCAACTCACTGGATAATCTTAGATTGCTCATTAGACGTTCTTTTTGTTTTTCACCTTTCGGAGTAGCTCGGCGGACGCGTACGACACTCAAATTAGTTTCGAGTTCGCATTTGGCAACAATTTGTTTTCAATTCGATTTCATGGTTTTGTTTCAGTTTCAGATTTGGGGAGCTCCATAAATTATTTTTAAGAAACTCATAAATTAGATTAAAAGATTTAAAAGATTTTAAAAAACTATAAACGGAATTATTACATGATATACGGTTTAGTCCGAATCGAACACAACTCGTGGAAACGGTACGGGTTGAAAAGCCTTGTATCATGGAAACGAGGTAAACAACTGGACTGTCTCTTGCTTTCGTATGTAGCGAATCCTTCTCGTTTGGCCTGCACGGATTCGATCGGTCATGTTATTTTTTTATTGTAGGCTGGTAAGCTCGTCGGTCAGTGGATAAACGGGAAGGGGGCATTACAGTGTCGCTGCTGGAGACCATTCAAACCCATTCTTCCATAGAAGTTTGTTGGTACTGGATTTCCCTCTAGGAAATCCGGCCCATTAACAGACAAGACAGAGGCCCATAATTACGAGCCCATTCCAGAATCAAAGACAGACAAAAGAGCCGACTCCTTCGATGGGCCCAAGCGAAACAAACGCCCTGGCAAGGCCCAGACGATGCCGAAGCCGGAGACAATCGAGCTCGAGCTCGGCAGAAGGTGACGTGGAGATAGAGCAACTCGGTCTTCTACAGTTCAACTGATCCGCATAAATCTCAGAGATCGTTACGATGACGAGGCCGAAATATCGGGACGAAGAGATCAGAATCGAGGCTATTTAAGAAGAGAAGTGGCGACCCATTAAAGATATTCCAACCTAGGCTAAGAACACTTCGATTAGATAGCTCGATTTTATACTTTGTACTCTCTTCTCGACTGTGTTTGTTCTATCTCGACGATCAATCTCAATAAAGTCTTTGATTCATAGGAAACTATACCATTTCTATATCCAAAAGTCCAAATCCACGAATACAAATTCTTAGTGTGAATCCCGGATCTCACATTTGGCGCCGACTGTGGGGACATTCTATAGCCTTTCCTATCTTAAGAATCAGATCCTAGATCCGAAAGATCGAGATGAATCCCGACCAAACTGGCTCTCCCAGCGCCACACCACCAGTTGACCGCCCTCAAACGGTCGACAAAGTTCCTCAGAATACTACCGGGGTAAGAAACATGGGTCAGACCGACGGCGTGTTGACGAGCTCTGCCTCAGTCTCCACGACCTCGGCACCAGCCGGCTCTGTCGCTCAAAAAATCGCGACGAGCCAGTCTCCGACAAATGTTTTGTCAAGAACTAATGATCCGAGCAGAAACTGGGTGTGGATGAGAAATGACTCGATACCCACCCCAGGAGGGGGATCTGGAGTAACCAGACCCAATTCGCCACTACCTTATGCTCCACAGAGACAAGGGCCAAGCGATCTTGCCGAGATCCGTTCGATGTTAAGCCTGTTGGTAGATCGAACGAGAAACAACGAGGCAAGCGCAAGGTGTTGGGATTATGTCCTGAAATCATATTGTACTAACTCTGAAGATAGTTGTAATTGTCGAGATCGGACAATTCATGTGATACTGGGTAGTCATAATGTTTTGCTAGAAACCGCTTATGACAAATGAGTTGTAACTCATTTCCAGTATCGTGTGAACCTACAGGGTCACACACCTAAGCAAGTTGGATACACTTGGTATGGGATTGATCATTGGCATATGGTCCGATCAATGTGCATTTGATACACATTGATATAGTGTTTTAAGAGATGTGTCGATCGATACCATTTGTGCATCGATCGATACAAGAGTTGTGTCGATCGACACCAATAGGTGTGTCGGTCGACACGAGGGCGAAACCGAAACTGATGTTTCGGTTTACTTCGAGGTCAATATATAAGCAGTCTTATATTTCGACCTAGTGGAGCGTGCCGTCGCAGACAGTTTGTTCTTGACAGAAAAACTGATTCTCTTCCTTTAGAAAACACAGAAATCCCAAGAGATCCGATTCCCGGCGCTAGCAACCCGACGGATTCCAACTTGTGTGCGTGTGGACTACGATAGAGGCGCAACGATTGGGGCGCTCCAGATCTCGTGTTACCATAATCTTCCGCTGCCAAATCTCCAGGTAAACAGAGATCAGATCCTTGATTCGATTAACTAGACCCTAGATCCTAGGCTATCTGGAACTCGCTAGAATTCTGAATACGGTAGAATTGGCTCCAAGTTCCTACAGTGGTATCAGAGCCTTAGGGTTTTCCATTGAATCAGTCTGTTTAATTGAATCTAATGAATTGAATTCGCTCATAAAAGTTTATGATCAATAGCATGTTAGATCGATTGAAACAGAACTCCGATTCTGTGTTTTCGCACGGTGTCGATCGACACACTGGGTGTGTCGGTCGACACAGAGTGGCGAAGTTCGACAGAATCGGCGGCTAGGGTTTTTCGCGAAGAAAACCCGAAAGCCTACTGTGTCGATCGACACAGGTTGTGTATCGGTCGACACATAATACATTCGGTCACGTATCGATCGACACAGGTTAGTGTCGGTCGACACAGACCAAGCGAATGGTTAATTGGTTCAATTGGATTGGACCGGTTATCATACTTGGTTAAGTCCGAATAGATCGGTTTAAATTGGATGAATTGGTTCAATTGGATTGAACTGATTATCTCAATAAAAATAAACCGATGGTTTGAATCAGTTTGATTGGATAATACGGTTCAATGGAATTGGACTGGTTATCGCAATTATTTGAAACTGGTTTAAACGGTTTAAATTGGATGAATTGGTTCAATTGGATTGAACTGATTATCCCAATTAATATAAACCGATTGGTTAAGATCAGTTTGATCTGATAAGTCGGTTCAATTGGATTGAACCGGTTATCAAAACAGTCTTCGGTTAAGGTCTATGTCGACCGTCACACACGGGTTGTGTCGGTCGACATGACCGGTTCGATGAACCAGGTTAATTGGATTAACCGGTTATTGAAATCCGGTTTTGTTTGGTGGCGTCGATCGACAGACAGAGTCTACGTCGATCGACACAGTGCTTGAAATTCTAGTTATTGAACCTTGAATGTACAGAAACCAAACTCGACCTAAACCTTGATCAAAGCTTAGCTTCAATATGGTCAACTGTCAAGACTCGTTTAGTTGTGTGATGTCTAGCCAAGAGCTTGGTGTCCACAATTAGGTGACTAAGGCAGGTAATAATGTTGATGGACTTGTAGTGCATTAACATCAACAATTACTTGACCTAAGAGATTGATTTGCTAAACTTTTGGGTTTAGTTTCCTCAAACTAAATATCAAGTAGTCTTGATGTCTTGCCCAAATCTTGTCTACTGTCAAAACTTGTGTCGTTTGTTGGATATTCTTGGAGTCCTTGGTATCCACTGCAACGTGAGTGAGGCAGATGGTCTTTGACAGACTTGCAGTGCAACTGTCAATGATCACAAGACAGAAAAGATTGGTTTTACTTGACTGGACTGTCGGAAGTTCTGGGCCCGGAGACATCAGAGTGGATTAGACATATTTTGTCTCATCCACAACCAAGAGTTGTACTGGGTACAATTAGCAATGATTTGCTTACCTAGATAACTAAAGTCTGAATAACGGCGAGTCGCCCACTCAAATTTTAGTAATCTGTGGGTCTTGGATCATTACATTCATAGAGGAAACATTGTTTGAATGTAATGCGAGTTTTCTTATTAGATAAGATTCCTCATCATATACATAACTAAATCTTTGTTTTCTTGGATTTCAGCTTATGTCTATGACTACTTTCTCGTTGTGATCCGTCCTTGACAAGGACAAGTTAAATGGATCCAACTTCCTGGATTGGTATCGGAATCTGAGATTCATCCTCAAGCAGGAGAGCAAGGACTATGTCCTTGAGAAAGCTCTTCCAGAAAGGCTTGGGACCAATCGCTCGCATGTAGCATATAATGCTTGGAATAAGCATTATATTGATGTGGTAGATGTGCGTGGTCTGATGTTGGCTACCATGAACTCAGACTTGAAAAGTCAATACGAGAACATGGAGTCGCCAATAGAGATAATCACCAGCCTGAAACTGAAGTTTCAGGATCTGGCACGAGTTGAGAGATTCCAGATGGTGAAGTCTCTAACTGAGTGCAAGCTACCAGAGGATGCTCCAGTAAGTCCTCATGTCATTAAACTGATGGGTTACGTTGATAACCTGGGGAGACTGGGATGTCCTGTCAGCTTAGAGTTGGCTACTGACATCATTCTGCAGTCACTGCCGTCAAGTTATGAGAAGTTCATCATGAACTATATATTTGAAAGGCTTGACGAAGACGTTGACTGAGCTGCATAGCATGCTCAAGGCAGCAGAGCAAAACATCAAAAGGGGTAAAAGATTTGAGAAATCTTGTATAGACAAGGGTGAAGGCAAGGCCTTCCAGATTTGGAATCAGGATAAGCATGTGTCATCTTATAAGCCCAAGTCAAGCCCATCTGGTGTTAGTAAGTGCTTCTACTGTAATGAGTCGGGGCATTGGAAGAGAGATTGCATTAAATTCTTGGAAGATTCACAAGAGATGAAGGAGATGTATAATACTTCTTCTTCAGGTATTGTGTTATTAATTCAAGTTTTACATAAGTATTGGATACTAGTTGTGGTACTGATATTTGGAAATATGCAGGACCTAAACGACAGTAGAACGTTGAAGAAAGGACAAGTGGAACTGCGTGTCTGGTATGAAGCAATGGTTGCTGCATGAGCCGTAGAGATTCTTCACTTGTAGGAGCCTTTCATACTTGGTTTTTGAAATTAAGTAATTGCCACCATGTACTTGCTATATGCAATATGTCTTTCAATTTCTTGTAAAGAATTTGAATGTTTTTCATTTTGATAAAAGACAAGTTTTGTTCTTTAGATCTTAATGAATTATCATATGGTAGCACCCCGTTTGGAATGGGTTTTGTATCTTAAACCAGCGTAAGTTTGAACATAACACAAATACTAAAGGTTTGAGTCTGATGACTCGAACTCGACTTTTCTTTGGTATAGTCACTTAACCACAAAAGTGAAGCGGATTCAGAATTTCCATAGTTTTGGACTCATTCGATTGTTAATCATTTGAGATATGAATTCTGTTCACTGGACCAAATGACTAAGGCCCTTTTAGCAGAGCTAAAGGAAATGGGCCAGAGGCTTATTGGGCCTTACACATACTGATGTATGCGGCCCAACGAGCATTAATGCCAGAGGAAATCTTCGGTACTTCATTACCTTGTTGATGGCATCAATAAAGTATGGCTGTGTTCATTTGATGAGACACGAGCAGGAATCCCTTGAGGAGTTCCAAGATGAAGTGTAGAACCGATTTGACAGAAGTATTGAGATCCTCGATTGAATCGCGGAGGAAAATACTTAAGTCATGAATTGGGTGATCATCTGACATAATAAATCGGATCTTATTGGATATGCTCCGATTAATGATGAGTCACAGGAATCTTCCATAACGATTTAAGAATACGTCCTAAAACGTCTGTCTTTGCGCAGAAAAGAGTTTCTTTCAGAATCAGTGAAAAACACCACATTGGATGTGGACTGGGTGATTTCCAGATTTGTTATACTGATTAATTGGGATTGCAAGGTTTGTGTAAGACAGTAGTCAACAAACAAACTTGAACCCACATATGATAAGTTCCACATCGCTGGTTGTCCTAAGGAAACCAAGGCTTAGTACTTTTATTGTCCAGAACTGTGTCTTTTAAGAAAGATCATACTTTCAAAAGGAACAGTGGGAGTAAAAGTACACATCGAAGAAATTCGATAAACACAGGAAGCTGCTCAACCTGTTGAGGGAGAACAGCGGTGAGATCTACAAAGGGCTGTAGGATCTACGCCTGTGGAGCCCGAAGTTCGCAGATCCGAAAGGATCCGTCACTAACTCGAGAGTGATTTCTCGTAACCAATTGTCGTGATCTGTTGATCATTGAAAAGTGACGAGCGTGCGAAATTCAAAGAAGCGATGGTGAGCCCCAACTCCGAAAATTGGCTGGGTATGAATGTTAGCTTCATCGATCCAATTCTGGATTGAAGCAAGCATCTTGGAGTTGGAATCAATATTCTGATAAAGTGGTCAAAGGTTTTGATTTGATCAGAAAGAAAAGAAACCATGCGTATAAAAGAAAACTAGTGGGAGCGTAATGGCAATTCTCGCACAGTATGTAGTTGACATACTTGAATCTCATAAACGACGTTCCGACGCTAAAGTCTTGTCAAGATTTAGGTCGGAAGTCAAATTTAAACAATGGACATGGGAGTAGCCGCGTGAATTCTTGGAATAAGGATCCATTGGAATGAATCAGAGTAGCTAATTGGATCGTGTCAAAATCCTTATGCTGATAAGGTATTGGACATATCTAATACGCTTGATTCCAAGAATGGCTTCACACCAAAGGTCTTATGGCAATAATCTGAGCAAGATGAAGTGTCTTGGACACTAGCTGAGCTAGTAACAATATTAGTAAGAAGAAGTGTTTCTGAACACTGTCTGAACTAATATTAATGAGTGTGAGTTCTAATGCTGCTGCAATAGAATCCATCATGAATGCCATAATTTGCGCTCGTCTAGATGCAGCTTACGCATAAAGCATGACGAGAAAATACCAATATATTCCGGTAATAGTCACTGATCAGTTGCCAGAAATATCTGAAATGTTTGAAGAACTCTAAGGATAGTTTCGTGGTATACTGAGGAAGTGACGAACCAGTTGAAAGTAGTTAAACGGACAAAGACAATTCTCGGTTCCCACCTGGTTATGTCTCTTTGTCTGAATAGCGGTACTGACTGTTGGAAAGTCTCTAAGCAGTGGACCGTAGAATAGTGCTTTTATCCGAATGGCGGTGTGATTTGTTGAAATTGTTTCAAGCAATGACACCGCAGGCTCTCCCACAACCTAAGCACGAAATTTATTCTGTTGCTGTAGGTTTAAGATATCTAAAGAGATAATCTTAATTATAGTGGGAGTCATTTTAGTTATGTTGTAAACTTTACATAGACATGCTTTGGTAGTGCTCTCCCACAACCTAATCACGAAATTTATTCTGTTGCTGTAGGTTTAAGATATCTAAAGAGATAATCTTAATTCTAGTGGGAGTCATTTTAGTTATGTTGTAAACTTTACATAGACATGCTTTGGTAGTGTTTCTGTAAGTTAAACTGACATCAGTATTATTTAATTATTTGATAATTAAATAATAGTCCCAAAGTATTTTATGATCATCGTATAGGTCATCAAGTTGAGGACTTGATCATGAAACCCTATAAGTAAAAGATGACATAAATTATGATTGTCCCTAGTCGAGGTTATTGAAGTGGGGCACCAATAACCGCGCGAGACTAGTATGTGAGGTGACTGTTGGACTAAGTTTCATGGAGTCAATGATATGATTATCACAGTCAGTCACATAGATATATGTTGGAAAACATATGATCGGACATGACCCGCTTAATGAGAACTCCACAGGATAGTTATATCAGTGTCATGGGAGGTTCTCATTACGACTATAGAGTATAGTCCTTAGACCTGAGTTCATCAGGCCTTCTAGCATATGAATTGGTGCGTATTGACCTTGTCAAACGTCGTTCCGTAACTGGCGGCTATAACGACATTGCTTGTGCGTATCATGAAGTATGTGTAGAAACAGAGATGGAACAAGATGGAATTTGTCCCTCCTGTATAACAGGAGATAAATATCTCAGGGCCCATCGAAGATTTGATACTGAGAAAAATGCATGGCCGTGCTCAAACGAGGTGATTGTCAGTCGTTTGTTTTATCAGTATAGATCAGGAATTCGATGAACATGATGTTGGCTACAATAAGGATGACACAATCTCTTGCCTTATGCCAAATCGAGATATAGAGACGAAGGGATTATAGGAATAGGTGATTCCAGTACAAGTGGGAGATTGTTGGGATTATGTCCTGATATCATATTGTACTAACTCTGAAGATAGTTGTAATTGTCGAGATCGGACAATTCATGTGATACTGGGTAGTCATAATGTTTTGCTAGAAACCGCTTATGACAAATGAGTTGTAACTCATTTCCAGTATCGTGTGAACCTACAGGGTCACACACCTAAGCAAGTTGGATACACTTGGTATGGGATTGATCATTGGCATATGATCCGATCAATGTGCATTTGATACACATTGATATAGTGTTTTAAGAGATGTGTCGATCGATACCATTTGTGCATCGATCGATACAAGACTTGTGTCGATCGACACCAATAGGTGTGTCGGTCGACACGAGGGCGAAACCGAAACTGATGTTTCGGTTTACTTCGAGGTCAATATATAAGCGAGTCTTATATTTCGACCTAGTGGAGCGTGCCGTCGCAGACAGTTTGTTCTTGACAGAAAAACTGATTCTCTTCCTTTAGAAAACACAGAAATCCCAAGAGATCCGATTCCCGGCGCTAGCAACCCGACGGATTCCAACTTGTGTGCGTGTGGACTACGATAGAGGCGCAACGATTGGGGCGCTCCAGATCTCGTGTTACCATAATCTTCCGCTGCCAAATCTCCAGGTAAACAGAGATCAGATCCTTGATTCGATTAACTAGACCCAAGATCCTAGGCTATCTGGAACTCGCGAGAATTCTGAATACGGTAGAATTGGCTCCAAGTTCCTTCACAAGGGCCCAAGAGATCGCGAACCGTTCTCTGGCAGCGCAGCTCGAGGAACAAGAGCGGCGCCTGAACGCCCGTCTTGAAGAGCTCGCCAGTCGAAGCCAAGGGGGCAGACCAACACGAACTCCTATAAGTCCTCCACCGTGTACCCGCTTGGACTTCTACCGGGTAGTAACTCCTCCGGGAACGACGGGAAATTTTGGTAATACGTCAAATAGTGGCTTCCGCCCTACAATGACCCCTATCGCGATACCGACCCCATTTGGTTTGAGTTCAATGGTCACAGATCCAACCGGATCAAGAAACCGAACATTACCCGGGCCACCACCTTTCCCGAGTGACTCCAACATCCGACCGAGGCAACTAGGAGGTTCTGCCTTCGCCTCGAGCTCGGGACTCCTTAACGGATCAAACTCAGTTCAATTCCGAACGCCCCAGGTCGATCAGACGAGGTCGATCCCAACGATCGATCTCCTCGACCCCATTTTTCCGGAACAAACGTCAGGTCAGGCACAAGTCCAGTTCGCACCCGCAGAGGGCGATGAACACGATATGCTTAGACAATACATTGGCAGGCTAAAGCCCAGTTCAACAGTCTGAGCTCGAAAGTTCACATGGCGACGAGCGAGGCTCCTTACATCGATCGAGTGATCGAAGAAACACAACAAACGCCGTTCACAGATCGGATTGCGTTTGCAAGGATCCGAGAGATCAAGAAAACTAAGTTTCCAGAATTCTCTGGGAAATCAGACCCGAAAGCCCACATCAGGGCATTCCGACTAGCGATGGCAAGGGTGTACCTTACCGATGAGGAGAGGGAGCCAGCCTTCTGCAGGCTCTTCGCAGAAAACCTATCAGGCTCTGCCCTAGAATGGTTTGCCGGACTGGAAGAAAGGTCCATTGAAAACTTCACACAGTTCATGACGGCTTTCCTCAAGCAATACTCCGTTTTCATCGAGGAAAAGACTACCGAGGCAGCCCTATTTGGCGTCTCTCAAAAACCCGACGAAACACTTCGCTCGTACATCGACCGATTTAAGGAAATAAAATCCAAAATCGCGAACCCACGAGACGAGGTAGCTATAGAAGCGTTAAGACGGGGACTATGGTTCTCAACCATATTCCGCGAGGAAATAACAGTCCGCGAACCTTAAACGCTCGATGACGCCCTCCATCGCGCATCGGCCTTTGCTCGCCTCGAGGACGAAACCACGGCCCTCAGGGAAAAACACCGGAAAGAAAGGAACCCGTCGGGCTCGCAGAATTCGAACTCGAAAAAGGATTCCCGTAAATCAGGGAACGTCAACGCGGTCGAGAGCCCAAAGAGCTCGAAGAAATTCGAGTTCGACAAGGAAAAATTCTGTGATTTCCACAATAAAAGAGGACACTCGACCGAGGATTGCTATACGCGAGCTAAAGCAGAGGCTCAAAAACAAGAGTCCGAAAGCAAAAAAGACTCCGAAGTCGAGGAGGAAACTCTGTTCGACAAAAAGGAAAACAAACAGACCAAGGAGTCGAACTCTAAAAAGCACTCTCAAAACAAACGGGAACGGTCAAAAGAGCCGGAATCTCCCGAAACACTCCCTCAAGGGTCGCGGAAGCGAATCGAGTTCATCCTCGGCGAGCTTAACCTGAGCGGCACTCCGGGAGGTTCGGCGCTATCCCCGCCTCCGGCTCCTGCCAAAAGTTTACGCTCAAGAATCAATCTCCCTCGTCTCTGCGGGGGGGGGGGGGGGGGGGTGTACGGGCTATACCCCCTAAACGAATCGACTTCATCTTCGGTGGCTACAAGCTTTGCCGCGACTCGGTCAATTCGATCAAAGCTCTTCAAAGAAGAGTCGAGACCGACAGAGGGGGGAATGTTGGATCCCAATGGATCTAGGGTTTGATATATTGAATGAAAACCAACCTCGTTCTTACCTTTCTGGCAGCGAAATTGAGATGGTGAACGAGATCAGTGGAGCAACGCAAACGCCTTGCCTCTACCAGATACACACGCACGCTCGCTGGAAACGGGATGCTAGTGCCGGATCAACGGGATTCGATTCTCTCTGGTGTTTCTACTGTTTCTTTCAAGAAAAGTGGACTGCACAGTGTTTTGGTCGAAACTTACTTGTTATATTCGACCTAAAACACAATTAACGGGCCAGACTTAATCAAGTCTTAATTCGAAAAGCCTTTCGAAAAACCCGAACTGTGTCGATCGACACACAAGCTGTGTCGATCGACACAACACCTTTTTATCGATTATAATGTGTATCCAATACACATTAATATGATCATTACCATAATGATCATTCCCATGTCGTAGCTTCCAGTTTGCTTAGGTGTGTGACCCTATAGGATCATATAGTACTGGTAGTAAGTCCATAACTTACAGATTGCAAGAGGCTTCTAGCAAAACATTGCAACCGCCCAGTACTATACGAATGTCTGATCTCGACACACAACTATCATCAAAAGTGAGTACAAGTGTGATTTCAGGACACTATCCCAACAATCTCCCACTTGTACTGGAATCATCAATTCCTATAATCCTTTTGTCTCTATATCTCGATTTGGCATAAGGCAAGATTGGTGTCATCCTTATTAAGCCAACATCGGTGGCTACAAGCTTATTAAGCCAACATCGGGGGGGGGGGGGTGTACGGGCTATACCCCCTAAACGAATCGAATTCATCTTCGGTGGCTACAAGCTTTGCCGCGACTCGGTCAATTCGATCAAAGCTCTTCAAAGAAGAGTCGAGACCGACAGAGGGGGGAATGTTGGATCCCAATGGATCTAGGGTTTGATATATTGAATGAAAACCAACCTCGTTCTTACCTTTCTGGCAGCGGAATTGAGATGGTGAACGAGATCAGTGGAGCAACGCAAACGCCTTGCCTCTACCAGATACACACGCACGCTCGCTGGAAACGGGATGCTAGTGCCGGATCAACGGGATTCGATTTTCTCTGGTGTTTCTACTGTTTCTTTCAAGAAAAGTGGACTGCACAGTGTTTTGGTCGAAACTTACTTGTAATATTCGACCTAAAACACAATTAACGGGCCAGACTTAATCAAGTCTTAATTCGAAAAGCCTTTCGAAAAACCCGAACTGTGTCGATCGACACACAAGCTGTGTCGATCGACACAACACCTTTTTATCGATTATAATGTGTATCCAATACACATTAATATGATCATTACCATAATGATCATTCCCATGTCGTAGCTTCCAGTTTGCTTAGGTGTGTGACCCTATAGGTGTTGGAATTGTGTCCAGTAATCTCGGTACTGTCTCTAGAAAGTAAGAGTATGTCAATGATCAGACATAAGTCATATAATACTGGGGGTCATGATGGCTTGCTAGAGTCCGCTCATGATCTATAAGTCTTGGACTTATTGCCTTTATTATATGATCCCATATGGGTCACACGCCTAAGCTAACAGGAAAATGTGTAGGAACGTTTTAGCAGAAGTACGGTAAAAGTGCTAGGCATTTACTGTACTTAGAGAGAATAAAACGGTTTAGCCACTGTGTGTCGATCGATACACAAGGTGTGTCGGTCGACACAGTGCGCGAATGCCGTCGAGTTAATTGGTGTTTGGGCCAAATGGCCCAAACGGAACCGGATAAGTTTTATGAGATAAAACTCGAGTTCAGAACTATTAACCCTAGCTCCTTAGCCGAAAACTCTCTCTCTCTCTGCGCCGAGTTCCTTGTGGTCTAGCAGCCGTTTTCTGTGATCGCGTGTGTGAACCTTTGGAGGATTCATCTCTCGGTGTTTCTCTGATCTCTCACCTGTTCTCTCCTTCCGCTGCAATTAACAGGTAAAAGGTGAGATCATCATTTGTTTCTATTCGAGAAGAACCTAGATCCGCATGTTTAGGTTGATATGAATCTAAGAATTGAATCAGGATCAACTAAACATTCCTTCAGTGGTATCAGAGCTATTGGTTCTGGTTTTTCTTGTTTAGATTCAAGTTTAGGATTGTTTTTCTTGTTTAAAAGTGTTTTGAATCAACTACTGATAAGAGAAATCACTTAAGTAACAAGAATTGAAACCTAAACATATAAAAAAAATCGCATGATCAAGCTATATGATTTGGTATGCGATCTGATCCGAGAGAGTCAGTATCGACTGCGATCGCATGGATCGATCGATACGATCGCATGGATCGGTCGATACAGTTTATCGGCTAACCCTGTTAACGCGTGAAAGCATCGATCGATGCAGGATCGATGCAGGTTCGATGTTGGTGCATCGACCGATGCGGTTGGTGCATCGATCGACACGGTTAGGGTTTTGGCTCGGTTCCGTGCATGCGTGAGAGCATCGATCGATACAGGATCGATGCACGATCGATGCAGGATCGATGCTGAGAGCATCGACCGATGTGGTTGATGGATCGATCGACACGGTTGGTTCATCGATCGACATGGTTGGTTTAAGGCTCGGTTTAATATTTTGATTAAAATTAAACGTCACGGTTTAATAAACAGATTTAATAATTTTATTAAGTCTGGTTAAACCGGGATAAGAAATCCAAAGTCGAAAAATTGGATTTTGTGCCTAAACCAGGATTTTCTAATTTGATTTGGTTGGACCAAATAAATTGAGAAAATCCGGTTTAGTAAATAACCGGTTGACAATTGTGGTCATCGTAGTAATTAAAATTTGGTTAGACCAATTTTAATGAACCAGACCGGTTATGTCATTTAATTGGACAATTGGGTCATGTCTTGGACATGGACCAATTCTTGGGCCTCGGGCCAAGAAGTTAAAACAATTGGGCCAATTATTTGAGTCTTTCTTCAGATTTAATTTAAAATTTATTTTATAAAGAATATAAATCGATTTTAAATTAAAGTTTCCGATATTTTTTGAAATTAGAAAGTTTCTTATTTTATAGAAGTTTCTAGATTTGCATGATTCG
Source organism: Orychophragmus violaceus (assembly GCA_030180135.1). NCBI lineage: Eukaryota > Viridiplantae > Streptophyta > Magnoliopsida > Brassicales > Brassicaceae > Orychophragmus > Orychophragmus violaceus. The sequence goes on along the minus strand of CM058236.1, from coordinate 58,362,197 downwards.
GATTTTAAGAAATTTCTAAAGTTAGAAAGTTTCTGTTTTTAGAAAGTTTCCAATTTTAGAAAGTTTCCAAAAATAGTAGGTTTCCAAAAATGGAAAGTTTCCCGAAATAGTAATCTTCTATTTTGGGAATGAATTTTTAAATAAACCTACGAACCTCAAATAATATCAAGCGTTGGATGTCTTGTCCATTCTATGTCAGCTGTCGAAGCCCATTCAATTGTATTCATGGCCTTACAGTGTGAGGGTGTCTGCTTTTGCGTGGATAAGACGGTTTGTGATTCATAAATGTCATTGGGAGTCCCAGACATTAATGATTACATGACTGTATAGTCTGGTTTTCTTGACTGGGCCATCGAGAGTCCCGGGCCTTGAGACATCAGAGTGGATTGGGCCTCGGGCCCAGATTCACAACCAAGAGTTATATCACGGATATAATTAGCCGATATAGGGCTTACCGATATAAGCTAAGGTTTGGTGACGGCCAGTGGCCCACTTTAATCTTAGTTATATGTGGATCTTGGAATCATTATATTCTATTGAGGGTAACTTATGTTATTGAATATAATGCGTGATTAATCATATTAAATTTAATACGAGATTAATCATATTGAACATTTTAACTAATAACCTTTTTATCTATATATATTTCAGCTATGACTACTACAAGCACACAAAACACATTCTCAATCCGGTCTGTTCTCGAAAAGGAGAAGCTGACTGGAACGAACTTCCTGACGTGGTCAAGGAACTTGAGGCTGGTCCTCAAGCAGGAGAAGAAGGATTATGTCCTTCGTGATCCTCTCCCCGAGAGGCCTCCTGCCAATGCCGCCAGGACTCTGCATAATGCTTGGGAAAAGCATTCGTCAGATGAAAATGATGCCTATTGCCTGATGTTGGTGACAATGACTCCTGAGCTGCAAAAACAGTTCGAGAGTGTATTGTCACCCATCGAGATAATGGCAAGCCTGAAATCGCTTTTTCAGGAGCAGGCTAGGACTGAGAGGTTTCAAACAGTTAAGAACCTCTTGGACTGCAAGTTGGCTGCGAATGCGGCAGTGAGTCCTCATGTCTTGAAGATGATGGGTTATCTCGATCATCTTCAGAAACTCGACTGCCCAATCAGCCAGGAACTTGCCTGCGACATCATTCTGCAGTCATTACCTGCAAGCTATGATCAGTTCATTCTGAACTTTAACATGCATGGCTTGAGTAAGACATTGCCTGAGCTTCACGGAATGCTCAAGACTGCGGAGCCCAATTTGAGGAAAACCGCCAAGGACCCCAATGTGCTTATGGTGCAGAAGGGCAAGGGGTTTAAGAAATCCTCTGCTAAGGATAAGGGAAAGGCCAAGGCTGTCCAAGTCGCGGACAAGGACACGCCAAAGCCCAAGCCCAAGTCCAAGGCTGGGCCAACTGACATATGCAGGTTCTGTAAAGAACCAGGGCATTGGAGGAGAGAATGTAAGAAATTCCAGGAAGGTCTAAAGGAATTGAAGAAGAAGACTTTTGAGACTTCTTCAACAGGTATTTTTGTTATAGAAGTTAATACAACTACTTCTGATAATACCTCATGGGTTATGGATACTGGTTGTGGGGCTCATATTTGTACTAATATGCAGGCACTCAGCAACAGTAGAAGGCTGAAGCAAGGACAAGTGGAGCTACGAGTTGGGAATGGAGCGAAAGTTCCAGCACTAGCTGTAGGCACTTACTTGTTGTCTTTACCTTCGGGATTGATTTTAGAACTCAATAATTGTTATTTTGTACCTGCTAGAAGCAGAAATATTATTTCAATTTCTTTGTTGGATTTGGAAGGTTATGATTTTTCAGTTAAGAATAAATTATGTTCCTTCAATCGCAACAATTTGTTCTATGGTTCTGCCCCTCTTATGAATGGGCTTTACATACTCGATCAATCCGCGCCAATTTATAACATTAATACCAAACGGTTCAAACCTAATGAGGAGAACCGAACGTTTCTATGGCATTGTCGTTTAGGGCACATCAGCGAGAAACGCATCAAGAGGCTCCATTCGAATGGACTTCTTGGCTCATTTGACTTTGAGTCATGTGAGAAATGCGAATCCTGCATGATGGGCAAAATGACACGGGCCCCCTTTAATAAACCTAACGAGAGGGCCAGTGACGTATTGGGCCTGATACACACTGATGTGTGTGGCCCAATGTCCACAAATGCAAGAGGAAACTATCAGTACTTCATTACCTTTACTGATGATTTCAGTAGGTATGAATATGTTTATTTGATGAAACATAAGTCTGAATCTTTTGAGAAGTTCAGAGAATTCCAAAATGAAGTACAGAACCAACTTGGCAAAAGCATTAAGGCTCTTCGGTCCGACCGAGGAGGAGAATACTTAAGCCAAGAATTCAGTGATCATCTAAGAGAGTGTGGGATCGTATCCCAACTCACTCCTCCCGGAACACCTCAATGGAATGGTGTGTCTGAGAGGAGAAATCGGACCTTATTGGATATGGTTCGATCTATGATGAGTCACACAGACCTTCCAATATCCCTTTGGGGATATGCTCTGCTAACAGCAGTGTTCACTCTAAATAGAGCGCCATCGAAAGCAGTAGCAAAGACACCATATGAATTATGGACTGGAGTAGCTCCAGTGCTGTCTTATCTCAGAATTTGGGGTTGTGAAGCCTATGTCAAGAGATTGATCTCAGACAAGCTTACACCAAAATCTGACAAATGCTACTTCATTGGTTATCCACGGGAAACCAAGGCTTATTACTTCTATCTACGTTCCGAGAACAAGATCTTTGTTGCCCGGGATTGTAACTTTCTTGAGAGGGAGTTTCTCTCTAAGAAAGACAGTGGGAGTAAGGTACTGCTTGAAGAAATTCAAGATGAACAGGATACTGCTCAACCTAATGAGGAAGAGCAGCAGGAGGACCTACAAGAAATTGTAGAGCCTGAACCTGTAGTACCTGAAGTTCGAAGATCCGGGAGGATCCGTCACGAACCCGAGAGATATCAAGGATTCCTCGTGACTGACTGTCATGATCTTCTGATCATTGATGGTGATGAACCATCGAACTTCAATCAAGCCATGATGGGCCCAGATTCCTCTAAGTGGCGCAAGGCCACTGATTCCGAAATGGACTCCATGTCGGTCAACCAAGTGTTTTCGTTGGTTGACTTACCCGCTGGTGTTAAAGCCATCGAGTGCAAATGGATCTTCAAGAAGAAGATTGACGTGGATGGAAATGTCCAGATTTATAAAGCCAGGTTGGTGGCAAAAGGTTTCAGACAAGTTCACGGTGTGGATTACGATGAAACCTATTCACCAGTGGCTATGATGAAATCTATTCGGATTCTACTAGCAACTGCAGCTTTTCATGATTATGAAATTTGGCAGATGGACGTGAAAACCGCCTTCCTGAATGGTATTCTGGAAGAGGATGTGTATATGACACAACCTGACGGTTACATAGATCCAAAGAATGCTGGAAAAGTATGCAAGCTTCATAAATCCATTTATGGATTGAAGCAAGCATCAAGGAGCTGGAATCTTCGTTTTGATGAAGCGATCAAGCAATTTGACTTCATCAGAAACGAAGAAGAACAATGTGTGTATAAGAAATCTAGTGGGAGCAAGATTGTATTTCTTATTCTGTATGTCGATGACATACTGCTTCTCGGAAACGACGTTCCAATGCTGAAGTCCGTAAAGGACTGGCTTGGAAGTTGTTTTTCCATGAAAGATATGGGTGAAGCCGCATACGTTCTTGGAATCAGGATCTACCGGGATAGATCTAGAAGGCTGATAGGCTTGTGTCAAGATTCATACATTGACAAAGTCCTACAAAGATTCAGCATGAAGGATTCCAAGAAGGGCTTCACGCCAATGGTACATGGCACAACGCTAAGCAAGAAGCAGAGCCCTACGACGGCTGCTGAGCTTGAGCGCATGAAGAATATTCCTTATGCATCTGCAATAGGATCTGTCATGTATGCCATGATCTGTACTCGTCCTGATGTTGCTTATGCATTGAGCATGACGAGTAGATACCAGTCAAATCCAGGTGAAAACCATTGGATTGCCGTAAAGAATATCTTGAAGTATCTAAGACATACTAAGGATAAGTTCTTAGTGTACGGTGGAAGTGATGTGCTTAAAGTCAGTGGATTCACGGACGCAAGTTTCCAGACAGACCAAGATGATTTCCGGTCACAGTCCGGTTATATCTTTTGTCTGAATGGCGGTGCAATCAGTTGGAGAAGCTCCAAGCAAGACACCGTTGCTGATTCCACTACAGAAGCTGAATATATCGCCGCCTCAGAAGCTGCGAAAGAAGCTGTTTGGATACGAAAGTTCATTATTGAACTAGGTGTGATACCAGATGCGGCTGAGCCTCTGGCACTGTTTTGTGACAACAATGGTGCTATAGCTCAGGCAAAGGAACCAATATCACACCAGAAATCCAAGCATGTTCTAAGAAGATTTCACTTGATACGTGACATCATTAATAGAAAGGAAGTCAAGATCAGCCGAGTTCAGACAGATGATAACGTCGCTGATCCGTTGACAAAGCCACTCCCAAGGCCTAAGCTCGAGTTTCTGACTGAAGCTGTAGGCATTAGAGACATAGAAATGTAATCTAAATTTGAGTGGGAGTTTGAGGGCTTTTATTTAGTTATTTGATATGTTCTTGTAAAACATTCTTATGTTTAATGAAATTATTATTTCAAGATTATTTTAACTGTGATGAAATAATCGTTCCAAAGTGATATGAACCATTTTATAGGTCATCGAAGTAAATGACTTGATCTTGAGTCATCGAAGTCATTTAGCTTGATCATGAGACCCTATATTTGATAGATGTTTTATATCATCCCGTCCCTAGTCGAAGGTTGTTGAAATTGGAACACCAACAACCGTGTGAGACTGGATTGGTACGTGACTTATGACAAAGTCTCAGTGTGTCATAGATGTGCGGCATCAAAGTCAGTACATAGGTGTATGTTAGGGAACATACGACCGGACAAGACCCGCTTATAAGAACTCTTCAGGATATTTATATCTGTGTCATAAGAGATTCTTACTACGACTATAGAGTATAGTCCTTAGACCTGAGTTCGCATGCATGTGACTGCACATGGACTGATGCACTTTGATCATTGTCTAACGCTATCGTTCTGCGATAGTTATAAGGACCTTGTTTGGGTACATTATGAAATGAATAGTTTACAGTGATGGAACAAGACGGAATTTGTCCCTCCAATATAAATGGAGTGAATATCTCTAGGCCAATCGGAGATTTGAATACTGGAAAATGCATGGCCATGCTCAAACGGACTTTCCCGAGTCGTTTGGATTGTCAGTATCAAATCAGAGTCCGATGAACAAGATTAGGCTTTATAAGGATGACACCAATCTTGCCTTATGACTAATCGAGATATTGTGACAAAAGGATTATGAATACAGAGATTCCAGTACAAGTGGGAGATTGTTGGAATTGTGTCCAGTAATCTCGGTACTGTCTCTAGAAAGTAAGAGTATGTCAATGATCAGACATAAGTCATATAATACTGGGGGTCATGATGACTTGCTAGAGTCCGCTCATGATCTATAAGTCTTGGACTTATTGCCTTTATTATATGATCCCATATGGGTCACACGCCTAAGCTAACAGGAAAATGTGTAGGAACGTTTTAGCAGAAGTACGGTAAAAGTGCTAGGCATTTACTGTACTTAGAGAGAATAAAACGGTTTAGCCACTGTGTGTCGATCGATACACAAGGTGTGTCGGTCGACACAGTGCGCGAATGCCGTCGAGTTAATTGGTGTTTGGGCCAAATGGCCCAAACGGAACCGGACAAGTTTTATGAGATAAAACTCGAGTTCAGAACTATTAACCCTAGCTCCTTAGCCGAAAACTCTCTCTCTCTCTGCGCCGAGTTCCTTGTGGTCTAGCAGCCGTTTTCTGTGATCGCGTGTGTGAACCTTTGGAGGATTCATCTCTCGGTGTTTCTCTGATCTCTGACCTGTTCTCTCCTTCCGCTGCAATTAACAGGTAAAAGGTGAGATCATCATTTGTTTCTATTCGAGAAGAACCTAGATCCGCATGTTTAGGTTGATATGAATCTAAGAATTGAATCAGGATCAACTAAACATTCCTTCAATAGGATCATATAGTACTGGTAGTAAGTCCATAACTTACAGATTGCAAGAGGCTTCTAGCAAAACATTGCAACCACCCAGTACTATACGAATGTCTGATCTCGACACACAACTATCATCAGAAGTGAGTACAAGTGTGATTTCAGGACACTATCCCAACAATCTCCCACTTGTACTGGAATCATCAATTCCTATAATCCTTTTGTCTCTATATCTCGATTTGGCATAAGGCAAGATTGGTGTCATCCTTATTAAGCCAACATCGTGTTTATCGAACTCCTGATCTCATACTGAACATTACAAACAACTGAACTACAGTTCGTATGAGTGCGGCCACACATTTTCTCAGTATTAAATCTTCGATAGGCCTTGAGATATTTATCTCCCGTTATACAGGAGGGACAAATCCCATCTTGTTCTATCCCTGTTTCAACGCACACTTCATGATATACTTGAACAGTGCCGTTATAGTCGGCAGTTACGGGTCGACGTTTGACAAAGTCAAAATGTACCAATTCATATGCAAGAAAGCATGATGAACTCAGGGCTAAGGACTATACTCTATAGTCGTAATGAGAACCTCTTATGACATAGATATAACTATCTTGTAGACTTCTCATTCGCGGGTCATGTCCGATCATATGTTCACTAACATATAACTATGTGACTGACTGCGATAATCATATCATTGGCTCCATGAAACTTAGCCAACAGTCACCTCACAATCTAGTCTCTAACGGTTGTCAGTGTCCCAATTCTACAACCTCGACTGGGGACAAAATAATTTATTAGCTTATAGGGTTTCATGATCAAGTCCTCAACTTGATGGCCTATAACATGTCATAAATTTATTTTGGGACCATTATTTAGATCACAATAAATAATGCTGAAATCAAATTTCATTAAACATTTCCAAAAGAATGTTTACAAGAGCGTCTTATTATAACTAAAACAAAACTAAAACTCCCACTAGAATCAAGATTACATCTTAAGATCTCTAATGCCTACAGCAGTCGTATGACTCTCATGCTTAGGCCTTGGGAGTGACTTAGTCAGAGGATCAGCGACATTCTCGTCTGTCGGAACTCGGCTGATCTTCACATCACCTCTATTGACGATATCTCGAATCAGGTGATATCTCCTCTCCACATGTTTGGACTTCTGTTGTGACCTTGGTTCTTTTGCCTGAGCAATGGCTCCGTTGTTATCACAAAACAAAGCCACTGGCTCCAAGATACTAGGAACCACACCAAGCTCAGTCATGAACTTCTTAATCCAAACAGCTTCCTTTGCCGCTTCTGAAGCAACAACATATTCAGCTTCCGTTGTGGAATCAGCTACGGTATTCTGCTTAGAGCTCTTCCAGCTCACTGCACCGCCATTTAGACAGAATACATATCCAGATTGTGATCGGAAATCGTCTCTGTCCGTCTGAAAACTCGCATCAGTGAATCCATTCACCACAAGTTCTTCACTTCCTCCATACACAAGGAATTTATCCTTAGTATGTCTCAAATACTTGAGAATATTCTTGACAGCTGTCCAGTGAACTTCACCTGGATCAGATTGGTATCTACTCGTCATGCTTAACGCGTAAGCTACATCTGGACGAGTTCAGAGCATGGCATACATAATAGATCCTATTGCAGAAGAATAAGGAATCCTATTCATGTGTTCTCGCTCAGCAGGTGTCGCCGGACACTGCTTCTTGCTGAGACTCATGCCATGAGACATCGGTATGAAGCCCTTCTTGGAATCTTGCATCCTGAATCTGTGCAACACCTTATCAATGTAAGTGTCCTGGCACAATCCAATCAGCCTATTCAATCTATCTCTGTAGATTCTGATTCCAAGAATGTATGCGGCTTCTCCCATGTCTTTCATGGAAAAACAACTTCCGAGCCAAGTCTTGACAGACTGAAGCAACGGAACGTCATTACCGAGGAGGAGTATGTCATCGACATACAGTACAAGAAACGCAATTTTGCTCCCACTAGTCTTCTTGTAAACACATGGTTCCTCTTCGTTCTTGATGAAACCAAATTGTTTAACTGATTCATCAAAACGAAGATTCCAACTCCGAGATGCTTGCTTCAATCCATAAATGGATTTATGAAGCTTGCATACCTTCCCATCGTTCTTAGGATCGACAAAACCTTCAGGCTGTGTCATATACACATCCTCTTCCAGAATACCATTCAGGAATGCGGTTTTGACATCCATTTGCCAAATCTCATAATCATAATGAGCGGCAATCGCTAGAAGAATCCGAATGGATTTAAGCATAGCGACTGGGGAATAGGTTTCATCATAGTCAATACCATGAATTTGCTTGAAACCTTTAGCCACCAACCTCGCTTTGTAAATCTGTACATTGCCATCCACGTCAATCTTCTTCTTGAAGATCCATTTACACTCAATGGCTTTTGCACCATTAGGTAAATCGACCAAGGACCATACTTGGTTTTCTGACATGGATCCCATTTCGGATTTAGAGGCTCCAAGCCACTTTTCGGAGTCCGGGTCCATCATTGCTTCCGCAAAGGTCGCTGGTTCGTCACTTTCAATGATCATCAGATCATTGGAATTGGTTACGAGAAATCCATAGTATCTCTCGGGTTCGTGACGGATCCTTCCGGACCTGCAAACTTCAGGCTCCACAGGCGCCGGTTCCACAGAACTTTGTGGATCCAGCTGCTGCTCTTCCTCAATAGGATGAGTAGCTTCCTGTGCATCTTGAATTTCTTCAAGATGTACTTTACTCCCACTGTTTTTCTTAGAGAGAAACTCCCTCTCAAGAAATGAACAGTCCCGAGCAACAAATACTTTGTTCTCAGATTGGTTGTAAAAGTAGTATGCCTTGGTTTCCTTAGGATAACCAACGAAGTAGCATTTATCTGATTTGGGTGCAAGCTTGTCAGAGATTAATCGTTTGACATAAGCTTCACATCCCCAAATCCTCAGGAAAGACAGACTAGGAACATTCCCAGTCCACATTTCATGTGGTGTCTTTTCCACTGATTTAGATGGCACCCTATTTAGTGTAAACGCAGACGTTTCTAGAGCGTATCCCCAAAAGGATAATGGAAGATTAGAATGACTCATCATAGATCGAACCATATCCAATAAGGTTCGATTCCTCCTTTCTGACACTCCATTCCATTGGGGTGTACCAGGAGGAGTGAGTTGTGAAATAATTCCACACTCGCTCAGATAATCGCTGAATTCTTGACTCAAGTATTCTCCTCCGCGATCCGATCGCAGAACTTTGATACTTTTGCCAAGTTGATTCTGTACTTCATTCTTGAATTCCTTGAATCTATCAAAGGATTCTGACTTGTGTCTCATAAAATAGACATAGCCATACCTACTGAAGTCATCAGTGAAGGTAGTGAAGTACTTGTAATTTCCTCTGGCAACAGTACTCATCGGCCCACATACATCAGTATGAATAAGGCCCAATAAGTCACTGGCCCTTTCATTTGGTTTGTTGAAAGGGGCTCTAGCCATTTTGCCCACCAAGCAAGATTCGCATTTCTCACATGATTCAAAATCAAACGAGCCCAGAAGCCCATTTCGATGGAGCCTTTGGATGCGTTTCTCATTGATATGGCCCAAACGACAATGCCATAAGAAAGTCGGGTTTTCGTCATTGGACTTAAACCGCTTTGTATTTATGTTAAAGTTAGGCATTTCTTGGTCTAATACATATAACCCATTATCTAATGGGGCGCTACCATAAAATGTACCATCACGATTAAAAGAACAAACTTTATTCTTAACAGCAAAATCAAAACCTTCCAAATCCAAAACGGAAACTGAAATTATGTTTCTGCTAATCGCAGGTACAAAGTAGCAATTATTTAAAATTAAAACCATGCCCGAAGGTAAGGACAACTCGTAGGTGCCTACGGCCAGTGCAGCAACCTTAGCTCCATTCTCGACCCATAGTTCCACTTGTCCTTTCTTCAGCGTCCTACTGTTTCTTAGTGCATGCACATTTGTACAAATATGAGCACCGCAGCCGGTATCCAATACCCACGAAGTAGAACTAGAAGACATACCATTAAGTTCGATAACATAAATACCTGAATCAGACGCATCATACGTCTTTTTCAGCTTCTTGTAATCTTCCTTGAACTTCTTGCAGTCTCTCTTCCAATGCCCCAACTGCTTGCAGTAGTTGCACTTATCCTCAGGAGAAGGCCCGGATTTGGGCTTGGGCTTGGGCATGTCTTGACTTTCAGTCTCGACAACCTGGGCCTTTCCCTTGTCCTTCTTCGGTTTCTTAAACCTTTTACCCCCTTGTACCATCAGGACACCGGGAGTAGCCTTCTTGAGATTCGGCTCTGCTGTCTTCAGCATGCCGTGCAACTCAGTCAATGTCTTAGTCATGTTTTGCATGTTGTAGTTCATGATGAACTGATCAAAACACGACGGCAAAGACTGCAGAATCATGTCAGTGGCTAGCTCCTGGCTAATGGCACAGTCCAGTTTCCCCAGGTTATCAATGTAACCCATCATTTTAAGGACATGAGGACTTACTAGACTGTCCTTAGCCAGCTTGCAATCCATGAGAGATTTAACCGTCTGGTATCTCTTTGTGCGAGCTTGCTCCTGAAATAAAGCTTTCAGGCTGTTAATCATCTCAATGGGTGACATCACGTTCTCATATTGCTTCTGCAGCTCAGAGTTCATAGTCACCAGCATTAGACAATTAACATCTTTGACATCAGCTGAATGCTTATCCCAAGCATTCTTTTCTGTCTGCGGGGCATTGGAACGTGGCCTCTCGGTGAGAACTCTTTCAAGGACATATTCCTTGTTCTCCTGCCTGAGAACTATTCTCAGGTTCCGATACCATTCCAAGAAATTAGATCCATTTAACTTGTCCTTCTCAAGGACGGATCTCAGTGAGAAAGTGTTGATGTGATTTGAGACAGACATAGCTGTAATTCAAAAAGGTAGATTTTAGTTATAATGCTCAAGAAATGATAGTTCTTATCTAATAAGAAAACTCGCATTGTATTCAAAACTATGTTTCCTCAGATGAATACAATGAGCCAAGATCCTCAGATTACTAAAATTCGAGTGGGCGACTCGCCGTTGCTCAAACTTTAGTTACCTAGGTAAGCAAATCATTGCTAATTGTACTCAGTACAACTCTTGGTCGTGGATAAGACAAACTATGTCCAATCCACTCTGATGTCTCTGGGCCCAGAACTTCCGTTAGCCCAGTCAAGTAAAACCAATCCTTTTTTTTTCTGTCTAGCGATCACTGACAGTTGCACTGCAAGTCTGTCAATGACCACCTGCCTTACTCATGTTGCAGTGGATATCAAGGACTCCAAGAATATCCAACAAACAACACGAGTCTTGACAGCAGACAAGATCGGGCAAGACATCAAGATCACTTGATATTTGGTTGAGGAAAAGAACCGTTTTATCTTGATGCATATCCAATATACATCCAAGAATTTATTAATTTATTTAAAACATTCAGTTTTATTTAGTTTAGATTCATCTACAACTTTTAGGATTAAATTGTTCTGGTATATGCAAATATGTGGTCCAACCAGCATATCTGCGAATGTCGTGTCGATCGATGCCTACTATGGGCATCAGTCGATGCAACTAGAATTAAACCGTTCTTCGATAACCGGTCAAACCAGATCAAGTTTACATTACCGATTCAATCCAATTGAACCAGTTCGGTTTAATAGTCCATGTCGATCGTCACACACTGTGTGTCGATCGACATGACCAAACCAGAACCAATTGGTTAATAAAATTAACCGAGCGAGATAACCGGTCAATCCAATTGAACCGATCTATCTAATCGCATTGCCTGTGTCGACCGACACACCTAGTGTGTAGATCGACACAGCAGGAATACAGGTACTCGATCTCAGATCGAAACCCTAAAATTATTTGCGGATTTTCGCCTTGTGTCGACCGACACACGCTTTGTGTCGATCGACACTTTGCGACAAACCCTAAAAAATTTATTGCGAGTTTTCGCTCTGTGTCGACCGACACACGCTTTGTGTCGATCGACACCCTGCGACAAACCCTAAAATTTTACGTTTTTGTTTCGCGGCGTGTCGACCGACACACGCTTTGTGTCGATCGACACAGTGCGATATCAACAGTATCATCGTTTTCAACATGAACAAAATCCGAGATTAACATTAAAAAAACGATTTTAACAGGCAAAATTCAATCCAACAACATCAAGTTTCGAATTAATTTCACCAGATTCAATAGCTAAACCCTAACATGCTCTGATACCACTGTTGGATCCCAATGGATCTAGGGTTTGATATATTGAATGAAAACCAACCTCGTTCTTACCTTTCTGGCAGCGGAATTGAGATGGTGAACGAGATCAGTGGAGCAACGCAAACGCCTTGCCTCTACCAGATACACACGCACGCTCGCTGGAAACGGGATGCTAGTGCCGGATCAACGGGATTCGATTCTCTCTGGTGTTTCTACTGTTTCTTTCAAGAAAAGTGGACTGCACAATGTTTAGGTCGAAACTTACTTGTTATATTCGACCTAAAACACAATTAACGGGCCAGACTTAATCAAGTCTTAATTCGAAAAGCCTTTCGAAAAACCCGAACTGTGTCGATCGACACACAAGCTGTGTCGATCGACACAACACCTTTTTATCGATTATAATGTGTATCCAATACACATTAATATGATCATTACCATAATGATCATTCCCATGTCGTAGCTTCCAGTTTGCTTAGGTGTGTGACCCTATAGGATCATATAGTACTGGTAGTAAGTCCATAACTTACAGATTGCAAGAGGCTTCTAGCAAAACATTGCAACCGCCCAGTACTATACGAATGTCTGATCTCGACACACAACTATCATCAGAAGTGAGTACAAGTGTGATTTCAGGACACTATCCCAACAGGGAAAACCCCAATGTTGGGTCTAGACCACGAAATCATTTTCTACGAGAGCGAGACAAGTAATCTCGATAAACCACACGACGACACCCTCCTCGTTTGTCTAGTAGTGGGAGATGTCGAACTCTCAAGGATAATGATTGACACAGGAAGTTCGGTAGATGTCCTCTTTTACGACGCGTTCAAAAAGATGGACTTCAACGACTCCGAGATTGTGGAAGAAAAGACACCACTAGTAGGTTTCGCTGGCGAAACGACATACTCGATGGGCTCTGTCTTCGCCCCAGTAATTGCTGGAGGAGTTCGGAGAATGACGGAGTTCGTCATAGTAGATCGGCCAGCTCCCTATAACGCAATCCTAGGTCGACCATGGATATACGACATGAAAGCGGTACCATCGACCTACCACCAATGCGTAAAGTTCCCGACTCTCAAAGGGATCAAAACCATTTACGGAAGTCAAAAGATTTCCCGTCATTGCTACATGAACGGATACAAGTAGATCGAGAAATCCCCTGCGTAGCAATTACAGAAAGAGGAGGAGCTCGCCACCATGCAGACCAAAAGGTCGAACGACCCCAGTCAAATAGGACCCCCAAAGGACCTCACGACTCAGGTCTGCATAGACGAGGCTCATTCCGAAAGACTCGTTGGCATCAGAATCGACCTATCAGAGCCAGTTAAGAACGAACTGGTCTCTTTTCTCAAAAAGAATGTCGACTCCTTCGCCTGGTCTTCAACAGACATGAAAGGGATAAATATCGACGTAACCAGCCACGAGCTGAATGTCGACCCAACCTACAAACCGGTAAGACAAAAGCGTCAAAAACTAGGTCCTGAGCGGGCCAAAGCCGTCAATGACGAGGTCGACCGGTTATTAAAAATCGGATCGATCAGAGAGGTCAAGTACCCCGACTGAAAGTGGAGGGTCTGTGTAGACTTCACGGATCTCAACAAAGCATGTCCAAAGGACAGCTTCCCACTCCCGCACATCGACCGACTGGTCGAGGCCACCGCTGAACATCAGCTGCTATCCTTTATGGACGCGTTCTCAGGGTACAATCAAATATTGATGAACCCTGAAGACCAAGAAAAGACTTCGTTCATAACTGATTGAGGCACGTACTGCTACAAAGTCATGCCCTTCGGACTAAAAAACGCGGGAGCAACTTACCAGCGCCTTGTCAACAAGATGTTTTCAGGACTCCTAGGCAAAACCATGGAAGTCTACATCGATGATATGCTGGTAAAATCTTCCAGGTACGAGGATCACATCCCCCACCTAAAAGAATGCTTTACCATTCTTAATAAGTATGGGATGAAACTCAACCCACTTAAATGTACCTTCGGGGTCCCTTCAGGAGAGTTCCTCGGTTACTTGGTGACCGAAAGAGGGATCGAAGCGAACCCCAAACAGATCGCAACGTTCATAGAGATGAAATCTCCCAGAACAACGCGAGAAGTCCAGCGCCTGACCGGCAAAATAGCTGCTCTGAATCGCTTCATCTCAAGGTCGACTGATAAATGTCTACCCTTCTATCACTTGCTCAAAGCAAACAAAAAGTTCCTTTGGGACGAAAAGTGCGAAGAGGCATTCACTCAGCTCAAAGCTTACTTAAGCGAACCACCCATACTGGCGAAACCAGTAGAAGGAGAACCCCTTTACCTCTACCTATCTGTTTCGACGGCAGCAGTAAGTGGAGTCCTGGTTCGCGAGGAACAAAACGAACAACGGCCGGTGTATTACATCAGTAAGACCTTGATCGATGCTGAAACCAGATACCCCGCCATGGAAAAACTCGCCTTAGCGCTAGTAACATCGGCTCGGAAACTCCGACCGTATTTTCAATCGCACTCGATCATAGTGATGACCTCTCAGCCACTGAGAACCATCCTTCACAGTCCAAGCCAATCAGGTCGATTGTTCAAATGGGCTATCGAACTTAGCGAGTACGACATTGAATACAAAGCTCGAACATGCCTAAAAGCACAAGTACTGGCAGATTTCATAATCGAGCTCCCTCCGACTATAGAACTCGACCCGACTTCGGCCCAAAGATGGAAACTCTACGTCGATGGAGCTTCCTCAAGACAAGGGTCCGGAGTCGGAGTGAAATTAGTCTCCCCAACGGGTGAAGTACTAGAAAAATTGTTTAGATTGGGCTTCGCCGCATCGAATAACGAGGCTGAATATGAAGCGTTAATAGCCGGGCTCAGACTCGCGATAGCCATAGGAGCCCGGGAAGTAAACGCCTTCAGCGATTCCCAACTAATCACGAGCCAATATCATGGCGACTACGAGGCCAAAGACGAACGAATGGAAGCATACCTACGGGTAGTCCATACATTGGCCGAACAGATCGAATTCTTCGATCTAACACGAATCCCATGAGGTGAAAACACCGCAGCCGATGCGCTAGCCGCATTAGCATCGACATCAGATCCTAACCTCAAAAGGATCATACCAGTCGAAGGAATAGAAAAACCAAGCATCGACATAGCTCTCAAAGCTCTGTCCTTGAAAGAGGACGGACCCGCTATGAAGGACGATGTCAAACACAAAGAGTGTCTCGGAGACACTAGTAGCGACATCATCGATATTGATGATGATCTCGATCCTAGAAACACCGTATACGTCGCGAATGTCCCCGACGGACCAATTCAAACCGCATCCACTAGTCAGGGACCTGAGCCTAACAACGACGAAGATTGGAGAACTCCGATCATTCGATACATCACAAACGGCGAAGTTCCCGACGGCAAATGGGAGGCGCGGAAACTTAAAACACAGAGTGCAAGGTACTGTGTCACACAAGGAGAGCTCTTTAAAAGGAGCCTCTCCGGACCTTACCTTAAATGCCTTGACAAAAAGCAAGCCCTAGCCGTGGTTACACAAACACATGACGGATCCTGCGGAAGCCATTCCGGAGGACGAGCATTGGCCGTTCGAATCAAAAGGCAAGGCTACTATTGGCCGACAATGGCCACCGAATGCGAATCTTTCTCCAACAAGTGCGATAAATGCCAAAAGCATGCCCCAATTATCCACCAAGCGTCGGAGAAACTCTCCTCTATCTCATCACCATACCCATTCATGCGATGGGGAATGGACATCGTGGGACCGCTGGTCGCATCTGGCAAAAAGAAAGCCACACACCTGCTGGTGATGACGGACTACTTCACCAAGTGGATTGAAGCAGAATCGTACCAGAAAATTAAGGACGTTCACGTTAAGGAGTTCGTCTGGCGAAACATCGTTTGCCGACATGGACTACCCCACGAGATCGTCACCGATAACGGATCTCAGTTCATATCAAACATGTTCAAAGAGTTCTGCAGAACTTGGAACATAAAGCTGACTTACTCAACGCCACGTTACCCTCAAGGGAACGGGCTAGCAGAAGCAGCTAAGAAAGCGATTATGAACTGTCTCAAGAAAAGGCTCAACGAGTGCAAAACAACATGGAGTGACGAACTCCCAGCCGTACTCTGGGCCTACCGGACTACTCCCCGCAAATCCACTGGCGAGACTCCCTTCTCGCTGGCTTACGGAATCGAGGCGGTAGTACCAGCTGAAATTCTCGTGCCAAGCATTCGCAAGGAAGAATGCCCACGACAAGAGGAACTTAATAACAAGATGATAAATGACGAGCTCGACCTCGTCGACGAAAGAAGGAACCTCGCATTAGCTTGACTCCAGAATTACCAACAAGCCGCAGCTCGCTACTATGATTCCCGAATCAAAACTCGACGGTTTCAAGTAGGAGAGCTCGTCTTGCGGAAAGTGTTCGACCATAAAAAGAAAGAACACGCTGGAAAATTAGGAGCGAAGTGGGAAGGTCCTTACCAGGTCACCGACGTCGTAAAGGACGGGGTCTACCGACTCAAGTCGGTAGAAACCCAGAAGCCCGAACTACGACCTTGGAACATCATCAACCTCAAAAAGTATTTCCACTAGGAGTACATCAACATAATCGAACTACGAAATGGCTTGATCCCCTTAAAAAGGGTACATAGGCAGCTCGACTTCGAGCGCAGCCGCCCCCCCAAAAACAAAGCTCACGCCGATCTCAACAGCTTCTGACGAAGTTACACCGACTTATCTTTGTGAAATCAAAATAAGCCCCTTAATCCAATGCTTCTTTCTGTCGTAAAAGTTAGAATCATCGCGAAATACCTTGTCATAACATTCCCAAAATGAAAGATATGAAATTATCTCTTCCGAAACGAAGGATATGAAATTATCTCTTCTAAATCAAGGCGATATGAAATTATCCTTCCCGAGCGACCTGAAACGGCCTCTCCCAAAGTCAAAACGATATGAAATTATCCTTCCTAAGTGACCTGAAATGGCCTCTTCCAATATATCAAGCGATACGAAAATATCCCTTCCGAGCGACCTGGAATGGCCTCTCCCAAATCTAAAGCGATATGAAAGTATCTCTCCTAAAATCAAGCGATATGAAATTATCCTTTCCTCGAGACCTCAGACGGTCTCCCCCAAAATCAAAGCGATATGAAATTATCCCCCCCAAAAACAAGCGACCTAGAACGGTCCTCCCGCTTCGAACGAACTGAAATGATCGTCCCAAAAACAAGCGACCTAGAACGGTCCTCCCGCTTCGAACGAACTGAAATGATCGTCCCAAAGAAAGAGATCCAGAATGATCTCTCCAACAAAAAAAAAGAACAATTCTTATAAACCTTATACGGATTAAAAGAATCGGGGGGCTGCCCCACCCCTCAAGCAAAATTACGAGGACAAGACGGCTACTCAAGCATGCAACCTCTACACACACTCCAAATCGGATCTTTGTAAGTTTACTACGATTCATTTTCATACTTAATGCTTCTCTTTTCAGTTCAGCAATCAAGCCTGAATCTTACATTACGAAGTAGCTTCACCTAAGACTATTCCTGGAGAAGATCTCGAGCTCAAACGCAATTAACTTAAAAGAGAAGCCGAAAGAACTACCTAAGGCGATTTAAGATAAGTTATCTGCTCGGCTCCCCCGGAAAAGTTCGAACCGCCGCAACGGCTCGAATTTTGTGTTAAAGCACGAAAACAATGAAATCTATGCTATGGCATGAAAGATTTTATAAAAAAAGCAATTCATAACAAGAGAAGGACATGATGTCCTCAAGTTCGAACAAAAAAAAGCCCCCTTGGGCAACCAAAGTCTGAAAAAGAAATTAAAAGCCCCTCGGGCAACGAAAAGTCTGAATTAAAAATCCCTCTCGGGCGGAAACAGATGAAAAGGACTAGAACTGCTTGGAAGGAGAGGAAGCCTCGTCTTGATCCCCTGTCTGACCATCGGTCACCCTGTCCTCCTCGAGTTGACCCTCGACCTCATCGCTAACTCGCGAATTAACTCCGGTCGGGAGGTTCGACCCATACTGATCAAGACGAGTAGCCGCCTGGCTTAGGGGGCACGCAAGGATCACGGAGTCGTCCGACATCACCGGCAAATTAAGCTTGCTGATACTGAAGTCCGACACCGCCGCAGCGTTCATCTCCTCCGTGGCCAATCTCTTCTTCTCGGCCAAGTCCATCACCTCCTTGGTCAGGTCCAGTTCGCCAGAGGCGAGCTCGGCGATAAGCGCGATATTAGCCAAGGCCTCCTGGAGCCTCATCTCAGCACTCACGGCGACCTTCCTCCGGCTCTCTTTCGCTGCGATCCCCTCGAGTATCTTGAGATATTCGCCGTTTAGCCCTTTCTTCGCCTCGTGGGCTGCCACCTTAACATCAAACTCTCGGTCGGCGAGAACCTTATCCAGATCAGCCTGGCATTGCGCAGCCCGCACGTCCGCAACACGACCTGTCTCAATGGCCGTTCGGCTCGCCTCCTCCGCAACCGAAACCCGAGCCAGAGCACCCTGTAATTGCCCATCCAGGTCGCCCGCCTTCTTCCTTAGCTCCTCTTCCCGAGCCAAGGCCCCCTGAAGCTGCGCTTTCAGGTCGCTGACCGTTTTCTTAACGGTGTCAAGCTCGCTCACCTGCGGTATCTCTCGCAGCTCGCGCTCGGCCCTAGCCGCAAACCTGTTCGCAGCCTCCAAGGCCTACAAAAAAGAGGGGGTGTGGGAAGAAAGTTAAGCACGAAACAAAACGAAGGGAAGAAATCATTACCTTCCCATAAGCCGCCATCATCTCGGTATAAGTTTCACCAAGAGCCATATCCCCAACAGCCGGGAGCTGAACACCCGCCGGCTTAAAATGCCTTAGCAGATAGGCGACACCCGTCGGGTCGTCCGCAATCGGGCATTCCTTATGGTGCCTAAAGCGCGAGTTGAAAGACCCCGAGGACCCAGAAGAAGCAGGCCTCGCCTCAACACTCTGGTCCGATCTTCTCGAGCTCACCTCGGCCGTTCGACCCTCTCGAACCATTCGACCGAGAGTTGCGCAAGGCAGGCTCTTCAGACGGGGCCCGAACCGGTTCCTCGATGGCCGGAATAGGAGGTAAATCCTCCGCCCCCACGTTTGCCTCTCCGGACCCTGCGACCATGGGAGAAACCCGAACAGGGTTAGGAGGAGGGATCGAAGGAGGAGGAGGAGGCCCCTCGTCCATGGCAAAAAGGAGGGCGTTGCTCAAGTCGCCAACCTTCATTTTCTTTGCCAAATCAACGGGATCTTTCCCGTTCCAACGGCTGCTAGATTTCGCGACATCTTTTCAAGAGAAGGGGTGCTTGCAGTAGAACTATCGTCCGAAACAGGTCGATCTGCAAACGAAACAGATTCGGGTCAGCCCAGCAAACGAAGGGCATATTGTGCGACGACCCCCCAGAAAGACTAACCGGAACACTTACTCTCTCTGGTCCGCTCGATAATCCGAAGCGGAACCTGAACGATTCGAGTCGAAGCGGGCTGGTGAGGGAGGCGTGATTCGTCTCGCAAAAGACGAGGTTGGTATAGAGGAGGTTTTCGAGCAGCAGGACCTAAAGCAGATCGGATTCGCTGATCCGTGAAGTTACACCAACGGATATCCCCTCTCCATAGGCGAGCTATCAAACTCGATGTAGTTGGGTCCAAAGGTAATGACTCAGGAGCCTCTGCAATGAAACCAAAAAGGTCATTAGCAAACAGCTCGATATCAATAAAGGACACCGCGGAAACTAGAGAAACTAGTAAACCCTATAAGCTAACCAACGTTAGCCGCCCATCTTGTCGGGATAACCGAGTAATCAAAATCCTCGACCGAGTGATGATTGATCCTGAAGTAGAAGTATTTACTCTTCCACACATCCCTCGTCGGGATCTCATCAAGGATCTTCCCATGGCGAGGAGAGAGGTAGTAGGTTCCGGGAAAACGAGTGTTATGTTTTACCGAACAAACCCTCACCAACTCCTCGACTCCAAAATCGATGCCTTCCTCGACGGCTCTGACCCCGAGCCCGACGACATACCGAACGAAATTCGGAGTCATCTGGTGAAAGGCCAGTTGGAGCTGAGCTAAAACCCATGAGATAATGCGAGGGATTGGAAAAAACAATCCGCATTTATCGAAATAGGTATAAGAAGCGCAACAATGGCCTTCGACGACAGTTTCCGGGGACATGTCTGGCGATGGGATAAGTATCTCCACCTCCGACGGAATCTGGCACTTCGCCCTCAACTTCCGTATTTGGTCAATAGTCAAACTAGACGGTGGATGAGGACCAACCGGACCAGCCGCCACAGTAGGACTAGCCCTGGCTGTACTCTTTCGAACAATGGTAGTTTGGAATATCGATAATTTCTTTCAAGGAAAGAGAGAAAACGAAATCTCCAAAGAGAGAAAATCTCGAAACAACGAAAAAGAAAATATGAGCGAGAGGCAAGAAGAGGATATAATGGAGGAGAAGAAGTTACCCTGACGATTCGCAGTGTGAGCAGTAATGGGAATCGTGCAAGGTAAATTCCCCTTTTAAACTACCTCGTGCTCGAGATCCGTGGGATTTTTGGTATCCCACAATCCCAACCGCTCGATTCAAAATTTGTAAATAATCACTAAAAAAGATCGAGGCAGTTGTGATCCTTCGGTCCCGTGCGATCTCAACCGTCGATATAAAATCTACGGATGGGGCAAAAATAATCTTTAGATTTGTCACATCCGAGGCACGCACCTCTTCCCAAGAACGTCCACCGCCCATTAACCTCGACTTCTCGAATTCAATGGGCTGGGGGGCTATTGTTGGTACTGGATTTCCCTCTAGGAAATCCGGCCCATTAACAGACAAGACAGAGGCCCATAATTACGAGCCCATTCCAGAATCAAAGACAGACAAAAGAGCCGACTCCTTCGATGGGCCCAAATGAAACAAACGCCCTGGCAAGGCCCAGACGATGCCGAAGCCAGAGACAATCGAGCTCGAGCTTGGCAGAAGGTGACGTGGAGATAGAGCAACTCGGTCTTCGCCAGTTCAACTGATCCGCATAAATCTCGGAGATCGTTACGATGACGAGGCCGAAATATCAGGACGAAGAGATCAGAATCGAGGCTATTTAAGAAGAGAAGTGGCGACCCATTAAAGATATTCCAACCTAGGCTAAGAACACTTCGATTAGATAGCTCGATTTTATACTTTGTACTCTCTTCTCGACTGTGTTTGTTCTATCTCGACGATCAATCTCAATAAAGTCTTTGATTCATAGGAAACTATACCATTTCTATATCCAAAAGTCCAAATCCACGAATACAAATTCTTAGTGTGAATCCCGGATCTCACAAAGTTCAGTCAATGGCCGTTGATAGGTCTAATTTTCCATAAGAAATCATTGTAAGTACACAATGTATTGTATTGTAGTACTTAGGGTATCGAACGAAGGACTTCATATTACTCAATATTTTATTTGTTATCAAATCACGCTAAGCAGAATGTAGTGAATGAAATAAACAGAGCAAGAAAGTAAAACGGTGTAAAGATCAATATAAGAAAGCGCCAGATCCAGGGAAGTTCTCAGGAAATCAAGAATATATATAGATCAATCAATCATCCAAGATTCAGATTGCCGATGTTCTAGAACTCGAAGCACAAGATTATAACAAACCAACTCTCGTTGTGAATATTAACTATGTCTAACAACATAGAAAACTGGATCATGCCATCCATCTGACATTAATGAACATACTTTATCAGCCCACTCCTTGTTTTCTCCGAAATATGAGCAAGAGTATTGTAAGTTATTTCCTGAGAAGAGAAACCCACAACTCATACATAGCTAGCGGTTTAAACCAATTCCATATTGCCTGATCAATTCAATCATCTCTTTAAAGCTAGGATAATTCACATAATTAAAAGCAAGACCAACATCAAAGAACCGCTTAGCTATACCTTCACATGCTATTTCGTAACTCCTTATTGTTGGTACTGGATTTCCCTCTAGGAAATCCGCCCCATTGACAAACAAAATAAGGGCCCATAATCATGAGCCCGATCCATATTCAAGACAGAGAGGTCGACCGTCATCCATTCTGGACCCATACGGCCGGAATCTGGGCAAGGCCCAAAAGACGCCGAAACGAGAGGCAATCGAGCTCGAGCTCGATAGAAGATGACGTAGAGGAAGAACGACCCGGTCTTCGTAAGTTCAACCGATTCCCGCGAATCTCGGAGATCGTTATCATGGCGAGGCCGAAAGATCAGAACAAGAGATCAAAGTCGAGGACTATTAGAAGAAGAAGTGGGGATTCATTCAAGACATTCCAACCCTAATCAAGAACACTTCGACTAGATAGCTCGATTATCATACTTTGTACTCTCTATTCGATTGTGTTTGTTCTATCTCGACGATCAATCTCAATAACGTCTTTGATTCATAGGAAATCTATAACACCTTTATATCCAAAAGTCCAAATCCACGATTACAAATCCTTGGTGTGAATCTCCGATTTCACATTTGGCGCCGACTGTGGGGACTATCTATAGTTTTTCCTGTCTTAAGAATCAGATCCTAGATCCGATAGATCGAGATGAATCCCGACCAATCTGGCTCTCCCAGCGCCACACCGCCAGTCGACCACCCTCAAACGGTCGACAACGTTCCTCAGAACACCACCGGGGTGAGAACCATGGGTCAGACCGATGGCGTGTTGACGAGCTCTGCCTCAGTCTCCACGACTTCGACACCAGACGGCTCAGTCGCTCAAACGATCGCGACGAGCCAGACTCCGACAAATGTTTTGTCAGGAACAAACGATCTGAGAAGGAACTGGGTATGGATGCGAAACGATTCGACTTCTGCCCCTGCTTCAGGAGGCGGATCTGGAACGCTCAGGCCTAACTCGCCACTGCCTTCTGCTCCACAGCGACAAAGCCCGGACGACCTCGCCGAAATCCGTTCAATGTTGAACCTGTTGGTAAACCGAACGAGAAGCAACGAGGCAAACGCACAGGCCCAAGAGATCGCAAATCGTTCTCTGGCCGCGCAGCTCAATGAACAGGAACGGCGCATTAACGCCCGTCTTGAAGAGCTCGCTAGCCAAAACTAGGGGGTAGATCAATGCGCGATCCGCGACCCCCCATAAGTCCTCCACCGCGAACACGCTTGGACTTCTCCCAGGTGGTTACACCCCCGGGAACGTCGGAAAATTTCGCTAGTATGTCAAATAGCGGCTTCCGCCCTATAACGACCCCTATTACGACACCGACTACATTCGGTTCGAGTTCAATGGTCACAGATCTGACTGGATCGGGAAACCGACCATTACCCGGGCCACCACCTTTCCCGAGTAACTCCAATATCCGACTGGGGCAACTAGGAGGCTCTGCTTTCGCCTCGAGCTCGGGACATCTTAACGGATTGAATACAATACAGTTCCAAACGCCACAGATCGACCAGACAAGACCGATTCCAACAATCGATCTTCTCGACCCGGTTTTCCCGGAACAAACGTCGAATCAGGCACAAGCACAGTTCACGCCTATAGCAGGCGATGAACATGATATGCTAAGACAATACATCGAGCAGGCTAAAGCCCAGTTCGTCAGTCTGAGCTCGAAATTTCACATGGCAACGAGCGCGGCACCGGAAATCGATCGAGTGATCGAAGAGACGCGACAAACGCCATTCACGGACCGGATCGCCTTCGCAAGAATCCAGGAAATCAAGAAAACGAAATTTCCAGAAATCTCTGGGAAATCAGATCCGAAAGCCCATATCAGGGCATTCCGACTAGAAATGGCAAGGGTATACCTCACCGACGAGGAAAGAGAGCCGGCTTTCTGCAGGCTCTTCGCCAAAAACCTATCGGGCTCTGCCCTAGAATGGTTCGCCGGACTAGAAGAGAGATCCATCGATAATTTCACCCAGTTCATGACGGCTTTCCTCAAACAATACTCCATCTTTATCGAGGAAAAGACTACTGAGGCAGCTTTATTTGGCGTCTCTCAAAAACCCGACGAGACACTTCGCTCGCATATCGACCGATTTAAGGAAACAAAATCCAAAATCGCGAACCCACAAAACAAAGTAGCTATAGAAGCACTGAGATGTGGACTGTGGTATTCGACCAGATTCCGCGAGGAAATAACAGTCTGCGAACCTCAAACACTCGATGATGCCCTTCATCGCGCATCGGCCTTTGCTCGCCTCGAGGACGAAACCACGGCCCTCAGAGAAAAGCACCGAAAAGAAAAGAACTCGTCGGGCTCGCAGAACTCGAACTCAAAAAAGGATTCCCGTAAATCGGGAAACGTTAACGCAGTCGAGAGCCCGAAGAGCTCGAAGAAATTCGAGTTCGACAAGGATAAATTATGTGACTTTCACAACAAAAAAGGACACTCGACCGAAGAGTGCTATACTCGAGCTAAAGCCGAGGCTCAAAAACGAGAGTCCGAAAACAAACAAGAACCAGAAGTCGAGGAGGGAACTCCATCTGACAAAAAGGAAAATCAACAGACTAGAGAATCGAATACCAAAAAGCCTTCTCAGAACAAACGAGAATGGTCTAAGGAGTCGGGATCCCCCGAAGCCCTCCCTCAAGGATCGCGAAAGCGAGTCGAAGTCATTCTCGGCGAACTCAGATTATGTGGCACCCCGGGAGGCTTGGCGTTATCCCTGCCTCCAGCTCCTATGAAAAGTTTACGCTCACGGATCAATCTCCCTCGTCTCTGGGGGGTGTACGGGCCATACCCCCAAAACGAGTTGACTTCATCTTCGGTGGCTCCAAACTATGTCGAGACTCGGTCAATTCAATCAAAGCTCTTCAAAGAAGAGTCGAGACCGACAAAAGGGAGAAAATCCCGATGTTAGGTCCAGGCCACGAGATCACTTTCCACGAGAGTGAGACAAACAATCTTGACAAACCACATGATGATGCACTCCTCGTTTGTCTAGTAGTTGGAGATGTCGAACTCTCGAGGATAATGATCGACACAGAAAGTTCGGTAGAAGTCCTCTTTTACGACGCATTCAAAAAGATGGAGTTAAACGACTCCGAGATCGTCGAGGAACATACACCATTAGTAGGGTTTGCTGGCGAAACAACATATTCAATGGACTCTTTCTTCGCCCCAGTAGTAGCTGGAGGAGTTCAAAGGATGACAGAGTTCGTCGTAGTAGATCGACCAGCTCCCTACAACGCAATTTTAGGTCGACCTTGGATATACGACATGAAAGTTGTAACATCGACCTACCATCAATGCGTAAAATTTCCAACTCCGAAAGGGGTAAAAACCGTTTACGGAAGCCAAAAGATTTCCCCCAACTGCTATATGAACGGGTACAAGCAGATTGAGAAATCCCACGCGTAGCAATTACAGAAAGAGGAAGAGCTCGCCACTATGCAAACCAAAAGGTCGAACGACCCAAACCAAAAATGACCTCCAAAGAACCTCACAACCCAAGTTTGTATATACGACGCTCATCCCGAAAGACTTGTCGGCATCGGAATTGACCTATCGGAGCCAGTTAAAAATGAACTGGTCTCTTTTCTTAAACAGAACGTCGACTCCTTCGCCTGGTCCTCAGCAGACATGAAAGGGATCAACATCGACGTAACCAGCCACAAGCTGAATGTCGACCCAACTTATAAACCGGTAAGACAAAAACGTCGAAAACTTGGCCCGGAACGAGCTCAAGCCATCAACGATGAGGTCGATCGATTACTGAAAATTGGGTCGATCAGAGAGGTAAAATACCCGTAGTGGTCAAGGAAAAGAATGGGAAGTGGAGAGTCTGCGTAGACTTCACAGACCTCAACAAAGCATATTCGAAAGACAGCTTCCCACTCCCACACATTGACCGATTGGTCGAAGCCACCGCCGGACATCAACTACTGTCCTTCATGGATGCCTTCTCGGGGTACAACCAAATACTAATGAACCCCGAGGACCAAGAAAAGACTTTGTTCATAACTGATCGAGGCACGTACTGCTACAAAGTCATGCCTTTCGGGCTAAAAAATACAGGAGGAACTTACCAACGCCTCGTCAACAAGATGTTTTCAGGACTCCTGGGTAAAACCATGGAAGTCTACATCGACGATATGCTGGTCAAATCATCTAGGAACGAGGATCATATCCCTCAACTAAAAGAATGCTTCATCATTGTCAATAAATACGGGATGAAACTTAACCCAACAAAGTGCACATTCGGGATCCCATCCGGAGAATTCCTTGGTTACTTAGTAACCGAAAGAGGGATCGAAGAAAATCCCAAGCAGATCGCGACGTTTATGGAGATGAAATCTCCAAAAACAACGCGAGAAGTCCAGCGTCTGACTGGCAAAATAGCTGCTCTGAACCGCTTCATCTCGAGGTCGACTGATAAATGTCTACCCTTCTATCACTTGCTCAAAGCAAACAAGAAGTTTCTCTGGGACGAAAAGTGTGAAGAAGCGTTCGCCCAGCTCAAGTCTTATCTGAGCGAACCACCTATACTGGCGAAACCAGTAGAAGGGGAACCCCTCTACCTCTACCTGGCTGTCTCTACGGCAGCAGTAAGTGGAGTCCTGGTTCGCAAAGAACAAAACGAACAACGGCCGGTGTATTACATCAGTAAGACCTTAATCGATGCTGAAACCAGATACCCCGCCATGTAAAAACTTGCTTTAGCATTGTTGACATCGGCTCGGAAACTCCGACCATACTTCCAATCGCACTCAATCATAGTGATGACTTCTCAACCTCTGAGAACCATCCTTCACAGTCCAAGCCAGTCAGGTCGGCTGGTCAAATAGGCTATCGAACTTAGCGAGTATGACATCGAGTTTAAGGCTCGGACGTGCTTAAAAGCGCAAGTACTGGCTGACTTCATACTTGAACTCCCTCCGACAATCGAACTCGACCCAGCTTCCGCCAAGAGATGGAAACTCCATGTAGATGGAGCCTCCTCGAGGCAAGGATCCGGAGTCGGAGTAAAACTGTTCTCCCCTACAGGAGAAGTATTAGAACAGTCATTCAGGCTAGGCTTCGCCGCATCGAATAAAGAAGCAGAATACGAAGCGATGATAGCCGGGCTCAGATTAGCAATAGCAATAGGAGCCCGGGAAGTAGACGCTTTCAGTGATTCTCAACTGGTCACGAGCCAATACCACAGCGACTACGAGGCCAAAGATGAACGAATGGAAGCATACCTGCGGGTAGTCCATACCCTCTCCGACCAGATCGAATTCTTTGATCTAACACGGATCCCGCAAGGGGAAAACACCGCCGCCGATGCCCTGGCCGCGTTGGCTTCGACATCAGATCCTAACCTCAAAAGGATCATACCAGTCGAGGGGATCGAAAAGCATGTATCGACATAGCCCTAAAAGCTCTATCCTTGAAAGAGGACGAGCCTACCAAAAAGGACGACGTCGAACACAAGGAACTACACGAGGAGACTAGTCGCGACTGTTGGAATTGTGTCCAGTAATCTCGGTACTGTCTCTAGAAAGTAAGAGTATGTCAATGATCAGACATAAGTCATATAATATTGGGGGTCATGATGGCTTGCTAGAGTCCGCTCATGATCTATAAGTCTTGGACTTATTGCCTTTATTATATGATCCCATATGGGTCACACGCCTAAGCTAACAGGAAAATGTGTAGGAACGGTTTAGCAGAAGTACAGTAAAAGTGCTAGGCATTTACTGTACTTAGAGAGAATAAAAGGTTTAGCCGCTGTGCATCGATCGATGCATAAGGTGCAACGATCGATGCAGTGCGCAAACACCGACGAGTTAATTGGTATTTGGGCCAAATGGCCCAAACGGAACAGGACGAGTTTTGTGTCATAAAACTCGAGTTTCAGACTGATTAACCCTAAGACTTGAGCCAAAAACTCTCTCTCTCTGCGCCGAGTTCCCCTTGTGGTCTAGCAGCTGTTTCCTGTGAAAGCGTGTGTGAACCTTTGGAGGATTCATCCCTCGGTGTTTCTCTGATCTCAGACATACCATCTTCTTCCGCTGCAATAACAGGTATAAGGTGAGATCATCATTTGTTTCTATTCTGAGAAGAACCTAGATCGCATGTTTAGGATAATCTGAATCTGGAATTGAATCAGGATTCATCTAAACGTTCCAACAGTGGTATCAGAGCTAATGGTTCTGGTTTTTCTTGTTTAGAAGCTTGTTTAGGATTGTTTAAAAGTGTGTTTTTGAATCAATTTACTGATAAGATTAAAACACTTAAGAAACAAGAGTTGAATCCTAAACAAACTGTTTGAAATCGCATGACCAAACTATATTGATTTGGTATGCGATCTAAACTGATTTTGCATCGAATGAGATCGCATTGCATCGATCGATGCAATGCAAGGATCGATCGTTGCAGTCGCGAGAGATTGACCGCGATCGCATGGATCGTTCAAACGATCGCATGGATCTCACGAGAATCTCTCGGCCAAACCTGATAACCGTTCGTGCACGCGTGAGAGCATCGATCGATGCAGGATCGATGAACGATCGTTGCACGATCGATGCTGTGAGCATCGATCGATGCGGTTAGGGTTTTCGGCTCGGTTTAATTTAATTAAAATTAAACGTCTCGGTTTAATAAACAGATTTAATAATTTTATTAAGTCTGGTTAAACCGGGATAAGAAATCCAATGTCGAAAGAAATATTGGATTTAGTGCCTAAACCAGGAATTTCTAATTTGATTTGGTTGGACCAAATAAATTGAGAAATTCCGGTTTAGTAAATAACCGGTTGACAATTGTGGTCATCGTAGTAATTGAAACTTGGTTAGACCAGTTTTAATGAACCAGACCGGTTATGTCAAATAATTGGACAATTGGGTCATGTCTTGGACATGGACCAATTCTTGGGCCTCGGGCCAAGAAGTTAAAACAATTGGGCCAATTATTTGAGTCTTTCTTCAGATTAATTTAAAATTTATTTTATAATATATAAAGTCGATTTTAAATTAAAGTTTCCGAAATTTTGAAATTAGAAAGTTTCTTAAAATAGAAGTTTCTGAATTTGCGGGTTTTGGATTTTAAAGAAATTTCTATAATTAGAAAGTTTCCAATTTTAGAAAGTTTCTAAAATAGTAGGTTTCCATAAATAGAAAGTTTCCCGAAATAGTAATCTTCTATTTTGGGAATGATTTTAATAAACCTACGGACCTCAAACAATATCAAGCGTTGGATGTCTTGTCCAGGCTATGTCAGCTGTCAAAGCCCATTCAATTGCATTCATGGCCTTACAGTGTGAGGATGTCTGTTTTTGCGTGGGTAAGACGGTTTGTGATTCATAAATGTCATTGGGAGTCCCAGACATTAATGATTACATGACTGTATAGTCCGGTTTTCTTGACTAGGCCATCGGGAGTCCCGGGCCTTGAGACATCAGGGTGGATTGGGCCTCGGGCCCAGATTCACAACCAAGAGTTATATCACGGATATAATTAGCCGAAATAGGGCTTACCGATATAAGCTAAGGTTGGGTGACGGCCAGTGGCCCACTTTGATCTTAGTTATATGTGGATCTTGGAATCATTATATTCTATTGAGGGTAACTTAGGTTATTGAATATAATGCATGATTAATCATATTATACTTTAATACGAAATTAATCATTTTGAACATATAACTAATAACCTTTTTATTTATATATTTCAGTTATGACTACTACAAGCACACAAAACACATTCTCGATCCGGTCTGTTCTCGAGAAGGAGAAGCTGACTGGAACGAACTTCCTGACATGGTCAAGGAACTTGAGGCTGGTCCTCAAGCAGGAGAAGAAGGATTATGTCCTTCGAGATCCCCTCCCCGAGAGGCCTCTTGCCAATGCTGCCAGGACTCTGCACAATGCTTGGGAAAAGCATTCGTCAGATGAAAATGATGTTTATTGCCTGATGTTGGTGACAATGACTCCAGAGCTGCAAAAGCAGTTCGAAAGTGTATTGTCTCCAATCGAGATCATGGCAAGCCTGAAATCGCTTTTTCAGGAGCAGGCTAGGACCGAGAGGTTCCAGACAGTCAAGAACCTCTTGGACTGTAAGTTGGCTGCGAATGCGGCAGTGAGTCCTCATGTGTTGAAGATGATGGGTTATCTCGATCATCTTCACAAACTCGACTGCCCAATCAGCCAGGAACTTGCCTGCGACATCATTCTGCAGTCTTTACCTGCAAGCTATGATCAGTTCATTCTGAACTTTAACATGCATGGCTTGAGTAAGACACTACCTGAGCTTCACGGAATGCTCAAGACTGCAGAGCCCAACTTGAAGAAAACCGCCAAGGACCCCAATGTACTTATGGTACAAAAGGGCAAGGGGTTTAAGAAGTCTTCTGCTAAGGATAAGGGAAAGGCCAAGGGTGTCCAAGTCGTGGACTCAGACACGCCAAAGCCCAAGCCCAAGTCCAAGGCTGGGCCTACTGACATGTGCAGGTTCTGCAAAGAACTGGGGCATTGGAGAAGAGATTGCAAGAAATTCCAGGAAGGTCTAAAGGAATTAAAGAAGAAGACTTTCGAGACTTCTTCATCAGGTATTTTTGTTATAGAAGTTAATACAACTACTTCTGATAATACCTCATGGGTCATGGATACTGGTTGTGGGGCTCATATTTGTACTAATATGCAGGCACTCAGCAACAGTAGAAGGCTGAAGCAAGGACAAGTGGAACTACGAGTTGGGAATGGAGCGAAAGTTTCAGCACTAGCTGTAGGAACTTACTTGTTGTCTTTACCTTCGGGATTGATTTTAGAACTTAATAATTGTTATTTTGTACCTGCTATAAGCAGAAATATTATTTCAATTTCTTTGTTGGATTTGGAAGGTTATGATTTTTCAGTTAAGAATAAATTATGTTCCTTCAATCGCAACAATTTGTTCTATGGTTCGGCCCCTCTTACGAATGGGCTTTACATACTCGATCAATCCGCGCCAATATATAACATTAATACAAAACGGTTTAAACCTAATGAGGAAAACCGAACGTTTCTATGGCATTGTCGTTTAGGGCACATCAGCGAGAAACGCATCAAGAGGCTCCATTCGAATGGACTTCTTGGCTCATTTGACTTTGAGTCATGTGAGAAATGCGAATCCTGCATGATGGGCAAAATGACACGGGCCCCCTTTAATAAACCTAACGAGAGGGCCAGTGACTTATTGGGCCTGATACACACTGATGTGTGTGGCCCAATGTCCACTAATGCAAGAGGAAACTATCAGTACTTTATTACCTTCACTGATGATTTCAGTAGGTATGGATATGTTTACTTGATGAAACATAAGTCTGAATCTTTTGAGAAGTTCAGAGAATTCCAAAATGAAGTACAGAACCAACTTGGCAAAAGCATTAAGGCTCTTCGGTCCGACCGAGGAGGAGAATACTTAAGCCAAGAATTCAGTGATCATCTGAGAGAGTGTGGGATTGTATCCCAACTCACTCCTCCTGGAACACCTCAATGGAATGGTGTGTCTGAGAGGAGAAATCGGACCTTATTGGATATGGTTCGATCTATGATGAGTCACACAGACCTTCCAATATCCCTTTGGGGATATGCTCTGCTAACAGCAGTGTTCACACTAAACAGAGCGCCATCAAAAGCAGTAGCAAAGACACCATATGAATTATGGACTGGAGAAGCTCCAGTGCTGTCTTATCTAAGAATTTGGGGTTGTGAAGCCTATGTTAAGAGATTAATCTCAGATAAGCTTACACCAAAATCTGATAAATGCTACTTCATTGGTTATCCACGGGAAACCAAGGCTTATTACTTCTATCTACGTTCCGAGAACAAGATCTTTGTTGCCCGGGATTGTAACTTTCTTGAGAGGGAGTTTCTCTCTAAGAAAGACAGTGGGAGTAAGGTACTGCTTGAAGAAATTCAAGATGAACGGGATACTGCTCAACCTAATGAGGAAGAGCAGCAGGAGGATCTACAAGAAATTGTAGAGCCTGAACCTGTAGTACCTGAAGTTCGAAGATCCGGGAGGATCCGTCACGAACCCGAGAGATATCAGGGATTCCTCGTGACTGACTGTCATGATCTTTTGATCATTGATGGTGATGAACCATCGAACTTCAATCAAGCTATGATGGGCCCAGATTCCTCTAAGTGGCGCAAGGCCACTGATTCCGAAATGGACTCCATGTCGGTCAACCAAGTATTTTCGTTGGTTGACTTACCCGTTGGTGTAAAAGCCATCGAGTGCAAATGGATCTTCAAGAAGAAGATTGACGTGGATGGAAATGTCCAGATTTATAAAGCCAGGTTGGTGGCAAAAGGTTTCAGACAAGTTCACGGTGTGGACTACGATGAAACCTATTCACCGGTGGCTATGATGAAATCTATTCGGATTCTACTAGCAACTGCAGCTTTTCATGATTATGAAATTTGGCAGATGGACGTGAAAACCGCCTTCCTGAATGGTATTCTGGAAGAGGATGTGTATATGACACAACCTGACGGTTACATAGATCCAAAGAATGCTGGGAAAGTATGCAAGCTTCATAAATCCATTTATGGATTGAAGCAAGCATCGAGGAGCTGGAATCTTCGTTTTGATGAAGCGATCAAGCAATTTGACTTTATCAGAAACGAAGAAGAACAATGCGTGTATAAGAAAACTAGTGGGAGCAAAATCGTTTTTCTTATTCTGTATGTTGATGACATACTGCTTCTCGGAAACGACATTCCAATGCTGAAGTCTGTAAAAGACTGGCTTGGAAGTTGTTTTTCCATGAAAGACATGGGTGAAGCCGCATACGTTCTTGGAATTAGGATCTATCGGGATAGACCTAAGAGGCTGATAGGCTTGTGTCAAGACTCATACATTGACAAAGTCCTACAAAGATTCAGCATGAAAGATTCCAAGAAGGGCTTCACGCCAATGGTACATGGCACGACGCTAAGCAAGAAGCGGAGCCCTACGTCGGCTGCTGAGCTTGAGCGCATGAAGAATATTCCTTATGCATCTGCAATAGGATCTGTCATGTATGCCATGATCTGTACTCGTCCTGATGTTGCTTACGCATTGAGCATGACGAGTAGATACCAGTCAAATCCAGGTGAAAACCATTGGATTGCCGTAAAGAACATCTTGAAGTATCTAAGACATACTAAGGATAAGTTCTTAGTGTACGGTGGAAGTGATGTGCTTAAAGTCAGTGGATTCACGGACGCAAGTTTCCAGACAGACACAGATGATTTCCGGTCACAGTCCGGTTATATCTTTTGTCTGAATGGCGGTGCAGTAAGTTGGAGAAGCTCCAAGCAGGACACCGTTGCTGATTCCACTACAGAAGCTGAATATATCGCCGCCTCAGAAGCAGCGAAGGAAGCTGTTTGGATTCGAAAGTTCATTATGGAACTAGGTGTGATACCAGATGCGGCTGAGCCTCTGGCACTATTTTGTGACAACAATGGTGCTATAGCTCAGGCAAAGGAACCAAGATCACACCAGAAATCCAAGCATGTTCAAAGAAGATATCACTTGATACGTGACATCATTAATAGAAAGGAAGTCAAGATCAGCCGAGTTCCGACAGATGATAATGTCGCTGATCCGTTGACAAAGCCACTCCCAAGGCCTAAGCTCGAGTTCCTGACTGAAGCTGTAGGCATTAGAAACATTGAAATGTAATCTAAATTTGAGTGGGAGTTTTGTGAGCTTTATTTTAGTTATTTGATATGTTCTTGTAAAACATTATTATTTATGTTTTAATGAAATTATTATTTCAAGATTATTTTAACTGTGATGAAATAATCGTTCCAAAATGATATGAACCATTTTATAGGTCATCGAAGTAAATGATTTGATCTTGAGTCATCGAAGTCATTTAGCTTGATCATGAGATCCTATATTTGATAAATGTTTTATATCATCCTGTCCCTAGTCGAAGGTTGTTGAAATTGGAACACCAACAACCGTGTAAGATTGGATTGGTACGTGACTTATGACAAAGTCTCAGTGTGTCATAGATGCTCGGCATCAAAGTCAGTACATAGGTGTATGTTGGGAACATACGACCGGACAAGACCCGCTAATAAGAACTCTTCAGGATATTTATATCTGTGTCATAAGAGATTCTTACTACGACTATAGAGTATAGTCCTTAGACCTGAGTTCGCATGCATGTGACTGCATATGGACTGATGCACTTTGATCATTGTCTAACGCTATCGTTCTGCGATAGCTATAAGGACCTTGTTTGGGTACATCATGAAGTGAGTAGTTTACAGTGATGGAACAAGATGGGATTTGTCCCTCCAATATAAATGGAGTGAATATCTCTAGGCCAATCGGAGATTTGAATACTGGAAAACGCATGGCCATGCTCAAACGGACTTTCCCGAGTCGTTTGTATTGTCAGTATCAAATCAGAGTCCGATGAACAAGATTAGGCTTTATAAGGATGACACTAATCTTGCCTTATGACTAATCGAGATATTGAGACAAAAGGATTATGAATACAGAGATTCCAGTACAAGTGGGAGATTGTTGGAATTGTGTCCAGTAATCTCGGTACTGTCTCTAGAAAGTAAGAGTATGTCAATGATCAGACATAAGTCATATAATATTGGGGGTCATGATGGCTTGCTAGAGTCCGCTCATGATCTATAAGTCTTGGACTTATTGCCTTTATTATATGATCCCATATGGGTCACACGCCTAAGCTAACAGGAAAATGTGTAGGAACGGTTTAGCAGAAGTACAGTAAAAGTGCTAGGCATTTACTGTACTTAGAGAGAATAAAAGGTTTAGCCACTGTGCATCGATCGATGCATAAGGTGCAACGATCGATGCAGTGCGCAAACACCGACGAGTTAATTGGTATTTGGGCCAAATGGCCCAAACGGAACAGGACGAGTTTTGTGTCATAAAACTCGAGTTTCAGACTGATTAACCCTAAGACTTGAGCCAAAAACTCTCTCTCTCTGCGCCGAGTTCCCCTTGTGGTCTAGCAGCTGTTTCCTGTGAAAGCGTGTGTGAACCTTTGGAGGATTCATCCCTCGGTGTTTCTCTGATCTCAGACATACCATCTTCTTCCGCTGCAATAACAGGTATAAGGTGAGATCATCATTTGTTTCTATTCTGAGAAGAACCTAGATCGCATGTTTAGGATA
This sequence comes from Orychophragmus violaceus, assembly GCA_030180135.1. NCBI lineage: Eukaryota > Viridiplantae > Streptophyta > Magnoliopsida > Brassicales > Brassicaceae > Orychophragmus > Orychophragmus violaceus. The sequence continues at coordinate 58,326,627 of CM058236.1, read as the reverse complement.
ATCTGAATCTGGAATTGAATCAGGATTCATCTAAACGTTCCAACAGCGACATCATCGAGATAGATGATGATCTCGACCCAAGAAATGCTGTGTACGTCGCGAACGTTCCTGATGGACCAATCCAAACTGCATCCACTAGTCAGGGACCCGAGCCTGACGATGAAGAAGATTGGAGAACTCCGATCATTCGATACATAACAAACGGCGAAGTCCCTGACGACAAATGGGAAGCGCGAAAACTCAAGACACAGAGCGCGAGGTACTGTGTCACACAAGGAGAGCTTTTTAAAAGAAGTCTCTCTGGACCTTACCTAAAATTCCTCGATAAGAAGCAAGCTCGAGCCGTGATCACGCAGGCCCATGACGGATCCTGTGGAAACCATTCCGGAGGACGAGCTCTGGCCATACGAATCAAAAGGCAAGACTATTTCTAGCCAACAATGGCCGCCGAATGTGAATCCTTTTCCAGCAAATGCGACAAATGCCAAAAGCACACCCCGATTATCCACCAACCATCGGAGAAACTCTCCTCGATCTCCTTGCCATACCCATTCATGCGATGGGGAATGGATATCGTGGGACCTTTAGTCGCATCCGGCAAAAAGAAAGCTACGCACCTATTGGTGATGAAAGATTACTTCACTAAAATGGATTGAAGCAGAATCGTACCAAAAGGTTAAAGACGTTCACGTTAAGGAGTTCATCTAGCGAAACATCGTTTGCCGACATGGACTACCCCACGAGATCGTCACCGATAACGGAACTCAGTTCATATCAAACACGTTCAAAGAGTTCTGTATAACCTGGAACATAAAGCTGACCTACTCAACGCCTCGTTATCCTCAAGGAAACGGACTGGCAGAAGCAGCTAACAAAACAATCATGAACAGCCTTAAGAAAAGACTCAATGAGTGCAAAACAAGCTGGAGCGACGAGCTCCCAGCCGTGCTCTGGGCTTACCGGACTACCCCCCGCAAATCCACTGGCGAGACTCCCTTCTCGATAGCTTATGGAATCGAGGCGGTAGTACCAGCCAAAATCCTCGTGTCAAGCATCCGCAAAGAAGAATGCCCACGGCAAGAGGATCTTAACAACAAGATGATAACGGACGAGCTCGAGCTCGTCGACGAAAGGAGGAATCTCGCACTAGCTCAAATCCAGAACTACCAACAAGCCGCAGTTCGCTACTATGATTCTAGAATTAAAACTCGAAGGTTTCAAGTAGGAGAGCTCATCTTACGGAAAGTGTTCGACCATAAAAAGGAAGAACACGCTGGAAAGTTAGGAGCAAAGTGGGAAGGTCCTTACCAGGTCACCGATGTTGTGAAGGACGGGATCTACCGACTCAAGTCGGTGGAAACCCAGAAACCTGAACTACGACCCTGGAACATCATCAACCTCAAAAGTACTTTCACTAAGAGTACGCAACATAATCGAACTACGAAATGGCTTGATCCCCTTAAAAGAGTACGTAGGCAGGTCGATCTAGAGTGCCCCCCCCCAACAAAAAGCTCTTGCCGAGCTCGGCAACTTCAAACGAAGTCATACTAGCTTATCTTTGTAAAATCAAAATAAGTCTCTCGATCAATGTCTCTGTCCGTTGTAAAAGTTAGAGTCATCGCGAAATACTTCGCCTTCGCATTTTACAAAGTGATATGAAATTATCTCTCCAAAAATCAAGCGCTATGAAATTATCCCTTCTAAGCGACCTGAAACGGTCCCTTCTAATATAAGTGATATGAAATTATCTCTTCAAAACAACTGATATGAAATTATCTCTCCTAAACAAGTGATCTGAAATGATCTCTTCGATATCAAACGACCTGAAACGGTCTCCTCAAACCGGAACGATACGAAATGGTCCTTCAAAAACTTAAAATTCTTCCATCCTTATACGGATTAGAAGAATTGGGGGGGGCTACCCCCTCCCCTTAAGCAAAGCAACGAGGTCGAATCTACATCAGGACAGATAAAACGAGACATTTGTTTCATGCAAAGCGATCTCCGCAGATACTCAAAACGGATCTATGTAAGTTTACTTCGACTCGTCGTATACTTAAAAGTACTTCATATCTGCAGATTTGACGAAAAGCTCGAACTTTACATCTCGAAAGAAGTTGTACCTCGAATAAATCTTGAGGAAGAGCTCGAGCTCAAATACAATCGACCTAAAAGATTGTGAAAAATTTCCTAAGGCAAATCAAGCGGAACCATTTATTCGACCCCTCTTTAGAGGTCCGTCACGATAGTTGATTCTATGATAAGGCACTGAACAGTCAAATCTATGCTAAGGCATTAAAGATTGAAAAGCAATTCATAAAAAAAGGGACTTAACATCCTCGAGTTCGCAAAAGCCCGTTAAAGGGCAACACCAAATATATAAAAAAAACCCATTGGGCAACCAGAGTACGAAAAAGAAATTAAAAACCCTTTCGGGCAACGACAAAACAATTAAAATTGTTGCGATCGCGAAGAAGCTTTGTCTCCATCCTCCGCCTGATCGCCGGTAGAACAAACCCCGGTCGGGAGATTTGATCCATATTAATCGAGACGAGGAGCGGCTGGGGGCGGAGCATGCGCCAGAATCACCAAGTCATCTGACATCGCTGGCAAGTTTAATTTGCCAATGCTGAAGTCAGAGACCGCTGCATCATTCATCTCTTCCATAGCCACCCTCTTCTTCTCGGCCAGCCTCAGCACTTCCTGAGTCAGGTCCAGCTCACCGGAGGCGAACTCCGCGATGAGTTCGATATTGGCCAAAGTTTCTTGGAGGCGGATCTCAGTGCTCGTCTCAGCCTTCCGACCCTCGCTTTCCCCTATCTCAACTGTTGATTCGAGATCGATGGTCACGAACGCGCGACGGCCAGGTCACATCAGCAAAAGATCGAGTTCAAAAAGACCCTACGTGACCCTCAAATCTCAGCCGTTAGTGATCGACCAGATCCACGGTAGAAGATGAGATCCTCTTAACGAATATACGTCATAACTCTCAACGCGCTAACAAGCTGATCAGTTCGATCCACGTGCCAGATCTTGGCCGTTCGACCAAAATAGGATCTACGGACGGGGCGAAAGTAATCATTAGGCTTTCCAACACCCGAGGCGTGCGCATCTTCCCAAGAACGTCTACCGCCCGTTAACCTCGACTCGTCGAAATTAATGGGCTGGGGGGCTATTGTTGGTACTGGATTTCCCTCTAGGAAATCCGCCCCATTGACAAACAAAATAAGGGCCCATAATCATGAGCCCGATCCATATTCAAGACAGAGAGGTCGACCGTCATCCATTCTGGGCCCATACGGCCGGAAACTGGGCAAGGCCCAAAAGACGCCGAAACGAGAGGCAATCGAGCTCGAGCTCGATAGAAGATGACGTAGAGGAAGAACGATCCGGTCTTCGTTGGTTCAACCGATTCCCGCGAATCTCGGAGATCATTATCATGGCGAGGCCGAAAGATCGGAACAAGAGATCAAAGTCGAGGACTATTTAAAGAAGAAGTGGAGATTCATTCAAGACATTCCAACCCTAATCAAGAACAGACTAGATAGCTCGATTATCATACTTTGTACTCTCTATTCGATTGTGTTTGGTCTATCTCGACGATCAATCTCAATAAAGTCTTTGATTCATAGGAAATCTATAACACCTTTATATCTAAAAATCCAAATCCACGATTACAAATCCTTGGTGTGAATCTCCGATCTCACACTTATCACAAACACCTAAAATATCTTTTTGTTGCTTCTTGCTTGCATAATATCTCTTGGGGGTGGGGGAGTCACATACTTTCCAGTAATCCTATGATTTTTCGTTTCATCTTCATTAATTTAAGCTTCATATGCCATATGATTTGCAGCTCTTTGTTCTCCATTCCATATCATGTAATCTCTAACTTCTTTTCTCACATAATCTGGAGCTTTATTGCACTATTTGGCATCTTACCACCAATCAAATGCGCTTTATGACAAGTTATTACATCATTAGTGATCATCGTCATGCAAAAAATACATTTTCATAAGTTTGTGTTATTCCCAACAATTATTCCCTATTTTTTTCCTAGATTATCCTTGTTTGTTCTTCTATCAGCACCAGCCTTATCTCTATCACGAGTCATTCAGAAAATAAGGAAACTATACAATGTCTACATACATGCGCCATATAACGTGTTACTATAGCTACATAAATTCGCAATGACCACCATGGCGCTCGCCATTAACATAACGCCTTGCCATAGGGTGTAGAACCAAAATTTACAGCACTACGTTAAAAGCGATTTAATCACGAAAATAAAATAGACGTTAAGGAAACGATATCAAAACAAACGGACAGAAGGAGTAGAAATCAGAATATATGGAGGCGAGATTTGATCTCTTTCCTTAACTCAAAGAATCACCCGTAGTGTGACAGGTTAAATCATGATTCATGAGTCCCAGGATACAACCATATGAAACCGTATCGCAACACTCGATATCGGTTATGTCGACCATATGAACTACGATACTCTCGAAATTAGACACTAACCTAAAAACAGAAGAGAATTGAAGGAACTTCTGTTTGTGTTTTTCTCTGTGTGATTTGTGTTTTTGGATGCTCTAAAACAGAGGCTTAGGGGTCCTTTATATAGGATTCACAAGTTTCCACAAAATGGAAATACTTGTCTAGCAAGTTTCCACAAAATGGAAATTTACTTGTCTAGCAAGTTTACACAAACTGGAAATTTTACTTATCTAGCAAGTTTCCAGAAATTGGAAATTTACTTGTCTAGCAAGTTTCCACAAATTGGAAAATTTCCCTTCCATATCATTATGGGCTTAACACATTTCTTTTCACACAAACACTTTTTAATAAAGCCCATGTCTTTATTAAATAATTGTTCCAACAATCCCCCACATGAATAGAAATGACTCTAAACATATGTAGATACAACTATCTAGACAGACTCAATGAACTAGATAGACTTGAACAGACTAGACTTCACTAGACTAGACAGACTTTCGAGAGTATACGAAAATGTAACTGCATCTGATAGGTAGCATTTTTCAGCCTTGAACCAATCATTTTTGATATATGTCGGGTTTACTCGGCCAGGAGGTGAACGCGATGTCTTGAACCACCCGGACTTTGGTGTAAACCGAGACAACATATATCGCACAGCTACATCTTCTCGTAGAACTATGTTCTCTATTGTGTTCATTGTGTTCTCTATTGTGTTCATTGTGGCCTTGAACATGCCTGGTATTCGTGAGTGAAGTTAGAGAGTATAGCCTTACATTCAGTCTCCTAGAAACGGCCCCATTTCACACTCACTAGGTGATCTGCCATCAACTTTCTTTCCAGAAGTATCCGTCTGTACTCCACTATTACAAAGCTATGGAATCATTAAAAGCCAACGCTTAACCTCATCACACACATATAGCACTATTTATCATCCGAGGAACTGGGCAGAGTTATAGTGCTCAATCCTGAATCAGTTCAATTTTGTTTTCCCTTTGAACCTAGATCTTGGGATCTCCAGTCACATAGGTGGGGTGTCCATCAAACGTCATCTTTTTCATAGGCTTTAAACCCATTCCTTTTGATGATTTCACAGTTTGATCTCTCGGCAAGCTTTTTGTGAACGGATCCGCTAAATTATCAGCCGACTTGATGTAATCTATCGTTATTACACCACTTGAGATCAAATGTCTAATGGTCTTATTTCGTCTTCGTATTTGACGAGATTTGCCATTGTACATATTACTCAGTGCCCGTGAGATAGCCGACTGACTATCACAGTGTACGTGTAGAGCTGGCACTGGTTTTTCCCCCATCGGGATATCTTCCAAGAAGTTCTGAAGCCATTCTGCTTCCTCTGCTGCTTTGTCTAAAGCTATGAACTCTGACTCCATGGTTGATCGGACCATGAGTGTTTGCTTGGAAGATTTCCAGGATACTGCTGCACCAGCAAGAGTGAATCCACTCGTAGATTTGGAGTTTCTAGAATCTGAAATCCAATTAGCATCATTGTACCCTTCTAGTACTGCTGTTTCTTTTCCAAAATGAAGCCTATAACTCTTAGTATTTCTCAGAATACTCTAGTTATGGCTTACCAATGAGTATGACCTGGATTACTCGTGTAGCGACTTAGTACATATACTGAGTGCGCTAAATCGGGTCTAGTACTATTCGTTAAGTACATTAGACTCCCAATCACTCTTGCATACTCCACCTGTGACACAGGTTCACCTGAATTCTTTGTCAAATGAAGTTGAGGATCAACTGGAGTTTTTGCTATCCCGTTTGAGTAGTTCTTAAACAACTCTAGGATCTTTTCAGCATAACAATCTTGAGACAGGATTATTCCTTCGGAATTTCGAGTGATCTCAATTCCCAGAATTACATCTGCTAGTCCCAAGTCTTTCATATCAAACTTCCCACTAAGCATGTTCTTAGTTTGTTTGATGATATCTTTACTGCTTCCCATGATGAGCATGTCATCGACGTATAAACAGAGCAAAATGTATCCATGAGGAGTACTTTTGATGTATATACACTTATCACATTCATTAGTGTGAAAGCCATTTGACATCATTACATTGTCAAACTTTTCGTGCCATTGTTTCGGCGCTTGTTTAAGTCCATATAATGACTTCACAAGTCTTCACACTCTCTTCTCCTGCCCAGGAGCGGCATAACCCTCAAGTTGATGCATGTAGATTTCTTCTTCTAAATCTCCATTTAGGAAGGCAGTTTTTACATCCATTTGATGGATTTCAAGATTTCTTAATGCTGTAATTCCAATCAGCATACGAATCGAAGTTATTCTCGTTACCGGAGAATAGGTGTCAAAGTAATCCAACCCTTCTTTTTGTTGGAATTCTTTCACCACAAGTCTAGCTTTGTACTTGTCTATGGATCTATCTATTTTTAACTTTGTAGTGAAGATCCATTTACACCCAAGAGGTTTACACCCTTGCTGTAAATCAACCAACTCACATGTATGGTTTTGCATAATGGAATAGATTTCTCTGTTAGCAGCCTCCTTCCACGAAGGTGCATCAGATGTAGACATGGTTTCACTAAAAGTTCTTGGCATATTTTCTTTTAGAAATGCCGTTATGAACTCTGAACCGAATGTCTTTTCTTTACGAGCTCTCTTGCTGCGTTTAAGTTCAATTTCTTCTGCAACTTCGTTTGTAGAAGTGCCAGAAGTGCTTGCCTCATTGGTAGCATCTCGTTCATCACGAGTTCTCTTAGGATTTCCCTTATCCCTGCATGGAAACACCTCTTCGAAGAAGGAAACATTCCTTGACTTTATTGTCGTGTTCACATGGATATCTGGTATCTGACTTATATATCAGAAAAAGATAGACATTGCTATTATTCGCATATCCGATGAATATGCAGTCTATGTCTTAGGTCCGATGGTGACCTTTTTATGGGATGGCACTGTTACTTTTGCCAGGCACCCCCACACTTTCAGGTATTTGTACGAAGGTACTTTACCTTTCCAAAGTTCATATGGAGTTTTCCAGTCACTTTGTGTGGTATTTTGTTCAGGATGTAATTAGAAGTAAGCAGCGCTTCCCCCCACATGTTCTGGGCTAACCCAGATTCCTGCAACATTGCATTCATCATCTCCTTTAGAGTTCGGTTCTTTCGTTCCACAACTCCACTAGACTCTGGTGAGTAAGGAGCGGTTGTTTGATGAATAATACCATGTTCTCTACAGAACGCATCAAAAGGTTCATTGTATTAACCTCCTTGATCACTTCTAACCATTTTGATAGTTTTATCAAGTTGGTTTTCAACTTAGAGCTTGTACTCTTTTAACTTGTCCAAGACTTCATCTTTACTTCGTAATAGATACACATAGCAGTATCTAGTGCAATCATCTATGAAAGTTACGAAATACTTCTTTCCAACTCTAGTTTGCACAGATTTTAAATCACACTAGAGGTTCGGTTGTTCTTACTACGCTCTGTGATGGCGTTTTTGTGAGTTTGGCTTGGACACAAACTTCACATTTGCTTATTTTGCTTTTAGGAATCAAGTTCATGTTCATCAATCTACTCATAGACTTGAAATTAACATGTCCTAGGCGTTCGTGCCAAATATTAAATGACTCTGCAATATAAGCAATTGGTTTCTTTTCATTCATCTTAAGGTTCTTCGAGGTAGAAACCTCGGTTACATCAGTTTTACGAATGACTGCCTCAACAGACATTTTAATCAACCCATTAGAAACGAAACCCTTTCCCTTTCTTTTCATTAATGTCACCTTCGTTGGTTACATTAATATTAAGTACGACTGTCTCAAAATTAATTTGGACCAGCCCGTCCTTAACAAAACATTTGTCTACATAAACATTATTCTTTGTCAATACAAGCTAATCAGCTTCGAAATTGACAGTGAATTAATGCTTACTTAGCATTGTGCTATAAGTTAGATTTTCCGCAAATCTAACATATGTTTGACATTGGTAAGAGTGAGTTTCATCACCACTTCACCACAACTTGCAGCTTTTGAAAGTGCATAGTTACCCATGAATAACTTCTCGTTATTCTATGATAGGTGAGAAACATTCCCTTTTCAACATATATGTACCGTTACACCGGTTTCATACTTCCACTCATGTGGGTTATGCTCAACCATATTGACTTCAGAGATAACACCACACATGTCTATCTTGATCAAATTGGCTTGAGCCATTCTCTTGCCTTTGCAATGAGTTAGCATTATGACTCGCCTTGTCACGTTTGTGACATCTTCTCAAGAACTTCATATTAGTTCATAAGACACATGGGATCACAAGTGGCTGACCTCTTCCAAACCGCAATTTGGAGTATCAACTCACTAGATATGTTGCCAATCTCATAGTTGTGGTTAGCTATATTGAAATTCAAGTCTGTTAACGAGAACAAAACTGAATTAATATACTAACCAGAACCCTAAACACATCACTTTACTAGTGATTAAACACTTTAAACAATATTTGATTAAATTGCGGTTACATGCGTAACAATCTTGCCTCATGCAAAGACAACTAAAAGACAATTTTATCCATTAGAATAAATTGTTTTATTGTTGAAGATTATCAAGTTTGTGGAATAATCGTAAGCAAATTAGTTCAATTGGTCCACTCACCAATTAACCAAAATCTTTAAACCAAAGAGAATCAGACTAAACCAAATAATCTAGTCTCTCTCATAAACGATTATATCGTTGACTTATTTAGGGTTTTCGAAACCCTAATCAGTACCGTTTTAATTAATAGATAATTAAACGGAAAGAGAATTCGATCAAAATCCGAATACACTCTTTGCTTCGATATGGAATTTAAATCGCAATTTAGATAACCAATATCGAGCCGATTAGAACCGCTAAGAGCGCGTTCTCAACATCGAATCTCCGCAGAGCATTCGTCAAAGCGTTTAAAACGCGTTTGATAATCGAGTTTATCTTTCAATAAACTGCGATTCTAACGATTATATACCGTTCAGAAATCGCAGTGAAAAAGTTTATCGATCGCAATCAATAAACTTGTGTGAAACGCACGAAGTAATCACGAAGATCGTTACGAAACGATTCGCGATGTACGCTGCGTTTTTCCTTCAAGACCGTTTTGAAAATAGGTTTTAATCCGCCTCTACATTAACGAATCCTTGCTAAAACAGCGTTGATAACGTTCTTAGTATCATAAGCGGAAGAGAAATCGTTTGAAAAACGTTTATTTACTCGCGATTAAAATCCGTTTGATGTTCATAAAAACAAAAAACGGATTTCTTTGAGTTAAGATTGTAGAACCAAAATTTACAGCACTACGTTAAAAGCGATTTAATCACGAAAATAAAATAGACGTTAAGGAAACGATATCAAAACAATCGGACAGAAGGAGTAGAAATCAGAATATATGGAGGCGAAATTTGATCTCTTTCCTTAACTCAAAGAATCACCCGTAGTGTGACAGGTTAAATCATGATTCATGAGTCCCAGGATACAACCATATGAAACCGTATCGCAACACTCGATATCGGTTCTGTCGACCATATGAACTACGATACTCTCGAAATTAGACACTAACCTAAAAACAGAAGAGAATTGAAGGAACTTCTGTTTGTGTTTTTCTCTGTGTGATTTGTGTTTTTGGATGCTCTAAAACAGAGGCTTAGGGGTCCTTTATATAGGATTCACAAGTTTCCACAAAATGGAAATACTTGTCTAGCAAGTTTCCACAAAATGGAAATTTACTTGTCTAGCAAGTTTACACAAACTGGAAATTTTACTTATCTAGCAAGTTTCCAGAAATTGGAAATTTACTTGTCTAGCAAGTTTCCACAAATTGGAAAATTTCCCTTCCATATCATTATGGGCTTAACACATTTCTTTTCACACAAACACTTTTTAATAAAGCCCATGTCTTTATTAAATAATTGTTCCAACATAGGGACTGGTGGTGCGGAGGGTCTCGGCATACGCTATTTAACGCCATGGCGCGCTATTTAAAACACAGATCTCCACAAGCTCTCATCTTGTTTGCTTTCCAAGAGCTCTTGCAAAACATATGTTTATGGTTTCATTTCCCCCATCTGAAGTAAACTCGTACTCCTTACCTAACGCTTAAAGATGTGCTCTCTTCACTTTGGTAGATCCCTGAAATTTCTGCTCCATGCTTTTCCATAATTGTTTGTTTGTCTCAATGTTGAGAATTGTATCAAGAAGATATATGTCGATGGATTGATATAAGTTCTCGAGTTTTAGATCCTTTAGCGTTTGCTCGTCGATCACCTTATGTTGTGCCTTGGTAGGAGTAACTCCTTCACACCTACTGATCTCATTCTCTATGAAATCTCAATACTCCTTGGATGGAATGAAATTCTCTATCAAACGAGCCCAATGATCGTAGTGACCATTGAACCGTAGAATAACAAGGACAATAGACCCTTGTGCAATGCTGCTATCTCTCATCTCAATTTCTTGTTCTTCCCACTTTACTCTCGGTTACTTCAGGCTAAAACTGGATATCTCTCATCTCAATTTCTTGTTTTTCTCACTTTACTCTCGATTACTTCAGGCTTAAAACTAGATATCTCTCATCTCAATGCTGCTATCCGGTTCCAGTTCGTAAAACTGGATAGAAGACCATATTTGATTATATTTTTTCTTATTGATACTGAATAACTACTAGCGTACTCCTTTATATAGAAAAGACGATCAACGCAAAAACTGAAAAAACGACTACTTATTAAACGTGTTCATCAATTACTAAAAACTTGTTTGACTTGCTCCTACAAACTAGAAGATTTATTAGAGCCTAAACTAGTCGTGCGCTTATATAGGCAAGAGCTACAAAACTCGGCCGAAAATTATCATTATCAAGACAAATGGGACAAAATCGGCCCAAAGGGCTTAAGAGTCTTTCAGGATATAAGCTTATATAGGTTCTGGAATCACTCACCAGCACACTAGTTTAGAGAGACTAATACGTGACGTTATTGGGCAGATTTCTGATGACGTTGCTCTTCATTCCGAGCTTAACACGCATTTTCGCTCCTCTTTTGTTCATCTCTCTCATCACCTTCATCCTCACTATGTCCTCCTTCGACTGCACTGTTGCTAGACCCATGCTCTTGTACCTGCGTTTAAGATCCATCCATGTCAGTTTTCTGCAATGCTGATTCGCTGATCACAGAGAACGAGAGTAAAAGAGATGATCTCTGATGGGTCAAAGACAAACCTTGAGGCTAGAGAGCTGACGATGTGCTTCTGAGAAGATGGGGGTGGCTTCTGTTTGTAGTAGCGCATGAATTCTCGAGACCCAAGAGTCCGGGACGTTACTTTGTTCTCCCCTCTCTTGGTGATCACAAGCTCAGACCCACCAAAAAGCTCTACGGTATAAGCTGATTCGCCGGATACAACCATCTGATTTTCGCCTTCATTGGTGTAACTATACAAACACACACATTCAAAAGACAGAATAGTTCAAGCAAAATTACGGAAAACTCCGTGGTAATTAGATAATAAACAGAAAAAGAATAGAGACCTGCTGCTGTAGTCATAGAACTCTTCTAGTTCTGCATCTTCTTCGTCACCACCATCACCATAATGCACTTTGCAATGACTCTTGGCTTCCATATGCTTTCGAACAGCCTCCAAACTGCTGAATGGATGGCACAATTCATTGCAGTAGAGACAAATGAAGTCCCTCTTGACCTGGAAGAGAAACCGAGTAAGGAGTTAAACTAAAAGAACAAAAATCTTAAACTGCGAACATCGAGAGCTAAAGTGATGAGACAAAACTACATACCTTTAGACCAACGTAGGTTAGAAACCCTTTTGGATCCTTCAGGTACTCGATATCGGGAATGAAGAATCCATGGTACTTATGCATATGAACCATGCACTTCTCTATCGTCTTATGTTTTTTGTCACACATCAAGCAGCAAGCTGGATCCAATTCAAACTCGATATCATCCTCTTCCATATCTTCACCAGAACCCAACTCATCCTCATCCATATCTTCACCGGCCAAATCCTCGTCAGAATTAACCTCAACCCATTCATCTTCACTCTCTTCACTCTCTTCATCAATCGAACCTTTCAGCTGAGCAGGGTCGTTTTTCTCAACACGGCGAGGAGGAAGCGGCTTAATTATCGCTTTATCCTCCTCTTCGTTGCTTGAAGCTTTCAAAACGTGGCTCTTTGACTTGAGATGCTGTTCATGAGCTTTGGAACTCCTGTAAGCTTTGTTACAGATTCCACAACTATAAAGCATAGGTGCTTCATTAGATTTGATCCTCTCCTGAGCAATTGCAGTTTGTCTAGCTTCAAACAAAGCTTCTGTAACTCCAGGAACACCAGCGATCTAACATTTTTCGAACGATTTCAAAGTTTATAAACCAAACTGTTCATCATAATCACAAGAACAAACACATAAAAACGAAATCGAAGAAGCAAACCATATGAACAAACTAAAGCTTTATTTTCCCTTCGATCCTTCTCAATAAATCATAGACAGACACTGAGACCATATCAACCCTAACGACGCTACAAACAAGCGAACAGTTCCAATTTAAGTCGAAATCAAAGAAGCTAAAACAAAACACCAGAGATTCACTTACTTTGCGCTTGAGATTGTAACGGTGCCATTCGGACTTGTAATGGAGCTTCTGCTCAGCGTCGTCTTCGAACTCCTTGTTACACGAATTACATGCTAAGCCTGACATCTTTCTATCTATGTTCGATTGAAAAATGAAGAAGAAAAAGTAAGGATTTTGCTGAGAAAAAAAAAGAGTTTTAGAGGTTAGGGATGACGGCTAGTAGGTCGGCCGAGGGAAGAAGGTAAAACCAAAATTCGCTAACTACGATATGTGCTTGCGTAAGCGGGTGATGTATTATGGGTCGGGTCAAGACCCATTCGGATTAAAAAGTTGGCGGCCCAAACCAAATTTTAATCGGATCTTTATCCAGGCCGCACTTTTAGGTATACGCTGGGCATTTACCCGAATAATCCGAATCTGAACCCGACCCAAAAAACCTGATTCCAATCCAAACTAATTTTTAAAAAATATCCAAATGGGATTTAAATCAAGGTATTTCGGGTATCGGGTAATACCCAAACCCGAATACGAACGGGTACCCGAAGTAATCCAAAGTTCTATTTAATTTCGATTAGTTCTGATATTTTCGAGTATTTTTGGGTAGTTTGAGTAGTTTTTGTTTTTATATTTTGGGTAATATATATACATATATTTTTTTGACTAATTTCGAATACTATTAGGTAATTCGAGTATATTTTTACGGGATTTTCGGAAATAATACAAATATTCTTGAATATTTTCGAATAATTTTTTTCGAGTTTTCAGAAATTTTATGGTAATTTCATGTACCTGAATCCGATAAGTCTCAACCCGAATCTGACCTGATATATAGAAATATCTGAATGGATTCTTTAGCCTTAAATCCGAAAACCCAAAAACCCGAAAAACCAGACCGAACCTGAACGGATACCCGAACGCCCAAACCTAGGTATACCCTTGCATTTTTTTCTTTTTACAAAAATTTTAGTCAAAAACTTTATTTTAAAATATGCAACTTAAATTTTAATTAAAATCCTCTCAAATAAAATATATTTGTATCAATTCAACCTTGAATACATTTTGTTTCTTGGATCTTTGTATTGCTTTGAATATTCTTTGATGAATTGAGAACTAAACCGATATAGATAATGCGTTTATAAGAAAAAAATTGAGATTTTACGAGTTTGGTGGTAATCTGCCACCTACATCATGTCGAAACAGATCCCCTCTGGAATTCACTAGAACAATTCAATGCTCGAGTTCTGATCAACAAATACAAGATAATTCAAATTCTCAGGGTGAACTTAAACTACTTTTGAACCTAATAATACGACTTTATACTTAATCGTTTACAACTCTTGGTTTGATATAATTTAACTGAGTTGATATACCAGTTAACTAAACTTAGATTAAGGATACATTCTTCAAATCTCCATCTTGTCTTTGATTCTATATTTGTTCTAGTTGCTTGTGAATTTCCCTTCCGGGTCACGAGCAAACTCGCTCTTCTTCATATCGTCATGAACATATGCTCAACTTCTTACAACACTCTGCAGCCTTCCTACAACACTGCAATTTTCCAGCTTGATTGAGCCTAAATAGCTCAATCCTATGTTACCCTTAGCAACTCCAATACGTCTTGAAACTTTTCAACTATGTGAATATATCATATGAATTATACGGTGTTGCGATATTATGTACCTGAACCAGTCCCATCCCAATCAGATCTCTAATGAAGTGATACTTAACATCAACATACTTGGTCCACTCATGGTGAACATTATCTTAGACAGAGCTATTGCACTTTGAGAATCACAGAAGATGTTGATCGGTCTTTCATCAAAATCGAGCTCATTCATCTATCCCTTGATCCAAACTGCTTCCATTGATTCATATGTCAAGGCCATATATTATACCTCAGTGGTCGATAAAGCCACTACGTTCTGCAAGCTAGACCTCCAACTCATGACATTTTCATCCATAGTGAACACCATCCCAGTGATATATAATCTCTTATCCAAATATGCCCCATAGTTTGTATCACAATATCCTCAAGATATAAAGTATCCTTCCTGTTTGTGGCACATATTGACTGCGTGTGATCCTATTATTTACTTTTATATCCGTTTCACGGCTTGCCAATGATCTTTCAGTTGTTTGCTCATAAATCGAGAAAATAGTTTTACAATATAGGCGAGATCCGGTCTTGTTTCAATCATTGTGTACATGATACTCCCAACTGCACTATGATATTGTAAGGAAATAACTCGGTCTATCCAAAGATAGCAAGAGTTTTAGGTTTGAAATTAGGGATTTTAAAAGAAGAATTAATGAACACGGTGAGAATTAGGGAATTAGGGTAAGTAAGCCGGCGTTTCCGAGATGGAAGCCGGTAAAGAATGGTTATAAAGTCGCCGGAGAGTTTTAGGTTAAATTTGCTCTAAAGTCTCTCAGGCTAAAAGTATTTAGAAAGCGTATCCTTTATTGAATATTGGGGTTCCCTTATATAGGGTTACAAGTCGGTTTATCCTAAAAGGAAAATAAGAGATAATTACGAATATTTCCTAATAACTCGGCTTCGTCTTGATACGGAATATTTCCTTTTACCGACTTTCTTGCGCGGCGCCTTTGGACCTGACACCTTCCAAACCCTAATGTAAAAGCCGGCTATCCCAAGTTCGGTTTAACCTAAGTTTTACCGCCTTGGGCTTTGTTTCCGACTTTCCACTTTGGGCCGACCTAAACTCATGAATAGGCCTTCTTTGGAAAGTGCTAATCTTGACTCCAACAATAAGCCCCCCCCCCCCCCCAGTGCGGCGACTTGAATTCAAGTCGGCGTTACGAGGAGTTAGCCTTTGGTTTAAGAAATGATTTTTGCAGGCCCAAATTAGTCGTCCAGCGAACTCTGTTTTTCTTTTAGGCCCATGTTCTTATTGGGCTTATCTGCCTTGGCTCGTAATGGCGAATTTTAACGATCCGGTTCAGAACTGATGGCGAAACCGGAATTGATTCTCGGTTTAGTCACCGGGTAGGTACGAAACACGAATCGTCACCTAGGTAATGATGTGCCTTGATTCCTGCGCCGTCATTTTCACTATAAGTAGCTTCTTCGTGCTTCTTGCTCTCTCATTTCGCCCAAGAGAAGAAGTTTGGAAGGTAATCCTCTCTCTCTCGATATTTATTTTCCGGTCATCACTCCGCCGTTGCTCCGTTTTAGGCTCTATAGGTCTTTAGATCAAATCTTCGTTTTTCTCTCGCGTTCTTCATCTGTTCTTCAACAAGCCATGTCTTTGATCCGTTGTTCATCGAGTAAAGATAAAGAAGTTGTTTCCGTCTCGTTTGCGGAAGATTCTCCAAGTCGCCAGTCTGTTTCCTCTGCTTCCTCGTCTTCGAATACTTCGTCTGACTTGAGGAATCATCCTGCTCATTTTGAAATCGAAGAGCTCCGACGCCGTCGCGAGGCATCCCGTCAGACCGATGCTGCCGAGAGTTCTGGCCGGGAGGATTTAATCATACCTCGGTTACGTGATTCTGATGATGATGAGGACGATATCGACGCTGGTCAAGTCGGCTCTGAAGATAACGTTCCTCCTACATTGCCGGTTGATCCTTACGAAATTTTTAGTAACATTTTAGGGACCAAGTCGACGGCGTCATCGGTGAGATCCATGCTTCAAGACTGCGGAGCAGATCCAAGGATCAAAGTCGTCATCCCCTTTCCGCTTGACCGTCCCTGGAGTCCTCCTCCGGGATATATAACTCTTTATGAGTCGGACTTTATCAACACTGATACTGGGGGCAGTCGTTGTTGGTTTCTTCTACCCGACTTGTTGATTTCGTACTGCCATCGTCGCGAAATTGCCATCTCACAACTCTCAGCCGTTGCGGTTCGCCATATGGTCGGTCTTCTAGTGTTGGAGGCTGAGGCCGGTATTACGATAACTGCACAAATGTTCGAGGAAATGACGTCGGTCAACCGTATGAAAGCCACCAATCCAGGGTGTTTCGCAGTTAGGTTCAAGAGTGGCAACCGCGTTCTGACAGATGCGCCTAACAAGATCAATAATTGGCAACGATCCTATTTTTTTGTTGAATTGTCCTCATTAGTCGTTCCTGACGAACATAAGGAACTCATCAGGACGTCTTGGAATACGGATTATGGTAGATGTCGTCCCAAATTTGCTATCTTTCGAACATGACAATTTACTTAATTCCTTTTTGTCTTTGCAGTGCAACACCCTTTCCTGAAGCCGTATCCCGACAATTACTTCCCTATCCTCGAGCAGATTCAAGCTCTCGGTTTACGCAAGTGGTCAGACCTTACTGGCGAGCGTATCAACAAGTTCCTCCCACGGATCTCCGAAGGTTCGTATATCGTTTTTGCGATATCCTTTTCCTTGTTTCATTCTGATTTTTCGTCCGTCAATGCAGTCAAGTGGGATACTAAGACGAAAGTTACCCCTGAAGAACTCGTCAAGCCAAAGAAGATGGGCAAAGTTAAGAGAATCGACTCCGTGGACTACTCCAAGGAGATTTCATCCAAACCCCCTTCTTCCTCCAAGTCGTCAAAATATAAGGACAAACTTCTTCCTTCTCAAGGCGGCAGTCATTCCGATGTCGCTGCGAAGTCGACTGCCCCAGTGGTAAATCCTCCTGACCTTCCTCCCAAGGTCCCATCCAAGAAAAGGCCTCCAGGGGAAAAGTCGGTTCAGGAGAGGCCAACGAAGAAGGCGTCCAAGACGAATAAGTCGGTCGAGGATGCCCCTACCGAGATAGCGGCTTCCGGCGAGCCTGCTAAGCAGAAGGACCCATGGAAACGACTCTACAGGTTCAATGGAACTGTCCCTGATTCGTCTGGCAACCCAAGGCCTTTTGAATCCAACAAAGAGCTTGTCTTGGTGCGACCAAGACGCGAAGTGAAAGAGGGGGAAGTCCGCCCGTCTATTCATAATTTCGCTTATCAATATGCAAGCGACGTGCCCTTCATCAATAATCCTCGAGCCTACTTCGACATGCTGACATGCGTTAGAGGAAACAAGTCAGACTGGCCGGTTTTGGAGGAGTTACCTCACTCGGACGCTATTCTTAGGCTAAAACATGCCGAAGCAACCATAAGTTTCTTCGTCAGATTTCTTGTTCCGGGCTTGTCGATCTTAACATCTTTTGTTTATTTTCAGATGATCGCGGCTTCTAATCGTGTGGCCTTAGAGAGTTCCTGGGCGGCAAAGAAGATGACCGATGCAGTCAACAAGCGGGAGGATCTTCTTAAAAAGATCAAAGAGGAGAAGAAGGCTTTGGAGGAGAAAAACCAGGTTATCGAGGGTAAGATGAAGCAGGCTGAAGAGAAGTCGAAGGGCGATCTTCTCAAATTCCAATCGGAGAAACTGAAGATGCAGAAGTCTTGTCTTGATCTAGTTCGTAAAGAAAGAGAGAGGGTCGAAGCCGCCGCCAGGACTAAGGCGCAGACTCACTCTGGACTCAGGAAGTGTTTGGTTAAACTTGGCGAGACAGGCGTATCGATTCCTCAAGCCGTCTTGGATAAGGTCGCCGCTGATGAAGTTGCGGTGGATGCGGAGTTGGACGACATGAACGTTGTCACAAAGGAAGAGCTTACGTTTGTCCTCTCACCAATACATCATCCTCTTCTTGACCGTTCTCATGACTCTTGATAGGTTCTAAGTTTTACCCTATTATAAACTGCAAGGGCACAATATCGTCAAAGTAGTATATAGGGTTATCGAATCCACAGGGACACTTGGTCTCAATAGAATCAGAAACGTAGAGATTAATACTAGAAATAAAGCAAGTGGTGAATGAATTAAAAGTAAGGCAAGAAAGTAAACAGTAGCAAGTTGGTTGTGAAAGCAATAAACTAAAAGCGTCAAGCCTAGGGTGTTCTCAGGAAATCAGACAAGCAGACAAGTTAATCAGTCAGGATCAAATTAAACTCAGTTCTAGAACTCAAATCACGGAATTAGAATTAACCAAATCTCTTTGCGAAAATCCTCTAAGTCTAAGTGCAGTAACCCAAATCTCTTTGCAATTACTAACAGATTAAACTAGCATTAATTTCAAGTTTGATATGTTCACAATTAAACTAAACCAAATCTCTTTGCGAATAATTTAATTGCTCAACCTAAATAGTTCAGATTCTAAAACACACTCTCGTGTCGAATTTAGCAACCTAAGATCTAGATTCTAATTGATCAGGTTAGAACTAGCTTTAAGCACAATTTAGTTTTAAGCACAATGTGTGTCGGTCGATGCATGATCAATAAATCGGACAGTGAGTTAAGCTCTCGGCCAAAACGTCCCAAAAGTCCCAAAATGCTCCAAATATCTCCAATTAGCTCCAAACCTGATTAAACCTGTAAAAGACTCTAAACGAACACAAAAGACACTAAAAACACATCTATATCATGGTATAAAATGGGTAAAAACCATGATATATCAACTCCCCCACACTTAGCCTTTGCTTGCCCTCAAGCAAAACAGAGAACTAGAATGTAGTGAAGAGGTTTGAAAACTCTTCAGAAACTCTTTTCATCCTAGAAGCAGCAACACTCAGATTTCCCTTAGTAATCCACTGAAAGAATCACCTGCAAGATATCAAGACCAACATATACTTCCCCCACACTTAGCAACTGTCCTAAGTAAACTCCACAATCACATTCACGCATTCAAATTCTCCCTACTGACTTCTGCAAGTATTTAAGTGCGGTCTCACCTTTGGAGTATCGATCAAAGGGCACATGGGTTCTTACCTTACCAGCTCTAGACCACCATACTATCTTTCTCTAATCCCTTTCTTCTCTTTCCCTTCCTTAACAACTGATTTTTCCCCACTGGGTATCATTTTATTTTTTTTATCAGTGTTCTTCCCGTTATGGGGTGTACTTTGGACACATTCCATGGATCACATGAGAGAAAATAGTGTTTGCTACCATTCCCATGACCGCTTCGGAGTTACTAACTCATCCGCAGTTTATTATCTTTTTTTTTTTTATGGAAGGGGAGAAGGGAACTAGATAGGACATGTTTACAAGCTGTGTCAGAACTGGCAAAGGAACCCGACACAAAGTATACCAAGCCCTTAGGTGAGAAAATCTAAGTCAGTATTAAGGGTGAAGTCAGTAAAAGGATCCTCTGATACCTGAAGTGATGTGGGTGTCCTCAGTAGGTTGATCTGCGTCTGGGTTTTCTAATAGTCAGAGATAATCTGCAGCTTCATCCCAATGGTTACTTAAGTTCCTGCAAGTGCTGCTAATCTTCTCAAAAAATCATTGTTTCTTACATAAACAAATTTTGACTCAATAAAACAAAAATTTCGAAAATTTTTAACTGACTCTAAGAAAACAAAAGAAAGAAGTTAGTAGAACCTCCCCCACACTTAAGACACACTGTCCCCAGTAGTGTCAAGTAAAGGATCGGTTAAAAGAAAGAAAATACAAATTTGTTATTGGAATGGTTAGTTCTCTCGGGTTTTACCTCTGTCGCAGTCAGGCATCGATCGTTGCACTAGGTGCACCGACCATTGCTGTGCGATTTTTGTTGGGGATCGATCGTTGCTCAGGACCGCAACGATCGCTGCAATGCGATTCTTTCGTATTGTGACGATCGACACAATGGTGTGTCGATCGACGCACTGCGTTTTAATCCGAGACCTGCAAACAAATCTCACCAAAACCAGAAACAAGCGTAAAATCCTATGAAAATACTAAAATCAAAATGCAAAAACGAAAACAGTGGGTTGCCTCCCACTCAGCGCTTGTTTAAGGCCATTAGCTTGACGCTTCAGCTGATTTAGGTAGAGGGTGCATCATCCAGAGGCAGAATCTGACCTTCTGGAATTTCGGCCTTAGCCCAATAATGTTTCACCCTCTGTCCATTCACAGTGAATTCAATACCATCCTTACCAGTTAGAACGACAGCTCCATACGGACACACTTCTTTGATTGTGAAAGGACCAGACCACCTTGATTTCAGCTTTCCTGGAAACATGCAGACGAGAGTTATATAAAAGTACCTGATCATTAGGCTCAAATTTTCTGGAGACAATCTTCTTGTCATGATATGCCTTAGTCCTCTCCTTGTACAGCTTTGAGTTCTCATAAGCAAAATGTCTAATCTCATCTAACTCATTAAGCTGTATAAATCTCCTTTCCGCAGCAGACTTAAGATCAAAATTCATTTGTTTTACAGCCCATGCTGCTTTGTGCTCAAGCTCCACTGGCAGATGACATGCTTTTCCATATAGCAGATGGAATGGAGTGGTCCCAAGTGGTGTCTTGAATGCTGTCCTGTAAGCCCATAATGCATCATCCAACTTTGCTGCCCAATCCTTCTTTGTCTTTCCAACTGTCTTCTCAAGGATCTCTTTGATCTGCCTGTTAGAAACTTCGACTTGTCCACTAGTTTGAGGGTGATAAGGTGTAGCGACTCGGTGATGAACTCCATGCTTCTTCAGCAGCTTTTCGAAGACCTTATTGATAAAATGAGATCCTCCATCACTTATCACTATACGAGGCACTCCAAATCTGGGGAATATGATGGTCTTAAACAGCTTAATGACCACCGAAGAATCATTGGTTGGACTAGCTATTGCTTCAACCCATTTAGACACATAGTCCACAGCAACCAAGATGAATTTATTCCCATAGGATGAGGGAAAAGGACCCATGAAATCTATGCCCCAGCAATCGAAAACCTCAACTTCCAGAATGAAATTCTGAGGCATCTCATGCTTCTTGCTGATTTTCCCTCTCCTCTGACAAACATCACACTGAGAGACGAAAGAATGAGTGTCTCTGAACATTGTAGGCCACCAGAAACCTGCTTGCAGAACCTTAGACACAGTCTTGAATGTAGCAAAATGTCCAGCATAATCTGATCCATGACAGTGGAAGAGGATGTCTGGAACTTCTGATTCAGAAATGCATCTCCTGTAAAGGCCATCTGAGCAGTGCTTATAGAGATAAGGTTCATCCCAGTAGTATCTTCTAAGCTCCCTAAAGAATCTTTTCTTTTCATAACCCTTCAGATCATCTGGTTCAGTCTCAGCAGCAAGGTAATTAGCTATATCTGCATACCAGGGTCGATCAGAGGTTGCTACAGCAGAAATTTCGAAGTCATAATTCCCAATTCTGATCTTGAAAGATTCTCGGTTCGTATCAGGTGTGCATCGACCGTTGCGTGTGCATGTGTCGATCGTTGTGTTGGAACGTTTAGATGAATCCTGATTCAATTCCAGATTCAGATTATCCTAAACATGCGATCTAGGTTCTTCTCAGAATGGAAACAAATGATGATCTCACCTTATACCTGTTATTGCAGCGGAAGAAGATGGTATGTCTGAGATCAGAGAAACACCGAGGGATGAATCCTCCAAAGGTTCACACACGCTTTCACAGGAAACAGCTGCTAGACCACAAGGGGAACTCGGCGCAGAGAGAGAGAGTTTACGGCTCAAGTGTTAGGGTTAATCAGTCTGAAACTCGAGTTTTATGACACAAAACTCGTCCTGTTCCGTTTGGGCCATTTGGCCCAAATACCAATTAACTCGTCGGTGTTTGCGCACTGCATCGATCGTTGCACCTTATGCATCGATCGATGCACAGTGGCTAAACCTTTTATTCTCTCTAAGTACAGTAAATGCCTAGCACTTTTACTGTACTTCTGCTAAACCGTTCCTACACATTTTCCTGTTAGCTTAGGCGTGTGACCCATATGGGATCATATAATAAAGGCAATAAGTCCAAGACTTATAGATCATGAGCGGACTCTAGCAAGCCATCATGACCCCCAGTATTATATGACTTATGTCTGATCATTGACATACTCTTACTTTCTAGAGACAGTACCGAGATTACTGGACACAATTCCAACAATCTCCCACTTGTACTGGAATCTCTGTATTCATAATCCTTTTGTCTCAATATCTCGATTAGTCATAAGGCAAGATTAGTGTCATCCTTATAAAGCCTAATCTTGTTCATCGGACTCTGATTTGATACTGACAATACAAACGACTCGGGAAAGTCCGTTTGAGCATGGCCATGCGTTTTCCAGTATTCAAATCTCCGATTGGCCTAGAGATATTCACTCCATTTATATTGGAGGGACAAATCCCATCTTGTTCCATCACTGTAAACTACTCACTTCATGATGTACCCAAACAAGGTCCTTATAGCTATCGCAGAACGATAGCGTTAGACAATGATCAAAGTGCATCAGTCCATATGCAGTCACATGCATGCGAACTCAGGTCTAAGGACTATACTCTATAGTCGTAGTAAGAATCTCTTATGACACAGATATAAATATCCTGAAGAGTTCTTATTAGCGGGTCTTGTCCGGTCGTATGTTCCCAACATACACCTATGTACTGACTTTGATGCCGAGCATCTATGACACACTGAGACTTTGTCATAAGTCACGTACCAATCCAATCTTACACGGTTGTTGGTGTTCCAATTTCAACAACCTTCGACTAGGGACAGGATGATATAAAACATTTATCAAATATAGGATCTCATGATCAAGCTAAATGACTTCGATAACTCAAGATCAAATCATTTACTTCGATGACCTATAAAATGGTTCATATCATTTTGGAACGATTATTTCATCACAGTTAAAATAATCTTGAAATAATAATTTCATTAAAACATAAATAATAATGTTTTACAAGAACATATCAAATAACTAAAATAAAGCTCACAAAACTCCCACTCAAATTTAGATTACATTTCAATGTTTCTAATGCCTACAGCTTCAGTCAGGAGCTCGAGCTTAGGCCTTGGGAGTGGCTTTGTCAACGGATCAGCGACATTATCATTTGTCGGAACTCGGCTGATCTTGACTTCCTTTCTATTAATGATGTCACGTATCAAGTGATATCTTCTTTGAACATGCTTGGATTTCTGGTGTGATCTTGGTTCCTTTGCCTGAGCTATAGCACCATTGTTGTCACAAAATAGTGCCAGAGGCTCAGCCGCATCTGGTATCACACCTAGTTCCATAATGAACTTTCGAATCCAAACAGCTTCCTTCGCTGCTTCTGAGGCGGCGATATATTCAGCTTCTGTAGTGGAATCAGCAACGGTGTCCTGCTTGGAGCTTCTCCAACTTACTGCACCGCCATTCAGACAAAAGACATAACCGGACTGTGACCGGAAATCATCTGTGTCTGTCTGGAAACTTGCGTCCGTGAATCCACTGACTTTAAGCACATCACTTCCACCGTACACTAAGAACTTATCCTTAGTATGTCTTAGATACTTCAAGATGTTCTTTACGGCAATCCAATGGTTTTCACCTGGATTTGACTGGTATCTACTCGTCATGCTCAATGCGTAAGCAACATCAGGACGAGTACAGATCATGGCATACATGACAGATCCTATTGCAGATGCATAAGGAATATTCTTCATGCGCTCAAGCTCAGCAGCCGACGTAGGGCTCTGCTTCTTGCTTAGCGTCGTGCCATGTACCATTGGCGTGAAGCCCTTCTTGGAATCTTTCATGCTGAATCTTTGTAGGACTTTGTCAATGTATGAGTCTTGACACAAGCCTATCAGCCTCTTAGGTCTATCCCGATAGATCCTAATTCCAAGAACGTATGCGGCTTCACCCATGTCTTTCATGGAAAAACAACTTCCAAGCCAGTCTTTTACAGACTTCAGCATTGGAATGTCGTTTCCGAGAAGCAGTATGTCATCAACATACAGAATAAGAAAAACGATTTTGCTCCCACTAGTTTTCTTATACACGCATTGTTCTTCTTCGTTTCTGATAAAGTCAAATTGCTTGATCGCTTCATCAAAACGAAGATTCCAGCTCCTCGATGCTTGCTTCAATCCATAAATGGATTTATGAAGCTTGCATACTTTCCCAGCATTCTTTGGGTCTATGTAACCGTCAGGTTGTGTCATATACACATCCTCTTCCAGAATACCATTCAGGAAGGCGGTTTTCACGTCCATCTGCCAAATTTCATAATCATGAAAAGCTGCAGTTGCTAGTAGAATCCGAATAGATTTCATCATAGCCACCGGTGAATAGGTTTCATCGTAGTCCACACCGTGAACTTGTCTGAAACCTTTTGCCACCAACCTGGCTTTATAAATCTGGACATTTCCATCCACGTCAATCTTCTTCTTGAAGATCCATTTGCACTCGATGGCTTTTACACCAACGGGTAAGTCAACCAACGAAAATACTTGGTTGACCGACATGGAGTCCATTTCGGAATCAGTGGCCTTGCGCCACTTAGAGGAATCTGGGCCCATCATAGCTTGATTGAAGTTCGATGGTTCATCACCATCAATGATCAAAAGATCATGACAGTCAGTCACGAGGAATCCCTGATATCTCTCGGGTTCGTGACGGATCCTCCCGGATCTTCGAACTTCAGGTACTACAGGTTCAGGCTCTACAATTTCTTGTAGATCCTCCTGCTGCTCTTCCTCATTAGGTAGAGCAGTATCCTGTTCATCTTGAATTTCTTCAAGCAGTACCTTACTCCCACTGTCTTTCTTAGAGAGAAACTCTCTCTCAAGAAAGTTACAATCCCGGGCAACAAAGATCTTGTTCTCGGAACGTAGATAGAAGTAATAAGCCTTGGTTTCCCGTGGATAACCAATGAAGTAGCATTTATCAGATTTTGGTGTAAGCTTATCTGAGATTAATCTCTTAACATAGGCTTCACAACCCCAAATTCTTAGATAAGACAGCACTGGAGCTTCTCCAGTCCATAATTCATATGGTGTCTTTGCTACTGTTTTTGATGGTGCTCTGTTTAGTGTGAACACTGCTGTTAGCAGAGCATATCCCCAAAGGGATATTGGAAGGTCTGTGTGACTCATCATAGATCGAACCATATCCAATAAGGTCCGATTTCTCCTCTCAGACACACCATTCCATTGAGGTGTTCCAGGAGGAGTGAGTTGGGATACAATCCCACACTCTCTCAGATGATCACTGAATTCTTGGCTTAAGTATTCTCCTCCTCGGTCGGACCGAAGAGCCTTAATGCTTTTGCCAAGTTGGTTCTGTACTTCATTTTGGAATTCTCTGAACTTCTCAAAAGATTCAGACTTATGTTTCATCAAGTAAACATATCCATACCTACTGAAATCATCAGTGAAGGTAATGAAGTACTGATAGTTTCCTCTTGCATTAGTGGACATTGGGCCACACACATCAGTGTGTATCAGGCCCAATAAGTCACTGGCCCTCTCGTTAGGTTTATTAAAGGGGGCCCGTGTCATTTTGCCCATCATGCAGGATTCGCATTTCTCACATGACTCAAAGTCAAATGAGCCAAGAAGTCCATTCGAATGGAGCCTCTTGATGCGTTTCTCGCTGATGTGCCCTAAACGACAATGCCATAGAAACGTTCGGTTTTCCTCATTAGGTTTAAACCGTTTTGTATTGATGTTATAAATTGGCGCGGATTGATCGAGTATGTAAAGCCCATTCGTAAGAGGGGCCGAACCATAGAACAAATTGTTGCGATTGAAGGAACATAATTTATTCTTAACTGAAAAATCATAACCTTCCAAATCCAACAAAGAAATTGAAATAATATTTCTGCTTATAGCAGGTACAAAATAACAATTATTAAGTTCTAAAATCAATCCCGAAGGTAAAGACAACAAGTAAGTTCCTACAGCTAGTGCTGAAACTTTCGCTCCATTCCCAACTCGTAGTTCCACTTGTCCTTGCTTCAGCCTTCTACTGTTGCTGAGTGCCTGCATATTAGTACAAATATGAGCCCCACAACCAGTATCCATGACCCATGAGGTATTATCAGAAGTAGTTGTATTAACTTCTATAACAAAAATACCTGATGAAGAAGTCTCGAAAGTCTTCTTCTTCAATTCCTTTAGACCTTCCTGGAATTTCTTACAATCTCTTCTCCAATGCCCCAGTTCTTTGCAGAACCTGCACTTGTCAGTTGGCCCAGCCTTGGACTTGGGCTTGGGCTTTGGCGTGTCTGAGTCCACGACTTGGACACCCTTGGCCTTTCCCTTATCCTTAGCAGAAGACTTCTTAAACCCCTTGCCCTTTTGTACCATAAGTACATTGGGGTCCTTGGCGGTTTTCTTCAAGTTGGGCTCTGCAGTCTTGAGCATTCCGTGAAGCTCAGGCAGTGTCTTACTCAAGCCATGCATGTTAAAGTTCAGAATGAACTGATCATAGCTTGCAGGTAAAGACTGCAGAATGATGTCGCAGGCAAGTTCCTGGCTGATTGGGCAGTCGAGTTTGTGAAGATGATCGAGATAACCCATCATCTTCAACACATGAGGACTCACTGCCGCATTCGCAGCCAACTTACAGTCCAAGAGGTTCTTAACTGTCTGGAACCTCTCGGTCCTAGCCTGCTCCTGAAAAAGTGATTTCAGGCTTGCCATGATCTCGATTGGAGACAATACACTTTCGAACTGCTTTTGCAGCTCTGGAGTCATTGTCACCAACATCAGGCAATAAACATCATTTTCATCTGACGAATGCTTTTCCCAAGCATTGTGCAGAGTCCTGGCAGCATTGGCAAGAGGCCTCTCGGGGAGGGGATCTCGAAGGACATAATCCTTCTTCTCCTGCTTGAGGACCAGCCTCAAGTTCCTTGACCATGTCAGGAAGTTCGTTCCAGTCAGCTTCTCCTTCTCGAGAACAGACCGGATCGAGAATGTGTTTTGTGTGCTTGTAGTAGTCATAACTGAAATATATAAATAAAAAGGTTATTAGTTATATGTTCAAAATGATTAATTTCGTATTAAAGTATAATATGATTAATCATGCATTATATTCAATAACCTAAGTTACCCTCAATAGAATATAATGATTCCAAGATCCACATATAACTAAGATCAAAGTGGGCCACTGGCCGTCACCCAACCTTAGCTTATATCGGTAAGCCCTATTTCGGCTAATTATATCCGTGATATAACTCTTGGTTGTGAATCTGGGCCCGAGGCCCAATCCACCCTGATGTCTCAAGGCCCGGGACTCCCGATGGCCTAGTCAAGAAAACCGGACTATACAGTCATGTAATCATTAATGTCTGGGACTCCCAATGACATTTATGAATCACAAACCGTCTTACCCACGCAAAAGCAGACATCCTCACACTGTAAGGCCATGAATGCAATTGAATGGGCTTTGACAGCTGACATAGCCTGGACAAGACATCCAACGCTTGATATTGTTTGAGGTCCGTAGGTTTATTAAAATCATTCCCAAAATAGAAGATTACTATTTCGGGAAACTTTCTATTTATGGAAACCTACTATTTTAGAAACTTTCTAAAATTGGAAACTTTCTAAAACCGGAAACTTTCTAACTTTAGAAATTTCTTTAAAATCCAAAACCCGCAAATTCAGAAACTTCTATTTTAAGAAACTTTCTAATTTCAAAATTTCGGAAACTTTAATTTAAAATCGACTTTATATATTATAAAATAAATTTTAAATTAATCTGAAGAAAGACTCAAATAATTGGCCCAATTGTTTTAACTTCTTGGCCCGAGGCCCAAGAATTGGTCCATGTCCAAGACATGACCCAATTGTCCAATTATTTGACATAACCGGTCTGGTTCATTAAAACTGGTCTAACCAAGTTTCAATTACTACGATGACCACAATTGTCAACCGGTTATTTACTAAACCGGAATTTCTCAATTTATTTGGTCCAACCAAATCAAATTAGAAATTCCTGGTTTAGGCACTAAATCCAATATTTCTTTCGACATTGGATTTCTTATCCCGGTTTAACCAGACTTAATAAAATTATTAAATCTGTTTATTAAACCGAGACGTTTAATTTTAATTAAATTAAACCGAGCCGAAAACCCTAACCGCATCGATCGATGCTCACAGCATCGATCGTGCAACGATCGTTCATCGATCCTGCATCGATCGATGCTCTCACGCGTGCACGAACGGTTATCAGGTTTGGCCGAGAGATTCTCGTGAGATCCATGCGATCGTTTGAACGATCCATGCGATCGCGGTCAATCTCTCGCGACTGCAACGATCGATCCTTGCATTGCATCGATCGATGCAATGCGATCTCATTCGATGCAAAATCAGTTTAGATCGCATACCAAATCAATATAGTTTGGTCATGCGATTTCAAACAGTTTTTTTAGGATTCAACTCTTGTTTCTTAAGTGTTTTAATCTTATCAGTAAATTGATTCAAAAACACACTTTTAAACAATCCTAAACAAGCTTCTAAACAAGAAAAACCAGAACCATTAGCTCTGATACCACTGTTGGAACGTTTAGATGAATCCTGATTCAATTCCAGATTCAGATTATCCTAAACATGCGATCTAGGTTCTTCTCAGAATGGAAACAAATGATGATCTCACCTTATACCTGTTATTGCAGCGGAAGAAGATGGTATGTCTGAGATCAGAGAAACACCGAGGGATGAATCCTCCAAAGGTTCACACACGCTTTCACAGGAAACAGCTGCTAGACCACAAGGGGAACTCGGCGCAGAGAGAGAGAGTTTACGGCTCAAGTGTTAGGGTTAATCAGTCTGAAACTCGAGTTTTATGACACAAAACTCGTCCTGTTCCGTTTGGGCCATTTGGCCCAAATACCAATTAACTCGTCGGTGTTTGCGCACTGCATCGATCGTTGCACCTTATGCATCGATCGATGCACAGTGGCTAAACCTTTTATTCTCTCTAAGTACAGTAAATGCCTAGCACTTTTACTGTACTTCTGCTAAACCGTTCCTACACATTTTCCTGTTAGCTTAGGCGTGTGACCCATATGGGATCATATAATAAAGGCAATAAGTCCAAGACTTATAGATCATGAGCGGACTCTAGCAAGCCATCATGACCCCCAGTATTATATGACTTATGTCTGATCATTGACATACTCTTACTTTCTAGAGACAGTACCGAGATTACTGGACACAATTCCAACACGTTGCTTCCCCGATAATTGTATCGACCATTGCCAATGCGGCATCGATCGACACAAGGCGATTTTCCCGACAGTTCTGCAACTCACCTCCCAAATCCATCTGAAAAATTGTACCAATCATGTTGACGTTTTCCTCGGGCAAATAATCATTTATGGGCACGTCTTCCTCAACCATCAACCTTGAAAGATGATCAGCAACTCCATTCTCAACTCCCTTCTTGTCCCTCACTTCAATATCAAACTCTTGAAGCAACAGAATCCATCTCAACAATCTTGGCTTAGCATCCTTCTTCTGCATCAGATACTTCAGGGCTGAATGATCAGTATGAACAATCACCTTAGAGCCAACAAGATAGGGGCGGAATTTCTAGAAAGCAAAGACAACAGCTAACAGCTCTTTCTCTGTGGTTGCATAGTTTCTCTGCGCATCATCTAGTGTCCTACTAGCGTAATAGATAGCATGAAGCTTTCTGTCCTTCTTCTGTCCCAGAACAGCTCCTACAGCAAAGTCACTTGCATCACACATAACCTCAAAAGGTAAATCCCAATCTGGTGGCTGGACTATTGGAGCACTTACTAAAGCCTGCTTGATCTGTTCAAATGCAGTCTTACAGTCTGCATTGAACTCAAATTTGGTATCCTTACACAGCAAGGCAGTTAGTGGCCTGGAAATCTTACTGAAGTCTTTGATAAATCGTCTATAGAAGCCAGCATGTCCAAGAAAGCTTCTTATAGCCTTAACAGAATCAGGTGCCTGAAGGTTGGTCATTACCTCAATCTTAGCGCGATCCACTTCGATCCCTGCTTCAGACACTTTATGTCCAAGAACAATACCATCTTTGACCATGAAATGGCATTTTTCCCAGTTAAGGACCAAGTGCTTCTCTTCGCATCTAGTCAGCACCTTGCACAGATTATCTAGACATTCATTATAAGATGATCCATAGACTGAGAAGTCATCCATGAATACCTCCATAAAATCCTCAATCATATCAGTGAATATGGACATCATGCATCTCTGAAAAGTGGCAGGAGCATTACAGAGTCCAAAAGGCATCCTACGGTAAGCAAATGTGCCATATGGACAAGTGAAAGTAGTCTTTCCCTGATCTTCTGGGTGGATAGGTATCTGAAAGAAACATGAGTATCCATCGAGGAAGCAGTAGTAAGGATGATTGGCTAACCTCTCCAACATCTGGTCAATGAAAGGTAAGGGAAAGTGATCCTTTCTAGTTGCAGCATTCAGTTTCCTGTAATCTATGCACATCCTGTGTCCCGTCACAGTCCTAGTAGGTATCAGCTCATTCTTCTCATTCTTCACAACTGTAACTCCACCTTTCTTAGGCACTACATGGACTGGACTTACCCAATCACTGTCTGAAATAGGATATATGATCCCAGCATCCAGGAGTTTCATAATCTCTTTCTTAACCACTTCCTGTAGATTAGGATTAAGCCTTCTCTGATGCTCAACAGATGTCTTAGACTCATCCTAAAGGTGTATCCGATGCATGCACAGCTCTGGTGAGATACCTGAAATGTCATCAAGAGAATAGCCAAGAGCTTTGCGATGCTTGCGCAGCTTGCTTAGCAGTAAAGTGAGCTCTGCGTTGTATAAACTAGCTTTAACTATCACTGGATAAGTTGAATTTGGTCCAAGAAACGCGTACCTTAGCCCGGTTGGAAGTTGTTTCAATTCTATTTTCGGAGCCTTTTCCTCTGCCCAGTATGCGTCGCCTTGCAACGACCGATGCTTGGTGAGTGTCGATCGTTGCATCGTCGCGTCAGATACTTCCACCTGCATTGCAACTTCAACAGAATCCATCAGTCTTGTATAGCACATTGCTGGCTCGTCCTGCAGGTACTCCAACTCCATTATAGAGCTCAGTAAAGCTCTTTCTAGTGGATCTTCAGCATGTGACTGGTGAAAGTACTCTGCAGCTAATTCACCAAGTGTGTCCACATAGAAAGTCTGTCCGTCGATGGTTGGTCTCTTTACCAGCTTGTTCATATCAAAACTCATCTTCAGATCACCCACATTCAGAACTATTTTACCTCTCCGATAGTCAATCATCGCATCAGCTGTAGCTAAGATAGATCTGCCCAAAATTAGTGGATCCTTTGGTTCCTGTCCATACTGCAGAACCACGAAGTCAGTGGGAATCGCACATTGGCCAATCATTATGGGCACATCCTCCAATACTCCTTCGGGAATCCTGATCGTTCTGTCTGCTAGAACCAGTGATATCCTAGTGGGTCTGAAATCAGTCATACCGAGCCTCTTAGCAACCGAGAGAGGCATAAGATTCACACTGGAACCAAGATCACATAGGGATCTTTCGAATCTCTCCCTGTAGATAGTACAATCTAATACAAAGCTCCCAGGATCTTTTAACTTCTCAGGAGTTCTGCCTTGAATTACTGCACTGCATACCTCACTGATCATCATCACACTTTCTTCATCAGTCCATTTTCCAGCAATCATATCTTTAAGGCATCTCCTCATCATAGGCAAGGTATCCATGGAGTCAAGCAAAGGTACTTCAACTTTCACCTTTTTTATGAACTCTTTGCATTTGGCATACTGCCTCTCGTTCTTAGCCTTCCTGGGATTCTTGGGATAGGGTATTTTAGGCTTGTAAACTCTTTCGGTCGACTGTTTTGATTTCTCTGGTTTTGAATCCTCAGCAGTCGCCTTGCATCGACCGTCACTGGAATTGTGTCGATCGTTGCTGGGCGTTTTCGCGACGATAGTTTCTACGTTATCGCTTTGCGTCGACCGTTGCTTGGGTGCATCGACCGATGCATCGCGAATGTCACGAATTTCATCTTCCTCAATGCTCAGCTGCCTGTTTTGTTTAGGTAACAGTTCCTTACCACTTCTCAAAGTCACTGCATTGCATTGGTACTTGGGATTAGCGTCTGTTCTTCCTGGAAGATATCCATTTTCCCTCTGAGCATGTCCAGCAGTTCTTGCAACCTTAGCATCAAGCTCCTTCATATGTGTGCTCAGGTATTCAAACTTCCCATCTAGCTCCTTATAGACTGTATCTATTCGCTTGTGTATGTCTGCGGCACTCTTAGCCTGTCCCTCCAGCAGCTGGTTCATCATCGTCTCCATCTTAATCTCAAAAGCAGTGGGTGCAGGAGGTGTCTGATGAGATGAAGATCCGTAGGTTCTCTGAGCACTTTGTCCATAAGGCTTCTGAAAATTACTGGTCTGTCCAAAGCTTGAAGAGTTCGGATTGCCTGTGAAGGCACCCTTCTGTCCTCCACCGGAAAATCTGTTCCCAGATTGATATCCAAATTTGTTTCCTTGGAAACCAGATCCTCCGATGTAATTCACATCTTCTTCCTGAGTGTCCTCCTCAGTCTGAATTACTTCTACTTCTTGAGCGAAATGGACAGCTTTCTTACCTGCTAGGAGATTGCAAACTGTGTCTAGCCTAGATCTAATATCAGCTATGTCAGAATTCTCTACACTTCCACCAGATTTCTTCCTCCTCTCATCCATGGTCTTGCAGCTGTTGCTGCCTATTAGATTCTCAATCAACTGCTTAGCCTGCGTAGGAGTCCTGGTGTTGAAGTTAGCATTACTGGAATTGTCCAGTGCAGACTGATATGGAAGATCTATGCCTCTGAAGAAAATGCCAATCAACTGAACTTCAGTGAATCCATGGTGTGGGCAGTCACACTGATACTGCTTAAATCTCATCCAGGCAGTCTTTAAAGGCTCCACAGCTCCTTGGGAAAAGGTGAGTATGTCCTGTCTGGACTGGTCTGAGCGCGCATCATCATAGAAGTGACGCAGGAACTCACTCTTTAAAGCTGCCCAAGTAGTGTACTGAGCAGGTGACAGCTGTTTTAGCCATGCACCAGCGTCTCCAGCAAGACTGTGCGGAAAGAGCTTAAGGAACAGATAGTCCGGGCAGACTCCATCCTACTTCATGCCAGTGACTACGTCCTCAAACGAATCAATGTGATCCATAGGCTGCCCCGTTGGGTAACCATGAAATGCATTCTGTCTCATCAGCGAGTAGTAGATGGTTTTGATTTCAAAATCGTTCCTCTCAAAAGCAGGAAGCACTAAAGCTGACCGGTTTCTATGAAACTCATCCGGTCTGTTGTAGTCAGCTAAAGTCCTTTCATGGACAACCATCTGTCTACCTTGGGCCTGTCCTTGACCCTGGTTATGCTCCTGTTGCTGTTGCTCAGGAGGATCAGGGATGACATTCCCTTCAGCATCAACCCTTTGCCAAGCAGCATTGTATGGGTTGTTATCTCGGTCCCTCAGGGTACCTTCAGCATCACGTACCAGAATCAAACGCTCTCGTACCATCCTTTCTCTTCTTTCTCTTCTGTTGGTTCTCTCTAAACGTCCAAGTTCTTCAAGATCGAGATTAACTAAGTCCAAGTTCGGATTACTTCTAGTTTTCTGCGTCTGCATAAACTGTCTGTAATCGTCCAGCAACGACCGATGCTATCAGTGCAACGATCGATTCAATCTCAAATCGCTTAGTGACGATCGACGCAAGGGATGCAACGATCGACGCAAGGCGAAAGTCGTACCTGCGACAGAAAGAAACAAAGAAAAAGTTAGCAGATTATAAAAATAAAAACGAAAAATAAAAAATAAAAAGAAAATTTTCTAGTAAAAACCTTAAGTTCGGTCCTATCGAAGACTCAAAGAGTCCCCGGCAACGGCGCCAAAAACTTGATAGGTTCTAAGTTTTACCCTATTCTAAACTGCAAGTGCACAATATCGTCAAAGTAGTATATAAGGTTATCGAATCCACAGGGACACTTGGTCTCAATAGAATCAGAAACGTAGAGATTAATACTAGAAATAAAGCAAGTGGTGAATGAATTAAAAGCAAGGCAAGAAAGTAAACAGTAGCATGTTGGTTGTGAAAGCAATAAACTAAAAGCGTCAAGCCTAGGGTGTTCTCAGGAAATCAGACAAGCAGACAAGTTAATCAGTCAGGATCAAATTAAACTCAGTTCTAGAACTCAAATCACGGAATTAGAATTAACCAAATCTCTTTGCGAAAATCCTCTAAGTCTAAGTGCAGTAACCCAAATCTCTTTGCAATTACTAACAGATTAAACTAGCATTAATTTCAAGTTTGATATGTTCACAATTAAACTAAACCAAATCTCTTTGCGAATAATTTAATTGCTCAACCTAAATAGTTCAGATTCTAAAACACACTCTCGTGTCGAATTTAGCAACCTAAGATCTAGATTCTAATTGATCAGGTTAGAACTAGCTTTAAGCACAATTTAGTTTGAAGAACATTCTAATCATATGAATCCTTAACTGAATTAGACAAGTCTAGCAAGTCATCAAACCCTAATGAGAAACCCTAAACTTAACTATGGATCTACTCAGACATGATTGATGAAAACATAATCATAGAAATAATAGATTGCATATAAGAAATTAAATAGATAAAGGGGTTCGAAATCTTCTCCAAAATAACTGAAGTACAGGATTAGATCAGCCCCGAAAGCTCTAAAAATCTCTTAGCTCTAAGTATGAAAGCGTATCTAAAATAAAAGCCAAAACTCTAAATATATAGGCATAATCTCAGCTGGGGCTTCTGTGTAAATACTGGAACTATTCTGGGCTTCTCTGCAATTCTTCATAACTTGTTTAACCGACGCGTACGACCCATCTCGCTAGTGTGTCGACCGATGCACAATGTGTGTTGGTCGATGCATGATCAATAAATCGGACAGTGAGTTAAGCTCTCGGCCAAAACGTCCCAAAAGTCCCAAAATGCTCCAAATATCTCCAATTAGCTCCAAACCTGATTAAACCTGTAAAAGACTCTAAACGAACACAAAAGACACTAAAAACACATCTATATCATGGTATAAAATGGGTAAAAACCATGATATATCAACTCTCCTCCTCCTGTCCCGTCTCAAGTTGACCAGTTCGGAACCAATCGTGGGATAATTCCATAGGCGGTTCCTGCTGACCTCGTTCAGTCTGTTCGTTCAGAGGTTGCAGCTTTAGACGGTGTTCCCAAAGTGCAAGATCAGACCGTTGAGAAGAGTGGGAATGAAAAGATTAGCGATCTTGAGAAGTCGACGGCTGGAGCTGATTAGTATTCCTTTTTGTATTGGCTTTTGTAATAACTTTTGTTTTTTTTGTTGCAAACCTTAAACCCCTTTATCATAATTTAAGTTTTTGCTTTTTAAGACTGATAGCGATTTGCATCAATTTTTAAAGCTCTGTCGAACTTAAAGTGAATGGTGGTTCGGAAATATGTACTTCATGACTAAGTCGGGCTAATCCTGTCTAAACTGTTCTTTTAGACAATTTTTAGACAGTTTAGCGACTTGAGTACATATTCCTAGTTAAATCGGATTGCATTAAGCCTTTTATCAACAAGTCCAAACAATTTAGTGACTCGAAATCAAGTCAAACTAACTGTATTAGACTCGTCGTCAAGCTTAAACAATTTTAGCGATTTTCACTTGGGATTTGTTACCAAGCCGTGTTACTGTATTTAAACTTGTTCTTGACAAATTTTAAACAAGTAGCGACTTTGTTATGTTTTGCCATAAGGCGGTTTGCGAGGCATATGCACTCGGCTTTATTCTAGGGGTGAGTGAATGTGCGATGCTCGTGGCCCGACTTATTTATCACCCACCGCGAAGAATGTGCGAGACGAATCTCGGCTTTTCCTTACCACGATGTGCACCTCGTGCGCAAGGAAGCCCACACCCCTGGCCAGAAGGCATGATGCTAGTGCGAGTCTTTGCTCGGCTTTCTGCGAGTTACTTTTAGACTTGACTTTTGCGAACTAAGGAGCTCGGCTTTCTGCGAGTTACTTTTAGACTCGACTTTTGCGAACTAAGGAGTGTTGGGAATGTCCTGAAATCTATTGTACTTACTCTAAGTGATAGTTGTATTGTCGAGATGAGACAATCATATAATACTAGGTAGTCATAATGCTTTGCTAGAAGCCACTTATGATCAATGAGTTTAGAACTCATTGCTAGTGTTATGTGATCCTACAGGGTCACACACCTAAGCAAACTGGACGTTAAAGACGAGGTTGATCATTAATGTAATGATCTAGTGAATGCATATTTGATATGCATTCGATATCAATGTTCTGGGGCTGCATCGATCGATGCATATAGTGCAACGATCGATGCACTCGCGGATTAATCAGATTAATTCGGTTAATCGTTGGTTAATTCCGTCATAGTTTAAGTCGACATATATAAGATATATGGTCGACCTAAACTGATCCCTAACCTAATTCACAGCCACCAGAACTTGAATAGAAACCTCTGAAGAGATTGGATCTCTATAGGCACTAGCATCCCTCCTGTTCAGTTTGTGTGCGTGTGGATACCAGTAGAGGCGCAGCATTTGAGGCGCTCTAGATCTCGATTATCTGCAAATCTTCCGCTGCAAATCACCAGGTAAATCTGAGATCCCATAGATTCAATTATATGAACCCTAGATCCTAGGCTTGGAATTCAGAACAGGATTGCCTAATTGGATTAGGATTTGCTAGAAATTCCTTCAGTGGTATCAGAGCTTTAGGGTTCCATTGAATCTGTAGCATGTTGATTAGATTAGTTGAATCTGAATCTGTGTATGGTTGATACAAACTTGCTAAAATTCGTTTTCATGAAAAACCTAGTTTAGGGTTTGTTCGAAAAACGTCTTAGGGTTTTTCGCATAGTGTCGATCGTTGCCAATCCGGCATCGATCGACACAGGGCGAAAACCCGAATGAAATTTAGGGTTTTTCGCATGGTGTCGATCGATTCCAATCCGGCATCGATCGATGCAGGGCGAAAACCCGAATAAACCTTAGTTTTCGCCTAGTGTCGATCAACACAAGCGTTGCATCGATCGACACAAACCTTGCGAGGTTGATGAATCGGTTCAATTAGATTGGACCGGTTATCGAGCTTGGTTAATAATGGTCGAACACTGTGAATGGTTTAATTGCGATTGGTTGGATTAGGTTGGCATCGACCGATGCTAATGTAGCATCGATCGACGCTGACCGGTATTCAAAACCGGATCAATTGGATTGATCGGTTATCACGAAATTGCTTTGGTTATTCTGTATCGATCAACACTATAGTAGTGTCGGTCGACATCAGATTCGATGGTTTAGGTTATGGAACCTGAAACCACAGAACCAAAAGCAAGATATATCAATTAATTAGAAGAATTAAAACATAATAAAACTGAACGTTTTAAATGATTCTGTTCCTCAATCAAATATCAAGTGATACTTGATGTCTTTCCAATCTTGTCAACTGTCAAGACTCGTTTCATTGAGTGATAGGCTTGCAGTGCAAGGTATCCACAATTACATGAGTAAGGCAGGAAGTAATCGTGTTGATGGGCTTGCAGTGCAAGGCGTCAACAATTACATGACTTAAGAGATTGGTTTACTTGACTGGGCTATCAAAATCGTTTTGGGCCCAGAGACATCAGGTGGATTGGGCATGAGATGTCGATCCACAACCAAGAGTTATATTGGATATAACTAGCAAAGTTGTTGCTTACCTAGATAGCTAAAATTTGGGTGATAGCCAGTGGCTCACTCAAGTTTAGTGAATTAAGGGTCTTGGATCATTATATTCATCTGAGGAAACGTTGTTTGAATATAATGCGAGTTTTCTTAATAGTTAAGACTTCTCATTTCTTGAACATCATAACTAAAACCTCCCTTGTTTTCAGCTATGTCTAGCACAAACCATCGTAACAATTTCCCCCTGCGATCCGTCCTTGGGAAGGACAAGTTAAATGGATCCAACTTTCTTGAATGGTATCGGAACTTGAGAATTGTTCTCAAACAGGAGAAAAAGGACTATGTCCTTGAGAAAGTTCTCCCCAAGAAGTACCGAGCCAATGCCTGGCAGTCAGATAAGGATGCTTGGGATAAGCATTCTAATGATGCGGTGGATGTGAGTTGTCTCATGTTGGCTACCATGAACTCGGAATTGCAGAAGCAATATGAGTACGTGGAATCGCCAAAAGAGATGATCACTGGCCTGAAAAGTATGTTTCAGGAGCAGGCACGAACTCAGAGATACCAGACGGTTAGGTCTCTGATTGAGTGCAAGCTACCAAAGGGCGAACTAGTTAGTCCTCATGTCATTAAGATGATGGGTTATATTGATAACCTGGGGAAACTGGATTGTCCCATTAGCCAAGAGTTGGCTACTGACATCATTCTACAGTCACTGCCGTCAAGCTATGATCAATTTGTTATGAACTATAACATGAACAACTTGACGAAGACGTTGACTGAATTGCATGGGATGCTTAAGACTGCTGAACCTAACATCAAGAAGGACACCCCAAATGTCCTTATGGTACAAAAGGGTAATAAGTTTAAGAAACTTGGTAAGAACAAAGGTGATGGCAAGACGAGCTCGATTGTGAATCCAAGCGAGTCTGGCCATGTTCCTAAGGTTAAAACCAGTCCTTCTGAAGATGTTAAGTGCCGTTATTGTAATGGTTATGGGCATTTGAAAAGAAACTGCAATAAATTCTTGGAAGATTATGAGAAGCTGAGAAGACGTACGAGACTTCTTCTTCAGGTATTATGTTATAGAAGTAAATGTTACTTCTTATAATCCTACTTGTTGGGTATTGGATACCAGCTGTGGTACTCATATTTTGTGAAAATGTGCAGGGCCTGAGCAAAAGTAGGACTATGGAGAAAGGACAAGTGGACCTATGAGTGTGAATGGAGCAAGAGTTGCTGCATTAACCGTAGGAGTATTTCATTTGTTTTTCCTTTTATGGCATGTTTTGAACTTAAAACTGCTACTATGTAACTGCTATGAGCAGACAGATTATTTCTAATCCTTGTTTGGATTTGGAAGGATATCAGTTTCAAATCAAGAATAAGTGTTATTCATTTGATTACAATGATATATTTTATAGTAGCAATCCATTAGAGAATGGACTTTATGTTATAAACCAAAATGTGCCTAGCTATAACATTAATACCAAGAGATTCAAGTCAAATGATATGAATCAAACTTCTTTTTGGCATCGTCGTTTTGGGCCAAATAAATGAGAAACAGATTCAAAAGCTCCATAGTGATGGACTTTTGGGCTCATCTGATTATGAATCACGATGAGTAAAGTAAATCTTGTTTATTGGGTAAAATGACAAAGGCCCTTTCGAAAAGGGTAGTGTCGATCGACACAAACGGTGCGTCGGTCGATACAGGTTGCGAACGAACAAAATGAAAGGGCCAGAAGCTTATTGGGCTTTATACATATGGATGTATCTGGACCGATAAGCATAAATGCTAGAGAAAACTTTCAGTGCTTTATTACCTTAGCTGATGTATTCAGTAAGTACGGTTATGCCTTATTTATAAGACATAAGTCAGGATCTTTGAAAAGTTCAAAGAGTTCCAAAAATGAAGTACAGAATCAATTTGGCAAAGGTATTAAACCTCTACGATGAGATCATGGAGGTGAATACTTAAGTCAAGAATTTAGTGATCATCTGAGAGATTGTGAAAGTGTTTCACAATTCACTCCTCCTGAATCGGATTTTATTAGATATGGTTCGATCAATGATGAGTCACTTAGATCTTCCATTATCCTTCTAAGAATACGCTCAAGAAACGTCTGCGTTTACACTAAATAGGTTTCCATCAAAATCAGTTACAGAGATGCCACATGAGATGTGAAATGGAAATGCTTCTGATTTATCCATCATGGAGATTTGGAGTTGTGAGACTTATATAAAACCGTTTAATCTCTGATAAGCTCACACCCAAATCTGATAAGTGCTGCTTCATTGGTTGTCCTAACAAAACCAAGGCATGTTACTTTTACAACCAGTTCGAGAACAAATTGTTTGTTGCTCGGAACAATGTTTTCTTGAGAAAGATTTTCTTTCCAAGAAGAACAGTGGGAGTAAAAGTACAACTCGAAGAAATTCGAAAGTCACAGGAAACTGCTCAACCTGATGAGGAAGAGCAGCAGTTGGATCTACAAAGAGTTGTAGAACCTGCAACTGTGGTGCCTGAGGTTTGCAAGGATCTGGTGAATGTATATTTGATATACATTCAAATGCGAGTTTCTGAAGAAGTGTCGATCGACACAAAAGTTGCATCGATCGACACAGATCGCGAACCAAATATTGATTTTGGTTTATGACTTAATTAACTACAGTTTAAATCTTGGTTAATTAGGTCGTGGTAAAAGTATACACATGAGATATGTGTGCGCGACTCTTACAGAAAACTGAAGCTCGCAGATCCGAAAGGATCCGTCACGAACCCGAGAAATATGGATTTCTCGTAACCAATTGCCGTGATCTACTGATCATTGAAAGTGACGGGCCTGCGAATTTTGAGGAAGCAATGATGGGCCTTGACTCCGAAAATGGCTGAAAGCCGCTGAATCCGAAAATGGTTATATTCAGATATACAAAGCTAGGTTGGTGGCAAAAGGTTTCAAGCAAATTCATGGTATTGACTATGAAGAAACCTATTCCCAGACACCATGCTTATGTCCATTCGGATTCTCCTAGCAACCGCCACTCATAATGGTTATGAGATCTGGCAGATGGATGTGAAAACAGTTTTCCTTAATGAAATTCTGGAAAAGAATGTGTACATGACATAATCTGAAGTTTTCATTGATCCTAATGAAGCTGGGAAGATATGCAAGCTTCATCGATCCATTTATGGATTGAAGCAAGCAACTCGGAGTTGGAATCTTCGTTTTGATGAAGAAATCAAAAGGTTTGATTTTATCAGAAATGAAGAGGAACCGAATGTTTACAAGAGGACTAGTGGGAGCGCAATTGCATTTCTAGTATTATATGTTGATAACATACCACTTCTCGGAAATGAAGTTCCATTGTTTCAGTCTGTTAAGACTTGATTCGAAAGTTATTTTTCAATAAAATTATGGGAGAAACCGTATACATTCTTGGAATAATAATCTATAGAGATAGATTGGATAAGCTAATTGGATTGTGTCAAGATACTTATAGTGATAAGGCCTTGCACATGTCCAATATGCACATCACCAGGTAAATCTGAGATCCCATAGATTCAATTATATGAACCCTAGATCCTAGGCTTGGAATTCAGAACAGGATTGCCTAATTGGATTAGGATTTGCTAGAAATTCCTTCAAGGAGCTCGGCTTTCTGCGAGTTACTTAGACTCGGCTTTTGCGAACTAAGGAGCTCGGCTTTCTGCGAGTTACTTTGACTCAACTTTTGCGAACTAAGGAGCTCGGCTTTCCGCGAGTTTCTTAGACTCGACTTTTGCGAACTAAGGAGCTCGGCTTGTGTTTGCGAGTTAGAACTCGGCTTTGTTAGTATTAAGAGTATTTAGACGCTTAATGAAAGGAGTTACCTGCTTTGGTTATTGCAGGGGCTTCCAAGGCGGTAAATGAACTGAAAAATAGAATTTTTATTAGATTTGTGACTGTGCCGGTAAAGGCTGCGTACGTATCTCCCGAGGAAGAATCAAGTCACTCGTAGTTCATAATACATTTTTTTTTTTTTTTTTTTGGCGATAGCCTTGCCGTCTTAGAAGTATTCTTTCAGACTCGCCGAATTCCAGGATCGCGGTAAAGCTTTGCCTTTCATTGACTCAAGCTCGTAGACTCCCGGCTTGACGACTTTCGTGACTTTGTAAGGTCCTTCCCAATTTGCCCCGAGTTTGCCTGCTCTCCACTCTTTGGTGTTTTCGTAAACTTTGCGGAGGACGTAGTCACCGACTTGAAAGTGTCGCTCCTTGACTTTCTGGTTGTAGTACCGTGCTGCGAGCTGTTGGTAATTTTGAATTCTGAGTAGGGCCCGATCCCGCTCCTCTTCTAATGTATCGAGAGCTTGGATTAGCATCTTCTCATTGATCTCGGTATGATGCGGCATGAGAGACCGGCGGAGAGTGTAAATGTTAGCTTCTGCTGGTACCATTGCTTCTACGCCAAAAGCTAAGGAGAATGGGGTGGCTCCTGTTGCGCTGCAGGGTGTCGTTCTATGCGACCAGAGGACGCCGTCTAACTCGTCTGCCCAAACTCCTTTTTTTCTCTCAAGGCGCTTTTTGATGCCGGAGATGATGGTTTTATTCGTAGCTTCGGCTTGGCCGTTTCCCTGAGGATACATTGGTGTCGACTTGCTAAGACGTATATCCCACTTCTTGCAAAATCCTTCGAACACTTTCGAGGTGAATTGTGATCCGTTATCTGTGACGATCTCGTAGGGCAGCCCGAAACGACATATTATGTATTTCCAGACGAAATTTTGGACCTGGACATCGTGGATCACGACGTAAGCCTTGGCCTCTACCCACTTTGTGAAGTAGTCGGTCATGATCAGTAGGAAACATCTTTGATTAGATAACGGTAACGGTCCAACGATATCCATTGCCCATCTCATGAATGGGTAAGCTGCGGTTGATGTCATAAGCAGTTCTGTAGGTCGATGTATGAATGGCGCATGTCGCTGACATTTTTCACACTTGTTGGAATAGGTCTCGCAATCGGTTGTCATAGTCGGCCAATAGTGACCGTTCAACTTGATTTTGAGGGCGAGAGATCTGCCTCCGGAGTGGTTGCCGCATGCTCCGGAGTGCGTCTCTTCGAGAACTCGACTTACTTCGTCTCCGTGTATGCATCTGAGGAGGGTTTTATTAGCAGAGTATTTATAAAGGATACCGTCATGTATAGTGTATCGTGCACTCTTGACTTTAAGTCGTCGCGCTTCCCATTTGTCTTCTGGAAGCTTTCCTTCTGTCAAATATGCTCTTATTGGAAGTCGCAAATCCTCATTGTCGTCAGTTAGGAAAGCAATGAGGTCGGTGTTCTTCGCCTGAATGTTACAGCCCATATCGTCCTCGCCACTCTGGATCGTTTCGTCAGGTTCCTCTTGATTACTTTCGGGGGGCGGGATGCTTGGTTCGTGGATCGTTTCTACCGGGATCCGTCGACAGAGATCAGGATTTGATGCCAGCGACGCGAGTGCGTCTGCCGGGGCATTTTTTTTCCTTGGTATCTGGACGATGTCGAAGAATTCGAAGGAACTGGTGAGCTCTAATGCCGTCTTTCGGTAAGCCTCCATCCGCTCGTTTTTAGCTTCGTAGTCTCCATTGATCTGGTTTGCTACCAGCATGGAGTCGCAATGGGCCAATAGATGTCGTACTCCGATTTCTCTGGCTAGTCTGAGGCCGGCTAACAGAGCTTCATACTCGGCTGTGTTGTTAGATGCCGTGAAACCCAGCTTGAACGACTGTTCTAGTATTTCGCCGGTCAGTGATATGAGGCGTATCCCTATTCCGGCTCCTTTTTTCGATGAAGCCCCGTCGACGAACAACTTCCAATTTTTGTTTTCTATCTCGGTACCGACATCCAATTCAGGTGATAATTCGACAAGGAAATCAGCTATTACCTGCGACTTGGCTGTTGTCCTGTTTCTGTATTCGATGTCGTACTCGCTTAACTCTATCGCCCATTTGGCCAGGCGACCAGACTGTCCCGGGCTGTGAAGGATTGTTCGAAGAGGTTGACTACTTAACACGGCGATCGGATGTGATTGAAAATATGGTCGTAGCTTTCGTGCAGAGATGACGACTGCGAAGGCCAGTTTTTCCATTGCGGGATATCTGGTTTCGGCTCCGTTCATTGTTTTGCTTACT
Organism: Orychophragmus violaceus; assembly: GCA_030180135.1. Taxonomy (NCBI): domain Eukaryota; kingdom Viridiplantae; phylum Streptophyta; class Magnoliopsida; order Brassicales; family Brassicaceae; genus Orychophragmus; species Orychophragmus violaceus. Next base: position 58,281,942 of record CM058236.1, on the reverse strand, counting down.
TAGAAGATCGGCTTCTGTTCCCCTCGATCTTCCCAAACTAGTACGCCGCTGACTGCCGTTGTCGAGACGGCGATGTAAAGCAACAATGTCTCACCGTTTTCTGGTTTAGACAGTATCGGCGGGTTCGACAAGTAGTCCTTGAGCTGAATGAATGCCTCTTGACACTTATCGTCCCACACAAATCTTTTGTTCCCCCGTAGGAGCTAATAAAAAGGCAGACATTTATCCGTTGACCGGGATATGAATCTGTTCAAGGCGGCTATGCGGCCAGTGAGGCGTTGTACCTCTCGAGTGTTCCTGGGAGATGGCAAGTCGATTATGGCTGTGATCTGCTTTGGATTAGCTTTTATACCTCTCTGAGTTACCACGTACCCAAGGAACTCTCCTGATGTTACTCCGAACGTACACTTAGTTGGATTGAGCTTCATTCCGTACCGGTTGAGGATGTTGAAACATTCCTTTAAATGGCCGACATGCTGAGAGGCAATCAATGACTTGACTAGCATGTCGTCGATGTAAACTTCCATTGTTGTGCCGAGTTGTCCTGCGAACATCCGATTGACCAGCCGCTGATAGGTGGCGCCGGCGTTTTTGAGGCCAAAGGGCATAACCTTATAGCAGTACGTACCGCGTTTCGTGATGAATGCCGTCTTCTCTCTGTCGTCAGGGTTCATGAGGATTTGATTATATCCTGAGAACGCGTCCATGAATGATAGCAATTCGTTTCCGGCTGTTGCTTCAACAAGGCAGTCGATATGTGGCAGAGGGAAACTATCCTTTGGGCAGGCTTTATTGAGATCTGTGAAATCAACACATACTCTCCACTTCCCGTTTTTCTTTTTCACGACCACTGGATTAGCCAACCAATCGGGGTATTTGACTTCCTGGATTGAACCGGCTTCAAGTAACTTCTCTACTTCGTCGTTGACTGCTTTAGCCCTTTCAGGGTCGAGCTTTCGCCTCTTCTGCTTAATTGGTTTGTAAGTCGGGTCGACATTCAGATCATGAGTTGTGATGGTTGGATTGATACCCTTCATGTCCTTCATTGTCCACGCAAACGTTGTAACGTTTTGCTGTAGGAAGGCGATCAATTCCCTCTTGATGTCTTTTGGCAGTTCTGCACCAATCCCTACACATTTGTTTGCGTCGGAGTCGTCGATGATGACTTGTTGGATTAGCTCTTTCTCGGGTCCTTTTCTTCCGTGTTCCGTGTTGATCATGCACGAGGGCACTCTGATCCTATGTTCTCTTGCAAAACACGACCGGCTCGCGCTTTGGCACCCCTTGACTGTTTGAATCCCCTTAGGTGTCGGGAATTTCAGGCATTGATGATATGTTGAGGATACCGCCTTCATACTGTATAACCATGGAGTACCGAGGATGACGTTATAGATGGTTGGCTTGTCAATGACGTGAAACCTCACCAATCTGTTAACCCCTCCTGCGTAAACTGGCAACTTGATCGTTCCGATTGTGTATGTCGTCTCGCTTGTGAACCCGGTGAGCGGCTTGGCTTTCTGCTTAATATCCTCCTCCTTAATTTCCATCTTGTTGAGTGTATCCAGGAAAATTAAGTCTATCGAGCTTCCGATGTCCACCAGTATTCGAGATACTTGGCACCTTCCGATTAACAGTTCTACTACTAGCGGGTCGTTATGGGGGTAGTGAGTCCCATAGAGGTCTTGGTCGGTAAACGTGACGGGGGGATCATCTGACAGGATTGGCTGAGGCGCCTTTTGTGCAGCTAACGCAAGGCGTTCGTAGACTTTTATTGACTTGACCGAATCGTTTACGGAGATTAGACCGCCCATGATCATGTTGATTCTTCGGACGGTTTTGGGGGTTTCCTCTTCGTCTTCTCCCTCCTCTTCTTCTTGGTTGCGTTTCAAAGCTATGCTTTTGATACGCCGTGGTGGCTTATCCTGCTTTGGAGCTTGCCCGTCGGCTTTGTCTTCCTTCTGTTGCCCCGACTCTTCCTTTTTCAACCTCTCAATGGCCGCCTTGATCTCTTCATCCGAAAGTCGGGAATAGAGTGCATTTCTGAGATTCCGACATTCAGCCGTGTCGTGTGACGTAGCTTGATGGTACTCGCAGTACTTATCCCCCGTAACGGGAGGTGCTTGTTGCGCCTTCCCCTTTGCTTCTCTGTTTCGTTTATTCCACGGTTTCGATGATCGGGTTTTTTCAGAGCCGTCCACAACCATTGTTGTTTTGGCCCCTTTATCGTAATGTTGTCTAGGTTCCCTCTCTTCCTTCTTATCTGCTAGTTTACCGGAACTGAATCTCTTTGCTAACGCGACCTTTTTCTCTTCCAATTCTATGAATTTGTTTGCTCGATGGAGTGCATCTTCGATGGTCAATGGCGGATTGACGACTAGATCTTGATAAAAGGGCGACTCGTGCCAGACGGCATTTGTCAAGGCCGCGATAGTGAACTTATCTGGTGCCTCCGCTCGCGTCATCACTGTTCTGAACCTTTCTACGAAGTCCTTCAGAGTTTCCTTCTTTTCTTGTGTCATGGACATCAGTGCGCTCAGCGACGTGTCTTTACGTATGTAGGCGAAGTGATGCCTTACAAATGCCCATGTGAGGTCAGAGAAACTGTCAATCGATTTGGACGGGAGTCGGGAGAACCAGTTTAACGCGTCCCCCTCCAGGGTTTCGGTGAACAGTTGGCAGAAACCGATATCACGCTCCTCGCTTGATGAAAACCGCGCCTTTGCTGCCATGATTTTGAACGTTGTAAGATGGGTCGCTGGATCTTTTGTGCCATCGTACATCGACAGCTTGAGCTTCTCCCTTTGCCTGATGTACGTGTTTGTGATGCGTGAGGTGAAGGGTGTCCTCCGAGTCTCCTCGATGATTCGGTCGATCTCCGGTGCGGACCCCTTAACGCCATGGACTTCTCCTTTTAGTTCTTTTAAGGTGTCTCTGAGCTCGGTCAGCTGTTTCTCGACATGGTTGCGGCTTGCTCCGCGAATAGATGCTCCATGAGTTTTCTCGTGCGACATACTTCGCTCGTGGCGATAGTTATCACGGTGTGAGTTATTCTCATATCGCGAATTTCGTCTGTGATGCATGCCCCGTGTTTGGTGATTGGTGTGATCATCTTTATCGGGTGAATACCTCTCGTCGCTCCAGTCGTCTTGCCTCCGACTTCCGCTCCGTTTGGGTTCTTCAGACCCTTCCTTCCGACGCGAGCTCCGTTCGCGAGTATCCTCTTTATTGCGTTCTTTGCGCGAGTTGCTTCTGGATTCGCTGCTTCGGCTTTCTTCATGGTGGCTCTCCTCGGATGTATCATAGACCAGTCGTCTGGCGACTTTGTCTTTTACTTTCGGAGGCACCGCTCTCTTGGATTTTCTAGACTGTTGATCCGAACGGATCTTTGCTTGCTCCGTTTGCAGTAGATCGATTTTTTCTGAGAATGTTTTGATCAGATCATTCTGTGATTCGATCTTGGCCATCAGAGTAGCTAAGATTTTGTCTTGCTCGATTTGTGCTGCTGTTTCGCTGAGTGACGGGGCATGTTTACCGTCATCTCGAGCTTTCTTTGATTTAGTGGCGTCACGCGGCTGCTGGCCGTCATGCGCCGTATCGTCTTCGTGATCACTTTGGTCGTAATCACTTGCTTCGTGATCGCTTAGGTCAACCCTAGGGTGTCCGGATCGATTTCCTTACGGTTTCCCGACATCTCGTTCAGAAATTTCTCTTAGAAATCCCCACAGTCGGCGCCAATTGTAAGGAAATAACTCGGTCTATCCAAAGATAGCAAGAGTTTTAGGTTTGAAATTAGGGATTCTAAAAGAAGAATTAATGAACACGGTGAGAATTAGGGAATTAGGGTTAGTAAGCCGGCATTTCCGAGATGGAAGCCGGTAAAGAATGGTTATAAAGTCGCCGGAGAGTTTTAGGTTAAATTTGCTCTAAAGTCTCTCAGGCTAAAAGTATTTAGAAAGCGTATCCTTTATTGAATATTGGGGTTCCCTTATATAGGGTTACAAGTCGGTTTATCCTAAAAGGAAAATAAGAGATAATTACGAATATTTCCTAATAACTCGGCTTCGTCTTGATACGGAATATTTCCTTTTACCGACTTTCTTGCGCGGCGCCTTTGGACCTGACACCTTCCAAACCCTAATGTAAAAGCCGGCTATCCCAAGTTCGGTTTAACCTAAGTTTTACCGCCTTGGGCTTTGTTTCCGACTTTCCACTTTGGGCCGACCTAAACTCATGAATAGGCCTTCTTTGGAAAGTGCTAATCTTGACTCCAACAGATATGGAACTTAAATTCCCTAAAACCTTCATGAGATATTCTTCTTGAGAAACCTAGAGAGTACATTTACATATATTTCTATATATCTCCGTTCCCAGTATCTTTATGGCACCTCCTAGATTTTTCATGTTGAATTCAGAATATAGTAATACCTTAAGATCACAAACATGATTCTTGTTTCTGGAAGCAATTGATAGGGCGTATATGTATATAATTAAATAGACATATTCTTCATTATCAAGCTTCTTAAGGTAGACAAAATTGTTGTATTCGCTTCTACTATATCCATTTGATTGTGCGAACTCATCAAATCTGTTGTCCACGATTGTTTGAGACCGTATAATGACTTCTCGAGTTGACACACTTTATTTGGATGCTTCTTATCAACATATCCATCATGATGTTCCATATAAATTGTTTCTTCTAATTATACATGTAGAAAGTCCATCTTTATGTCCATATGTTGAAGTTCCAAATCAAAATTCACTACCATAAATAAGAGAAGTTTTATTGAGGTATGTTTCATTACTGGAGAAAATGTTTCCTTATAGTATACTCATTATTTCTGCGCGTGCCCGTTAATAATGAGTCAAGCCTTAAAATTTGGCATTTCAACTATAAGTATACCAACCTTTTTCTTGAACACCCATTTACATCCAGTTGGCTTCTACGTCTTAACTAGGGTTGTTATAACGGGTCCAAAATTCGCGGGCCTAAACAGGCTTAGTTTATTAACTACGGCCCGTTTAGGCCCATTTATAATTTAAAAGTTAACGGGCCTAAACCGGTTAGCCCGTTTAGACCTTTTTATTAACGGGCAATTAACGGGTTACCCGTTTAGGCCCGTTTATTTTTAAAAAAAAAAAATTATGCAACGACGTCGTATTGTTATCAATCAAACAAAAAATTAACAACGATGGGTGGCTGTGTTTTAGGGTTCATAGACATTTATCGAGCTCTGAGCAGAGCACCGCACGATGATTTTGACCTGAATCAATCGGATAATTCGCTTATTTGATTCTTCTCTAAAAGGGTTTTCTGACACCAAGATTTGTTGTTGTTCGGTCTCAATTTTCTGCTGCTATAGGTATGTTTCTCTCGATTCTGTACGATTCTGAACTCTGAAGGTCAATCCTTTTGTTTTGATTCTTGCATTTTCTCTAGCATAAGAGTCACAGGATTGTGTAACTTAATCAGGAGATCGTTCTGGAGTTACATTTTGCTTGAATCTCGTCGTCGCGTTGGTCTCCATACGCATCCACTTTGCATTCACTCTCTTGGCAAGTTTGCTGTTGTTTTAACAAGTCTTAAGATGTTTCTCATAGTTTATTGTTTGGTGCTGGTTGTTGCTGCAGGATTCTAACAAGTTAGTTGTTGATGTAGTAGTGGTGGTGCTTCAATTGGAGCAGGCAAGGAGTGTTCCAAGAAAACATATCTTTTGTTGTTGGTTTTTTGAACTAAGACATGTTATGTGACTTGTTAAACATATTTTGTTGTTTTTATGAATTAAGACTTGTAAGTTTGATCAGACTTGATCTAAAGAATCTTTAGTTGGTAAATCAAAACTTGAAGCTCATAAAATAACTTACAGGTTCATAATATCACAAATATTGAAATAAGAGCTAAAAAAACGTAATCGGGCCTAAACGGGTATAGAAAACCCGACGGGTTTTTACGTAAACGGGCTTTAAACGGGTTTATCTTTACGGGTCTAATCGGGTTCGGGTGTAAACGGGTTGGGCCTAAACGGGCCGGGCCCGCCCGTTTTAACAACCCTAGTCTTAACTCTATCCACTGATATCCATGCCTTTTTCTTCATCAATGATTTTTATTTCTCATATAAGGCCTTTGTCCATTTATCACTATATGGATCATGTAATGCTTCTTGGTAGCATTATGGATCAAGTACTCCTCCATCTTCAACCATTAGATAAGCATACCAGTCTATGTCTTCATCTTCTTTATATTCAGTGAAATCCTCAAGTATGGCTGGCCTTTTAGTTTGTCACCTGGTTGTGTCCTTTTCTAATTGACAATATGATAAATCCCCAGTTTTTCTGATGTTTATGCTTCTCTTTCATCATGACTTTGATCATCTTGAGGTTCAGCTTCAGTATCTCCAACTTGAATTGAATCCTCTTCCTCACTGTTTTCACCTGCAATATCAAATATCACAAACATGCTAGATAACACTTGAGTATTAATCATATATGGATGTGTTTTTGACTTTATATCCATGAACATAATGTCTTCTCTGAAAACAACATTTCAGCTGATGGTAACTTTTCTATCTTCAAACATACATAATATGTATTCTTTTGCACCCTTTAGATACCTTGTGAAGATACCTCTCTTAGCCCTTGGGTCAAGTTTTCCTTCGCTTGAGTAAGCATAAGAAATGCACCTAAATCTCTTCAAACCACTCAAGTTTGGTGTTGCTGAAGTCCACCTTTCTTCTGAAATATTGAAGTTGATTGTTGATGATGGTAACCTATTTATTTGATAAATAGAGTAGATGATGTTTATGCGCGGAAGCTTTTATCTAATTTAGTTTCGCTCAACTTACTTCTACTTTATTTATTCACGTTTTATTGAGCCTTAATGTTACCCCGTTTTGATGTAGCGCATAGGTACATATCTTATGTCTCACAGTTCCTTCTTCATTGCAAAAGTTATAGAACATGTGGTTAAAAAACTCTAAACCATTGTTGGTTCTGAGTTTCTTGACTTTTCTCTTAGACAGAACTTTCACCATTCTTTTCCATTCCATAAACCTCTTGATATGACCTTCAATGGATATGAAGGTCCATCCAACCAAGATGAGGGTGAACTTAACAAGATAAACTACAATTCTTTTCTTATTAAGTTATAGGGTGGAGTGATGACGGAGAGGAATGTTTAGCACACACAAAAGGTGATTAGTTTGTGATATAGAACAAGGGTGACTTTGGTTATTGGATTCCTCAACAAAAACAAAAGATAAGAGGATTTTGTGTAGAAAAAATGCTTAGATTAATTCAGGTGAATAATACAAAGAACTAAGTTAAGATTTTATAGGTGAAGCCTCAATGTTTAGAAAGCATGAAAGAAAATAAAAATCAGCCATAAGACAATAAAGTAGTTGTTAGAAGTAATGACTTAATTTTAGATTTTCTTAAAGAAAATCTTCAAGTGAATGATCTCCTAATCCAATCCAACCACTAAACATATTGAGAGTCTCTGGTTCCTTTGGAGTCTTCAAATGTCGTCCTTAATCACCAAAAGAAGATGAGAGCAAATGTGGTCAAATTTGCCCTTTTGGGCTAAAAATTGCCAAGGGTCTTCATGGGCTTGAATTGGTCTATTCTCCTTGATTTCTATAGCATAATTGGTCTTAATAATCATCTTGGATCGATTGGTATTTCATGGGTCGTGTTCTAAACAGTTTTGGCCGCGACTGGTCGCCAAAGTCGATTTATCAGCTAAATCGAGTCCAATTTGGAAGGGTTGAAACTCAGTGAACTTCAAGGCTTTTAATTTGTTTTTCAGGTGGCCTAAGATCTCCTGGAAGTATTATTGCCTGTCAAATTTATTGTCTTGGTCACCTTCTTTAATTTGATAAAGTTTGAGCTCTTGGTCGCTGATAAGATCCATTTGAAAGGGTCTTGGGTGCCAAGTCTATTAAAAATTGATTCTTGTGCTTTTTCCATGTGAATCATCTGCTCCGTTAGCTTCCCCACGCACCGGTTGACTTGGTGTTGAATGGCCTTGATCATGGACCTCGTGATTAGTCGGTTTGGCACAAAAGAATCGAGTACCTCCCTTGGTGGTTCTCTTAGAAGTTGGATGTCCTCATCACCTCTCAAATGCTTCGTCATTTATCTTCAGAAATTATATTCATACTTTCTTCGACCAATCATCCGTTAGTGACAAAAAATATTGACATTTACCTAAGCTCATAAAAACATTAGGGGACCCTACATATTTGCATCTAATTTTTCTTTTGTAACATGTTAAGCTTGTCCAAATGCTCACTCTATGTGATTTCCAAGTATACAATCTTCATAGAACTTCATATCACATATCTTGTTTCCTTGTAAGCAGCCTTTCTTTGCTAACATTTCTAGAGCCTTTTGTCCAACATTACCCATGCGACTGTGCTCCATTATTGTGTAATCTTTTCTCAAATCAGCAACCTTAGATTCTACAACACACACTTCTGATTTCGTTGATATTTCATGGAGTATGTACAGAGAATCACCACTTTTTCAAAATTCATTCATGATGGTAGTGCAATCTCTTATAATTTTCAAATTCTTTTTCGCTCTTTTAAACTAACCACCTTTTCTTCTAGAGTTATTTCAGGCATATATCTAACTTCACTCATAACAAAAATAGTAACATCTGAGTTTTCGAATCTTATTAGTCATATGCCCTTAACCTCATAACTTGTGTTGTTAGCCATTCTAACTTTTCATGTAGATAATTCATTTAGCTTAATGAACACATATCTCCTTCGTGTCATGTGGAATGAACAACCCATCCATTACCCATTCTTCTTGATCAATTGTATTTCATGAGATGTTTACCTCACAAGCTATCAATCCTGGCAAGTCTTGTCCGTCATCTTGAACCAATGTTGGCCCTCCTTTGGTTTGAGAATGTTGCTTATCCTTGTTTATTTACAGCCATTTGTAACACTGCTTCTTGTGTCCTTCTTTTCTGAAAATACAACAACTCTTTTAACAGTCTTTGGACTTCAACCTTGATTTCTGTTTTTCCCTTTCCCTGACATAAACTCTCTATTCTCAGCTTTGCCTCTGACGTGATGCCATTCTCCTATTGTCCTAGAACTTGGTGTGTACTTGTATTATATCTCTTTGGACCTCGCTGAGCTGGCCACCATTTCAACTTTGATAGCTTCTCGGTTGTACCTGAGAATCTTCATAAGGGAGTCGTACCTTGGTGGCAGCTGATTTTAATAAAAGAATGACATGAGCAACCTTTGACATGTTTATTCTAAGATCCCTTAAGTCTATAAGCTATTTTAAAAATAATCTATGTTGTGATCTATTGATTTAAATTCAATCATTCGGAAAGAATAAATCTTGATTTGGGCATGAACTTGATTATGTAAAGTTTGTACCTAGTCTACCAAGAGTTGACCAAAATTGAGTTCCCGTTGTACATACGTTAAGTCTCGTAAGAACGTGATCTCCGACGCCTTTTCATCTCGTTCTAGCCTCGCCGTTTCTTCCAGCTCCCTCTTCGCCTTCAGATCTTTATCGTCAGCTTCCTCTTTACTCGGCACAAAGTCTTGTGCCTTCTCTATAAGAACATCCTTTAGTCCTTGAACACTTAAGTTTGTGAGCATCATTTTCTTCCAAATCCCAAAATCTCTGGTGCCGTCGAACATCTCAATCTCGATATTCTTCGTTATCTTCAATTGATTCCTCATGCGCACTAGCCTTGAGCTCTGATACCATTTTTTGTGAGAATTCAACCTTCAGTATGTTCTATTTCTTGGATCCTTATATTGCTTTGAATGTGTTTTGATGAGTTGAGAACTACACCAATAAATAGAATGAGTTTAGAAGAAATAAGACACAAATAATTTATGAGTTATGTGCCAATCCACCACTTACGTCTGGACGAAAGAGATCTCCTCTTTGATTCAGTAGAACACCTCAATGCTTGAGTTCCGATCAACAAAACAAATTAATCCTAAATTCTTGGGATGAACCTAGACTATTTATGAACTTAACAATATGACTTTATACTTCGCCGTTTTAGAGTTTTTGGTTTGATCTAATTATACCGAATTGATATACAGATTAACTAAAACCAAAACTAAGGACACATTCTTCAATATTAATGAATTTTTTCTCTTAAATATCATCACATCCAAATTTTAAACAATAAAAAAATTAGTATTAAAACTTTTTAACCGAAAAGAACCCTCGAAAATATTGCATCGCAATAACTTAAAATATTAAGAATACGAAAACAGTAAATATATAAAATAGAGCTACTAAAATTGTAATATAAATATGAAATCCAAAATATATTTTTAACTACATAAACTATTTAGGTTTAAATACATAAACTATTTAAATACATAAACTATTTAAATACAAAAAATATAGTCTATTACAAATTTCTAAACATTCTTAATGTATGGTCATTTTTTATATGTGTGGAGGTCTAGTGTTATAGAAATGAATAGTCTTCCTCCATAATCATCTCAACACCTTTAGAATCTATCACTCAATCTAAACTTTGACTACATGTTCTTTGTGTTAGTCAAATAAAACGTCCTTGGACGGTGCTACATAATTCAAGAAGGTGGCTTGGATGGTGATTTGGACGGTGAAAGAGGTGGAGAAGTAAAATTAAAAATATTTTTTTTCCATGTAAAAAAATGTGGCAAATGTTGTTTAACAATATTTCTACAATTTTCTTATAAATCTAATATATAATAAAAAAAAAAACTAATTTCTCCTTTTTATGCCATGTGTCCTCTTTTTCATAAAGTCATTGGGCCAACTAATTTAAAAGCCCATACGGGCAATCTAAGACACATGTCACATGTAATTTAGAGGCCCATGATCGACGATGTGCTTCGTCTCCCTTCTTCTTCCTTGGTGAATACATCAACATATTAAATTCCCTAAGGTGTTAAAATCCATCTTAAATTCCACCTTTTCTGAATCCATATTGCCTACATCTCATTCAATATAGCCAACGCTCCACTGCTAAATCTCAGCTTCCCGATCATAGCCATTCTCGCTCATCCCAAGGTTGGTTTCTCTTATTAAAAATCTCAGGTCATTTTTCAGTTGTTTTTGGGTTTTATTTTGATTTTTTTTTCCGTTTAGTAGTTGAATCTGAAACGGATAGCGAAGGATCGGATGTGAGTGGTTTGGAAGGTGATGATACATCGTGGATCTCGTGGTTTTGTACGTAAGTTGAGAGGGAATGAGTTTTCCGTGAAGTAGATGAAGATTATATACAAGATGATTTCAATCTCTTTGGATTGAGTGGTCAAGTTCCCCGAGTCGCCATCCACCTGACGCACTTTCTCGCAGACTCTTATTTCCTTCTAATTCCTCGATTATGGATGCCATAACAGGAGGCGGAGACTCGAACCCCCGTGAGGGCATTGCAACGAGTCAGAAACAGGTTGCAGCTCTTCCGGCAGGTAAAATTGGAAAAGGAAAAAATCTTGCAAACAATTTTGTTCTAAGAAAAAAACCCTTTTTATTTGGGATATTTAAATATTTGGATTGTTTTTGAAAGGGTAGTGTCTCTGGATCGGTGAAAGAGTTCGATAGAGCTATTGTGCTGGATTCGCGGCAAAAGGCATGTAGGTCTATTTGTATTTTGTCTTTATCTTACAACTTTAGATGTCGGGAATCAAATCTTTATGAGAACACTAACATTCACTTTGACTTCAGATCTTTCGCAACGCCGGCTTTCTCTTTACTATCGGGATATGTACTAGCTTCTACTCAATTGTCTCTTCTCACAGATTTGACTTGATTCTGAGAGTCTTTGAATCCACTGCGAAAAGCGTAAAAATTCTTCAGTTTGTTTCGGATTCTGGTCTCTTTATATCACATCAAGCAATGAGATATCCTGCATATAACCAACGTGTTTGAAGAAGGTGGAGATCAGTTCCGTTAGATGATGCTCAAAACCCAAATGACAAAGAAGAATCGAGTTGGTGCTTCCTCTGCGAGGCGAGGCTCCATGGTACTGATGTTGCACGAAAACAGTTCCTTCAGGTTTGCTTTTCTTTCTTATCATAGAGCTTACTATTCCCTCATTACTTCATTAGTAACAAAATCAAGATATGAGCTTCTTGAAACCATTCTTAGTAGGTTAGTAGAGATTCTAGGCATGTGATTGGTGTGAACATTAGACTAAGCAACAAGCATCAACATTATAGAATCGTCGATAAGTGGAATGTGTTTGTAAAACACGAGTTAGCCAACACATACACGTTATGTTCATTGACAGTAAAAAACAATATCATAAGGAAATCAATATTTCATTTTCATTCTCCATGCAGGAAATCTCTTCCTCAACTCCACGGCTGCTACCAGGTTCTACTTCAAAACAAGCATCCACGCGATCGCAGCCCTTAGTCATTTCTTTAACATAAATAAGTACTGATAATCATTTCAGCGTTTTGTATAACCCAAAAATCTATAGGCTCTTGAAAATTTAGAGAACCACATACCACAACGTCTGCAAGACCTTGCACAGGTAAATATTTTCTGCTTCCATATAAAGGCTCTGGGCAACGGTTAGGAGGAAGAAGAAGACGAAATACGACTTCGTAAAAACTGGGCCTAAGTCTACATTAAAAAACAAGAAGCCCACATATGTAGTACCGTCTGCCGTAACTATGCATGTTTATACAGTAAAATCACAAATTCACGGCCAGCAAATAGGCCCACCAAGAAAACGTTCTCAACTCTACACACCCAACAGAGGGCAAACTTTAAAAAGGTTTAAACCCAGGGAATTGCGTTAGACCATTAGATTGAGTCTATTTAATTTGATTCTAATTACAACAACTACACCTGGAGTATAAAAATATGAAACGGAGAACATCAAAACGAGCTATTATAAGATATATGCGAGATTTGTAAAAGATTAAAAAATAACATCTTTTAAAATACCAAAAATACTATAGCTCTTTTGATTAGACCTTAAAATATTAATTTACGAAACTACTGAATACATAGCTTATGATTGCAATATTCGAAAAAATCTTGGCAGTTAAGTTATTTAGGAATTTATTACACTCGAAATTTATGATTATATAAGTAGAAAATCATTCCCACAAACATTTTAAAGGTATTTACTATATTGTCAGATGTTAATATATATCTATATATATATAAACCTTTTTGGATTTATGTCTATTTACGAACTAGCAATTGCGCCAAGACAACATTCATATATGGACGACATATGCAACTCTACACGCACACTTCCTTATTAAAATTGACTGCCTTCAAAAGCAATAATAGCACACCTAAACACATTAACCACAGTGAACTAAATATTGCTTCCACAACCTACAAGCACGACATTATGCCGAGTTAAACGTTTTCCAATTCCTGAACTATTAGTCCGACCTGTGCGAACTGAAGAGTTGTATGTAATGAAATGCCATTTTTTTTTTAAAAAAAAGGCCCAATAAAGAATGTGTAACGGACAAGGGGTCAGATTGGATGTTTTAATTGCTAGGCGTCCATTACGATATCAAATAACGCGGCGATGACACACGACCGAAGCATTCTATCCGGAAACTGAAGATCACCACCTCTGTATGTAATGCGTGAGAAGAAGCTTGGGAAAAGAAAAACTGAAGTCATCTCCAGAGGTTCATATACGAAAATATGTAGGAGGGAATCGTCAGCGGTACAAATAGATTCAAACGTTAGCAATGGTAAGTGTAAACTAAGCGAGAAATTACTTTTAAACGAAGCAAAGACTTAAGGTTTCCGCTTATATAACTAATGCAGTGACACAAACTATGTTGAATCACATGTGATGTGTATGTCACCGGTGACGAACGCGGCTCAGTAACCACCACCGAAGGTCTGAAATATAAACTCCTCTTCCTAATTATTTATCAAAAAAGTCCACATATTTTGTAAAATAACACTAATACATTCGATATGAGGCATCAAATCAGGGAGCCAGGCGAGACAACAACTTGAAGGGGGAGAGATGATTACACGAGAGTGGTTGCACAACGGAACGCATGGCTGTTACGCCGTTAGATTATCCACGCGAGGAGAATCAAGCAGAAAGAAAAAGGTAACCAAAAATAAATTTAAAAGTTTACACCGTGAGATAACATTGTGAGATAACAAATCACCGGACATCCGCGCGTGCGTGGGGGTGGTAAATCAACTAGTATCAAGACAAGGAGAATCTCATAATTCATCTCAAAATCCCAAAACAAAAACAAGAAAAGAGAAAGAGAGAAGAAAAAAAGAAAAAAAAAATATTTTTTGTAAGAAAATTTAGTATAATTGTCTTGAGTGTATTCGGATTTTGGGTGTGAGTTGAGAGTGATATAATTTTCGGTTATTAATATAAAGATCTGTAGCAAGTCTGAAGACGTAGGCAAAGTTTGACCGAACTTCGTTAACAAATGTGTGCATTTTCTTCGATCTTATATATCTAGTTTTTGAGGACATTTAAGATTATTTCCTAACAACTGGTATCATAGCACGAGGTTGCGGTAATCTTGGTCAAGTTCTTTGCGAGGTTACCGCAACCCCGCAAATCTCTTTGAGGAAATTCACATGAATAGTGTACTCATGAATAGTAAAATTTTTTCGGCAACATCGGTTTGTCGACGAAAATGTTTTAATACATGGTGATTCGCAAATGGTAATCATAAATGATGGGAGGCGAAGATGGTTTGACACACAATATCGAGAAATTTGACGGTACAAATTATGCATTTTAGAGAATGCAAATTGAAGATTATCTGTACGGAAGAAAGCTTCATCAACCACTGAGAAAGAAGCCTGAGAAGATGGATCAGGATGAGTGAGATCTCCTTGACAGACAAGTTCTGGGTGTTATAAGGTTAACACTATCGAAGATATTTGCTCACAACATTGCAAAGGAGAGGACCACATAAGGGCTCATGAAAGTCCTCTCAAATATGTAAGGGAAACCTTCAGCAAATAATAAGGTATTTCTCATGAATAAACTTTTTCATTTGAATATGGAAGAAGATAGCCATGTTGTAGCACACGTGAATGAATTCAACACGATTGTCAACCAATTATCATCTGTTGAAACTGAGTTTGAAGATGAAGTGTGAGCATTAATTATGTTGGCATCTATGCCAAATAGTTATGAGCCAATGAGGGCAGCAGTTAGTAATTATGTGGGTACTCATAAACTTAAGTTTAATGATGTTCGAGATCGTATCCTTTCTAAAGAAGTTCGTAGGATAGACTCTAGTGAAACTTCAACGAGCTTTACTTTCAATGTAGAAAACAGAGGTATAAGCCAATACAGAAACAACCGGAACAATGGCAGACCAAAGTCAAGAATGGAAGACGTCAGTCCAAATTCAAGTAGCCTGCTGAATCTTGGAACTGTGGAAAGACGGGCCACATAAGAAAGAATTGCTGGAAAATTTCAAAAAAGGAAGGCAACAAGGGAGCCATAGCCAATGCAGTCATACATGAAATGTGTGATGCATTGGTAGTATATGCTGATTCTCCAACAAAAAATTTGAAGCTCATGATACAGCTATGAACACCATTGAAGCATTGATCTCCTATGTTTATATCCCGATAGAGTCTTGGGTTCTGGACTCTGGAGCATCATTTCGCACAACACCGCACCACAACATAATGGAGAATTATGTTTCTGAAAATTATGGAAAGGTATATCTAGTTGATGGTTTACCTTTGGACATTGGAGATACCAACTTGAAGATGTTAGATGGTCGTGTATGGAAGATCGCAAAGGTTAGGTATGTGCTAAAGGTAATGAGAAATTTTATCTCAGTAGGTCAACTTGATGATACGGGGCACAATGTCAAATTTGCTGGTGGAACATGGAGTGTAAAGAAAGGTTCAATGGTGGTTGCTAGAGGCCATGAAAGATGCACTCTTTATATGACGATGAGTTATGAAGATATATTTGCGGTTGTCCAGAATGCCAAACAATCTAAGTTGTGGTATTGTAGGTTGGGACACATGGGTGAGAAAGGGTTGAAACTTATTGTGGAAAATGGTGTGCTTCCATATTTGAAGACGGTGGATCATCAGATGTGTGAAAATTGTATCCTTAGAAACCAGAAATGGGTTAGTTTCTCAAAAGAAGGAAGATAGTCCGAACCTGAAAAGTTGGAGCTGGTGCACATTGATGTGTGGAGACCCTCTCCTCTCGCATCACTAGAAGGTTCGTATTATTATGTGACCTTTATTGATGACTACACAAGGAAAGTGTGGGTTTACTTCATGAAGAACAAATACAAAGTGTTCTCGGTTTTCAAAAGATGTAAAGTCATGGTTGAGATTGAGATGAATCTCAGTTTAAAGTGTCTAAGGTCTGATAATGGTGAAGAGTACATCACAGAAGAGTTTAAAATATATTGCGCTGATAATGGGATCAAGATTGTAATGGCCCAATTTTCTGGGCCCAAAAAAATCAAGAGAAATGGGCCAAAGCCTGAAGCCCAATTCCAAAACCCTAGTACCCCCATCCCATTTCCATATAAAAGGAGGTGCACCCCCATTAGAAATGCAGAGATTTTTGGAGAGGGGAAGCTCCGCTCGTGACCGGAGCCGATGACCAGCCAGCCAACCACCGACTGGAGCCACCGCCGACCACCAGAGCCGCCGGCCGACCACCGCCCGGAGCCACCGCCGTCGCCGGAAAATCTCGCCGTAAAACTCGATTTCGCAGGAATCTCCTACTTGTCTCCGTTTTTCTCCCGAACCCCCAATCGTCGCCTTCTAGACCCGTTTGAGTGCCAAATCCTCCATTCTTCGCGTTCGTAAAGGTTAGATCTCCAGATCTCAGATCTACTCCGATCTCCACTTCTAAATCTCAGATCTACTTCAGATCTATGCTTCCTGATCAGATCTGATCCGTTGAAAGGTCTAGATCCGAACCGTATCTCTGTCCGTCTCTCTCTTTCGCTCAGATCTGTTGCCCGAAACCCTAGATCTGTTCTTCCTTTCTCTGGATCTGTCGTCTGAAACCTCAGATTTGTTTGCAGGATCTCCAGATCTGTTGTTGGAATCTCTAAATCTACTTCCGTTTGTCAGATCTAGACTAAGGTGAGGACCGGTCGTGATCTCTACCCTATTATATCTCAATATCAGGACATGAGTCCTTGTTTAATAGTGTCTTTCCTAGGTAATGTAGATCTAGCGGATGATTTGCGTTGATGCGATTGAAAGCACATAGAAACTAGGTTATCACTTAAAACGAAAACTTTGATTGTGATTGATGGCTTGTTTGCGTAGTTGCGAGTGTTGGGGTTGAGTAGGGTTGTGGCCCGAATGTTGTGGTGGAGTAGGGTTGTGGCCCGAGTCGGTTGTGGCTGAGTGAATACCGGTTGGTGCCGGTGGAGTAGGGTTGTGGCCCGAGTCGGTTCATGGGTGTGTGCGTTGTGGTTGGGGCCCAGGCTCGCACCTATGCACAAGTTGGTAGTGTGTTAATTGATTGTGTGCCTTCGGGCGTTGGGTACAAAGTGTTATTAGCCTTCGAATCGTTTCTTGTTGTTGTTATAGTGTATGATGAGATCGTAGGTTCCTAGAGCCTGCTCTCACTCGGTATTGGTGTTGAACCAATTACTTAGGCCTCCTACGTTGTCTGTTTTGTAGGTAATCCTGGAGAGTTGCAGGAGTAGACGGACGGTGTGGTGCTAAGTTTTGGGAAGCGAGAATTCTTTCTTTTCTTTTTTGTTCTTTATTTCTTTAAGACTTAAGCGTTTTCTTTCGCTTCACGTTAAGCTATTTAATTTAGTTCGGTTTTCTTATAAGACTCGGTTTCCTATTTCAATAAAGTAAACCCTTTTCAATTATTTACGTGTTGGCTCCGGTTTATGGCTTCACGATTTGTGGACTATGACTTGTGAAGTCAAAGAGTCGTTGACTTGGATCCGAAGGGACGGGTGTTACAATTTGGTATCAGAGCCAGGTTAGACCTAGCCAGTGCCGTCCTGGCTAGGTAGGATAGGGTAGTGAATTTATATTCGGTTTTCAAGTTGTTTTTCAAAGTTGTTTTCAGTGTTTTCTAAATGGGGATTTCTAAAATTAGATTCTAGGAGCACCACTCCGATCTCCTCCTTATATACTCGCCGGCAGTGAGTTCAGTTTCAACCGCCATCTGACTCAATCGCTCTTCTTCTTTAACAGAATGCCGCCCAAGAGAATCAGAACCGCACAAGCTCACCGTAACGTCAGAGCCGTGTCTCCAGCCACTTCGACAGGCAGCGCTACTAGTGTGAACGGAATTCAGGATGAGGCTGCTGGGAGTCCAACGAGAGCAGGTTTGGGCGTTGGTCAAGTAGTTGTGGACGCCGCTCTTCTGCAAGAGTTGCTAGCCTTCCGTGAGGCAAATGCTGGTGTCACTGGAGATGCGGGATGTGCCGTGGGAGCAGCACCTGGAGCTACAGGAGCAGTAGGAGCCGCAATGGGAGCTGCAGGAGCAAGAGCTCCCGAAGTTGTGCTAGGGAATGCTAATGCGGCACCAGAGGCTGCAAGAGGAGCATGAAATGCAGTAGGTGGAGCTATTTACATTATTGGAGGAGCAGGACTTGCTCCCGTGGGATTTGGAGTTGCTCAGCCTCCACCGGTGGTGGTTCAACAACCACCACCGCCACCACCACATGTTCAAGGAGTGGTGCAGGGACTGTCCTACTGGAGTATGATGAAGCATCTGCGGGAAATGCAAATGGAGCATTTCGCCGGTGGAATAGATGCCATTGCAGCTGATAACTGGAGAAGGAAGTTGGAGCGAAACTTGGATACGGCTCGGTGTCCGATGGAGTTCCGTGTTGAGTTGGCAGTTTTCTACCTTAAGGATGATGCACTGGTCTGGTGGGAAGGTGTAGTGGAGAGCGCGCAAGGTCGCCAGCTGACTTGGATGGAGTTCCGGAAAGCTTTCAACCGAAAGTACTTTCCGCAGGAGATCATGGATAGGATGGAGGGAGAGTTCCACAACCTCCATCAGGGAAACAGGGGTGTGTGAGAGTATGGAGAGGAGTTCAACCATTTGAGAAGGTTTGCAGGTCGATATTTGACGGAGCGGGAGCTGATCCGTCGGTTCCTAGATGGATTGAAGATCGAGCTCAAGAATCGCTGCAAGATGAGGGATTACTTCGACATCAATGACTTGATCGAGAAGGCAGCTTATGCAGAGATTGGGTGGGAAGAGGAGCAGGAACAAACCAAGAGTGCGCAAGATAAGGGTACCAAGAGGAACTGGGATACCTTTAATGCTGTTACTCCGACTGTTCCATTGCAACAGGTACAACCCCTGGTATGCTTCAGGTGCGGACAGTCGGGTCATTATCAAAGGCATTGCCCGTGTAAACCTGCCAGGACGGCAGTGCCTAGCTACCAAGGAGGAATAACGTGCTTCCAGTGCAGACAAGTGGGTCATATAATGAGGGAGTGTCCGAACAGAACCGGGGGAGTAAAAGCTGGAGATGGAGTGCTGCCGATACCACCACCCCTACTTAGGGGTCAAGATGGAGGGCCTTGGGTGCATTTCATGGGGAATCATGAAGGAGCCGAACCGATCGCGGGTATGTAAATTTTGCATCCTTTCATGACTTTTGTTCGTATTTGGTCAAATTCCACTAGCTTAGACCTTAGTAGTGCTACTGCCTTAAAATGTGTGTGATGGATGTATGTCGTGATGTGTGCCGTTGAGGTGTATGTTAGGATGTATGTTGTGGTGTGCTCCCACAGGGTAGTCAATACTATTGGAGTATGCTGGGGTCATCGTCGGTTCGAAGTGTTGTCCAACCAAGCATGCTAAGACGATAAGGATGTGGAGACGAACAAGCGAGAGACTAATGCGGAAGTGTTGCTAAAGGCATTGTAGAAGCTGCAAGAGCTGCAAGAGGTCGATGGAAAGACCAGATTGCAGGGAAGCCATTTGGAAGTGGAGGTGTTCTTACTAAAGAAAACGTCAAGAGTTGTTCGGGTTATTAGGTGCACAAGGAGCATTTGAAAACTGTCCAAATCTATTCTTAGTATGGAATCTTGGAATCAGATTTGTGATATCAACTTCAATGAGTTGTGGAAGGCTCGTTGGAAGATTGATCTGGTTGGAAGTTGGAGGAGATCTTCGTGGCATGGCGGACTTGAGATTCAACGGTGGAGCCGGAAAGTAAACAGTCTGCCTCGGAATCCTTTGTGGATTACTGGAGCAGCAGACGGAGTTCTTCAAGAGGGAAATAAGATTGTAAAAGCATTTGGGAAGGCGGAGCTGCGGCATTTGGAATTGCCCAGTCAGCTGAACTTCTGTAATTGCAAGCTCAAGTGGATAAAGCTGGTGACTGGAAATGGAAATACAATGGAAGAGTGTGTAAGATCTCAATTCTGCGTATCCAAAGATAGCAAGAATTTTAGGGTTTTTCTTAAGGGATTCTAAAAGAAGAATTTAAGAACACGGTGAGAGTTTAGGAAACTAGGGTTTATGCCGGTATTTTCCGAGATGGAAGCAGGTAAAAGAATGCTCAAGTCGCCGGAGAGAGTTTTAGGTCAAATCGGCTCTAAAGTCTCTCAGGCTAAAAGTATTATGAAAAGCGTATCCTCATTGAATGATATAAGGTCTACTTTTATAGGATTACAAAGTCGGTTTATTCAATTAATTAAAAAAGGTCATTAAGATAAAAACGAATATTTTCCTTATGTCGTTAGAAAATATCGGGATATTTTCCATATCTTGATGCCGCCTTTCATGGTTAATCGTCATCTTGATTAACCCTAAATGTAAGCCGTCATAGCCCCTTTCGGATACATTTAAGTTTTCCGACTTGGGCTTAGAAAACCGTCTTTCCACTTTGGGCCAACCTAAATTCCTGAATAGGCCTTTTTAGGAAGGTGCTAAACTTGACTCCAACAATAAGCCCCCCCAGTGCGGCGACTTGAGTTTATTCAAGTCGGTCGTTACGAGGAGTTAACTTATGGTTTAAGAAGTAACTTTTGGTGGGCCCGGATCTGCTATCACGATAATATCTTCTTCTTTTCAGGCCCAAGCTTGCAGGCCGATTTTGGTCTTATTCGGACCGGGACGAATTTATCTGTGAAGATTTGGACCGGTTTTGTGGAGAATTAGATCGATTTTCGGTCGGACCGGTTCGTAGTCGCGAGAAACGAAGCGTCTCCTAGGGTAATTATTGCCTCGGGTTCGACGCCGTCATCTTCACTATAAATAATCCATTTTCATTTCCTACTTCCTCATTTCTGCTCAAGTGAAGAAGATAAAAGGTAAATTTCGCTCTCCACCGGTATTTAGTTTCCGATTTACCTTCCGCCGTTGCTCCGCCGTAGCTATAGGATTCTTAGATCAAAAACTTTTTTCGTCGTGTGTGTTCGTCATCCGTTCTTCAAAAATCATGTCTTTGATTCGTTGTTTCGAAAAGAAAGACAAGGAAAATGTTACTGTCTCATCAGCGGATTCTCTGTCAAGTCGTCACGTTACTTCGTCTGATTCGTTATCTTCAAGTACCTCTTCCGACTTGAAGAGCCATCCCGTCCATCGTGAAGTTGAAGAGTTCCAACGTCGTCGCGAGTCATCCCGTCAGACTGATGCCGCTGATAGTTCAGGCCGGGATGAATTTATTGTCCCGCAACTGCGAGATTCTGATGGAGATGAGACTGATGTTGATCAGGCTGGTTCTGATGACAATGACGACATTCCTTCGTCTGGATTACCGAGTGCTCCTAGCGAAATGTTTGATAACGTTTTCGCGACCCGATCTAACACGAAGTCGGTCATGTCTATGCTCCAAGGTTGTGGAGCAGATCCGAAGATCAAATTCCTCATTCCCTTTCCAAGTGACCTTCCTTGGAATCCTCCAAAGGGATACATGACTCTTTATGAGTCGTATTTTATCAATACTGACAGCGGGGGTTGCCGCTGCTGGTTCCCGCTGCCCGACTTGCTAGTCTCTTATTGTCATCGCCGTGAGATTGCTATTTCTCAGCTTTCAGCCGTCGCGGTTCGCCACATGGTGGGTCTTTTAGTGCTGGGCGCTGAGGCTGATATTACTATAACCGTAAACATCTTCAAGGAAATGACGTCAATTAATCCCGTGAAGAACACTAGTCCAGGGTGCTTCGCAGTCAAGCTTAAAAGTGGCAACCGTGTAGTGATAGATGCGCCCAGGAAGATCAACAACTGGCAGAGATATTACTTCTTCGTTGAGTTGTCTTCGTTAGTCATTTCTGACGACCACAGGGGACTTATCCGGACGTCTTGGAATACGAATTTTGGTAGATGTCGTCCCATATTTGCCGTCATTTAAACGTGATGATTTACTTAATTCCTTTTTGTTATTGCAGTGCATCATCCTTTCCTCAAGTCGTATCCGGATAACTACTTCCCGATTCTTCAGGAGATTCAGTCTATTGGTCTTCGCAAGTGGTCAGATCTTTCTCGGAATCGTATAAACAAGACGCTTCCACGAATATCCAAAGGTTCGTTTACCTCTTTGTGATAGGCGTGTTTTTTGCTAGTTCTAACTTTTTTCTTCTTCCATTTTAGTTAAGTGGGATACCAAGGTGAAGGTTGCTCCCGAACAGCTTGTAAAACCGAGGAGGATGGGCAAGGTGAAGAGATTTGACTCGATTGATTACTCCAAGGAGATTTCATCCAAGCCTTCTTCATCTGTTAAATCGTCAAAAGAGAAGGACGCAATTTTACCAACCCAAGGCGGCGACCAATCTTCTGTTGTTGGCGAGAAGTCGACTGCTCAAGTGGCGAATCCTTCTTCTAATCTTCCTCTGAAAGTTCCGAACAAAAAGAGGTCTGAGGACGATAATTCGGGTAAGGAGAAGTCGGCAAAGAGAGTATCAAAAACGAGTAAGTCGGCTGAAGACGCCTCTACTGAGATAGCGGCTTCTGATAAACCTGCTAAGCCGAGAAACCCGTGGAAACGATTCTACGAATTTAATGGGAATGTTGCTGATTCATCTGGAAACCCAAAGCCCTTCGCCTTTCTTAAAGAACTTATTTTGGTGCGACCTGGGCGTGAAGTGAAAGAGGGGGAAGTCTGTCCGTCTATTCACAATTTTGCCTACCAGTACGCGAGTGAGGTTCCACTTATCGATAATCCTCGGGCATGCTTTGATATGCTGACATGCGTAAGAGGAAATGAGCAGGATTGGCCGGTTCTGGAAGAGCTGCCTCATTCGGACGCTATTCTCAAGCTAAAACAGGCTGAAGCGGCCGTAAGTCTCTTTTTATTAGATTTTATACTTAGTTTGCTGATCTGACGCGACTATGATTTTTCGATGATCGCGGCCTCTAATCGCGTGGCTTTGGAAAGTTCATGGAGTGCGAAGAAGATGGCCGACGCGGTCACTAAGCGGGAGGATCTTCTAAAGAAGATCAAAGGGGAGAAGAAGGCTTTGGAGGCGAATAACCTGGTCCTCGAGGGTAGGCTAAAACAGGCCGAGGAGAAGTCGAAGGCCGACCTCCTCAAATTTCAATCGGAGAAAAAGAAGCTGCAGAAGTTCTGTGCTGATCTGGTTCGTAAAGAGAGGGAGAGAGTTGAAGCCGCGGTTAGGGCGAAGGCGCAGACTCATTTTGACCTCTTCCAGCGCTATGTCAAGGATCAGGAGGCTGCCGTCGCTTTGCAAGTTAAGCAGGCTCAGATTTCTGGGCTTAAGAAGTGTCTGAAAAAATTCAGCGAGGAGGGCGTGTCGCTTCCTCAGACCGTCTTGGAGCAAGTTGCCGCCGATGAGGTCACAGTGACTACGGAATTGGGCGAAATGGAGGTAGTGACGAAGGAAGAGCTTACGTTCATCCTCTCACCAGTTCATCATCCCCTTCTCAACCTTTTTCGTGACTCACCTCCTCCTGTCCCGAAGAATGTCGACCAGTTCGGTACCAATCGTGGGATAATCCCGGAAGCGGTTTCTGCTGATCTTGTTCAGTCTGTGAGCGCAGAGATCGTGGCCCTGGACGGTGCTTCTAAGACGCAGGAAGCGATTGTCGAGAAGGTCAATGAGCCAGATAAGTCTTCAACCGGGGCCGACTAATCCCCTTTTATCTTTTTGTGTCGTATTTTGGCTTTGTAATAACTTTTTTCTTTATTTTGTAAAACTTTTTAATCCTCTTTTCTCGAGGAAAGTTTAAGTTATGCTAAGTTATCCAATCCTGATCTTATATTGAGTCCAGATAGCAACTTTTACGCGAATGAAGTCGGTCCAATCTTGTGTTCAACTTGTTTTCAATAGTTTTAACTAGATTGCGACTTTCACTATGCGAACGTATTTAAGTCTGGCTACTGATATATCATGGTTTTTACCGGTTTTATGCCATGATATAGTTGTGTTTTTAGTGTCTTTTGTGTTCTTTTAGAGTCTTTTACAGGTATAATCAGGTTTGGAGCTAAATTAGAGATAATGGAGCATTTTGGAGATTTTTGGAGTGTTTGGCCGAGAGATAGAGTTCACTGTCCGAAACAGAGAAAGGTGTCGATCGTTGCATGCCTAGCATCGATCGATGCACCAGCGAGATGGGCCAAAACTCGGCGGTTTAGAAGAATCAAGATATTGCACTTTGATCCAGAAGTTCCTGATATTTACAAAGAAGCCCCTGGCCGAGATTAGACCTATATAATAGAGTTTTTGGTGTTTTAATTAGATACGTTTTTACATTACGCTTTCATAATTAAGAGCAGAGGATTTTTAGAGCTTTTGAGGCTGATCTGAACCTGTTACATCATCTGTATTTGGAGAAGATTTCGAACCCCTTTTATCTTTTATCTTTTATGCAATCTATTATTTCTATGATTATGTTTTCATCAATCATGTCTGAGTAGATTCCTTGTTAGGTTTAGGGTTTCTCACATAGGATTTCATGACCTGCTAGACTTGTTCAATTTCAGTTAAGGATTCAAACCATATCTGTTCTTCAATTTAATTGTGCTTAAAGCTAGTTCTAACCTGATCAATTAGAATCTAGATCTTAGGTTGCTAAATACGTCACAGAAGTGGGGTTTAGGAATCTGAACTAATTAAATTGGGCAATTAAACTTTGCGCAAACGGAAGTTTGTTTTAGGATAATTGTGAACATATCAAACTTGGAATTAAAGCTGGTTTAATCTCTTAGTTCTCGCAAACGAAAGTTTGGTTTGCTGCACTTAGACTTAGAGAATTATCGCAAAGGAATTTGGTTAATTCTATATCTGTGTTTTGAGTTCTAGAACTGTGCTTAATTAGATCCTTGCTGAATGAACTGTCTGCTTGTCTGATTTCCTGAGAACGCCCTAGACCTAGCGCTCTTAATAACTTGCTTTCACAACCAACAATCTTTTCTATCTGCTTACTTTCTTGCATTGCTTTTAATTCAATTACATTGCTTTCTTCCTAGTTAAATTCCTGTTCTTGAGCTATTGAACACCGGAGTCTCTGTGGATTTCGATACCCTATATACTACATTGATATTGTTGTGCACTTGCAGTTTAGTATAGGGATTAATTCTTGACCTATCAAGTTTTTTGGCGCCGTTTCCGGGACTCTTTGAGTCTTCGATAGCTTCGAGCCTAGGGTTTTACTAGGATTTTTCTTTTCGTTTTCGTTTTTGTTTTATTTTATTTTCAGTTTTATTAATTTTCGTTTTTCTCTCTGTCGCAGGTACCGATTTCGCACTGCGTCGATCGTTGCACCCTTGCATCGTTCGTCACTAGGCGATTTGAGATTGAACCGATCGTTGCACTGATAGCATCGATCGTTGCTGGACGATTACAGACAGTTTATGCCAACGCAGAAAACTAGAAGTAATCCAAACTCGAGCTTGGTTAATCTCGATCTTGAGGAGCTTGGACGTTTAGAGAGAGCTAACAGAAGAGAAAGAAGAGAAAGAATGATGCGAGAGCGTTTGATTCTGGAACGCGATGCTGAAGGTGTCCTGAGGGACCGAGATAACAACCGCTACAATGCCGACTGGCAGAGGGTTGATGCTAAAGGGAATGTCATTCCTGAGCATCAGCAACAGGAGCAGAACCAAAACCAGGGTCAGGAACGGGCCCAAGGTAGAGAGATGGTGGTTCATGAGAGGACACTTGCTGACTACAACAGACCTGATGAGTTTCATGCAAACCGAGCAGCTCTAGTGCTTCCTGCTCTTGAGAGGAATGATTTTGAGGTCAAGACCATCTACTACCAGCTGATGAGGCAGATTGCTTTTCATGGTCTTCAAGCAGAGCAGCCTATGGATCACATTGACAAGTTTGAGGACATAGTCACTGGCATGAAGTATGAAGGAGTATGCCCGGACTATCTGTTCCTTAAGCTATTTCCGCACAGTCTTGCTGGAGACGCTAGTGCATGGCTGAGACAACTGGCACCTGGTCAGTATACTACTTGGGCAGCCTTAAAGAGTGAGTTCCTGCGTCACTTTTATGATGATGCGCGCTCAGATCAGTCCAGACAGGACATACTCACTTTTTCCCAAGGAGCTGTGGAGCCCTTGAAGACTGCCTGGATGAGATTTAAGCAGTATCAGCGTGACTGTCCACACCATGGATTCACAGAAGTACAGCTGATTGGTATCTTCTTCAGAGGCATAGATCTCCCTTATCAGACTGCGCTGGATAATTCCAGTAATGCTAATTTCAACACCAGGACTCCTACACAAGCTAAGCAGTTGATTGAGAACCTGATTGGCAGCAACAGTTGCAAGACAATGGATGAAAGGAGGAAGAAATCTGGTGGAACTGTAGAGAATTCTGATATAGCTAATATAAGATCCAGATTGGACACAGTTTACAATCTCCTGACAAGTAAGAAAGCTGTCCACTTTGCCCAAGATGTAGAGGTGATTCAGACTGAGGAGGACACTCAGGAAGAAGATGTGAATTTCATAGGAGGTTCTGGTTTCCAAGGTAATAGATTTAATATTCAACAGGGGAATAGATTCTCCAATGGAGGACAGACTGGTGGTTTTCAGAAGACCAATGGACAAGGTACTCAGAGAACCTATGGATCTACATCCTATCAGACTCCTCCTGCACCTACAGCCCATGAGAGCAGAATGGAGGCTATGATGGAACAACTGATGGATAGTCAGACCAAGATTTATGTGGACTGCAACAAGAAGTTGGACGCTGTCTATGAAGACCTCAATGGGAAGTTTGAGTCTCTGAGCACTCACATGAAGCAGTTGGACACTCAGGTGAACCAGATGTCCAGCTCATTGAAGGGAAAAGGAGTGGCAGACACTCATGTTAAGGCCTGGTCTGTGTACATTAATGATGGATCTCACCTAGGTGAAAGATTTGAGCTAAGTACAGCTGAGTTGGTGACAGAACAAGAATTTTCGGATATTTGTGAAAAACACTCGGGTGAAATCTGCTGCAGTGCGTCGATCGATGCAACTCCTGCGACGATCGATGCACCCGTCGGGAGGACAACGATCGATACTCCCATGGTAACGATCGGTGCAGGGCGAGAACAGACAGAACTGTCGGGTGATAATGGCATAGATGCTGACTTGGAGCTTGATCGCCTATTCACTGGAGCCTCTGAGATTACTCAACAGGAGATTTATGCGCAGATTGTTAGACTACACTCCTCAGTGTCTGAAGTGATTAGGCAGAAAATTGAAGAGCTTAAGAAGCTAGAGGAGATTGGTGAAGAATTGGAAGAAATTCCAACTTCTGATGATCCACCTTATCATCCTTGTTACCTGAACAAGATGTTGCCCCTGGATGATGATCTGAAAGACTGGGTGATAATAGTTCCTCAGCATATTAGTGATGTTCTGCTAACTAAGATCCCGAAGAAGCTGCCTGATCCTGGAGTCTTTGTGATGGATTTTTCTATCTTTGAGGATAGCTTTAGGCGTTCTCTGTGTGATTTAGGAGCTGCTAGAAGCATAATGCCTTACTATGTGGCAGAGAAGCTGGGTATGTTGGATTTTACTCCTACTAGGACTTCTCTTGTCCTAGCTGATCAGTCCATACGAGTTCCTGAAGGACTCCTTATAGACATTCCGGTGAGAGTTGGAAACTACTTAGTTCCAACGGACTTCCTTGTGCTGAGATATGACTGTGATCCGGATGAAGCATTATTGCTTGGGAGACCCTTTTTGGCTACAGCAGGAGCGTTGATTGATGTTAGGAACAGCTTGATAGACCTCCATCTGGGAGATGAACCACTGCACTATGAGATGGATAAGCTGCGAAAGCCACTGATAGATGGGCAGACATTCACCATAAGGGACGCAGATTTTGAGCAGCAGGATAATACTATGGTTATAGATCCTGGAGCACATTTCACTCCATCTTTTCTTGGACATGAGCATTCCGCAACAGCCTACTCACCACCTTGGATGAGGAGACTTGAACAGAGACAGAAAAAGTCTCTGTCAGGACCTACTGGCACCTGAAAATTCCCATCCGTCCGGTCAAGCTATTGACCTTAAACAAGCGCTGGGTGGGAGGCAACCCACCATTAGGTACTGGTGTTTTTCTACTTAATTTTTGGTGTTTTTGTTAGGATTTTACGTTTGTTTCTGTTTTTGGTGCAGTTATGTTTGCAGGTCTCGGACAAAATCGCAGTGCAACGATCGACTCACTTCTGTGTCGATCGTCACAACACGAAAGGAATCGCATTGCAGCGATCGTTGCGGTCCTGAGCAACGATCGATCATACACGAAAATCGCCAAGTAACGGTCGATGCACTTAGTGCAACGATCGATGCCTGAGCGACAGAGGTAGCCCGACAGACATAATTTCATCTTTTCAATTTTTTATTTTCTTTTTACCGATTCTTCGCTGGACACTACTGGGGACAGTGTGTCTTAAGTGTGGGGGAGGTGCTACTGACTTTTGTTTTCTGTTTTCTTATGAGTCAGTTTGTTTTTCATTAAAAAAAAAAAAAAAAAAAAAAAATGTTTTATTGAGTCAAAATTGTTTAAGTAAGAAACTATGATTTTCTGAGAAGATTTACAAGACTTGCAGAAACTTAAGTAACCATTGGGATGAAGTTGCAGGATCTATCTCTGACTATTAAAAAACCCCATCACAGATCAACCTACTGGGAACACCCACATCACTTCAGGTATCAGAGGATCCTTTTACTGACTTCAATTTAATACTGACTTAGATTTCTCACCTAAGGGCTTGGTATACTTTGTGTCGGATTCCCTTGTTAGTTCTGACACAGCCTGTCAACCTATCCTATTTAGTTCCCTTCTCCCCTTCTATAAAGTAAAAAAAAAAAGATAATAAACTGAGGATGAGTTAGTAACTCCGAAGTGGTCATGGGAATGGTAGCAAACACTATTTTCTCTCATGTGATCCATGGAATGTGTCCAAAGTACACCCCATAACGGGAAGAACACTGATAAAAAAATAAAATGATACCCAATGGGGAAAAATCAGTTGTTAAAGAAGGGAAAGAGAAGAAAGGGACTAGAGAAAGATAGTATGGTGGTCTAGAGCTGATAAGGTAAGAATCCATGTGCCCTTTGATCGATACTCCTTAGGTGAGACCGCACTTAAATACTTGCAGAAGTCAGTAGGGAGAATTTGAATGCTTGAATGTGATTGTGGAGTTTACCTAGGACAGTTGCTAAGTGTGGGGGAAGTACATGTTGGTCTTGATATCCTGTGATTGATTCTTTCAGTGGTTTACTAAGGGGAATCTGAGTATTGTAGCTTCTAGGATGAAATGAGTTTCTGAAGAGTTTTCAAACCTCTTCGCCAAGCTTTAGTTCTGTGTTTTGCTTGAGGGCAAGCAAAGGCTAAGTGTGGGGGAGTTGATATATCATGGTTTTTACCGGTTTTATGCCATGATATAGTTGTGTTTTTAGTGTCTTTTGTGTTCTTTTAGAGTCTTTTACAGGTATAATCAGGTTTGGAGCTAAATTAGAGACAATGAAGCATTTTGGAGATTTTTGGAGTGTTTGGCCGAGAGATAGAGTTCACTGTCCAAAACAGAGAAAGGTGTCGATCGTTGCATGCCTAGCATCGATCGATGCACCAGCGAGATGGGCCAAAACTCGGCGGTTTAGAAGAATCAAGATATTGCACTTTGATCCAGAAGTTCCTGATATTTACAAAGAAGCCCCTGGCCGAGATTAGACCTATATAATAGAGTTTTTGGTGTTTTAATTAGATACGTTTTTACATTTCACTTTCATAATTAAGAGCAGAGGATTTTTAGAGCTTTTGGGGCTGATCTGAACCTGTTACATCATCTGTATTTGGAGAAGATTTCGAACCCCTTTTATCTTTTATCTTTTATGCAATCTATTATTTCTATGATTATGTTTTCATCAATCATGTCTGAGTAGATTCCTTGTTAGGTTTAGGGTTTCTCACATAGGATTTCATGACCTGCTAGACTTGTTCAATTTCAGTTAAGGATTCAAACCATATCTGTTCTTCAATTTAATTGTGCTTAAAGCTAGTTCTAACCTGATCAATTAGAATCTAGATCTTAGGTTGCTAAATACGTCACGGAAGTGGGGTTTAGGAATCTGAACTAATTAAATTGGGCAATTAAACTTTGCGCAAACGGAAGTTTGGTTTAGGATAATTGTGAACATATCAAACTTGGAATTAAAGCTGGTTTAATCTGTTAGTTCTCGCAAACGAAAGTTTGGTTTGCTGCACTTAGACTTAGAGAATTATCGCAAAGGAATTTGGTTAATTCTATATCTGTGTTTTGAGTTCTAGAATTGTGCTTAATTAGATCCTTGCTGAATGAACTGTCTGCTTGTCTGATTTCCTGAGAACGCCCTAGACCTAGCGCTCTTAATAACTTGCTTTCACAACCAACAATCTTTGCTATCTGCTTACTTTCTTGCATTGCTTTTAATTCAATTACATTGCTTTCTTCCTAGTTAAATTCCTGTTCTTGAGCTATTGAACACCGGAGTCTCTGTGGATTTCGATACCCTATATACTACATTGATATTGTTGTGCACTTGCAGTTTAGTATAGGGATTAATTCTTGACCTATCAGCTACCGTATTAAAACTTGTTCTTGACAGATTTTAAACGAGTAGCGACTTTTATTACGCGAATGTAACTAAGTCGTGCTACTGTATTTAAACTTGTTCTTTGACAAATTTTAAACAAGTAGCGACTTTCATTTCGCGGATGCAACTAAGTCGTGCTACTGTATTAAACTTGTTCTTTGACAAAATTTAAACAAGTAGCGACTTTCATTTTATTTTGCCATAAGGCGGTTTGCGAGGCTTATGGGTGCTCGGCTTTATTCTAAGGGCTGGCGAATGTGTGAGTCTTACGTGCTTGACTTATTTGTTATCGCCTACCACGAAGAATGTGCGAGACGGATCTCGGCTTATCCTTACCACGATGTGCACCTCGTGCGCAAGGAAGACCACACCCCTGGCCAGGAGGTATGATGCTAGTGCGATTCCTTATTGGTTGCTCGGCTTTTTGCGAGTTACTTAGACTCGGCTTTTGCGAACTAAGGAGTTCGGCTTAGGTTTGCGAGTTGGAACCCGGCTTTTAGTTAGTAGAAAGGAATGACCTGATTTGTCTTCTGATGAGCTTTCATGGCGGTATATAGGCTGTAAAATAAATATTTTATTAGATTTGCGACTGTGCCGATGAGGGCTGCCTACGTATCTCCCGAGGAAGAATCAAGTCGCTCGTAGTTCATACAAGTGGTTTTTTTTTTGTGGCGCTTGGAGTAGCCGTCTTAGAAGTATTCCTTCAGACTTGCCGAATTCCAAGATCGCGGCAAGGCTTTGCCCTTCATCGATTCGAGCTTGTAGACTCCGAGCTTGATGACTTTCGTGACTTTGTAGGGTCCTTCCCATTTCGCACCGAGTTTGTCTGCTCTCCATTATTTTGTATTTTCGTAGACCTTGCGCAGGACGTAGTCGCCGACTTGAAAATGTCATTCCTTGACTTTTTGGTTATAGTACCGAGTTGCGAGTTGCTGGTAATTTTGAATCCTGAGTAAAGCTCGGTCTCGTTCTTCTTCTATGGTATCAAGGGCTTGGATTAACCATTTTTCGTTGATCTCGGTATGTTGCGGCATGAGAGATCGGCGGAGTGTGTAGATGTTTGCTTCTGCTGGTACCATTGCTTCCACGCCAAAGGCCAAGGAAAACGGGATAGCTCATGTTGCGCGGCGAGGAGTCGTCCTATGTGACCAAAGGACTCCATCGAGCTCGTCGGCCCAAACTCCTTTTTTGCTTTCAAGTCGCTTCTTAATGCTGGCAATGATGGTTTTATTCGTTGCTTCAGCCTGTCCGTTCCCTTGAGGATATCTCGGTGTTGACTTGCTTAGCCGTATATCCCACTTTTTGCAAAATCCTTCAAATAGGTTTGAGGTGAACTGTGACCCGTTGTCCGTGACGATCTCATAAGGCAACCCGAACCGACATATGATGTATTTCCAAACGAAGTTCTGGACTTGGACATCATGAATTGCGACGTATGCTTTGGCCTCTACCCACTTTGTGAAGTAGTCGGTCATAATAAGTAAGAAACGCCTTTGGTTGGATAACGGTAGTGGTCCAACGATATCCATTGCCCATCTCATGAACGGGTAAGCCGCAGTCGAGGTAGTAAGTAACTCTGTAGGTCGATGTATAAATGGCGCATAACGCTGACATTTTTCACATTTATTAGAATAAGTCTCGCAATCAGCTACCATAGTCGGCCAATAGTGACCATTCAGCTTGATTTTGAGAGCGAGAGCCCGACCCCCGGAATGATTGCCGCATTCTCCTGAGTGTGTTTCTTCGAGGACCTGACTTATCTCATCTCCATGTATGCATCGGAGAAGGATTTTGTTAGCCGAGTATTTGTAGAGGATACCGTTGTGCATTGTGTACCGCGCACTTCTGACTTTAAGTCCTCGCGCCGCCCATTTGTCTTCTGGGAGTTCTTCTTCAGTCAGATACGTTCTTATCTCCTGTCTCCAATCCACATTGTCGTCTGCCAAGAGTGCAATGAGGTCGGTGTTATTTGCTTGAGTAGCGAAACACATGTCGTCTTCTTCGTTCTGCTGGATTGTGAGGGCGACATCATCAGGTTCTTCGTGGTTGCTTTCGGGAGGCGGGATACTTGGCTCGTGAATTGTTTCCACTGGGATTTGTCGGCGGAGATCGGGATTCGATGCCAGGGACGCAAGTGCATCTGCTGGGGCATTTTCTTTCCTCGGTATCTGGACGATATCAAAGAACTCGAAGGAGCTAGTAAGTTCTAATGCCGCTTTTCGGTAGGCCTCCATTCGCTCATTTTTAGCTTCGTAATCTCCGTTGATCTGATTTGCGACCAGCATGGAGTTGCAGTGAGCCATGAGATGTCGTACTCCGATTTCTTTGGCTAGCCTGAGACCGGCCAACAAAGCCTCATACTCGGCTGTGTTATTTGATGCTGTGAAACCCAGTTTGAATGATTGCTCCAACACTTCTCAGGTCGGTGATATGAGTCGTACTCCTACTCCGGCCCCTTTTTTAGATGAAGCGCCATCGACAAATAGCTTCCAGTTCTTGTCTTCTAGTTGAGTATCGACATCTAGTTCAGGCGATAACTCCACAAGGAAGTCGGCTATTACCTGCGATTTGGCGGTCGTCCTGTTCCTGTATTCGATGTCGTACTCGCTTAGTTCCACTGCCCACTTTGCTAGTCGGCCAGATTGCCCGGGACTATGTAAGATTGTTCGAAGAGGTTGGCTGCTAAGTACATCGACTGAGTGTAACTGAAAGTAAGGTCGTAACTTCCGTGCAGAGATGACTACTGCGAGAGCCAGTTTTTCCATTGCGGGGTACCTGGTTTCGGCTCCGTTCATCGTTTTACTTACGTAAAATATCGGATTCTGTTCCCCTCTATCTTCTCTAACTAGTACGCCGCTGACTGCCGTCGTTGATACCGCGATATACAAGAACAATGTCTCACTATTCTCGGGCTTTGACAATATTGGCGGGTTTGACAGATAATCCTTGAGCTGAATGAACGCCTCATGACACTTGTCATCCCATACAAATCTTTATTTCCTCGGAGGAGTTCGTAAAAGGGCAGACATTTATCCGTCGAACGAGATATGAATCTGTTCAGGGCGGCTATACGGCCGGTAAGACGCTGGACCTCTCGTGTATTCTTGGGAGACGGTAAGTCGATTATGGCTGAGATTTGTTTCGGATTAGCTTCTATCCCTCTTTGAGTCACCACGTATCCTAGGAATTCTCCTGACGTTACCCCGAAAGTACATTTGGCCGGGTTCAGCTTCATTCCATACTTATTGAGGATGTTAAAACATTCCTTTAGATGGCCGATATGTTGAGAGGCGACTAAGGATTTTACCAACATGTCGTCTATATAAACTTCCATTGTCGTGCCGAGCTATCCTGCGAACATCCGATTGACTAGTCGTTGATATGTGGCACCGGCGTTCTTGAGGCCAAACGGCATGACCTTGTAGCAGTAAGTTCCGCGCTCAGTGATGAATGTCGTCTTCTCCCTATCATCTGGGTTCATAAGGATCTGATTGTATCCTGAAAATGCATCCATGAATGATAGTAACTCGTTCCCGGCTGTTGCTTCGACAAGTCGGTCGATATGTGGCAGCGGGAAACTGTCTTTCGGGCAGGCTTTGTTGAGATCTGTAAAATCAACGCATACTCTCCATTTCCCATTCTTCTTTTTGACGACAACCGGATTGGCTAGCCAATCGGGATACTTCACCTCTTGAATTGAACCGGCGTCGAGCAACTTTTCTACTTCTTCATTGACCGCCTTGGCCCTTTTGGGACCGAGCTTGCGCCTTTTTTGTTTTATCGGCTTGTAAGTCGGATCAACGTTGAGTTCGTGAGTCGTGATTGATGGATTAATTCCTTTCATGTCTTTGACTAACCATGCGAAGGTCGCCACGTTTCGTTGTAAGAAGGCGATCAGCTCCTTTTTGATGCCTTCGGGTAGTTCTGCACCGATTCCCACATGCCTGCTTGCGTCTGAGTCGTCGATGATGACTTTCTGGATGAGTTCCTTTTCGGGGCCTTTTCGTCCTTGTTCTGCATTGATCATGCATGAAGGCACTCTTATCTTATGTTCTCTTGCGAAACACGACCGACTTGCTCTTTGGCATCCTTTAACCGTTTGGATTCCCTTGGGTGTTGGAAACTATAGACATTGGTGATATGTCGAGGACACCGCCTTCATGCTGTATAGCCATGGGGTGCCAAGGATAACATTATAAATGGTTGGTTTGTCGATGACATGAAACTTAACCATTCTATTAACTCCCCCTGCGTAAATCGGTAGCTTGATGGTCCCAATCGTGTATGTCGTTTCGCTTGTGAAACCCGTGAGCGGTTTTGCTTTCTGCTTGATATCCTCCTCCTTGATTTCCATCTTCTTGAGTGTGTCTAAGAAGATTAGATCTATTGAGCTTCCGGTGTCAACTAGTATCCGAGATACTTGACAGCTTCCAATTAATAGTTCAACTACTAGCGGATCATTGTGAGGGTAATGAGTCCCATAGAGATCCTGGTCGGTAAAGACGACGGGAGGGTCGTCTGTCAGGATCGGCTGGGGTGCCTTTTGCGCGGCTAGTGCAAGGCGTTCGTATACTTTGATTGACCTAACTGAATCGTTTACGGAGATTAGGCCGCCCATAATCATGTTGATTCTTCGGACGGCTTTAGGAGTTTCTTCTTCATCTCCTTCCTCGTCTTCTTCTTCTCGGTTGCATTTCAAAGCTATGCTTTTGATGCGCCGCTGTTGTTTGCCTTGCTTGGGTGCCTCCCTGTCGACTTTACCTTCCTCTTGCTGTTCAGATTCTTTCTTGAGTCTTTCGATTGCCGCCTTGATTTCTTCATCTGAAAGTCGGGCATAGAGTGCGTTTCTGAGGTTTCGGCATTCAGCAGTGTCGTGTGAGGTGGCTTGATGGTATTCGCAATACTTCTCTCCTGCGGTGGGAGCGGCTTGCTGTGCCATTTCTTTTCCCTCTTTGCTCTGTTTGCTCCAGGGTTTTGATGATCGTGGTTTGTCAGTGTTGTTGACAACCATCGTCGTCTTGGCCCCTTTGTCGTAATGTTGCCTGGGTTCTCTTTCCTCCTTTCTGTCGGACTGTTTGGTTGTGCCGAATTTTCTTGCTAGAGCCACTTTCTTTTCTTCCAGCTCCACAAATTTATTTGCTCGATGGAGGGCATCCTCGATGGTTAATGGCGGGTTGACGAACAGGTCTTGGTAAAATGGCGATTCATGCCAGACGGCGTTCGTTAGTGCCGCGATATTGAACTTATCTGGGGCATCCGCCCGTGTCATAGTCGCTTTGAATCGGTCTATGAAGGTTCTTAATGTTTCCTTCTTCTCCTGCGTCATGGCCATTAGCGCGTTAAGCGATGTATCTTTGTTTACGTAGGCAAAGTGGTGCCTTACAAACGCTCTCGTTAGGTCTGAGAATTCGTTGATCGACTTAGGTGGTAGCCGGGAAAACCAGGTTAGTGCGTCCCCTTCTAAGGTTTCAGCAAACAATTGACAGAGGCCGATGTCGCGTTCTCTAGATGATGTGAATCGTGCTTTCGATGCCATAATCTTGAAAATCGTCAGATGGGTGGCGGGATCCTTCGTTCCATCATACATTGGCAGTCTGAGCTTCTCCTTCTGGCGTATGTACGCGTCCGTAATGCGTGAAGTGAATGGCGTTCTTCGAGTCTCCTCAATGATTCGATCGATCTCAGGAGCGGATCCTTTAACGCTGTGAACTTCGCCTTTCAACTCTTTTAAGGTATCTCTGAGTTTAGTAAGCTCCTTCTCGACACGGTTGCGACTTGCTCCGCGAATAGACACTCCATGAGTTTTCTCGCGTGATGTACCTCGTTCGTGGCGATGGTTATCATGGTGCGAGTCATTCTCATATTGTGAATTTCGTCTGTGATGAAAACCTCGTGTCTCGTGATCGGCGCGTTCGTTTTTATCGGGTGAGTACCTCTCGTTGTACCAGTCGTCCTGCTCCCGGCTTGTACTCCGTTTGGATTTTTCTGAGTCTCTTATTTGGTGTGAGCTTCGTTCGCATGTGTCCTGCTCATCGCGTTCCCTGCGCGAGTTGCTCCTGGACTCACTGCTTCGGCTTTGTTCTCGATGATTCTCCTCGGATGTATCGTAGACCAGTCGTCTGGCGACTTTTTCTTGATTGTTGGTCTAAACGGATCCGAGCTTGTTCAGACTGAACAGGTCAATTCTTTCCGAGAATTCCTTGATTAAGTTGTTCTGAGAATCGATTTTTGCCATCATAGTGGCTAAAAACCTATCTTGGTCGACTTGTTTTGCTATCTCATTGACTGGCGGGGCACGCCTGTCGTCTTTTCCAGAGCCTCGTGGTTGTTTTCCGTCGAGTTCTCTGTCTTCTTCGACTTCATGATCACTTTGATCGTAGTCACTTTCTTCGTGATCACTTAGTTGAACCTTTGGGTTACTTGGATCGATTTCGTCACTGTTTCCCGACATCTCGTTCAGAAATTTCTCTTAGAAATCCCCACAGTCGGCGCCAATTGTAAGATCTCAATTCTGCGTATCCAAAGATAGCAAGAATTTTAGGGTTTTTCTTAAGAGATTCTAAAAGAAGAATTTAAGAACACGGTGAGAGTTTAGGAAACTAGGGTTTATGCCGGTATTTTCCGAGATGGAAGCCGATAAAAGAATGCTCAAGTCGCCGGAGAGAGTTTTAGGTCAAATCGGCTCTAAAGTCTCTCAGGCTAAAAGTATTATGAAAAATGTATCCTCATTGAATGATATAAGGTCTCCTTTTATAGGATTACAAATTCGGTTTATTCAATTAATTAAAAAAGGTAATTAAGATAAAAACGAATATTTTTCTTATGTCGTTAGAAAATATCGGGATAGTTTCCATATCTTGATGCCGCCTTTCATGGTTAATCGTCATCTTGATTAACCCTAAATGTAAGCCGTCATAGCCCCTTTCGAATACATTTAAGTTTTCCGACTTGGGCTTAGAAAACCGTCTTTCCACTTTGGGCCAACCTAAATTCCTGAATAGGCCTTTTTAGGAAGGTGCTAAATTTGACTCCAACAGAGTGTTAGGAAAACACTATGGAGGATTGGCAGGAAGCTGCAAGGAATAGCAAAGGAGGGCAAGCTTAATGGGGAAGGAAACCCAAAGGATGGTGTTTGGAAAACACTACATCTGGAACACAAGGTAGGAAACCTTGCGTTGGAAGTCAGATTGGAAATCGTTTTGCAGATCAGAGTGCACAGCGGAAGCGTGGCAAGTGAGCGTAGCAAAACTTGAGTGGGTCGTTCCCCCTATATCAGGTAGCCTTAATGGACATGGGCGGTAGTAAGTGGAGTTGTGTCGCATTTTGGAAGTTGTTGTTTGATAAGTATTGAGGAGTATGACACTTTAGGGTGTGGTTTGGAATTAAGGGGGAGGGGAGAAGCAATATTCTGGATTTGACGGCAAGTTATTTTGAAAAGAGTGAGTTGGTCAAGTTGGATTTGTTCTGCAGGCTTCGTGTGTTTTGCTGACAGTTAAGAGATATAGAGGAGAATTCTCGCCGCGGAATTCGTCTCGAATTCCTGCTAAGGGGAGGAGAATTGTAATGGCCCAATTTTCTGGGCCCAAAAAAATCAGGAGAAATGGGCCAAAGCCCGAAGCCCAATTCCAAAACCCTAGTACCCCCATCCCATTTCCATATAAAAGGAGGTGCACCCCCATTAGAAATGTAGAGATTTTTGGAGAGGCGAAGCTCTGCTCGTGACCGGAACCGACGACCAGCCAGCCAACCACCGACCGGAACCACCACCGACCACCAGAGCCGCCGGCCGATCACCGCCCGGAGCCACCGCCGGACCACCACCGCCGTCGCCGGAAAATCTCGCCGGAAAACTGGATTTCGCCGGAATTTCCTACTTGTCTCCGTTTTTGCACTCGAACCTCCAATCGTCGCCTTCTAGACCTGTTTGAGTGCCAAATCCTCCATTCTTCGCGTTCGTAAAGGTTAGATCTCCAGATCTCAGATCTACTCCGATCTCCACTTCTAAATCTCAGATCTACTTCAGATCTATGCTTCCAGATCAGATCTGATCCGTTGGAAGTTCTAGATCTGAACTGTATCTCTCTCCGTCTCTCTCTTTCGCTCAGATATGTTGCCCGAAAACCTAGATCTGTTCTTCCTTTCTCTAGATATGTCGTCTGGAACCTCAGATCTGTTTGCAGGATCTCCAGATCTGTTGTTGGAATCTCTAAATCTACTTCCGTTTGTCATATCTAGACTAAGGTGAGGACCGGTCGTGATCTCTACCCTATTATATCTCAATATCAGGACATGAGTCCTTGTTTAATAGTGTCTTTCCTAGGTAGTGTAGATCTAGCAGATGATTTGCGTTGATGCGATTGAAAGCACATAGAAACTAGGTTATCACTTAAAACGACAACGTTGATTGTGATTGATGGCTTGTTTGCATAGTTGCGAGTGTTGTGGTTGAGTCGGGTTGTGGCCCGAATGTTGTGGTGGAGTAGGGTTGTGGCCCGAGTCGGTTTTGACCGAGTGAATACCGGTTGGTGCCGGTGGAGTAGGGTTGTGGCCCGAGTCTGTTCATGGGTGTGTGCGTTGTGGTTGGGGCCCAGGCTCGCACCTATGGACAAGTTGTTAGTGTGTTGGTTGATTGTGTGCCTTCGGGCGTTGGGTGCAAGGTGTTATTAGCCTTGGACTCGTTTCTTGCTGTTGTGATAGTGTATGATGAGATCGTAGGTTCCTAGAGCCTGCTCTCACTGGGTATTGGTGTTGAACCAATTACTCAGGCCTCCTCCGTTTTCTGTTTTGCAGGTAATCCCGGAGAGTTCCATTGGTAGACCGTAGACGGACGGTGTGGTGCTAAGTTTTGGGAAGCGAGAATTCTTCCTTTTTCTTTTTTTGTTCTTTATTTCTTTAAGAGTTAAGCGTTTCCTTTCGCTTCACGTTAAGCTATTTCATTTAGTTTGGTTTTCTTATAAGACTCGGTTTCCTATTTCAATAAAGTAAACCCTTCAATTATTCACGTGTTGGCTCCGGTTTATGGCTTGGTTCGCGATTTGTGAACTATGACTTGGGAAGTCAAAGAGTCGTTGACTTGGATCCGAAGGGACGGGTGTTACAATTGAACACAATGGGATTAGTTCTTTAAACTTGTAACGCCCCGTCCGCCCCTACCGGTGAGTCACCCATCCCTCTATCGGGCTCGTGGGCCCCACCCTGTCTGACGGTTGGTGCGTTATTTTTCGTAGGCCTGACCGAGCAATTTAGTGACCCTGCAATCACCACGTGACCTTTTCCCATGTTTTGTCCTCACTCGCATGATACCGTGAGTCACTTCCCGGTAGGTCACCCATCCTTTGACTACTTCAGCTCAAGCACGCTTAACTCTGGAGTTCTCTCTGGACAAGTGACCGAAAAGGTAAGTGCACTTTGGTGACTTAGGTAGCCAAATTAATTCATTTAAGCCTTTCTCAAATGGGACGGGCCCAGTATGTTACAATTCTCCCCACTTAATGGGAATTCTTCCCCGAATTCCGCATCTTGTTAGGGTTCATCTCTGACCCTCCGATTCATAACCGGAGCAGGCATAACCCTCAAACCCCAGGATTGTCTCCCGAGACAGAATCGGTTTGACTTCCCTGGGCTCTGATACCACTTGTAACGCCCCGTCCGCCCCAACCGGTGAGTCACCCATCCCTCTATCGGGCTCGTGGGCCCCACCCCTGTCCGACGGTCGGTGCGTTATTTTTCGTAGGCCCGACCGCGCAATTTACTGACCCTGCAATCACCAAGTGACCTTTTCCCATGTTTTGTCCTCACTCGCATGATACCGTGAGTCACTTCCCGGTAGGTCACCCATCCTTTGACTACTCCAGCTCAAGCACGCTTAACTCTGGAGTTCTCTCTGGACAAGTGACCGAAAAGGTAAGTGCACTTTGGTGACATAGGTAGCCAAATTAATTCATTTAAGCCTTTCTCAAATGGGCTGGGCCCAGTATGTTACAAAGATGGTTAAGACTGTTCATGGAACGCCTCAACTGAATGGAATAGCTAAAAGAAAGAACATAACCTTGAATGAGCGTGCAAAGAGCATGAGAATGAACCGCGGATTGCCTAAGACGTTTTGGATGGATGCAATCAATATCACGACTTTCTTACTAAACTGAGGATTGTCTGTTCCGTTGGGATTCAAAATCCTTGAGAAGGGTGGAGCGGAAAGAGAGTAGACCTTTTTATCTTAAAGTATTTGGTTGCTTAGCTTATGTTCACATTGATGATGCTGCAAGAAGTAAACTTGATGTAAAATCGAAGAAGTGTTACTTCATTGGTTATGGTACCACAGAGTTCGGTTATCAGTTTTGTGATGACGAAAATTAGAATATCATCTACAGCAAAAATGTTGTGGTCAACGAAGAAGCGTTGTACGAGGATAAGCTAAAAGAAATCTCCAGAAAGGAGTGTATAACTGTTGATTTGAGAGATATTGTGGCACCTGAGTTTGTAGCAGGATACAACAACAACAACAACAAAAGAACAAGATTCTCAAGAAGAGAAAAGTGAGGCACATGAAAATGATGATTCAGAAGAGATCCCATGTAGGCCAATCATAGAGTTACGATGGTCAGACATAATCATCAAGAAACCAGTAAGATTTCTCCATCACTCAACTACATTATGCTCACATATAGAGGCATGCATGAATGTTATAAAGAAGCAATGTAAGTGAATGAATCGATTTAGTGGGAGCTTGCAATAAATGATGAGATGGACTCTTTGATTTCCAATCATACATGGGATTTAGGTGATTTTCCTAAGGAGAAAATGGTATTACAAAACTTGAAGGTGAAACTCTCAAAATAGTTTGTGATGAAAAACCTTGAAGAAGCAAGACAAATTCTTGGGATAAGAATTAGTAGAAGAACGGAGGGTCTAAAGTTATCACAAGAGGAGAATGTGAAGGAAGTCCTCAAGAGGTTTAATATGGATTACGCGAAGCCAGTAAGTACTCCTCTGGCAAGTCATTTTCGGTTATCCAAAGATCAGTCCCCGGTGACTGAATACGAGATGTAATATATGGATAGAGTTCCATATGCTTCTGCTATTGGCAGCATGATGTACGCGATTATATGTACAAGACCAAACATTGCACATGCAGTGGGAGTCGTTAGAAGGTTTATGAGTAATCCTGAAAAGGAACATTGAGAAGTTGTTAAGTGGATTTTAAGGTATTTGAAGGGAAATCCAAGTTTATTGCTATATTTCAAGAAGTCAGAGATTGGATTGCATGGATATGTTGATGCTGACAATGGAGGTTACATTGTTAGTAGGAAGAGTACGTTCGGCCATGTTTACACTTTTGGTAGTATTGCAATTTGATGGGTTTTAAAGTTACAGAAAATTGTAGTTCTATCAAGCTATGGAGCTGAGTACGTTACGGTGACAGAGGCAACAAAGGAGATAATTTACAGTCATTTTATAAGAGTTAGGTCATGACCAAGAGAAAAGTGTGTTACTGTGACAGTAAGAATTTCATTGACTTGGCAAATAATCTTGTTTACCATGCTCGGATGAAACACGATCTCGGTATCATTTCATCAGATCGGCTTAAGAAGATGAAGTGTTAGTGCTTGAGAAGATCTCAAGAAGTAAGAACCCATCAGACATGTTAACAAAGATCGTGTTGTATGATAAGCTGAAGTTATGTCTAACCTCAATTGGTTTGTTACTGAAGACATGTTACATTGATCAAGGTGTGAAGACAGATTGAAATCAGTCTTTAATAAAATGTCCTTGCACAGTGCCACATAATTCAACAAGGTGACTAGAACTGTGATTTGGACAGTGAGGGAGGTGGAGAAGTAAAATTAAAAAGAGTTTCTTCTCATGTCAACAAATGTGGCAAATGTTGTTTAACAACATCTCCACAATTTTCCTATAAATACCTAGACAAGGAGAGTCTCATAATTCATCCCAAAATCCAAAAACAAAAAGAATAATAGAGAGATAAGAAAGAAAAGAAAAGAAAAAAAATAAATAAATAAATTGTAAAAAAACTTAGTA
Organism: Orychophragmus violaceus; assembly: GCA_030180135.1. NCBI lineage: Eukaryota > Viridiplantae > Streptophyta > Magnoliopsida > Brassicales > Brassicaceae > Orychophragmus > Orychophragmus violaceus. The sequence goes on along the minus strand of CM058236.1, from coordinate 58,238,904 downwards.
TAATTTCTTGAGTGTATTCGAATGTTAGGTGTGAGTTGAGAATGTTGTAATTTTCTGGTTATTAATATAAATATTTGTAATAGATACATAAACGTACACAAAATTTAGCTGAACTCCGTTAACAAATTGTGTGCATTTTCTTCGGTCTCATATATCTTGTTTTTGAGAAATTTAAGATTATATCCTAGCGCTTTGATTATGACAATGAATAAAAGAGAGAAGAAAATGAGAAGAGAAATGAAAACAAATTAGAGTTTGTCCTATTAATTTAAGAAAAATGATTTGAGGGCAATGATGGATTTTTATATTTCATGTTAAAAATTTAACGTAGTTCTAATGATTTTGTTTAACAAGTAACATTTTTTTCAAATCGGTGCCAAACTTTTATCGTTAATGTTTGTATTTACAAAATAATTAGAATAGTGTAACAATTTTTTGACCTACTATTTGAAACTTTTTTGAGTTATCCAAAAGGTCTATTAGGAATATAGTGTCTTAAGAAGATAAAGGACTTATGGTATAAATGGTAGTCACTTTTATGAATATTCTGAATGGGAGGAATTTTAAAAAATGGAATACATATAAATGGGATAATAGAAGTTATGGAATAAAATGAATGGAATGAATAATTGTAGAGAAATGTTTTTGTAATACAAATGGTAACTTTTTAAAGGAATAATATGGAATGTAAAAAAAGTTTAATTAAACTAAATAATAATAATTAGATATAAATATATTAATAAATATCATAAAATTAAATAACAATAGATTATCAAAAAATTGAATCACAATTTTAACATCTTAACTAAACACACCTTTAAAATGGATAAACATCAAATTAAGTAAAATATTAACATTTTCTTTTGATTTTCTTTTTTTTTCTTCTAGATATTGATTTGCATTGTTTTATAGTTTAAATAAAGTTGAATATTAATAATGCTAAGAAGTTTACAAAAACTTATAGAAGCATATAATTAAGTACGAGACAATAATCAATTTTTTTTTTGTTTATGTCTGCCGTGAAAAAACTATTTTCCAACCTATTTACTATATTATTTTATTTGTATCCCATTGATTCCTTTCTATTCCTCTACCTTTTTTATTATGAATGAGTTTTAACATGATTCATAATTTATTCCACCTATTCCACATGTATTTGTGGAATCAAAAATAATTTATATTTCACATAACTGGTAATATTTTTGTGTAATTCACATGAATGACCAATTCCACAACATTCCATTCAGAAAATCAGCAATCCAGTTGCACCCTTAAACGAACTCCAAAACATAAGAGCAAGTGCAATGGAGGTTGTTAACTAGTTCTTAGCTCAGTATTCAAGGCTAATTCTAAAAAAAAAAATGAAAAACAAGAATTAAGTTAACAACCGAGTTGTTATATTAGAGGTTTTAGGACTCGGTTTAAGACACGTGGCTAGTTCGAATAGGCTGTTTTTAGCGTGTTTTTGGAGCAAACCTTCTGCCTCCACCAGAGTCTTTCCTCTCATCGCGTTTTTGACTTTGATTTTTGTCATTTGCGAATCCAACAGAAAAAAAAACCCTAGTTTCTTCTGGAGGCAATTTTGTGGCGATAGTGAGAAGGGTGACTTTTGGTGTGAATTCGAGCTGAGAATCGTGTTCTACAACTTCAATCAGGTATGTCTCGACAGTGTTTGTGCATTTTATGGTCCGGTTGCATCAGAATCCCCAAATCGATTTAGGTTTAGGGTTCGTATCGCCTCCAAAATTAGGGTTATGCGTTTTTTTAGTTGATTTTGCCACATTTAGGCTTCGATTGCCCGTATAGAACCCACAGGGGCGTTCGATTTAGGGTTTACACAAAGATTCCCAAATCGATTAGGGTTTTGTGTTCACGGGTTTGATTTAGGGATTCGATTTAACTTGTGCTGTGTGTAACTCGCTTTAGGGTTCAGATATAGCTCGTTGTTAGTTTATGAGTTAAGGTTTTAAGTCTTTTTCTGTTTATTTGTTGTTCTCTGCAACGATTGCTCTTCAAGCAGTAGTTCACACTGCTTGGAATCTATGATAATATTGTTCTTGAGTAATTATTGCACACTGGTCATGAAGAAATGAATGAAATGCACATTCTAATTGGTTTGTTATCTCTTGCAGATGACTGATCTATACAGGAGGGAGATGACGAAGTTGAAGGCATACTATGATATGCTCGGTTATGTTGCTGATGCTGAATACGACATTCCCACACAATGCCCATGCGGTGGGAGCATTGTGGATGAGGTGTGTGAAAATGAAGGCTTCGACACTATGCCAGGGAAGAGATTCTTCACCTGCAACCACTTCAAGGTACGTCTGACTAACACTTGGTGTTACAAATATATTTATTAAACTCTGTCTTTGATTAACTAAGCCATGTTTTTCATTGGTAGGATGATGGGTTGGATTTCCGTCAACCATGGGTATTAGGAGTCCAGGAAGAGATAGGGAGGCTGACTAAACGTGTTGAGGAGGCTGAGAAGATAAATTGGCAGGTGCATGACATTAAGAGGGAGAATGAAAAACTTAAGGTAAATTCCCTGATTTGTTATCTTCATTTTCAGAGAATTATTAGGCGATGAAGAGAAAGTTGTTGGTTTCCCTAGGATCCTGGGTCTAGGTGATTGAATCCAAGAACTGACCTCGTGATTACCTGGAGATTGGCAGCGGAAATTGGAGCAGGTAAACGAGATCTAGAGCGCCTCAATCGCTGCGCCTCTATCGTAGTCCACACGCACACAAGCTGGAATCCGCCGGGATGCTAGTACCGGTGATCGGATCTCCTGTGGATTTTGAGTTTCTGTGTCTCTGCTTTCTCTCTTAGAAGCAACACCAACGGCTCGATCTTTTTAGGTCGTGTAACCTAGCTCCTATAAATAGGCCCACGGTTTACAAAACCGTAACTTCAGTTTCGGTTTCGACCTTGTGTCGATCGTTGCACCCCTTGCATCGATCGACACACCTCTTAAAACTCAATTCAATGTGTATCCAATACACATCGATCGGATCATATGCCAATGATCAATCCCATACAAAGTGTATCCAGCTTGCTTAGGTGTGTGACCCTGTAGGTTCACACGATACTAGAAATGAGTCACAACTCATTTGTCATAAGAGGTTTCTAGCAAAACATTACGACTACCCAATATCACATGAATTGTCCGATCTCGACAATACAACTATCTTTAGAGTAAGTATAATGTGATTTCAGGACATAATCCCAACAATCTCCCACTTGTACTGGAATCATCTATTCCCATAATCCCTTTGTCGCTACATCTCGATATGGCATAAGGCAAGAAATTGTGTCATCCTTATTATAGCCAACATCATGTTCATCGAATTCCTGATCTATACTGATATAACAAACGACTGACAATCACCTCGTTTGAGCACGGCCATGCATTTTCTCAGTATCAAATCTTCAATGGGCCCTGAGATATTTATCTCCCGTTATACATGAGGGACAAATCCCATCTTGTTCCATCCCTGTTTCTACACATACTTCATGATACGCATGAGCAATGCCGTTATAGCCGCCAGTTACGGAACGGCGTTTGACAAGGTCAAAACGCACCAATTCATATGCTAGAAAGCATGATGAACTCAGGTCTAAGGACTATACTCTATAGTCGCAATGAGTAACTCTCATGACACAGATATAACTATCCTGTAGAGTTCTCATTAGTGGGTCATGTCCGATCATATGTTCACCAACATATATCTATGTGACTGACTGTGATATTCATATCATTGACTCCATGAAACTTAGTCAACAGTCACCTCACAATCTAGTCTCTCGCGGTTGTCAGTGTCCCACTTTGACAATCTCGACTAGGGACAATCATAATTTATGTCATCCTTTTACTTATAGGGTTTCATGATCAAATCCTCAACTTGATGACCTATAAAATGACCATAAAATACTTTTGGGACTATTATTTAATTATCCAATAATTAAATAATACCGATGTCAGTTTTAACTTACATTAACACTACCAAAGCATGTCTATGTAAAGTTTACAACATAACTAAAATAACTCCCACTGGAATCAAGATCATCTCTTCAGATATCTTATACCTACAGCACTCAGAATAAATTCCGTGCTTAGGTTGTGGGAGAGAGTGCGGTGTTATTGCTTGAAACGATTTCAACAAACCACACCGCCATTCAGATAAAAGCACTATTCTGCGGTCCACTGCTTGGAGCCTGTCCAACAGATAGCACCGCCATTCAGACAGAGAGACATAACCAGGTGGGAACCGGGAATCGTCTTTGTCCGTCTAACTACTTTCAACTGGTTCGTCACTTCTTTAGTTCACCACGAACCTATCCTAAGTGTTTCTCAAACACTTGGGATATTTCTGGTAACTGTTCAGTGACTATTATCGGAACATATTGGTATTTTCTCGCCATCCTATATGCGTAAGCTGCATCTAGACGAGCGCAAAATATGGCATTCATGATGGATTCTATTGCAGCAGCATTAGCAATCACACTCATTAATATTAGTTCAGCCAGTGTTCAAAACACTTCATCTTGCTAATATTATTGCCATAAGACCTTTGGTATGAAGCCATTCTTGGAATCAAGCACATTTGAACTGTCTAATACCTTATTACCATAAGGTTTTTGACACGATCCAATTAGCCTTTCTGATCCATTCCAATGGATCCTTATTCCAAGAACTTTTATGGCCTTCTCCCATGTCCATCGTTAAACCTGACTTCCGACCCAAATCTTGACAAGACTTTAGTGTCAGAACGTCGTTTATGAGATTAAGTATGTTATCAACATACAGTGTGAGAATTGCAATTACGCTCCCACTAGTCTTCTTGTAAACGCATGGTTTCAATTCTTCCTGATCAAGTCAAAACTTTTGACCACATTATCAGAATGTTGATTTCAACTCCAAGATGTTTGCTTCAATCCAGAGATGGATCGGTGAAGCTAACATGCATACCCAGCCAATTTTCGGAGTTGGGGCTCACCATCACTTCTTTGAATTTCGCATGCACGTCACCTTTAAATGATCAACAGATCACGACAATCGGCTACGAGAAATCACTCTCGAGTTAGTGACGGATCCTTTCGGATCTGCGATTTTCAGGCTCCACAGGTGTAGATCCTACAGCACTTTGTAGATCTCACCGCTGCTCTCCCTCAACAGGTCGAGCAGCCTCATGTGTTTATCGAATTTCTTCGATGTGTACTGTTACTCCCACTGTTCCTTTGAGAAAGTATTATCTTTCTCAAAAGATACAGTTCTGGACAACAGAAGTACTAAGCCTTGGTTTCCCTAGGACAACCAGCGAGGTAGAACTCATCATATTTGGGTTCAAGTTTGTTTATTGACTACTGTCTTACACAAACCTTGCAATCCCAATTAATCAGAAAAACAAATTTGGAAATCACCCAATCCACATCCAATGTGGTGTTCTTCACTGATTCTGATAGAAACCCTTTTCTGCGCAAAGACAGACATTTTAGAACGTATTCTTAAATAATTATAGAAGATTCATGTGACTCATCATTAATCGGATCATATCTAATAAGATCTGATTCATTCTTTCAGATGATCACCCAATTCTTGACTCAAGTATCTTCCTCCGCGATTCTATCGAGGATCTTAATACTTCTGTCAAATTGGTTCTATACTTCATCTTGGAACTCCTCAATGGATTCCTGCTCGTGTCTCATCTTGATGAACACAGTCATACTTATTAATGCCATCAATAAGGTAATGAAGTACAGAAGATTTCCTCTGGCACTCATGCTCATTGGGCCGCATACATCAGTATGTGTAAGGCCCAATAAGCCTCTGGCCCGTTTCTTTTAGCTCTGCTAAAAGGGGCCTTAGTCATTTGGCCTAGTGAGCAGAATTCATATCTCAAATGATTAATAATCAAATGAGTCCAAAACTATGGAGCTTCTGAATCCGCTTCACCTTGTGTGGAAAAATGACTATGCTAAGGAAAAATCGACTTCAAGTCATCAGACTTAAAGTGTTTGGTATTTATGTTATGTGTACAAGCGTACATTGGTTCAAGATATAAAACCCATTCCAAATGGGGTGCTACCATAGAATATTTCATTAAGATCTAAAGAACAAAGCTTGTTTTTTATCAAAATGAAAAACATCCAAATTCTTACAAGAAAATGAAAGACATTTCTGCAAAAGGCAGATACATAGTAGCAATTACTTAATTTCTAAAACCAAGTATGAAAGGATCCTACAAGTGGAGAATCTCTACGGCTCATGCAGCAACCATTGCTTCATACCAGACACGCAGTTCCACTTGTCCTTTCTTCAACGTTCTACTGTCGCTTAGGTCCTGCATATTTCAAAATATCAGTACCACAACTAGTATCCAATACTTACGTAGACTTGAATTAATAACACAATACCTGAAGAAGAAGTACCATACATCTCCTTCATCTCTTGTGAATCTTCCAAGAATTTAATGCAATCTCTCCTACAATGCCCTGACTCATCGCAGTAAAAGCATTTTCTAACACCAGATGGGCCTGACTTGGGTTTATAAGATGACACAGGCTTATCCTGATTCCAAATCTGGACGGCCCTGCCTCTACCCTTGCCAACACAAGATTTCTCAAATCTTTTACCCTTTATGACGTCTTGCTCTGCTGTTTTGAGCATGCCATGCAGCTCAGTTAACGTCTTCGTCAAGCCTTTCTTGATATAGTTCTTAATGAACTTATCATAGCTTGACGGCAGTGACTGCAGAATGATGTCAGTAGCCAACTCTAAGCTGACAGGACATTCCAGTCTCCCCAGGTTATCAATGTAACCCATCAGTTTAATGACATGAGGACTTACTGGAGCATCCTCTGGTAGCTTGCACTCAGTTAGAGACTTCACCATCTGGAATCTCTCAACTCGTGCCAGATCCTGGAACTTCAGTTTCAGGCTGGTGATCATCTCTATTGGCGACTCCATGTTCTCGTATTGACTCTTCAAGTCCGAGTTCATGGTGGCCAACATCAGACCACGCACATCTACCACATCAATATAATGCTTATTCCAAGCATTATATACTGCATGCGAGCGATTGGTCTCAAGCCTTTCTGGAAGAGCCTTTTCAAGGACATAGTCCTTGCTCTCCTGCTTGAGAATGAATCTCAGATTCCGATACCAATCCAGGAAGTTGGATCCATTTAACTTGTCCTTCTCAAGGACGGATCGCAACGAGAAAGTATTCATAGACATAAGCTGAAATCCAAGAAAAAAAAACAAAGATTTAGTTATGTATATGATGAGAAATCTTATCTAATAAGAGAACTCGCATTATATTCAAACAATGTTTCCTCTATGAATACAATGATCCAAGATCCATACTTCACCAAAATCTGAGTGGGCGACTCGCCATTACCCAAACTTTAGTTATCTAGGTAAGCAATTCATTGTTAATTGTACTCAGTACAACTCTTGGTTGTGGATGAGATAAACTATGTCTAATCCACTCTGATGTCTCCGGGCCCAGAACTTCTGATAGCCCAGTCAAGTAAAACCAATCTTTTCTGTCTTATGATCACTGACAGTTTCACTGCAAGTCTGTCAATGACCACCTGCCTTACTCATGTAGCAGTGGATACCAAGGACTCCAAGACTATCCAACAAACGACACGAGTTTTGACAGTAGACAAAATTGGGCAAGACATCAAGGTTACTTGATATTTAGTTGAGGAAACTAAACTCTGAAAGGTTAGCAAATCAATCTATTAGGTCATGTAATTGTTGATGTCAAGCACCGCAAGTCCATCAACATAACTACCTGCCTTTCTCACGTAATTGTGGACACCAAGCTCTTGGCTAGACCATCACACAACGAAATGAGTCTTGACAGTTGACCATATTGAAGCTAAGCTTTGATCAAGATTTAGGTCTAGTTTGGTTTCTGCAAATTCAAGGTTCAACAACCAGAATTTCGAATACTGTGTCGATCGACGTAGACTCTGTCTGTCGATCGACACCACCAAACAAAACCGTACTTCAATAACCGGTTAATCCAATTAACCCGGTTCATTGAACCGGTCATGTCGATCGACACAACCCATGTGTGACGGTCGACATATACCTAAATCGAAGACAATTTTGATAACCGGTTCAATCCAATTGAACCGACTTATCAGATCAAACTGATCTTAACCCAATTGGTTTATTTTAATTGCGATAATCAGTTCAATCCAATTGAACTAATTCATCCAATTTAAACCGATCTGTTCGGACTTAACCAAGCATGATAACCGGTTCAATCCAATTGAACCGATTAACCAATCGCAAGGCATGTGTCGACCAACACTAAACCTGTGCCGATCGATACAGTTGGGTATCAGGGAATTTTAATCGAATTAAACCGACATAACCATGCGAGATAACCGGTTCAATCCAATTGAACCGATCTATCCTTTCGCACAGCCTGTGTCGATCGATGCACCCAGTGTGTCGATCGATACAGTGCGATTTCTAAATCGAAACCCATTCTTTAATTAGGCGAATTTGCGGTGCATCGATCGACACAAACTTGTGTCGATCGACGCTATGCGAAAAACACAATTTCTTTGGCATTTCGCGCTGCATCGATCGGTGCACATCGATGCACACAGTGCACCGATCGATGCTGTGCGAAAACCCTAAATCAGTTCTGTCGTTTTCGCGTTGCAACGATCGACACACCCAGTGCATCGATCAATGCTGTGCGAAAACACAGTTCTTCGTTTTCGATAACTAACAAATCCGAGATTCTTATTAACAAAACGAATCCTAGCTAGCATCAATTCAATTAAAAACCATTCTAATCGAATTCTAGGCTACTGATTCAATCTATTAAACCCACAGGCTCTGATACCACTGTTGGTTTCCCTAGGATCCTGGGTCTAGGTGATTGAATCCAAAAACTGACCTCGTGATTACCTGGAGATTGGCAGCAGAAATTGGAGCAGGTAAACGAGATCTAGAGCGCCTCAATCGCTGCGCCTCTATCGTAGTCCACACGCACACAAGCTGGAATCCGCCGGGATGCTAGTACCGGTGATCGGATCTCCTGTGGATTTTGAGTTTCTGTGTCTCTGCTTTCTCTCTGAGAAGCAACACCAACGGCTCGATCTTTTTAGGTCGTGTAACCTAGCTCCTATAAATAGGCCCACGGTTTACAAAACCGTAACTTCAGTTTCGGTTTCGACCTTGTGTTGATCGTTGCACCCCTTGCATCGATCGACACACCTCTTAAAACTCAATTCAATGTGTATCCAATACACATCGATCGGATCATATGCCAATGATCAATCCCATACAAAGTGTATCCAGCTTGCTTAGGTGTGTGACCCTGTAGGTTCACACGATACTAGAAATGAGTCACAACTCATTTGTCATAAGCGGTTTCTAGCAAAACATTACGACTACCCAATATCACATGAATTGTCCGATCTCGACAATACAACTATCTTTAGAGTAAGTACAATGTGATTTCAGGACATAATCCCAACAAAAGTTGTTTGTATTGAACAACCAAATCATTGTTAATCTTTGCAGGCGGAGGTGGTGCTCCTAACCAGGCGAGTGATTGTGCTTGAGAAGGTATCACTCGAGGCAGCAGATTCAGCAGACTCAACCTGATAAATGTGAGTTCAAAATCTTTGTGTCTGCTTTTTTTTTTGTTAGTTGAGTGTAATAAATTGATTGTCTATTTTATTTCTACATTGATTGCTTACAGCGGATTTTAAATCTTCACTGCCGTAATATGATTTGATGTTTTTACAATAAGTAGTTAGAGAAAGTAGATACTACTTGCTCCATTGCAATCTCAGTAGGTGTTATTAAGGAGTAATTCTGAGTGATTTTTGGTTGGTGATTGATATCAATGCCGTAAATATGATTTGATGTTTTTACAAAAAGTAGTTAGAGAAAGTAGATACTAGTAAATATGATTGTATGTTTGTTTGGTGAATGCTATTAATGATATCTCGTAATTGTTCTCTTAATTGAGCAACTTCAGTACTTAAACACCATATACCTATTAAATCTCAGAAAACCAAAGCCCTAAACACCATAAAACTAAAACTACCTCAGAAAACCATTACCAAAAACCAAAAATGAATCCAGATCCATTTTCCTTAGGTTGTCCTGGGTATCTTAACCTTTTATCCAGTCAATCAAGTCAACATATAGACCTAACTGGTGGGTGTAGCCAAGTCTATGATGAAGTGAGTACTAAGGAGAGGACTATAGAGAGGAGGAAGTGGTCTCCAAAGGAAGACGTAGTCCTTATCAGTGCTTGGCTTAACACCAGTGAAGACCCAATAGTAGGGAATGAGCAAAAGGCTGGCACCTTTTAGAAGAGGATCCAAGAATACTACAATGCAAGTTCTCTCTTGGCTGGAGCAGCTCCTAGAGAGTTGAGTCATTGCAAGCAAAGGTGGAGTAGGCTCAATGATCTTGTTTGCAAATTCGTTGGCTCCTATGAGGCTGCAATGAAGGAGCAATCAAGTGGGCATAACGAGAACGACCTGATGAAGACAGCCCTTGACATATTCTACAATGATTATGGAGTCAAATTTACGCTTGAGCATGCGTGGAGAGAGCTGAGGCATGATCAGAAATGGACCTCCACGGTCCTTGGTAAAGATGGGGCAAAAGACAAAAGTAAAAATGATGGGGAGGCCGAGGGATCAGAGGCAGGCACTGAGGAGAGGCCTCCTGGTGTGAAAGCTTTTAAAGCTTTGAAGCGAAAGAGAAATGGGAAGGAGGCAGAGGCATAGACTATGAAGAACATTATGGAAATGAAAAAGGAGCTCAACAAACAGAAATTGTTGGACAGACTCCTAACCCAAAAAGAGCCACTTTCTGACATAGAAGTAGCTTTGAAAAACAAATTGATTCAAGAAATGTTGTGAATTTGTGAGTGGTAGTTGTCTCTGTGTTTTTAACTGTCTTTTACTTGTCTGTTTAACTTGTGTGTTGCGATAGCTTATGGTCATATTAAGTGTCTCACTGTGTGCTCCTGTTTGAGTGTGAATTGTGGGTCATTTTGGAGACAGTCACGAGAAAGTGTTTAACATTTTTTGTTATTTTGTGTTTCAGATGCTGGTGAAAGGACATGTGACTGGGCAATTCACACGTCGTCGTTCATCTCTCTCTCTATCACGGGCCTTTGGACTTTGCTTATTTCTCTCTATCACAGAATTTTGTAATTTTCTCTACTTTGTGTTTTGGTGTTGTATTTATAAGCTCGGCTTATATGGTTGTATGAACTCAGTGTTTAACTTTCTGTCCATCAACTTTGAAACTTGATATGCTTTCTTGATCTCTCAGTTTCTTTCTCTGCCTTCCACCTTTTCATCTTTACTAAAACAATTTGAAACACTCGGACCTCTTAAACCTTCTTCTCTTAAAAGCCAGTCCACTTATTGTCATCAAATAACCGTCGAGGACAACAAGTCAAATATGTCTTCATCGTCATCAAGTGAAGGATTTGAGGAAGGTTTTGAAGAAATGTACGAACGACATTTTGAAGAATTTTATGACGCAAGGCATGAGGATCAAGGAAAAAAGCAGAGGAAACGAATATATATATTGAAAGACAACGCGAGCAAGGACACATGCGTTTATGGGGCGATTATTTTAGTGAAGAGCCAACATACCCGCCTCGGTACTTTAGACGCCGTTTCCGAATGAACAAGGCCTTGTTTATGCATATTGTTGATCGCCTCTCCAGTGAAATCCCATTCTTTCAACACAGAAGAGATGCAGTCGGAAGGTTCGGGCTATCTGGTCTACAAAAGTGTACCGCAGCTATTCGTATGTTGGCTTACGGTAATGCGGCTGACGCGGCTGACGAATATCTTCGCCTTGGAGCAAGTACTGCACTTTCTTGTTTGGAAAATTTCACTGAAGGAATAATACAGTTGTTTGGAGACGAATATCTAAGAAGACCCACACCATATGATCTTCAACGACTACTCGACATTGGAGAGAAACGCGGGTTTTCGGGAATGATAGGAAGCATCGATTGTATGCATTGGGAGTGGAAAAATTGTCCAACGGCATGGAAAGGACTGTACACACGTGGTTCAGGAAAACCGACAATCGTCTTAGAGGCTGTGGCATCATATGATCTTTGGATATGGCATGTATTCTTTGGACCTCCAGGTACCTTAAACGACATTAATGTTCTTGATCGTTCACCTGTTTTCGATGACATATTATAAGGTCGAGCTCCAAAAGTAAATTACAATGTCAACGGCCACAACTACCGTATGGCGTACTACCTCACCGACGGTATTTATCCAAAATGGGCCACGTTTATCCAATCTATCCCCCTTCCTCAAGGTCCTAAAGCAGAGTTATTTGCTGAACGTCAAGAAGCCGCCCAAAAAGATGTCGAGCGTGCTTTTGGAGTTTTGCAGGCTAGATTTGTGATTGTTAAAAGACCGGCTCTTATTTGGGATAAGGCAAAAATCGGGAAGATTATGAGAGCCTGTATCATACTGCACAATATGATAGTCGAAGACGAACGAGATGGACACACTCAGTATGATATATCTGACTTCGTAGACGGAGAATCCAGCAGAAATTCACAGGTGGATTACTCGTTCTTTACAGACATGCATTCGAACTTCGGTAATATGCTTGGCATTCGGAATCAAATTCGAGATCAGCAAATACATCATCGACTGAAGACTGATCTAATTGAAAACATTTGGCAAAAATTTGATCAACATGATTAATAATTATTGTATGTTTAAGTTAAAATTAAAATAAATAAAAAATTAATAAAATAATGTTAAGAAACCAAGTTAGAATTCACCATTGAAGGAGTTTTTTGTAATCAAATTCTTAACTTTACTTACATCAATAAAGTATTACTATTATAATCTTAAGAACCTTTGTGCAAGGATTACCATTGCACTTGCTCTAAGACATTTGATGTAACCACATGGCATTGCATTGCCTCGACCCACGAGCATCCAGTGCCTTTTTTGTTCACATGCCAAAGAAAAGTTCGATCATCCTTTATCCTCGTGAATTTATTTTCTCTCTATAATTACTTTTCTGGTCGAACCCATATTATTTCATCACATCATCAATTAATTCATATCCGGACGGGACCAATTATTATATTACTATAAGCAAATTAAGTGAACAGATTAATCAAAATCTATCTCTCTATATGATTATTTCTAGGCCTGGGCATTCGGGTATTCGGTTCGGTTCCGGGTAGGAACCATTCGGTTCCGGGTATTTCGGTTCTATAGATTTAGGATCCAATGGGTACTTTACAATTTTCGGTTCGGTTCCGGTTCGGTTCTTGTCGGTTCCGGTTCGGTTCGGTTCCATCATTTTAGGAACCGTAAAATACCCGAAATTTTCGGTTCTTAAACGGTTCCGGGTATTTGGAACCTTAATAACATTTTTTTACCCGAAATCAACAAAAAATACCCGTAATCAACAAAAAAATATCTGAAATCAACAAAAAAACTCCGAAATTTATGTTAATTCAACAAATCATTAACCAAAAAAATAAAAAGGTCTATGATTCAATGTGAATTACATAACGTAAACATAAATTTCATGGATCTAACAATATTTTTATATGATTCTTTATGTGGATGTTGATACCATGGGTAATATTTTACTAAGCCTTATATAAATTCGGTTCTTCGGTTCCATGTTTCGGTTCTCGGTTCGGTTCCGGTTCCTACCCGATACCCACGGTTCCTCAACTCAGGATCCAATGGATATTTTAGGTGGAACCAAATAAAAAATTTCGGTTCCGGTTATCGGTTCTTCGGTTCCGGTTCTTCGGTTCCGGTTTTTATGCCCAGGCCTAATTATTTCCATGGCACATGAGATGATATGATTACAAATATAGTCATTACCGCAGCAAAAAAAAAAAAAAAAAACGTTCGTAAAGAAAGACTGAAAAAGAGTGCTTAAGTATATATGTTCATCTATCTTTAATATTCTATATATCAAGTTGATTTTTTTTTTACTACTTAATTAACAAATAGGATCTTTTATAGTTAGGGGTTCTTTTGTTGTGTAACTCTGAGGAATAATTCGAGAAATTTTGTATCTTCTCGTCTTTAATGGAAAAAGTTTGCATGAGTGGGTGAGAGAGAGAGAGAGAGAGAGAGAGAGAGAGAGAGAGAGAGAGAGAGAGAGAGAGAGAGAGAGAGAGAGAGAGAGAGAGAGAGAGAGAGAGAGAGAGAGAGAGAGAGGAGAGAGAGAGAGAGAGAGAGAGAGAGAGAGAGAGAGAGAGAGAGAGGAGAGAGAGAGAGAGAGAGAGAGAGAGAGAGAGAGAGAGAGAGAGAGAGAGAGGAACTTAAAGATTGTTGTCTCTTTCACAAGTTTCTCCTTTGTGTGTTCATCTTTGTCCCACTAGCTACTTCTAAAATTATTTTTACCCCTTTTTTTGTAAAACTGTTGTTAATTACATTAAAAAAGATAAACATTATAAAACAGTAACTATGTTAGAAAATAATAATTTACACGATACAATAGGATTTTTACGTAAGATTAAAGTGCTATGCCTTTTGCTTTCTCTAGAAGTGGGGGTTTGGATATCATGTTGGATTCAGTTTATTCCAAATTCGGATCAGATATCCAAAATTAAAAAAAGAAAATCAAAGAAAAAATTACAAATATATTAAAATATCTAAAAATATTTGAATTATCTTAAAACACCGTAAAAACTACTTATAGTATTCGAAAATATTCAAAAATGCTACAAAATATCTGAATTAACCCAAACCACAATATAAACAACAGTTTTTACAAATGGGGGTAAAAATATTCACAGGAATCTAAATTACCTAAAGTTAGATAAAAATGTTACTTGTTTTTCAACTTTGGTTTTTATTCGGATTACCCTTATATTTAAAATACCTAAACTTAAGCTTCATCGGCATATTTTCTAGACCAAAATCTGAGCCCTAGTTTCAGGCTCAGGTATTTTTTTTGTCCTGTAAGTTCCTCATTTTGTTATTTGATCCAGGACCACAGATCTCACTATTTGGTACTAAATTAAATAATATGATGAAGAAACGCAAAAAAACTACTGATGTGTCCAAAGCCAAAAATTGTGAGATATAAAGAACGAAATAGCACGTAAAAATTGGAAAGGGGCAAAAGAAGTGAGATACTAAACAAAATGAAAGATTCGATATTATTCTAGATTTTTCTGTTTTGATAGACCAACTTATGTAATCTATATAAGCATGTCAAACTCGTCGAATAAAAGAATCCAATTTTTCGAGAGAGTTTCTAGCTTTAAAACCGATTTAAGCAAATAACTCTTCGACGACCTAAAAACACATCAGCCGTTTTGTTTTCTCTCGGAATCTAGTTTGAAAACCCTAATTTCATTCTTTTTCACCGAGTCGAAAAACTCTTCTTTAAGAATCTCTCAAGAAACCCTAAATTCTTTTTATCTTCGGATAGACCGAATTACGAAATCAACACCCAAAACAAAAAAAGTTGTGAGATACTAAAGAACGAAATAGCAAGTAAAAATTGGAAAGGGGCAAAAGAACTGAACTCGTGAACTGACATATTTTACAAAAAGCGCACACAGAAACAAAGCCTCCCTCGCATAAGCCCACTTTTTACACTTCACATTTTCGTTATTTCTTTGAAGTTTTTAATACTAAATCCCTTGATAAATTAATCTTCATACACTATAAATAGTTGGATACAAAAGGTTCTCTAACTTCTCCACTTTCGTCTTCTCCTCATAACTATCCTAAATCCTTTTTTTTGTTTCTTCTTCACTTTTTCTTTCAGGCGTCAGCATGGCATCTGCAGCCGATAAAGGCAATGGACTCGACCACATCAAGGATGAATCCGTTGATCTGGTATATATTGTATTCTTTGTTTTCTCTGGTATGTGTATGTATTCTTTAATATTTGACTCGACCAATTCCAAAACAATATAATTGTAACTAACTCGACCTCGTTTCATTCCATTCCCCTTCAATTTTTTCAAAACATGATTTGATTTCTATTGTGAGCCCAACACTCCCACTAGACCTCATATCATGCCTAGATTCGAATCCAATATAAAGACGATAGTAGCGATGTGCTACCATCACACGAGATATTTGCCTAGCTAGATAGAACTGTGTTTCTCTTCTCTTTTTTCTGCCAAGAAAACACTTTTTTACATCAAGAAAGTACAATCATGCCTTGTTACAAAAAGTACAATTTTTTTTTTACATAACCATATTAATTAAGTAATAAAATGTACATTTGGAAAAATAAAGTGTATGAACTTATGACATAGAAAGACACATATGCATGATGATACTCCGTTCCACTATGATCTGCCTTAATAAATAAGTCATAACTCATCACCGGTTGTGGTGGTCTAGTGGTAAATGCGGCGCTAGTAGCAACTCAACCACAATTCGATCAACCAGTGAGACGCGATGCTTTTGGCCTAACTAGTAGTAGCAATGGTTGGTCCTGGACTCCTGGATCTAGGATGGATTAAGACGGAAAGCCCGAATACATCGTAGTTAAACAAAAAAAATTCATGACTGATAAGTGGAGCTATGGTTTCCATTTGAACATGTATATTTTGCCCCCTACGAGTTGTCGAGTTAACATAAATGATGGGTACAGATTCGAATACCTATGGAGGAAGTTTTCGAAGAGCTGAAATGTACAAAACAAGGTCTTACATCAGATGAAGCTTCTTACCGTCTCGACCTCTTTGGTCCCAACAAGCTCGAAGAGAAGAAGGTAAGTCTCTTCTTAATTGTTCTCCGTTCAAATTAAAGAACAAAAAATAAACATTAATAATGAAACTCTTTTAACGTTGTGATTTGTCAGAAAAGAAAAATCTTAAAGTTCTTAGGGTTCATGTGGAACCCACTCTCGTGGGTGATGGAAGTGGCGGCTCTAATGGCTATCGCTTTGGCCAATGGAGGAGGACGCCCACCGGATTGGGAAGACTTTGTGGGGATAGTGTGTTTGCTATTTATCAACTCAACCATTAGCTTCATTGAGGAAAACAACGCCGGTAATGCTGCAGCCGCTCTCATGGCCGCTCTAGCCCCCAGAACAAAGGTTACACCAATTATACGTATTAACTTTATGATCGCAGTGAAATATTTTTGTTGGATATAGAAAGAGAAACGTAAATACAATTCGACAAAATAATTATAAAGCGTATGAACTTTTTTATAGTAGACAACTCATATTTTTTTTTTTCTTTTCTATTTGTATTTTCATCAGGTATACCAAAAAGCATGAAATTTAATGATTTAGAAAAAAACACAGAAAATATTGAATTTTAAAAGACAAAATTGTATTGTATTCATCAGAAAATATTATTCTTTCTTTGGTGTGAAATTTTATAAGGAAATCAAATTTTATATAAATTTTACTTTCACAAAAATCCTTAAATCTAATAAACCTTGAAAAAAATAATTAGATATATCATTCACCTGCACTATTTGCAAACACAATATAACTCATTTTTTTTTTTTCTATTCGCATTTCCATCAGTATATTAAAAAAGCATGAAATTTAGTGATTTTCTTTGTTTTAAAAATACACAGAAATTAATGAATTTTAAAAGACAAAATTGTATAATATTCATCAGAAATCTTGTTTTTTTGTGTGTGTGAAAATTTGTAAGGAAATCAAATTTTATATAAATTTCATTCTTACAAAATCAAATAAATCTGTTCAAAGTTTGAATTTTTATAATTAAATTTTCTATAAAATGTGTTATACATTTTTTAAATTTAATATTAATAATATAAAATAATTATTATATAAAATTATATTATCTATAACAAACAAATATATTAATATCTAAAATTGAATATAATAATAATATATTATAATAAAATAGTTTTATTTTCTGAATTATTTACTACCAAAATTTATATATAACTTCAAAATAAAATAAAAGCAAATATTTAAATTAATATAATAAATGTCAAAATTTCTAATTTAAATTAAAGTTAACATCTTTTCTGCTTTCCGTATCTATAAAGTTTATGCATTTGATTTTGTGTTAAAATTTTTGTTTTCCGAGAAGTTTATCATGTCAGTTTTAGTTTTTTTAAGATATTAGAGCACTGATTTTCTGGTTCTTTCTGACTTAATGTTTTTCTTTCTTACCCATATAGCTTTGATAGCCAGTTATTTTTGTTTTAGCATCTAGGTATAGTTATGTAACAAACACCATAGAAAACTCTTTCGACTCTTTCTCTTCTTTCCCTTTTCTCCGATCCAGATCTTTCAGAGGGAGATGTGGTTGATCGAGCTTAGCGGCGCTTGCTTTCTTTGGGAATTTCCGGTGAATCGGAGATTCGTGTTTATACCTGTCGTTTTGCTCCCAATCGAGACAGGTTTCATCTGTTTTGTTCTTTCCTTTCTTAATCTCTGATCGGTTTTGTTAGGACGCTTCTCTTTCGGATTTTCTTCTAATAAGTCCGATTTCATTTCTATGGTTGGATGTTTCTTTTCCGATATCGGAACTTACCGACTTCTTTGGTCTTTTCGGCTTTTGCCGGCGATCTCGCTCATTCTCTCTTTTCGTTTGCCGTTATCTCCTTGAGTTGGACCTGTTTCGCTTCCGATCGTCCGATTATCCGGGATTAATATCGTCTTTGTCTTACCGCTTTAGAGGACAAGCGCATGATGGACGTCGATGGGTTTCTTAATCCCATCAGCAAAGGCGCCTCCTTGGTTTCGGTTGTTTCCGACAGCGTTTTCGTGTCTCTTTTCTTTGGATGCAGGGGATCTCACGGTGGTTTCGGGATGCGTTGATCGGCGAATGGTCCCCAGTTCCTGCAAAGAGTCGGTCCAGTGCAGTTCTGCGGCGTCTCCTCCCCGCTTGCCGACTGTTTTCCGGCGGTGCTTGCTCCTCCGACGCGTGTACTTGCATGTTTTCCACCCGCGGAGCTTGACACGTGGAGACTTATCTTCTGGATAGGGCTTTTGTTGGACTTTGTAGATTTGGATCGGTTTACTTTTTATTGGACTTCGGTCCATTTGTAACACTTTAAGGCCTTGGTCCGTAAATGGTTGACAAAAAAAAAATGTAACAAACACTCTTAAAAGAAAACTCAAGTCAACATATAGTAAATGATGTATACACAAACTGCACACTAATCTACCACTTTTGGTATGAGTGAAGGTTCTAAGAGATTGTCGATGGAGCGACCAAGAGGCATCGATTCTCGTTCCCGGAGATGTAATCAGCGTCAAGCTCGGCGATATCGTTCCCGCCGACGCACGTTTACTCGACGGCGATCCTCTCAAGATCGATCAATCATCTCTCACCGGTGAATCAATTCCCATCACCAAACATTCCGGCGATGAAATCTTCTCCGGCTCAACCTGCAAACAAGGCGAGATTGAAGCCATCGTCATCGCCACCGGAGTTCACACATTCTTCGGCAAAGCTGCTCATCTTGTCGACAGCACAAACCAAGTCGGACATTTTCAGAAAGTCCTTACCTCGATTGGGAATTTCTGCATCTGCTCGATTGCCCTAGGAATAATCATCGAGCTCCTCGTGATGTATCCGATTCAACGCCGTAAGTATCGAGACGGAATCAATAATCTTCTCGTTTTGTTGATTGGTGGGATTCCTATAGCTATGCCTACTGTGTTATCTGTTACGATGGCGATTGGATCTCATAGATTGTCTCTACAAGGAGCTATCACTAAGAGGATGACTGCAATCGAAGAAATGGCGGCTATGGATGTTCTCTGTAGCGATAAAACTGGAACTCTCACGCTGAACAAGCTTACTGTTGATAGAAACTTAGTGGAGGTTTATGCCAAAGGTGTTGATAAAGAACATGTTATCCTTTTGGCTGCGAGAGCCTCGAGGACTGAGAATCAAGATGCAATTGATGCAGCCATTGTTGGAATGCTTGCTGATCCAAAAGAGGCTCGAGCTGGTGTTCGTGAGATTCATTTCCTTCCTTTTAACCCGGTCGATAAGAGAACCGCTTTGACGTATGTTGACTCTGATGGAAATTGGCACCGAGCTAGCAAAGGAGCTCCAGAGCAGGTATCGATGTACCGAGCTTTGAGATGTTGCTCAAGTTACAAGAATGCTTGCTGATGATATTTCTTTGACTTTGTTAACAGATACTGAACCTCTGCAGTTGCAAGGAAGATGTTAAGAGGAAAGCTCATGGAGCGATTGATAAGTTTGCTGAGCGTGGACTGCGATCGTTGGCTGTTGCAAGACAGGTTTTTGCTCTCGGTTATTATGAACTCCCTTGATGGTATAATTTCGAGAAGTTCTTGTCTCATTGTGTCTTCGTTGTGTTTCATATGGATTTTATTTGGTGCAGGAAGTTCCTGAGAAGAAGAAAGATGCTTCTGGTGGTCCATGGCAACTTGTAGGTCTTTTACCTCTATTTGATCCTCCGAGGCATGATAGTGCCGAGACAATCAGGAGGGCTTTATGCCTCGGTATTAATGTTAAGATGATAACCGGTAATAATCACACAATTCTTTTGTTTTGATTCTTGTGTCTCTCTGCACTTTGTTTTTCTTGAAACTATGCTTGTCCTTCTCGTTGAAACAGGAGACCAGCTTGCGATTGGGAAAGAAACAGCTCGCAGGCTTGGAATGGGTACAAACATGTATCCATCTTCTGCACTTCTTGGACAAGACAAAGATTCTTCCTTGGGTGCACTTCCTGTTGATGAACTTATCGAGAAGGCTGATGGATTTTCAGAAGTCTTTCCAGGTATATACACTTTAACAGAAGGCTATATCATTAACCACACATTCTAATACATGTCCAGATTCTTATTGATGCTCCTGTGCACGGAAAATCGCAGAGCATAAGTATGAGATTGTTAGTAGGTTGCAACAAAGGAACCATATATGTGGTATGACTGGAGATGATGTGAATGATGCCCCGGCTCTCAAGAAGGCAGATATTGGTATAGCTGTTGCTGGCGCTACTGATGCTGCGAGAGGCGCTTCTGATATTGTTCTCACAGAACCTGGATTGAGCGTTATCATCAGTGCAGTACTCACCAGTAGAGCCATATTTCAAAGAATGAAAAACTACACTGTGAGTTAAAACCTCTTCATCAAAATTTTACGTCCATTCACCGACTCACTAATTCCAATATTGGCATCGTATTTCTGTGTAGATTTATGCGGTTTCAATCACAATACGTATTGTGGTTAGTGTACTTAGTAGATCTCACGAGATTTTCATTTGGTAGTAATGGTTCAATCCTAATCTAAAGATATTGCAATGTCTGCAGTTTGGCTTCATGTTCATTGCTCTCCTATGGGAGTTCGATTTCGCCCCTTTCATGGTCCTGATCATAGCAATCTTAAACGATGGTGAGGTTACGCTATAGAGTATTAACTATATTTAATAGTGAACAGTCGATAAAACTAACAAAAGCATTGCAACTTGTAGGAACAATTATGACAATATCAAAGGACAGAATGAAGCCATCTCCACAACCAGATAGCTGGAAACTCATAGAAATATTCTCGACCGGCGTCGTGTTTGGAGGCTACCAGGCCTTGATGACTATCATTTTTTTCTGGGCGATGAAAGACACTGATATTTTCTCGGTATGTACTCTTATTCTCTTATGCTTCTCTTGGCCAGTTCAAAAAGCTAACTCTTTTGGGGGTTATGTAGAACACATTTGGTGTGAGACCATTGAGCCAACGTCCTGAACAAATGATGGCTGCTCTGTATCTACAAGTTAGCATCATAAGTCAGGCTCTCATCTTCGTCACCAGGTCCCGTAGCTGGTCCTACGTCGAACGCCCCAGTCTTCTCTTACTTTGTGCATTTGTCATAGCCCAACTGGTATATACATATATATACGAAATGCTTCCCCTCGAACTCTTTCACAACGACATAACAAGAATGTCATATCGGTTTATACACTCTCAGGTGGCAACATTCATAGCGGTTTATGCGAACTGGAGTTTTGCGCGGGTAGAAGGAGCTGGTTGGGGATGGGCTGGAGTGATCTGGCTATACAGTCTGGTAACATACATCCCTCTCGACTTACTCAAGTTTGCGATTCGCTACATTTTGAGTGGCAGAGCTTGGTTAAACCTTCTTGACAACAAGGTATCGATACCAATACCACAAAACCATCACATGAATCCAAGAGGAACCAGTGAAAATGTTGCTTCTTATATGATGGTTTCTATGTCTTAAAACAAAAACCAGACTGCCTTTACGACGAAGAAAGACTATGGTAAAGAAGAAAGAGAAGCTCAATGGGCTGCAGCTCAAAGAACCCTCCATGGACTTCAACCACCAGAAACAAACAACATCTTCAATGAAAAGAACTGTTACAGTGAACTCTCTGAGATCGCTGAACAGGCCAGACGCCGAGCTGAGGTTGCCAGGTAAAAACTAAATCATTCCAATTTTTTGTTGTTGCTTTTGGGTTGTTCCACAAAATTTTGCTAAATAATGATGAGATGTGGGTTTGATGATAACTGCAGGCTGAGAGAGCTAAACACATTAAAAGGACAAGTAGAGTCAGTGGTTAAGCTTAAAGGACTTGACATTGACACGATTCAGCAACATTACACAGTCTAAGTTAGATTGCGAAACCAAATTAACCTACTTTGGTTAGATTTTAAGGCTGTTCTTAGTTTAAAAACAAAAGCAAAGTTGTGTAGCTATATAAACTTACGTCCTTTAATTGTCGACGATCATATACTTGTGTTTAGCTCCATGCCTTTTTCATTTGTACTATTGAGTTGTTAGTTGCACCTGCTTAGTGCTTACTTCTTTGTTTATGGAAATTCTAAAATATGTAATTTCTTTTCATCGAGCATAGTAAATTCGATAAAAGTGAATCACTAGCAACTTCTAATATAAAAGGTCTATGGATGGATTGATAAGGTCTTGTAAGGTCTTGTAAGGTCTTAAGCCTTTTAGGAAATTAAAATCATAGAAACCTGAATGACTGATACAACAAATCCCAAAAACTAAAATAAAGCAAAGTTTATTCAACATTTTATGAAAGCCATCAGTTACTTAACATAATTAAGAAGTTTCCCATTGGAATTTTGATTGCAATTTTTAATTCATGCAAATGGATGATCTTTTTGGGGTCAAATTTAAATAAAAAGCCAATGGATGATATTTATTGATAAGTTTTACATGGTTACTGCAATTGGATCAAATATATATGGGTCAACAATTTGATAACAAATTCACAATTATCCAAAATAATATATATAATATAATATTAAAAGAAATTTTCACATTTTACTGATAAATAAGATAGGAATTTACCCGACAAGATTCACACAATTGGGAAACTAAAATCTGGTATATAAAACTTAGATTTGGGGCACTTTTGTTCTTTGTGACATTAAAGTAGATTGGATGTTTATGTTAAAAAAGAAGAAGCAGATCGGTTGTTGGGCTGAACAGTTGAAGACTCTCTCGCAAGTACATCAGTGTCCTTTTTTGACCAACAAATTAGATTAATATAGGAGTAGCTCATTACAAAGCGTTAGATAAGTAAGACTTTGCGCTGCAGAGTCTGCAGATCCATAGGGATCTTGGAATGAAAAAAACAAAACATAAGGTGAAGGAAGAAATCAACAACTCAATGTCAGAGAGAACTCCGAAGAGTTCCGCCGGCTTGAAGTTCAAGTTGATAGCTTTTTCAAGCTTCTGGGAATTTGTGAAGAGGTAGATTTTGTGGATGTCAAGCTCAGGAGTTTGAGTAAGAGCCGCTCTAATGGCTAGGGCCTCCGCCATCTGAGGAGAAGATACATGGCGCTGACTTTGTGTTCTTCGAATTGAATTTGCAGGTAGCTGATTATGGTTCTGGAAGTGCCAAGCTAAACCTGCCATTCGGTTGTCCTTCTTCCACGAAGCATCGGTGTGACATAAAGTAATACCTTTTGAGATTGACGGTAGACTTTGGGCAATGGATCGCGTTGATTGCGAGCTGGGCAGGAGGGATTGGGCATCTTGCCATTCCTTGGCCATTGCAATCGCCGATGAAATTAGCTGGCGCGGAGATGAGAGCCTGTTATAAAAAAATCAGAGAGTTTCTTGCCTTCCATAAAGCCCAACATATCCATGGAACCAGGGCAGTTGAAACTCCAATTGGTGGGAGATTTCGGGCTTCTTGGCCTGATCTCAGCGCGTCCAGTACAGAGCTTGCATCGGTCGGGAGAAAATTTTGGAGTCATCGGGGTCAGCATCCAGACTTAACGAGCAAAAGAACATGACAAGAAGAGGTGCGACGTTGTCTCCCCCTCCCCACATCTTTTGCATTCCGTGTTGATGAGAACACCTCTGGTTCGGAGATTGCCGCCGGTAGGTATGGCATTCTCTAAAACTTTCCAAAGGAACAATTTAAGCTTAGGGGAGGTAGGATCTGACCAGATAGTCTTATGCCAGTCGATGTTGTCGTGAGTTTGGTGAGTTTGGGTAGCCGGTCGTAGAAGCTCGACAGCTGCGTGATAGCCATATTTTGTGGTATAGGTTCCGGATCCTTCTAGGTACCACACAAAAGAATCCTCCATTCCTTTAACACTCGAACGTAAAAGCAGTATTTCTTCACATACTTGAGGTAGAAGGGCCTGGACCTTGGTCAAATTCCACGTACTGGTTCCCCTAGTAAGGAGATCAGAGACCATGAGATCATGATCTTGTTCACGCAGGGGTCCATTCAGGCAGGATTGAGTCGACGTCGAAATCCAGCTGTCCTTCCGGACCTTTATATTGTTACCGTTGCCAATTACCTTCCCGATATTACCTCGTAATAGATCTCTCCCCGCAATGATGCCCCGCCATCCATGTGAGGAAGAATAAGAAATATCGACCGAGAGGAAGTCTTTACGTTGACAATATTTTCCAGAGAGGATACGCGCTAGGCAGTCTGGTTTTGTCATGATACGCCAAGCAACTTTACCAAGAAGAGGCACGTTGAAAGAGTGAACATCTCGGAATCCAAGCCCACCCTCCCGTTTTGATCTTGTGAGCTTAACCCAAAAAAGCCAGCACATCTTTTTCTTCATGGGGCTGTCGTCCGACCATAATCTGGTGAGTGCCGATTAAATTCGTTTACACAAGCCCATCGGTAAGAGAAAACAAGACATGGAGTAGGTTGGGATGGCTCCCAAAACCGCCTTAATCATTGTCTTCTTTCCGGCTGCGGATAAGAATCTAGTTGACCAGCCAACATATTTGTTTTGTATACGATCCACAATGATGGTGAATAAGTCCTTCTTCTTTCTACCAAAATGCTCCGGGAGACCAAGGTACTTCCCCACGCCTCCCTCCTTTTCAATTCCTATGATTTGTTTAGCCCTTGACCGGACTTCCCGAGGAGTTTTTGAGGAGAAGGAGATAGAGGATTTAGATGCATTGATTGTTTGGCCCGATGTTGCTTCATATTGTTGT
Source organism: Orychophragmus violaceus (assembly GCA_030180135.1). Classification (NCBI taxonomy): domain Eukaryota; kingdom Viridiplantae; phylum Streptophyta; class Magnoliopsida; order Brassicales; family Brassicaceae; genus Orychophragmus; species Orychophragmus violaceus. Next base: position 58,213,453 of record CM058236.1, on the reverse strand, counting down.
AGAATCTGTTTGAGGGCTAGGAAGCATTGTGGAGAATACTTGATAAAAAAACATCGTATCGTCTCCGAAGAGGAGATGATTTAGCCATGGGCTCTGTCTAGCAACTTTGATACCCGTTAAAAGACCATCGTTATGTGCTTTTCTGAAGAGCCCAGAGAGAACTTCTCCACGGAGAATGAAGATATACGGAGATAGGGGGTCCCCCTATCGGATGCCCCTTTGGGGAGATACATGACCGAGAACTTAGTCCTTGATCAATTATGCATAAGAGACTGTTGAGATGCACTGCATCATCCATGTAATCCAAATGGGATGAAAGCCCAAACGATCCAGCACCTTAGATATGAAGCTCCACTCTAGCCTATCGTAGGCTTTGCTTATATCGGTTTTAACCGCCATAGAGCAAGTCTTCTTAGCTGTTGACATCTTGAGGTAGTGTAAGACTTCATGTGTGATCAACACATTATCAGAAATAGCTCTCCAGGAATAAAAGTGGACTGATTTTATGAGATAATGTCTTTTAGTATCGGTTTCAGCTGTAGTGACAAGATCTTGGATATAATCTTGTAAAACACATTGTATAAAGCAATAGGTCTATAATCCGACACTAGCTTGGGGCTTTGGATTTTGGGAATAAGACGAAAATGTGTCTTATTTGTAGAGCGGGGAAGCTCGCCTGAAATAAAGAAGTGTTGCACTTCACAGATGATAGCAGCCTTAACCGTATCCCAATTTGCTTGGAAAAAGCAAGTAGAGAAACCATCAGGTCCCAGAGCCTTGTTGGGATGAATAGCGAAAAGGACCTTCTTTATTTCCGAAGGTAATGGTATTGCAATGAGCAGATCATTGGTTTCTGGGGAGATACAGGGCGAGAGAGCTTTTTCAACAATATCAGTAGCATCCTCCAGAATTGATGTGAAGATGCGGTGGAAGTAGGAAGTAATCTCAGCAGCCATTTGATCTTCTTCAAAAAGAACATTCCCCGCTTGGTCTTCGAGCATTGAGAATCTATTACGCGCCTTACGTCCCTTAGCAACAACATGGAAGTAGCCCGTGTTTTTATCGCCTAGAGCAAGCCAAAGGAGTCGACTCCTTTGTCTCCAATAATCTTCTTCTGATTTGTAGGCTTTAAGGAGGGCAGAGTTTATGGAAGCTATAAGAGAATCATCAGAATCAGGACTTGTCATGGCTTTGTTAGGGACATTTTCAGACCATCGATGACTTTGCGGCTGTTTACATGATTTTCATGGCTCCATGAAACAATAGCCCTCCGACACTTTGATAGTCTCTGAGCTGCTGGTAGGTGAGCGACTTCTTCCCAGCATTCAGCAATGAGAGATTTAACCTCGGGATTGTCCTTGAAGCTTCTATCGTATCTGAAAATTTTAGCAGATTTCTTCTTCGTTGTATCAAAAACAGAGAAGAGTGGCCATTCATTAGATCCCTCAAAGGCCAAATAGTGGCAGCTCCCCGAAGGAAAGGCGTCGTATGATATATCATGGTTTTTAGGACTTTCAACCATGGTATATGTCTTTGTGATCAAGTCTTTTAGAGTCTTTTGGAGTCCTATTGTGTATGTTTACAGGTTTAAGTACGTTTGGAGTGGATTTGGACATTATGGCGCATTCTGGAGCTATTTGGAGCATTTGCCCGAGAGGAAGAGTTCACTGTCGATATCAGATGTTTGTGTCGATCGACACACACTGTGCATCGATCGACACACATGCGGATCAGGCAATTCTCGGCGGTTTAATGAAGATTTGTGGAATTTGCACAAACGTCCATAAGTTTCTCATAATTACAAAGAAGCCCCAACCGAGTTTAGATCATTATATTAGGGTTTTTAGCCACTTGTTTAGGCTACGCTTTGCTACACATTATTTTACTTTGAGAGTTAGGGGATGATCTTGTACTCGAGAGAGAGAAGAGATTTCGAACCCCAGTTTCTTATTTTATTTTATGCTATTTGGTTTTCTATTCATCATGTCTTTTGCTTCAATTGCCTGAGTAGTTTACCAGTTAGGTTTAGGGATTAACTATTCACAAAGAAATTTGGCTTATGAGAATTGTGAACGAAAGAACCTGAGATTAATGCTTGTTTAGAACTCTAGGATTCGCAACGAAAGTTGGCTTGCTAGGTTGTTAGACTTAGATACTATTCGCAACGAAAGTTGGTCTGTTATAATTCTGTGATTCTAGTTCTAGAACAGTTCTTAATTAGATCCCGATTGATTGATTAGCCTATGTTTCTGATTTCCTGAGAACTCCCTTGACCTGACGCTTTGCCTTCTTGCTTACAACCGTTTACTTTACTTTTTGCTCTGATTCACTGCTTTTTGAGTCTTCGATAGATTTGAACTTAGGGTTTAGACTAGGTTTTTTGTTTTTGTTTTTTGGTTACTGATTTTTCATTTTTCTTGCATTTCAGGTACGCCTAGAATCGCACTGCATCGATTGACACGGTCCTGAGTGTCGATCGACACACATTCGCGCTTAGCATCGATCGACGCTCTCCCTGCATCGATCGACACACCTGCGTGACCAGAACAGTTTATGACTGATCGCGACTTGAGGAGTAATCCGGATAAGGAGCTCGTGAATCTTGAACGTAAGAGCTTTCAAAGCTTGAGAGAGAGAACATGAAAGCCCATAAGCTAGTTAAGATGGCTAACGTCAATCGTGTGATCTTAATTCGAGATGCTGAAGGTGTTCTGAGAAATGCGGAGAACCATGTCTGCAATGAGCTTGGTAAGAAGCTCGATGGCGAAGGTAATGTTATTCCTGAGCCTGAGAGGCAGATCGTTCAACCTGATGGAGAAGCTCAAGGTGGACAAGGAAATCCACGAGATGAAGAGTCTCCTAGACCTCCTAATCCTCCTGCTAGGAGGACACTAGCTGATTACAATCGCCCAGATGAGTTCTATGCTAATAGATCTGCGATTGTGCCTCCTGCGTTTCCCACTACAAGAAATATGAGTATTGATAGCACTTGAGGATAACACGATTTTGCTAAATGCTGTTATAGAGATTGTATTGGGTGGACTACTCTATTACAACATTAAATCAATGCTATACCATTATTTTATTAAGCGGGAAGCCAAAATTATGTTTTGAAGCCTAATACCTACTATAAAAAAGTGGGCGCCAACACTTGGACAAAATTTACATATTTTGCGCCCAAATCCTTACATGTTTTAGAAAATAAAAATAAAAACTCAGTTAAGAACAAAAAATCGTCATCCTTTCTCGTTCAAAAAGAAAAAAAACCCTCATTCTCTCTCGTCCTTAATCCTCTATTTCAACACTGACTCCTCCTTCAAACCTAACCTAGCCTTCAATTGATCTTTCTGATTTCTCTTAATCCTACATCTCCGGCGAAATCAGCCTAGAAATTAAACTCATGTCTCTCATATGAGAAGAGAATTTCGGCTATGTGACGGCGACGGTCTGAGTAAAACCGGCATTTTCTGTAACTGGAATTTTGAGAAGAGATGCAATCGCTTCACTTTGAGGTGCCACGCCGTGGCTGAGAAGGAGGCTACTGACGAAGAAGGTTCGTTGCAAAGTTTGAGTATCATTTGCAACGAAAGATTTGATTTTGTTAATTTGTTAGAAGTTTCTATGATTTTTGTTTTGTTTTTGGTTTATTTGTCGAGTTCACTATCAAGCCTATATCTTTTAAATAGCTTAGGGCTTTACTTCGAGGGTGTGTGTTTCGTTAAACTTGGTGCTGCATTGTCTCTGAGCCACTGTTCTCGAATCTCCTTGTTCATGTCACATTTCGAAAATCAAATGTGGCGACGTCATGTCTAGTATAGAATGATTGTTCGTGAATGATTTCAAATGTACAAGTCACTGTTTTGGTGGGATACGCAGACTCAGTTCTGATGATTAATTTTGTCTTCCGAGTAAGAGTTTCCGGTAAACCAAAGTTTAGCATTGCTCTGTATTGCTTTGAGAATGATTGGTGTCCTAATAATATCTCTTATAACTTGTTTCATTCTCTAGGACGATCAAGGAAGTTGAGAGAAGTGTATGTTGAGTTTTGCAAGCGGTTTATCCTAAGGGGAAGTAAAGGGTTTGAATCAGCTTTGTTTTTGTGGGCGCTTCAATAGGTAGTTGAGAAGAAACTTAAGTGTAGGATGGATCAATTGATTTCAGAAGAACAAGATCTTGAAGCTGGTCTAGCTGATGTTACGCAAGAATCTACATCAGATATTTTTTCAGGCAATGGTGGGGTGTCGAATGAACGGCTGAACTTTGGCGTGTCTGAAAATATAGCTGGTGATCTAAACTATCCATTAATGGGAAACGAGAACCCAACGGAAACAAACACTCAAAGTTCAGATCTTTCCGAGAGAAAATGTGATATTGTAAAGTTCAAGAAGTCAAGAAAGGCTTCAAAGCCACCGAGACCTCCAAAAGGCCCTTCTTTTACTGAAAATGACCATAAAGTGATGAGGGAAATAGCAGAGCTCGCTATGAGAAAGCGTGCACGGATTGAAAGGATGAAAAATTCCTTGAGAAGAATTAAAGCAGCTAAGTCATCATCATCTTCATGCAGTAGCATCTGCTCAGTGATAGTAACTGTTCTATTCTTTGGCTTTCTAGTCTTTCAAGGTACCATTTTTTAGTATCTTACTGGAAGTTATAGCTTTATGAATCAATATTTGCTACTTTTAATCTTGAATTTGCGAAATTTGTTTGCTCAAGGCATGAACTTTGTTTCTGTTTGGATAAACAGAGTTTGCTCTGTTTCTATTGTACCAAAAATGTCTTAAACTCAACTATTTTTTTTGGTTCGTGCGGCAGGATTATCTGCAGGCAAGTTGACTATGAGTTCAGAGAGATCACCTGCGCCAATTGTTTCACCTAAAAACGAACTGATTTCAGTTCAGTTTTATAATGAGTTTGCTCCCGTTGAGCAAACCGATCCCAGTCCAACCACCTCGTATAGGTGAGGAGCAAACATTTTTTCTCTATATAGCTGATTCTTATTGTCATTCAATGAAGTTATACACAATGTTTCTAATGTTTCTCAATTAATCTGTGTGAGATTCAGATACACGAGGAAGCGAATTTCAGGTGCAGAAGAAGACTAAAGAGATGTCACCATCTTAGTTGGTGACCGTTTACTTGTTGCAAATGTAGGGGACGCTAGAGCTGTCATATGCAGAGGTGGCAATGGTAATTCTTGTTCAATTTTTATATATGTTTGATTTGGGTGGCCTATAATTAGAAGATGTTTCTAGGTGATAGCACTCTTGTACATGAACTTTGAAAAATGTGTCCTAAATACTACACCGTGTAGGAGGAAGTTGTGAATGTTAGTCGTGTTGTCTTTTCTGATACTTATATAATTCTTTTTCTCAAAGCTATCGTTGTATCCCGAGATCACAAGCCTGATCAAAGTGATGAGCGCCAACAAACTGAGGATGCGGGAGGCTTTTTCATGTGGGCTGGTAAGTAAGAAATCGTTTAATGGAACCTCTCTACTTGTTTGCTTGTATATCGTTATTGGCTTTGCATCATAATCTCCTTCCGTAGATATGAAAATTTATAATTTATCTTGTGTGAATAAACACAACTATTTATGTTACCTCATCATATGAGGCTCATACCCACACTAAAGAATAATTTTCTCTAGTGACTTCACCAATTCAGCCTTCGTTCACTCATGAACATATATGAAAATTTCAGGAGGAAAAACTTGATAGCTGTCTAAAAGCAAGACTATTATTTAGGCTAACTAAGCGGTCTTTTAGAAATTAGGTAGACAAAAATAAACTCAAAGAGACAGTTTCATGGAGACCTTAACTAGTTTTTGTGCCATTTCTTTTGTTAGAGCAGTTTTGATGGATCTTGACACCAACCAATTGCAGGTATTTTCAGAAGCTTACTCTCACATGGAGTCGTCTTTGGCAGGGTTAATCAAAGTGAATTTTCCTCGTGGAAAGCTATTGTTTGCTGGAGTTGTTTATGGAAGAAATATTTGGGGGAATGACACTACATACTCTTGAATCTGCAACTTGGTTCTGATTTTGTTATGTTGTTTGCATTAGTTATAATTTTGTAATATTTGCGTAAGATATATTGAGTTATTAATAAAAGTTCTAAAGTTTTAATCTATTTTTTATATAAATCAATACATCAACAATATACATATTAATCTTCAATTGAAAATAATATTTTATTTATATGAAAAACTAAAAATAAAATGAAATGATACACAATAGTTTAGGGTTTAGGGTATATATAGGGATGCAACCTTGTTCACTTTTTAATTGTTCTCCAGTGCCTTTTGTATTTTCTAGTTTCAGTTCATCTATTTTATAAATCGGATTGCTTCACCTTCATCTATACATACATCATCTTATGTCCATAATCTCTAACATGGACACAAAAGCATCAAGAAATACAAAACATTAATTCAAACCCTATATTTCATAAGTACTAAATTTCAAATTGTATATTATTAAACATAAACATCATATAATATACAAAACCAAATCAAACGCTTATAAGAAAATATAAAACTTTAACTCTATACTCTAAACACAACCTTAAACCCTAAACTTCTAAAGCCCTAAAAATAAACACTAAAAGTTTAAACATCAAATAATATAGCAAAATTTGACACTTATAAAAAATTTCCAAGTATAACAAATTTAACCTTAACTCTATAACCCAAACACAACCCTAAACCCTAAACTTCTAAACTTCTAATAATAAACACTAAAAATTTAAACATCTAATAATATAGCAAAAATTTAACACTTATAAAAAAAATTCAAGTATAACAAATTTAACCATAAGTCTAAACCCTAAATACAACCATAAACCCTTCACTTCTAAACCCCTAATAATAAAGACTAAAAATTTAAACATAAAATAATATAGCAAAAATTTAACACTTATAAAAAATTTAAGTATAACAAATTTAACTTAACTCTAAACCCTAATCACAACTCTAAACCCTAAACTTCTAAACCCCTAGTAATAAACACTAAAAATTTAAACATTAAATAATATAAAAAAAAATTTAACACATAAAAATTTCAAATATCAAAAATTTAATATTAACTTTATACCCTAAACACAATCATAAACACTAAACTTCTAAAACCATAATAATAATAAATTAAACATCAAATAATATAGCAAAATTTAACATTTTATAATAAAAAAATCAAGTTTTGAAACATCTTATTTAAAATTTAGAGCATTGTAGTATATGTTTAAGATTTAGGGTTTAGGGTATTGGAATATAGGGTTTAGAGTTTATAGTTAATCATAGTTTTTCTTATTTGTCTATGCTAAGAACATGAAATTAGAATAGGAAAAAATTAAAACATATAATTTTTTGTTTCATTAATAATATAAAAAATTATTTTGTAAAGTTATTTGAAAAAGAGAAGAAAATAAATAAATCTTTTGAATGGAGAAGTAAAAAACTATGTTTCAGAGCCCACATTTTTGCTTAAAAGTTTTTGTTTAGAGCCCAAATATTTGGTTTATCCCGGCAAAAAATTTACCTTCCGAAATCCCTAATCTCCTAAAAAGTGTCGAACTTCCCATTTCTTCAACCTGTTTCTTCTTCCTCGTTATCTCTTCGCAAACTATCGATTCTCTGCCAATATTTGAGAAATCAAACACAAATCACAAGCTTTCTCTGTTTTCACTTCCTCTCGTCTTCTTACCTCGTCATCTATCCTTATCTCTCAAAATCAAAGACAAATTTCTCACAAACCCTAAATCGATCCTTTCGATTACCGGCAAAAGAGGAAAGAAACCAAGAGTTGCGCCTGTTGCTGGAGGAAGAAGAAGAGGTCGAGGTCGAGGTCGAGGGCGAGGTGGTCGGTCGAACCCTTCTGGTGGACTCAGCTTCCTCCGGTCTTTTGCTTAATCAGATTCAGATTTGTTGGACTCAATATTTTCAGAATCTCTGGCTCTGTTCTCGTCGTATTTCATAGTTGGATGGTTATTGGCTGTTGATCTGCTTTTGTTCCGTTTCAGATTAAGAGAAGAGCGGTTGAGGAAGATTGCCTCTTCGTCCGCCACAATCCGGAGAGCAGTGCTCGAAGAACGATTGAAAAGGTAAAGTTCTGTTAGTACTTAGTTTCTATTTTGTAAATTTTTAGTATAACAAATAACATGTACATATACAACATAGTAGATGTAGTGCTCTCCACCTTGGATGCTCTCTTTACCCATCGCCGTGTATCCACCTAGGTAGCCACCGCTAATCTCTCACTCCCTATCTTTCTAAACTCTATCTCTTTATCCATCGCTGTGTATTCGATTTGGGTCTGCTCTTATTGTAGTGGCGAGATTTTTAGAGATGACATTTGTATTGAATGTAAAACTTGTCCTGCAAAGCTTAAGATTTTGTTGTTGTTGTGTAGACTGCTCAAGTAGAACACCATTTCTGAGGAATAATTTCAGTTTCTCTTTTCCTACGCGTTTTGTGAAGAAGCTCAAGTAGAAATCAGACTAAGATCAAAGAAACTTATTTGAATCTGGACATCATGTTTTGGCCTTACGTTATTGACTTTTTTCTTCATGACTAGAATGTTGTGGTTATGGATTTGGCGGATTCTTCCTGTGTGGGTCTTGATACCACTGAGTCCCGTCTCTCTTTTTTTTTCTGTTAAGATGATTTTCTAAGAACTGATCTGTTTTCTCTGCTCAAAGCTTTTTTTGTTCAATTACTGATGAGAAAAGTGCAGGCTATTGTAAATGTAGGAGGGGATCTTGTCAAACTCATTCCAGGTCGAGTTTCAACTAAGGTAGTTTATAACTTTCTGTACCGTTAGATAATGTAACTAGAGCATGTTTTCCTATATCTTTAAATCTCTGAAATTTAATGTGATGTCTCTAGGTTCATGATCTGTTAAGACTAACTATCCAATGAAATCGATGCACCGCACGACCGGTAGCATTTTTTCCCCTGTTTCCATCAACAAAGCTTAATTTTTACATTCTACAAACTGAAGCATTGACCTCGCAACACGCAGGAGCCTCTAGTAATCTCCATTGGTTCTATGTTCTGTTTGGTAACGACTCGCAGACGCTTCTATATCTCGTCGGGATACTTCGACAGCCATCACTTATCCGAAAATCCTCCATGGGTAAAGCTTCCTTCTAATGCTGTGGGATCATACTTGAGACATTACAACTATTAAGTTTCTGTTTTCAGTTGAACTTGTGTTTGTTCGTATACTTAGAGTATGTATTTCTTGTTTGTGGATGTTTATGTTTAAGTTGGAAAAAATTAATTGTTTGTAATTATATGTTTATAAATTCTAAATATATTTCTGCAATTATAATTGATTTTTAAATAATAATTTAAAACCAGAATTCAAAATATAATTATATAATAAAATTTTGTTAGCTCCAATTAATATTAAATATGGCAAAATATAAAAGTGTTCATAAGATATACAACAACCATAAAGATTGGTCATTATAAATAATAATACAGCAACAACAAAAATGCTAGGATAAAGTATAATACAACCCTAAAATATTGCCACCACAATATATATTATTGCACGAATAATATGTTGCATTAATTTATAAAATGGCGATAAACCAATGCTACTGAAAATTATATAATCACATCAAAATTAGCGCTATCGTAGACAGATATATGATAGCATGTCAAATTAGTGCTATCGTAGATGGCTGACCTAAGATGGCAGCGACAAACATAGCGTTTATGGAAACGCTACAATAGACATATGATAGCGTTTTCGTGGTGCTATCAATACCCATATTTCTTGTAGTGTCTGCGTGCTGACTTCGAGCTGAATGTTGGAATTGTGTCCAGTAATCTCGGTACTGTCTCTAGAAAGTAAGAGTATGTCAATGATCAGACATAAGTCATATAATACTGGGGGTCATGATGGCTTGCTAGAGTCCGCTCATGATCTATAAGTCTTGGACTTATTGCCTTTATTATATGATCCCATATGGGTCACACGCCTAAGCTAACAGGAAAATGTGTAGGAACGGTTTAGCAAAAGTACGGTAAAAGTGCTAGGCATTTACTGTACTTAGAGAGAATAAAACGGTTTAGGCACTGTGTGTCGATCGATACACAAGGGGTATCGGTCGACACAGTGCGCGAATGCCGTCTAGTTAATTGGTGTTTGGGCCAAATGGCCCAAACGGAATGAGACAAGTTTTATAAGGTAAAACTCGAGTTTCTGAACAATTAACCCTAACACTCCAGCCGAAAACTCTCTCTCTCTCTCTGCGCCGAGCTCCTTGTGGTCTAGCAGCCGTTTTCTGTGATCGCGTGTGTGAACCTTTGGAGGATTCATCCCTCGGTGTTTCTCTGATCTCAGACATACCATCTCTTTCCGCTGCAAACAGGTATAAGGTGAGATCATGATTTGTTTCTATTCTGAGAAGAACCTAGATCCGCATGTTTAGGTTGATATGAATCTAAGAATTGAATCAGGATCAACTAAACAATCCTTCAGTGGTATCAGAGCCATTGGTTCTGGTTTTTCTTGTTTAGATTCAATGTTTAGGATTGTTTTCTTGTTTAAAAGTGTTTTGAATCAACTACTGATAAGAGAAACCACTTAAGTAACAAGAATTGAAACCTAAACACACATAAAATTGCAGAAACCAAGCTATATGATTTGGTAGAATGCGATTTCAAGAGGTCTGTATCGACTGCGATCGCATGGATCGATCGATACGATCGCATGGATCGGTCGATACAGTCTATCGGCTAACCCTGTTAACGCGTGAAAGCATCGATCGATGCAGGATCGATGCTGGTTCGATATTGGTGCATCGACCGATGCGGTTGGTGCACATCGATCGACACGGTTAGGGTTTTGGCTCGGTTCAGTGCATGCATGAGAGCATCGATCGATACAGGATCGATGCACGATCGATGCAGGATCGATGCTGAGAGCATCGACCGATGTGGTTGATGGATCGATCGACACGGTTGGTTCATCGATCGACATGGTTGGTTTAAAGGCTCGGTTTAATTTTGATTAAAATTAATTCGTCCTGGTTTAATAAACAGATTTAATAATTTTATTAAGTCTGGTTAAACCGGGACAAGAAATCCAATGTCGAAAGAATTATTGGATTTAGTGCCTAAACCAGGATTTTCTAATTTGATTTGGTTGGACCAAATAAATTGAAAAAAAATCCGGTTTAGTATATAACCGGTTGACAATTGTGGTCATCGTAGTAATTAAAATTTGGTTAGACCAATTTTAATGAACCAGACCGGTTATGTCATTTAATTGGACAATTGGGTCATGTCTTGGACATGGACCAATTCTTGGGCCTCGGGCCAAGAAGTTAAAACAATTGGGCCAATTATTTGAGTCTTTCTTCAGATTAATTTAAAATTTATTTTATAAAATTATAAAGTCGATTTTAAATTAAAGTTTCCGAAATTTTGAAATTAGAAAGTTTCTTAATTTATAGAAGTTTCTAGATTTGCATGATTCGGATTTTAAGAAATTTCTAAAGTTAGAAAGTTTCCGGTTTTAGAAAGTTTCCAATTTTAGAAAGTTTCCAAAATTAGTAGGTTTTCTAAAATGGAAAGTTTCCCGAAATAGTAATCTTCTATTTTGGGAATGAATTTTTTAAATAAACCTACGAACCTCAAACAATATCAAGCGTTGGATGTCTTGTCCATTCTATGTCAGCTGTCGAAGCCCATTCAATTGTATTCATGGCCTTACAGTGTGAGGGTGTCTGCTTTTGCGTGGATAAGACGGTTTGTGATTCATAAATGTCATTGGGAGTCCCAGACATTAATGATTACATGACTGTATAGTCTGGTTTTCTTGACTGGGCCATCGGGAGTCCCGGGCCTTGAGACATCAGAGTGGATTGGGCCTCGGGCCCAGATTCACAACCAAGAGTTATATCACGGATATAATTAGCCGATATAGGGCTTACCGATATAAGCTAAGGTTTGGTGACGGCCAGTGGCCCACTTCAATCTTAGTTATATGTGGATCTTGGAATCATTATATTCTATTGAGGGTAACTTATGTTATTGAATATAATGCGTGATTAATCATATTAAATTTAATACGTGATTAATCATATTGAACATATTAACTAAAATCCTTTTATCTTAATTTTCAGTTATGACTAGCACAAACAATCAAAACACTTTCTCGATCCGGTCTGTCCTTAAGATGGACAAGCTGAACGGATCAAATTTCTTGACTTGGTCGCGGAACCTGAGGCTAGTCCTCAGACAGGAGAGAAAGGACTATGTCCTTGAGAGAGCTCTCCCCGTGAGGATCGGGTCCAATGCTTCTCATGCAGTATATAATGCTTGGAATAAGCATTATAATGATGCGGTAGATGTGCGTGGTCTGATATTGGCTACCATGGACTCAGACTTGCGGAAGCAATATGAGAACATGGAGTCGCCAATAGAGATGATCAGCAGCCTGAAATTGAAATTTCAGGAGCAGATAAGAGTGGAGAGATACCAGTTGGTTAAATCTCTCACTAGCTGCAAGCTACCAAATGATCATCCAGTGAGTCCTCATGTCAGTAAAATGATGGGTTACATTGATAACCTGAGGAAACTGGATTATCCAGTAAGCCAAGAATTGGCAACTGAGATCATTCTGCAGTCACTGCCGTCAAGCTATGATAAGTTCAGAAGGAACTATATCAAGAAAGGCTTAACGAAGACGCTGACTGAACTGCATGATATGCTCAAGACAGTTGAGCCAAACGTGAAGAGTACCCTGCACAATCTCATGAACGAGAAGGGTAGGTTTACTAAACCTAATGCTGACAAGGGTGAAGACAAAGTTGTCCAGATTTTGAATCATGGCAAGCGTGTGTCTTCTGAGCCCGAGTCAGATACCTCTTATGTTGGTAAGTGCTGCTACTGTAAGGAGACAGGGCATTGGAAGAGAAATTGCATTAAATTCATGGAAGATGATGAGGAATTGAAGTTGATGTATGAGACTACTTCCTCAGGTATTCATGTTATTACTTCAAGTTCTACCTTAAAGATATTGAATACTGGTTGTGGCACTGATATTTGTGATAATATGCAGAGCCTAAGCAACAGTAGAACGTCCTTAAAGGTATTGGATACTGGTTGAGGCACTGATATTTGTGATAATATGCAGAGCCTAAGCAACAGTAGAACGTTGAAGGAAGGGCAAGTGAAACTACATGTCTGGAAGGAGCTTGGGATGCTGCCTCAGCCGTAGGGTTTTCACTTATAGATCCCTTTTAGGCTTGGTTTTGTATTAAGTAATTGCTACAATGTACCTGCTTTAAGCAGAATTGTCTTTCATTTTCTTGTAAGAATTTGAATGTTTTTCATTTTGATAAAAGACAAGTTTTGTTCTTTTGATCTTAATGAAATATTAATTGTAGCACCCTATTCATGGAATGGGTTTTATATCTTAAACCAAAGAGTGCCTAAATATAACATAAATACCGAATTGGTTTAAATCTAATGAATTAAACCTGATTTTTCTTGGCATAAAAGTCTTGGTCACATAGAGTAAGTCGGATTCAGAAATCCCATAGTTAAGGACTGTTGGGCTCATTTGATAAGATATCTTATGAGACTTGAATTCTGTTTACTGGACCAAAAGGAAAAGGGCCTATCTTAGCCGAGCTAGAGAAAGGCCCAAAGGCTTATTGGACCTGGAACATACTGATGTATGTGGCCCAATGAGCAGTAATGCCAGAGAAAATTTCCTGTACTTCATTGTCTCTATTGATTACTTCAGTGAGTGTGACTGTGTTCATTTGATGAGACACAAGTCGGAATTCTTTGACATGGTCGAAAGAGTTCCAGAATGAAGTATAGGATCTGAGTGACAAAAGTATTAAGACTCTGGATTAAATCACGAGTGAGAATACTTAAGTCATTAATTGTGTGATCATCTTAATGAGTTTGAAATCGTTTCACAGCTCATTTCTCCTGAAAACCTGAAGGTGTTTCTGTGAGAAAGAATCAGATCTTATTAGAAATGATTAAAGATGAGTCACACGAATCTTCCATGATATTATTTAAGAATAACGCTCTAAAATATCTAAGTTTACGCTGAAATAGTTCCACAAATATCAGTTGAAAGACACCACGTTAATGTGGATTGGAATCGATCCAAATTTGTCTTTACTGAGTATTTGTAGTTGTGCTACTTCGCTGGTTGTCCTAGAGAAACTAAGGCTTGTTACTTTTACGTCCAATCTGTTTTCTAAGAAGAGAAGTTATTTTCCAAGAAGAACAGTGGGAGTAAAAGTATAACTCAAAGTTTTCTTAGGGAAACCAAGGCTCGGTACTTTTACGACCATTCTGTTTTCTAAGAAGGGAAATTACTTTCCAAGAAGAACAGTGGGAGTAAAAAGTATTTTTACGACCATTCTGTTTTCTAAGAAGGAAAGTTACTTTCCAAGAAGAACAGTGGGAGTAAAAGTACAACTCGAAGAAATTCGAGAAATACAGGAGGCTGCTTAACCTATTGAGGGAGAGCAGCGGAAGGATTTACAGATTTCTGTAGAATCTACACCTGTGGAGCCTGAAGTTCGCAGATATGAATGAATCAGTTACTAATCCGAGAGTGATTTCTCGTCATTAGTTGAACCTGATAATCATTGAAAGTTCGCATGATCTGATGATCATTGAAAGCGATGAATCTGCGAAATTCAAAGAAGCGAAAGTGAGCCCGGACTCCGAAAAAATTACATTTTATGTAAGTTAGCTTCATCGATCCATTCATGGATGGAAGCAAACATATCGGAGTTGGAATCTTCGTTCTGTTGAAGTAGTCAAGTTTTGACTTGAACAGGAACTAAGCGGAACTGTGTGTTTACTAATAGATTAGTGGGAGCGATATTGCATTTCTCAAAGTGTATGTCGATGACATACTGATTATCGGATATAACGTCCCAACGCTGTAGTCGGTAAAGGACTAGCTTGGGAGTTGGTTTAATGATTGACATGGGTAAAGCCACGTAGTTCTTGGATTTTGGATCTAAAGATAGAGATCCAAAAGAGCTGGTAGTACAAAGTCAGGATTCTTAAATTGACAAAGTCCTACACATTTTGAGCAATCCAAGAAGGGTTTTATGCCAATGTCACATGGCATTAAGTTAAGCAAGATACAGTATCCTACGATAACTGCTGAGCTTAAATGCATGGATAAGATTCCATATGCGTCGGCAATTGGATCTATCATGTATGCCATGAAACGTACTTGTTTGATGTTGTTTTAATGTTAAGCGAGACAAGTAAAGACCAGTCAAATCCAGCAAAGAATCACTGGATTGCCGTAAAGAATGTCCTAAAGTATTTGAGGAATACTAAGGATAAATTCTTGAGTTACGGAGAAAGTGAGGTGCTACAAGTCGGTAGAGTCTGAAAGGCAAGTTTCCAATAGACAAAGATGATTTCCGATCACAGTCCGGTTATATCTTGTGTCTATCTGGCGGTGCAAGGCACTGTTGCTGACTCCATGACTTAAGCTGAACATTTCGCAGCTTGGGAAGTCGCGAAAGAGGTTGTTTGGAAAGAAGAGTTCGTCACTGAACTTGATGTGATTTACAGCACAGATGAGACTAGCTGCACATCAGAGGTCCAAACACCTTGAGGATAGGTATAACCTATTCCGTGAGATAAATGACAGAGATGTTAAGTAGATCAGCAAGTTTCAACGAATGAGAACGTTGCTAATCTATTAACGAAGCCACTCCTTAGGCCTAAGCACGAGTCGCGGACTGTTGCTGTAGGATAAGTGAAATTAAGATAAAGTCTCAATTTCAGTGGGAGTTATTAAAGGGCTTTATTTAGTTATTGGATATGTTCTTGAAATAACATTTAAGATGTTTAATGAAATTATTATTTCAAGATTATTTTAACTGTGATGAAATAATCGTTCCAAAGTGATATAAACCATTTTATAGGTCATCGAAGTAAATGACTTGATCTTGAGTCATCGAAGTCATTTAGCTTGATCATGAGACCCTATATTTGATAGATGTTTATATCATCCCGTCCCTAGTCGAAGGTTGTTGGAATTGGAACACCAACAACCGTGTGAGACTGGATTGGTACGTGACTTATGACAAAGTCTCAGTGTGTCATAGATGCGCGGCATCAAAGTCAGTACATAGGTGTATGTTTGGGAACATACGACCGGACAAGACCCGCTTATAAGAACTCTTCAGGATATTTATATCTGTGTCATAAGAGATTCTTACTACGACTATAGAGTATAGTCCTTAGACCTGAGTTCGCATGCATGTGACTGCACATGGACTGATGCACTTTGATCATTGTCTAACGCTATCGTTCTGCGATAGTTATAAGGACCTTGTTTGGGTACATTATGAAATGAATAGTTTACAGTGATGGAACAAGACGGAATTTGTCCCTCCAATATAAATGGAGTGAATATCTCTAGGCCAATCGGAGATTTGAATACTGGAAAATGCATGGCCATGCTCAAACGGACTGTCCCGAGTCGTTTGGATTGTCAGTATCAAATCAGAGTCCGATGAACAAGATTAGGCTTTATAAGGATGACACCAATCTTGCCTTATGACTAATCGAGATATTGTGACAAAAGGATTATGAATACAGAGATTCCAGTACAAGTGGGAGATTGTTGGAATTGTGTCCAGTAATCTCGGTACTGTCTCTAGAAAGTAAGAGTATGTCAATGATCAGACATAAGTCATATAATACTGGGGGTCATGATGGCTTGCTAGAGTCCGCTCATGATCTATAAGTCTTGGACTTATTGCCTTTATTATATGATCCCATATGGGTCACACGCCTAAGCTAACAGGAAAATGTGTAGGAACGGTTTAGCAGAAGTACGGTAAAAGTGCTAGGCATTTACTGTACTTAGAGAGAATAAAACGGTTTAGGCACTGTGTGTCGATCGATACACAAGGGGTATCGGTCGACACAGTGCGCGAATGCCGTCTAGTTAATTGGTGTTTGGGCCAAATGGCCCAAACGGAATGAGACAAGTTTTATAAGGTAAAACTCGAGTTTCTGAACAATTAACCCTAACACTCCAGCCGACAACTCTCTCTCTCTCTGCGCCGAGCTCCTTGTGGTCTAGCAGCCGTTTTCTGTGATCGCGTGTGTGAACCTTTGGAGGATTCATCCCTCGGTGTTTCTCTGATCTCAGACATACCATCTCTTTCCGCTGCAAACAGGTATAAGGTGAGATCATGATTTGTTTCTATTCTGAGAAGAACCTAGATCCGCATGTTTAGGTTGATATGAATCTAAGAATTGAATCAGGATCAACTAAACAATCCTTCACTGAAGACCTAGTACTACACACTAGTAGGACAGCGTGTTTTCAGCGGATCTCCACATGAGCATCCTATGGACCACATAGAGCACTTTTAGTCTATTGTCACTGGGATGAAGCACAATGGAGTGACCTATGACTACTTACACTGCAATCTTTTTCCTCACTCTCTTGTAAGAGAAACTGCTGATTGGCTAAGTCAGATTCCACCTGGGACTTTGATTACTTGGAATGCAGTAAAGGAGAAGTTTATGCGACACTTTTATGATGATGCTCGGTCCGATCAGCTTAGACAGGATCTCTTGACATTCAAGCAAGGATCTACAGAGCCTTTTAAGGCAGCCTGGGTGAGATTCAAGAGGTACTAGAGAGATTGCCCTCATCATGGTTTCTCTGAGGTGCAGTTGTTGTGTATCTTCTTCAGAGGAGTTTATTTGTGGTATCAGATGGCTTTAGATGCTGCAAGTACTGGAAACTTCTACACTAAATCTCCAGAAGAAGCCAATGAACTTATTGATAACCTGGTGACCAGCAATAGTGTCAAGAATGCTGATTTAGAGAGACAAAAATCTGGTGGCAAAGTTGATAGCTCACAGATAGCTGAGATGAACAAGACGATTGATTTTGTCCATAGCATCTTACTTGGTAAGAAAGTGGATGTCCAGGAGATTGAGGATGTTAATTACATAGCTGGAGCTGGTTATCAAGGTCAGAGGTATGGGAATCAGCAAGGACATGCTTCAGGTTTCACACCAAAGTCTGCATTTCAGAGACCTTTCCAGCAGAACAACACATTTACTAGAGATTATGGTTCTTCATCATATCAGCCTGTTCCTCCTAAAAATGAGCAGAATGATAAGATGATGGGACTTTTGGAACAACTCTTGGAAGGACAGCAGAAGAGTACAGTGGACTTCAATGGAAAGATAGATGCTCTGTACCTTGATCTCAATGGGAAGATAGAAGCTATAACACTACAAGAAATCTTAACATTGATAGCAGTATAGGATAGCACGAAATTCAAATCTGCTATAGTAGATGAATTTGGTTTTTCGATTTGTATATCATAGCATTAATAAAACGCTAAGATATGATTTCAGTGACCGGGAAACAAAATTAGCTAATTCCGCCAATAATTGGGCCCAAAATCAGCTAGCGCCAATACTTAGAAATTTTTCCTCTCACCCAAAAACACTGTCGAAGCTTAATCCCTAGCTCCTCTCTTTCCCTCTTTCTCACTCGTAACTCTCATACAGCTCTCGATTCTCTCCATCGATCCGTCGTAGCTAGCCGCAACCAGAAACACTTTCACCTTCCACGATTTGAACTTTCGTCGCCGGCGTCGTTCTTCAAATCAGGTTGCATTGTCCGTTTTACCGAAGTTCTGTCTCTTTTTCTTACAGTCAATTTCGTCTTTGTTCTCTAAATATCTTTCACAGAGTTACAAAATCAGTCCATTTAAGTCGGTTATTGTGGGTTCTAGGATCTGTTTGCATGTATCTGTTAGGACCAATTTCTACTTAAAAATCATGTCTTAGCGTTTTGCATGCATCTGTGATTCACCATTTCTTGATATAGAGAAGAAATAAAGTCTGGATTTTGAGTTTATATGTCATATGAAAGCAAGCTCTAACAGTTTGTTTCGGTTTTGTTTGTGACTCGATTAAAGTTTTTGCTTTCATGTATTTCATTACATATACTAATTCGGTTTTCATGTGTGCAGGTTCTAGCTAGTGACTGCTCTATTATCGACTTCCAACTTCCACTTCATCTCATATACAAAACAGGTTTGTCCCATCTATCCATTTTTTCCATTTAAAGATGTCTTTAACTTATCTTTTTTGATGTCCTATATCATAAGTGTTTTCTGTTTAACTAGGCTTGCTTAGTAAACTCTTCACTGTGTTCATTGTTGATTAAGTTTTTTGTTGTTTAGTTGTCGACATTGAGATTTGTTTATCTGATAATGACTAATAAGCTGTGTTGAATTGCTTTTGAGACAGTGTTATAAATATGTAATATCCTGTTTATGTTGTACTGGTTTATAACTGATTTTTATATCCGATAATGATTATGAAACTGTGATGATTTTCTTTTGAGACAGTTGTTTTAATGTGTAATATCATGTTTATGTGATAATGATTCAAAAGTGATTTGTTTATGTGATAATGATTATCAACAGCTGTCTAAATCTGTAATATCATGCATATGCGATTGAATGATTGTCTGTGTGTTTTTGTAAACTGTGATGAACTGCTTCTGAGATTGAATTCTTCTCCTGAAGGATTTTAAATATTTGATAATATGCTTATGATTTTGAATTCTTCTCCTGAAAGATTCAAATAACATTATTACAAATAATGTTGGAGAAGGCTTGGGTTCATCTATACAGGTATTAAATCCACTAATTTAGGTTAGGTTTCAGTTGGGGTTTGGTGTCTTAAAGTTTTTCCTTCCTTTTTTTCCCATTCAACTAAAGAGCTGATCCTGGATACGAGAGTGGTGCTTGGAACTTCGTACAGGCTGTGTCTTCAGAGTCTGGAAAATTGATTGTTTGTCCTTGCGTAGACTGTCGTAATGTAGATCACCACTCAAGCACTGATGTAGTTGCTCATCTAGTAACTAGAGGACTGGATGAGACTTACAAGCTGTGTAAGGAATGGTACCATCACGAAGATGTGAGAAGAGGATCTGAAGCTGAAAGCAAATCTCATCAATGAAATGATGAGATTCATGAGTTGTACAGAGCGTCTCAGTATTCAGATGAAGTGTTGGCTGGCAAATATGACTTATGTGAGATTGCGGAAGGAGAAGACATGAGTGAAGATGATTTCCTTGCAAAGTTAGCTGAAGCAGAAACACCATTATATCTGAGTTGTGCAAACCACAGCAAGCTATCAGCCATTGTGTCATTATTGAGAATTAAGACACAAAATGGATGGTCTGATAAGAGCTTCAACGATCTGCTAGAAGCATTACCAAAGATGTTACATGAAGAGAATGTGCTTTATACCTCCCTGTACGATGTGAAGAAATTCTTAAAGTCTTTTGATATGGGTTATGAGAAGATTCATGCATGTGTGAATGACTGCTGCCTGTTCAGAAAGAGCTACAAAAAGCTTGAAAGTTGTCCAAAATGCAAAGCTTCTAGGTGGAAGACTAACATGCAGACGGGTGAGTTAAAGAAAGGTGTTCCACAAAAAGTGTTGAGATACTTTCCTATAATCCCAAGGCTGAAGAGAATGTATAGGTCTGAGGAAATGGCCAAGTACTTGAGGTGGCATTTCAGTAACAAGAGCAACTATGGGAAACTCCGTCATCCAGTAGATTATGTGACATGGGATCAAATGAATTACAAGTATCCTGAATTTGCTGCTGAAGAAAGGAACATAAGGCTAGGACTCTCAACTGATGGATTTAATCCTTTCAACATGAAGAACAGTAGGTACAGTTGTTGGCCTGTCTTGCTGGTTAACTACAATTTGCCTCCTGATCAATGCATGAAGAAGGAGAATATCATGCTCACACTATTGATTCCTGGACCTCACCAACCTGGTAACATCATTGATGTTTACTTAGAACCCCTAATAGAGGATCTAACTGTGGAAGATAAGGGAGTTAACATACGATGCGTTTAGCAAAAACACTTTTACAATGAAGGCAATGCTTCTTTGGACTATTAGTGATTTTCCTGCGTATGGAAATCTTGCTGGATGCAAAGTGAAGGGAAAAATGGGTTGTCCTTTATGCGGGAAAAACACAGAGTCTATGTGGTTGAAGTTTAGTAGGAAGCATGTTTATATGTGGCATAGAAAGGGTCTTGCTCCAACGCATCCATATAGAGTAAAGAAGTCATGGTTTGATGGACAAGCTGAACATGGACAAAAAGCTAGGATATTAACGGGTCATGATATTTCACAACACTTGAAACATTTCAAAAAAAAATTTGGGAATGTTAAGCAATCTGCAAAGAAGAGGAAAATCAGTGAAGCTACTGGGTCAGCCACTGACAGTGAGGATGTATCTAGTGAATCAGAGGATGAAGAAGAAGAAGAAGTAGATGAAGAGGAGTTATCAAGATGGAAGAAAAGATCTATCTTCTTCAAGCTTCCTTATTGGGAAGAGCTTCCTCTGAGACATAATTTGGATGTAATGCACATAGAGAGAAATGTGGCTGCAAGCATTGTCTCAACAATACTGCATTGTGGTAAATCCAAGGATGGACTAAATACTCGTAAAGATCTGCAACTTCTTGGTATTAGGAAAGATCTGCATCCTACCACTCAAGGCAAAAGAACTTACCTTCCTGCAGCGCCTTGGTCCTTGTCTAAGGCAGAGAAGAAAATCTTTTGTAAGAGACTATTTGAGTTCAAAGGTCCTGATGGTTACTGCTCTAATATTTCAAGGGGTGTATCAGTGGACAAGTGTAAGGTAAGCGGTCTTAAATCACATGATTATTATGTGCTGGTGCAACAATTACTCCATGTTGCTCTAAGGGGTTTATTACCTAAAGAACCGAGGAACGCCATCACACGATTATACAAGTTTTTCAACCACTTGTGTCAGAGAGTAATCGACATGGAACATATTTTAGTAATGGAAGCTGAAATAGTTGAAACTCTATGCATGTTTGAGAGGTTCTTCCCTCCAAGCTTCTTTGATATCATGGTTCATCTGACTGTTCATCTAGGCAGAGAAGCAAGACTCGGTGGACCAGTCCATTTTCGTTGGATGTACCCATTTGAAAGGTACATGAAAGTTCTCAAAGACTATGTAAGAAACCCAGCAAGACCAGAGGGTTGTATAGCTGAGTCCTATTTGGCAGAAGAGTGTATGCAGTTTTGTAGTGATTTTCTTAAAAAGACAACTGAAGTTGAAGAAAAACTAGACAGGAATACTGAGTTTGAAAGCAATAGTATCTTACATGGACGGCCAATATCTGCAGCTACCTCTATTACTCTGACTGAATTGGATACAAAGATAGCCCATCTTGATGTCCTTCAGAACATGGCTTCCACTGAACCTTATGTAGAGTAAGTTTTCTTAATGTTCTCATTTCAAATAGTCATTCAGACTAGGACCATTGTACTGATTCATCTGTTTTTTCACAAGCATGCACCTACATCATCTCCAGGAAACAAATGCAAGATGTAACCGTGATGCAACTGCTTTGTGGAGTACACACACACAAAATTTTGCATCTTGGCTAAAAAGGCAGGCAAGTATCATGTTCTTGTCAACACTACAATTTCTGTCTTTCACATTAATATGAGTATGATGAAGTATATATGTTTGTTAGATACCAATTGATTCAGAAGGTCATGAAGAGACATTGAAATGGTTGGCATATGGTCCACGCAGTTGTGCAAAGTCATACACCGGTTATATAGTCAATGGGCAACGATTTCAGACAAGATCAGTACATAGGCAGAGTTAGAATAGTGGAGTTTTCTATGAGGCAACTGCAATGTGTAGATCAAGCGCTAAAGACACTTCACAAGTGGCTGACATGGTTGCATACTATGGAAGAATAGTAGACATTGTATTGCTAGATTATAATGTCTTTTATGTTCCACTATTTCGGTGTCAATGGGCAGTAAAGGGTAATGGAGTTAAGATAGAGGATGGCTTCACCTTAGTTAACTTGAATCAAAGTCAGGTTTCCTTTATGAAGGATGCTTTCATATTAGCTTCTCAAGCCAAGCAGATATTTTTTTCAAGAGAAGATGATTCTTCTAGTTGGTCTGTTGTTCTAAGAGGTCCATCTAGAAGATACGGTGCAGAAGAAATTGACATTGGAAACTCTGAAATTGGTCCACTTCCAACAAATAATGATATTGAGGTTGATATGGATGAATCTCAAAATTCCAGAGCAGATGTTGAAGGAATATATGTGCCGAATGTATATTACTAAACACTTTTATTTGTCCTTGTGTTTTATTAGGTCAGAATTCTTTCATGTGTTTTCCCTGATTTAACGTTTTAATAAGTAAAAATGTTTGTTCTGCCTGTGCTTTGAATGTGTACTACATGAATGATCTTTGTTATTTGATTGTCTATTATAATGTGCTTTGATTGTCTGCTATAATGTACTAATACTTATTGTTATTTGTTTCAGGTTGATTAATATGGGACGACCAAAGAAGGGAGCAGGGAAAAGGAAGAAGAGGAATGAACAACACCATAATGAAGAGGTAGAGTATGTTGGTCATACCATGCCACAAGTGGCACAGGATCCTGAGGAGCCAAAGGAAGACAGTGATAAACATAATGAGGAAGAACAACATGAGGAAGGAAGACAAGCTGAAAGAGAAATGGATGAGGAACATAACCGTGAAGAACATAATGTGGAAGAATAAGGTGGTAAGGAAGCACAAGCTGGAGAAGAGCATGATGTTCATGAAAGACAGGATGAGGATGGTCCTCAAGGTAAACTTGAGGTTTCTGAAGGACATGAAGCAGAACAACCTAAGCGTAAGAAGCAACGAGGACCAACGAGGATGAAGAACATAGCCAAAGATCCAAATGCCAGAGAACGGGTTGAATTCACAGACTTGGGAGAAGCTGTTGGTCCAGGATCAGTCAAACTGTCATCTTATCTGGGACCCCTGTTCGAAAACGCGCCGTATAGGGCCGCGTAATCGCCGGATAGGCGCTGGTCGGTGGAGGGCCGCCGCGATTTGGCCCTCGGCGACCATAAAATCGCTGCTCTCTATTTTTTTTTTTGAGTTTTTGGTTCGAAATCTCAATTTTTTTCTCAAATCTATCATATTAGAGTAATAACAACTATAAAAACAAAGTAAATCGACGAAAATCCGGGAAAAAACGAGAAATCGAAGAGTTTTATGTGTATATCAATGGCTGCCACGATTTTAGGTTTACAGTGTATCCAAGAAGAAGAAGAATAACAAATTACTATTTTGCCCTTAATTAGAAAAAAAAAACAGAAAAGAGAGAAATTGTTGGTACCCGTACTCGAACTTGGCACGCTACACCAAGTTTAGTGGGCTTTTACCAAATGAGGTGCTGTAAACCTTTGTTATATCTACGCCAAAATAATATTTATAGATATACTAGCTACTTTTGTTTAAAAATCGGACAAAATAACCCATTCAGGAGTCGAACTCTTACCAAGAATGTACAATAAACACAATCCAGACCACTGCACTACGAAATAATATCGTCATATAACTTAGAATATGTTTTATATATCTGAAAGTTATATAAAACCACTAAAATTCGACCCCGATTAATCCCCGCGTAATCCCCGATTTTCTGATTCGGCGCTAGGCCCAACCCAGCCGTCCGACTAACGCCTAGCGAGTTTTCGACCAAAGTCTAGGACCATTGGTGCGTGAACACGTACCTGTCACTGTTGATGATTGGCGCAAAATCAGTGAGGAAGTAAAGACTGTACTATGGAAATCTGTCCAGGTGAACTTATACTCATTTGAAAATTCTTTATACACTTATAAATTTATATAGTAATATTGT
This sequence comes from Orychophragmus violaceus, assembly GCA_030180135.1. Lineage (NCBI taxonomy): Eukaryota > Viridiplantae > Streptophyta > Magnoliopsida > Brassicales > Brassicaceae > Orychophragmus > Orychophragmus violaceus. Next base: position 58,188,650 of record CM058236.1, on the reverse strand, counting down.
TTCTTGATAAATGAATGCAGGCACGGTTCGAACTTGATGAAAAGTATCAGAAGAATGTTGTCCTTAAGCAGATGGGATGTCTATGGAGGGCATCAAAGTCGAGACTAGTAACCCAGCTTAGGAACGATGGTAGTACTAACCAACAGAGAATGAACATGCGACCAAAGAATGTTGAGCCAACGGAATGGCGCAAATTTGTCAAAAACAAAACAAGCTCATCCTTTAAGGTATTAATTGGTGTTTTGAGTGATTAGCTATGGTTTTGTTCTTGGTATTTTAATGAATCTTCTGTTAGGTTGTGAGTGATCAATACAAGGAAAGGAGGAGCAAGCAAATTCCTCATACTTGTAGCCGTAAAGGAATGGTCAGATTAGCTGAAGAAATGGTATAATGCATCTACTTTGGTCTGTTTAGTACATTTTGTGTAGAATACTAGCTTATCTGAATGATGTGTCTTTTTCTCATAGAAATGTGAATGTGGAGAACCATCTAAAGTGACTAGACTAAAGGTCTGGGTCAAGTCAAGAACAAAAAAGGATGGCACCCCAGTCAACACAAATGCTGTTGAGAAGTTTGTAAGTTGTTCTTTTTTTTTAATTTTGCTAAATTTTCATTATTAATTGGTTTGATTGTAGATTAAGAATTTTATATGGTTTTCATTGGTTTGCAGAGAAAGGCAGCTGAGTTGGTTGATAGTGATGATACTTCTGCTTTCACAAATCCAAAGGTGGATCTTCTTTCCAAACTGTTAGGACCTGATAATCCGGGTCGGCTGAGGGCAATGGGTAGAAGCATGAGCATGACCAAACTAGCGTGCTTTCAAGTGAAGAGGAAGATTATGGATGATATGCAAGAGAATCAAAAACAAATACAACAAAACATAAATAAGTTGCAAGATAAACTTGCCAAACTTAAGCAACATGTGAAACTTAAAAAACTTGGGACTTATTTCATTTGTCTTCAAATTTCTAAATTCGTTTTGACTTTCTTTTTGTATGTTTCAGAATCAAGCTCCTGATATCAGTGAAAACTCAGCTGCTGCAAGAGTAAGTACATTCTAGGATATAACTTGTTTATTATTCATAACCCAATGCCATAATCTTACACATTTGTTTTCTAATTACATTGTAGAGTGTTAACAATAGATCACGACCTAAGTGTATTCTTGTTGACTGGTATGGGACTGATGATAATGTTGCTGAGGGACGCATTCTATCTGCGGATCCAGAAGACTTTGTTAATGACATACCTTTGGGCCCTCTTGCTGTTAAAGTGTTAGTAGAAACTCTCATCAGGTTAGATGCCTTTCTGTGGAGACATGCACAAGATATGTTTACTATGGAGCAAGCTGTTGGAGAACTAATTGCTTGGCCAGTTAGTAAGTGTGTTGTTATAGAAGAGAGGACACAGACTGAAGACATTTCACTTAGGGTAAATTTCCTTCACATACCATTTACTAATGTTCAATGGTTTGTTTTTTGGTTTTGGAACATAATCACATTTCTTTTTTTTTGCGTGTATATGACAGAGCCCAAGGACAAATTCTACAAACAAATGCAAACTACTTGCCTGGTCTGTGAACTCTGGAATTGTTGCTGAAGGCCGGTGGCAGTCACAGGAACCGAAAGCTCTAGTGAATGGTATACCTCTAGGACCAAATGCAGTGAAGGTGTTTGTGGATGAGGTCTTTGCGCCTCAAACATTCCTATGGAGGCCGACAAAAGAAATGACATACATTGTGGACTCTCTGAAGTCTTTTGTGGCATGGCCTGCTAACAGAGTAGTATTTGATAAAGCCGGAGATGCAACAGCATCTGATCAACCACAAAGTTCAAAGTCTCCAGCATTAGGTACAAACTCATCAACAACAGGTTCCAAAAGTCCTCAACAAAATTCTCCAGAATCAAACACTAAATCTTCTCAGAAGAAGTCTCCAACAACAAGTAGTAAGTCTCCTCTGTAGAGTTCTCCAGCAAAGGGTCCTAAACCAATGCAAAGAAAGATCAACCACTTACATTATCTCCTCTTAGGAGATCTCAGGTAATTTGTTAAGTAAGTTGTATGAATGTTGTAAGCTAGTTGTTATTATTTCTTCTGATTGTAACTTGATGGTTTGTTTTGTAAACTTTGCAGCGTACCAATCAAGATGAAGCTACAAAAGAAAATAGGAAGTGAAAGTTGATGTCTGTTAGCGGAAAGAGACAGGTTGTAGCATAAGGACGTTGGTCTTCAGACAACCCAGACCAGAAAGTGCACTTTGTTACCTTAGGACCTAATGCAGTTAGAGTTTGGGTGGACATAGTTAAGGTGAAAAACGCAGAGGTGTGGAGACCATCTTTCGAAATCGAGTGTTTGCAAGATGGAATTGGTACTTCCATTGCTTGGCCGAAGGACAAGGTGATCTTATGTTAGACTTGTAGTGCTTCTTAAGTAGTTCTTCAAAAACCTGGAATGAGACAATGTGTGTTTTGTTTTATCTAAGTTTGGTTGGCTTTGGACTAAGTATTATGTATTAAGGGTACCATGGTTGTATAAGACTTGTGTTGAAATGTATGATCTTTTTAGTTAATCATGTTTCTGGAAACAGGTTCTATTAGCGTACAAAGATTCAGGTCAAGAAATAATAGGGCCATTAGAACAATATACATAGCATTTGTAAAAATGCTACCAAACCATGAAAGCTTATATGAAAAGCTACAACACTACCAAGAACAGCGTATAAAAAGAGTTATATTAAAATAGATAATAGCGTTCGGAATGAGCTATATATAAAATTATAATAGCACCAAAAATAAATGCTATTATCAAAATATTTAATTACAGCATTCGAAATATATCGCTATCATATATAGAACATACCATAGCAAACGAAATAAACGCTATAATATAAGACGAACCTAAGATAGCTCCTCATGTCCTAGCGTTTATAGAAACACTATCTATTACCTATTATGGCGCTTATAGTGTGCTAACAATGTACAAATTTCTTGTAGTGTAAGCACTCATGTGAAGAAGCTAGATGTTCAGGTTCAGCAGATTGCTGGAGCAGGGCAAAGGCAAAATGGATCAGGAAGAGCTGAACATAATCAATTCGTCAATGATGTGATCACAGGAGATGAGATTGGCTTGTTGTAAGAAGAAGAGAGCATCATCTCGGATTTTCTGGATGAATATTGTTTGTCTGGGACATGCGTCGATCGACACACTCTTGATGTCGATCGATGCAACCCCGATACGTCTGATGGAATTTCTCATAATTGGCTTGTGTCGATCGACACATCTACTGCATCGATCGACACAGATCGCAGACGGGACCAGAAACCTGCAACAGTCCCAGAACGAGTCTACAAGCCCTCTGATCGATATCCTAAGGCTCCTAAGTTGTGTAAACAGGAGCTCGACGTGGCTAATTGCATGAAAGTGATGGAAAAGAAGCTGATTCAGATTACAGAGAAGCTTCCAGACCCATGAGTCTTTGTGCTAGACTGTTCCATCTCTAAGGACAGATTCAAGCATTCTTTGTGTGACTTAGGATCTGGTGTGAATCTTATGCCATACTGTGGCTGTGAGATTGGGAATGATGGATTTCCAGCCTACTAGGATCTCTCTTATCCTAGCTGATCGTTCAAAGAGGTATCCAGAAGGAGTTCTTGAGGACATTCCTATCAGAGTTGGAAACTACTTGATTCCAACGGACTTTGTAGTGCTGAAGTATAATATTGAACCAGCTGATCCTTTGCTACTTGGTAGACCTTTCTTAGCTACTGCTGGAGCAGTGATTGATGTGAGACATGGACTGATTGATCTCCACTTGGAAGACAAGCCTTTGCGGTTCAAGATGGATAAGCTGCAGAAATCCACCATTGATGGACAGAGCTTCAGTGTGGAAGTGGAACCAGAGATTCCTATTGGAGAAGAGAAGATGGCAGTTCATTCTGAACTTGCTCTAACATCTTCAGATCCTGCAACTGCTCTTAAGCAGAAAGCTCCAGATCTCTTTCATCCACCAAAGCACATGTATGAATCTTCTAAACTTAAACCTCCTAATCCATCAGCTGTGAATGCAGGAAAACGCAGTATCCCACCCTCGCTTCGCTCCCACCCTGGTTCCATTCGCCCATTTCTTGAGAGATCTCAAGATCCGAAAGCTTATGCACCACCTTGGTTGAAGAGACATTCGCAGAGACACCCAAGTCTTTTTTGAATCTACCATAAGTCTGATCTCCTTCCCATAGTCAAGCTATGGACTTTAAACAAGCGCTGAGTGGGAGGCAACCCACTAGTAGGTTCGTTTTCATTTTCATTTTGCGTTTTTATTTTGTGTGCTTTGATTTTTCTGTTTTGGTGTGTTCAAAGGCCTGAAAACAGGCAGAATCGCTCAGCATCGATCGACACATCCTTTGTGTCGGTCGACACAGATGCGATTTACGGTTTGCCGATTCAATTACGGTTCAGACACCGGTTATCTTCATAACCTAGAGCATATTCGCCTTGCATCGATCGACACCACATTGGCATCGATCGACACAGGCCGACGACAGGTAAGAGTTCTGACCCTTTTCGGATTCTCTTAATTCCGAATTCTTTTCTCACCGAGCCTAAGCTTGACACCACTGGGGACCGTGTGTTTCACGTGTGGGGGAGGTAGCTACTGACGCACCACTTTTTGTTTTCTTAGAGTCAGTCCAAATTTGTTTTATTGAGTCAAATTGAGTAGGAAACAAGGACTTTTTTAGGAGATTACCACACTTGCAGGAACTTAAGTGACCATTGGATGATTTGCAGATGATCTATGACTATTAGAAAACCCAACACAGACCAGCCTACTGAGGACACCCATATCACTTCAGGTATTCAGAGAATCCATTACTTGACTTCACCATTAACTTGACTTAATTCTCTCACCTTGGGGCTTGGTATACTTTGGATCGGATTCCTCTGTTGGTTCTGACACAGCTTGTAAACCTGTCTGATTTTGATTCCCTTCTCCCCTTCCTTGAAAGTAAAAAAAGAGAGAGAGAGAGATAAACTGAGGATAAGCTAGTAGCTTCTAAATGGTCACGGGAGTGGTAGAGACCCCTATTACCTCCTGTGCATCCATGGAAACATGTCCAAAGTAATACCCCAAATAAAAAGGGAAGAGCACTGATAGAAAAAAATAAAATGATACCCAGTGGGGAAAAATCAGTGCTAAGGAAGGAAAAGGAGAGGAAAGAAACCAGAAAAAGATAGTTGAGTGGTCATATGCTAACAGAGTAAGAGTCCATGTGTTCTTTGATCGATACTCCCTTGGTGAGACCGCACTTATTAGATCTCAGAAGTCAGTGTGGTGAATTTGAATGCTTTGAGTGTGATTGTGGAGCTTACTCAGGATAGTTGCTAAGTGTGGGTGAAGTATATGTTGGTCTTGATGTCTGCAGGTTCATTTTCATGTGGCTTACTGAGGCGAATCTGAGTGTGGTGCTCCTACGTTGAAACGAGTTTCTGAAGTTTTCAAACTTCTTCTCCTGATCTTGGTTTTCTGTTTGCTTGAGGGCAAGCAAAAGCTAAGTGTGGGGGAGTTGATATATCATGGTTTTTAGGACTTTCAACCATGGTATATGTCTTTGTTATCGAGTCTTTTAGAGTCTTTTGGAGTCCTATTATGTATGTTTACATGTCTAAGTACGTTTGGAGTGGATTTGGACATTATGACGCATTCTGGAGCTATTTGGAGCATTTGCCCGAGAGGAAGAGTTCACTGTCTATATCAGATGTTTGTGTCGATCGACACACACTGTGCATCGATCGACACACATGCGGATCAGGCAATTCTCGGCGGTTTAATGAAGATTTGTGGAATTTTCACAAACGCCCAGAAGTTTCTCATAATTACAAAGAAGCCCCAGCCGAGTTTAGATCATTATATTAGTTTTTTTGGCCACTTGTTTAGGCTACGATTTGCTACGCATTATTTTACTTTGAGAGTTAGGGGCTGATCTTGTACTCGAGAGAGAAGAGATTTCGAACCCCAGTTTCTTATTTTATTTTATGCTATTTGGTTTTCTATTCATCATGTCTTTTGCTTCAATTGCCATGTCTGAGTAGGTTACCAGTTAGGTTTAGGGATTCTCATAGGGGATTTCATGGAATTATAGGATGATCAATCTGTAGGAATTCATATCTGTTAGTTCTTCATCTAGGGTTGTTCTTAATGCTTGATCTGAATTGGCCACTTAGATTATTGATGTTAGGTTGATTTCTGCAACGACAGTTGATTAATTAACTAGAAAGAACCGAGATGAGCAATTCGAATATTCGCAAAGAAATTTGGCTTATGAGAATTGTGAATGAAATAACCTGAGATTAATGCTTGTTTAGAACTCTAGGATTCGCAACGAAAGTTGGCTTGCTAGGTTGTTAGACTTATATAATATTCGCAACGAAAGTTGGTCTGTTATAATTATGTGATTCTAGTTCTAGAACAGTTCTTAATTAGATCCCGATTGATTGATTAGCCTATGTTCCTGATTTCCTGAGAACTCCCTTGACCAGACGCTTTGCCTTCTTGCTTACAACCGTTTACTTTACTTTTTGCTCTGATTCACTGCTTTTTGATTTGCATCGCCTAGCTTAATCTGAATTTCTATAATCTATCGTAAGAGTCTTGAGTCTCTGTGGTTCGACCCCTATTAGCTACAATTGTCATGTGCACGTGCAGTTTACATTAGGGAATTAAACTCTGAGCATATCATCGTACCACGAGCTGTTGGAGATGGCGCGGTCTAAACGACAGTGAACCAGATGGCTACCTATTTTCCCCCTCCACGAGAGGAAATTCCCAGAGTGGCTCAGATCAAAGAGTTAGTTTTGTGATAAGAAATTCCTGAAAGGTCCAAACGTGCTTTCCGCTCTTGGTCGTCCTCCTGATTTCTCATGGTTATTTATGATCTCGTTAAACTCTCCGGTAAGAAACCAAGGAGTATCTCTGTTAAGACCAACAATAGAGAGATGGTTCCAAACAACTTGTCTTTTTGATACCTCAGGTTCACCGTACACAAAGGTTGCGTTGAAAGAATTGGATTTTTAAACGACCAAGGTGTCAATAAAATGATGAGAATCGCTAAGTATCTGAAGGCTGATCTCTTTTTTCCAAATTAGTGCAAGGCCCCCACCTCCTAGGCTGTGCGGTGGGACCAAGAAGCTATACTCGTATTCCATCCATTTGAGTTCGTTGAGAACAAAAGAGTCAGGGTTCTTAGTCTGCATGAGGATTAGAATATCGGGAAAATGCTCTTATGCATTTTCCGCAGCCGCTGGACTGTTATGGGGTTCCCCAACCCACAACAGTTCCATATTAGAACCGTTAAGGAAGAGGAGGAAAAGGGTGGTGAAAATCCACCATCTTCTTCTTAACCATCGGAGGAGTCAGGGTGATGCTTGGTCCCGCATCTGAAGTAGGAGCTACATTTCTTCCCATGAGAGGTATTTGCTGTGTGCGAGGAGAAAGCGGATGAGCCGGTGAGATGTTTTGTAAAGCCATGTTCCTTTTCCTTGAGCTTGCTCCCGGGAGATGGGCTTGACTAAGTCTTGATTTTGCAGATTTCTTTCCATCTTTCCCAATCCGCATTTCTTTTGCAGGTGGACGTGCTTCTGAACTTAAATTCTTCTTCTACTTATCCTTTGACTTTTATTTTGGGGGTCGGCCTCTTCTCTTTGGTTGCCAAGCAGAGAGAGGGAGTTCATCTGGTCCAAAGGAGGTTCCGGGGTGTTGCGCAGAAGCAAAGGTGAATCCGATTGTAGCATTGGTGGTTGAATGGAGTCTTGCTCAATTCTTTGAGGTGTAGTGTTCTGGTATGCTTGTTCCGCTGCTGCGATGATTCTAGCTGCCGTGTCATCCATGAGGCCCCTGGATTCACCCTGTAAAACTCGGAGTCTGCGAGCTGCACTTTCAGATGGATCCGCACAATGTGTGTATTGAAGAGTAACTTCTCTCACTTCACTTAACACTTCTCCTGTTGTAGGTGGAGGTGGTGGTGCAGGGAAGTCTGAAACAGCCAGGTTCCGTTCCTCTGGTTGTCTGCGAGCATAAGGAGGTGAAGTTGTCTCCAGCGGATTAAAGTTTTTTGTTCTTTGTGGTTGCTTTTTACGCCATTGAAGGTGGTGGCCAGAATAATTGTTGTAACTTCCCCCTGGCTCGCCTTAGACCTGTGGTCTCTGCGTTCTCTATAGTCAGGAGATCTTGCAGGTTGGGAGCTATGAATATGGTGAGCCACCCTAGGAGGAGATCTGGAGGTAGATCTTGCCGGCGTGATCTTGTTCTTTAGAGGCTTAGCCCGTGAGTATGAGTTAGAAACTCTCTCACGAAATGTATTCCGTGGCGGTCAAGCCTTTCAGTGAAGCTTGGCCAGGTCCTTTTCTTAGTTCTTTACACTAGCAATTGCATTAGATCTGTCCCGAGCTCCTCTGTTAATCTTCTCATACCTTGATCTGGGATGGTCGTGATTATTGATTAGCGGAGCATGTGACGAGAGATCGGTTGCAGGTTCATCCTTCTTTGCAAGGGGGCATTCCCTTTGTAGGTGCGATAGACTGTTGCAAACCCTACAATGATTCTCCAGTTTTTCATATTCCATAGTGATAATACTTTCCTCTCCTGAAGCAAATTCAAGGATGGATTCCTTCACCAGGGGCTTTAAGCCATCTACAGACACTTTTATTCTGGCTAATGTCTTTGAAATCTCATAGTCCTCCAAAGTGCCCAGCTCATGTCCTATGTTATAGATCATTTTCATGCCAATAACGGAGTGGGATACCTTTCAATCGAATCCAGAAAGGTATTTGAGAAGGGAAAGTTGCTGAGATTATTGGCTCCCATCTCTGGAGAATAATCATCCAGTGGTTGTAGTGGTACGGTCTGTTGGACAGAACCGATAGCAAATCTTCTTCGAGCTCGAAACGGTATTGGAAACAACCATGGCCCAAGTCAAACCCAATGGCTTTCGCTTCTAGTTTCCAGCTCTTCATGAGAGATGAGATCAGTTCTCCACACTGCTGCTCTCTATTATTCGTCACCCGGCCTATGAGTGTGAGAGCGTTGTCTCTAATCAGAGCAGACGTACCCAGGTCAGGTGCCCGGATGCAAAGTCGAGCCGGTACTTGGGGTTTGTTCATGGTCTCCTTGCCTTTCTCCCGAGAAGAGTATCGTGAAGGCATAACTGCAACGGAAGTAAGATCCAGCTGTTGAAGAGAAAATAGTAGCTACACCAGAGATATTTTGTTTGCTGGAGTATGCAGTCGACAGCACAAACAAGCAACGTGTAGATAGAGGATATCTGAACTTCGTCTTAGTGAGAGAAAGCTTGAAGAGTGGTTTCGCAAGGAAGAACCAGGTGAGAAATACGTAGAAGAAATGGGAAGAGAAGTCGATGAAAAGAGGCAGGAGGTTCCGGAACAGAGTAGCTGTCGATGTTCCCCATCTCCGGAGATGGTGGTTCGCCAGTTAGAAGGCCGACTTCCCTAACGGGAAAAGACTGACCCGGTTTTCTTCAAGCACATGTTGTTTTGTTTCAAAAAGCTATGCTAGAAAAGGAAATAAGCAAGGTGGTTGGAAACAAGGGAACCAAAGCAGCAGGTATTGCAAACTACCTCGAAACTCGTGTCTGGGAGAAAAAAAATGAAGCTTTTTTTTGTACATCATTATCCAAAGGTCAATAGTATTCACTTGACAAACCGAATGTTCATTTATAAAATTGATTTTTTTGACAAAATAAAATTGATTTGCTTAAATATATATTTTTCTCCTCTTATATATCATCTTTTCGATTGGTAAACTTAAGAAAACTATTTGACTTTTGTATTTGTTATATTTTTGGATATGCACAATGACTTATTCATCCATCTTCATGTTGTGTTAGGCGAAATGACTTAAGATATAAAACAGCTCATTGTATTTTTTTCATAAACAGTCTACAATCGAACATCTTATAAATTATTAAAATAAAAAATAAAAATTACTTCAGCATTTTAAATAAACGATTATATATTTGGGATTATATATACAAAATAATCGATTGTTCTGATTACTTGTAAATAGACAAAAGTATCAGTTGTCAAAACTAAGAGTATGGGAAGCAAAAATATATAAACGACTACATATTTGAAGATTATATACACGAGATTATCAATTATTCTGCAATTAGGATATAAAAGTGAGAATGACAAACAGAAGAGGGAGACTAAATCAGAATCACCAAACATGATACACTGCAAGAAAACAGCCGGGAACCGACGGACATAACCGTCGGTATACCGTCGGAAAAGGCGTTTTCTGATGGTATTCCGACAGGACAAATCCGTCGGTTCCACGGCGTCGGAAAAAATAATCTGTCGGAAATCCGTTAATATTTTCCGACAGTTTTCCGACAGGCAATTTTCCGACAGATTATCGACGGCTTACCGACAACACAAAACCGACGGCGAACCGACAATATATCGATAGGAATAAAACCGACGTCAAACCAATGGTAATTTACCGACGGTTGCTAACCGACGGTTTACCGACGGTTGCTAACCGACGGTTTACCGACGGTTGCTAACCGACGATAGATTACCGAGAGTATTCCGACAGGTAGGACCGACGGCTTAACCGACGGTTTACCGACGGATAGTTTCCGACGGATATCCGACGGGTATGAAATTATTATTTTTAAAAAATATATATATTTAATATATATTATTTTATAATCAATTATTTTTATAAAAATTTTATATACGAAATATTTTAAAATTTTGTATTAAATTTATAAAATAAAAGTGTTTTTAAAATTTACATAACATTGGGATCCGAAACGTTTCCGGGTCCGAATCCCGTTCCCAACCCCTGAACAGAACCCGTATCTGAAGCTCCCGTTCCCGTTCCCGCTCCTGGTCCCGCTGCACGCTCAGTCCCGCCCAATTCTTGTCCTGGAGGAGGTCCGCCAAACTGGATGAAGTTCATGATCCGTGCTTGCATCTCCGCCATCTTTCTTTCATTCTCGACCCTTTCCTCTCGTATCCGAGCTTCAAAGGTGTCCTTGAGAGCTGCAATTTCAACATCTTTCTCGCGCAGAGCCTCGGCGAAGACGTCGCTCTCAGGTCGGAAGCGTGAATGCGGAGTGGAGGCTTCCCCCATGTTTCCGAAACTGAAAACACAGCCCTTCCTGCGTTGCGTTTCCTGCGAAGTATAGTAACAAATATTAGTGAAACAATTAAAATAAACAAATCATCTATTTAAATTTTGAGTAAACAAACGAACTTACCTCAAGAAAGATCTCGTTGATCCTTTGTGACGGTACTACCTCCTCTGTCGAACCGACTTCCTCGGATAATTGAGTCTGGACCTCGTCAACCCGCCTCTTTGCTGATTCGACGATTCTCCGAGCGAGCGGATCCTGGATCTGACCGGTAAACTTGTTCGTGTGGCCCTCCTCGGTTAGTTCAACAAAATTTGGATCCTTTCCTGTTCGCTGTTTCTGTACAATACAAAAACGGTTAGTTGAATCCAATAAATAACACAATTGAATAAACCAATACTTACAAATTCAATTTTTCGCTGTGCGGTGCTCTTAGCTACCGCGTTATGAGTCGCCATTTCCAAACCGGCCCTCTCGCTCTTGCGGTTCTGGGAATGCATCGCTGAATCTGCTGCTGTAGTGGGCTTGATCTAGTGGCGACTGAACCCTTCAGTCAGCGATGGGTTGACTCCCTTCGGGTCTTCCGAAAGGATCCACTTCTGCTTCCACTCGTTGAGGACGTGAGTGTAATGGGACCGCGCCTTCTTGTGGAAAGCCTTCTCCACGACGGGCGTAAGGTTGCTGTCCCAAGTGTACTCTTGCTTTAAAAAAAAGGATTAACGTTAGTATGGTTTCAAAAAAAACTAAAATTTGATAAAAACTGACTATAAGTTTACGTACCGCAAATGCCCGGAACCAGTTATGCTGCTCGGTCCTCGGCATTTTCGCGTACTGCGGGTAAGGATGACGGAGCATGCTACACATCATCCCTAAAATACACTTGGTTATCTTGGAGGACGTGATATTGAACCTGTAAGAAGTTCACACAAAAAAATATTGTCAATTAAACAAACGGTTAACAAAATATTATTTTAAAAAAAAATATAATTGTTATGTTAAAAACTACTTACCAAGTCGTTCCCGGGTTGTTAAACGGATCCGGATTGAGCCGTTTCAACGTCTCCCGCCCTGGCTGTTGGACCAGCAACTCTACCTCCGGTGCAATCTTCGCCGGCGCATCGTCGTCCGGGGTTGCTGGGACGTTGGACATAGAGTCGCTGCCTGCATGGGTAGACTGCTGTGGTCCGGACTGTGTCCGTCTGACCTGAGTCGACCGAGAGCGGCGTGGCGGTGGCAATCCCGTCTGCGCAGGCTGAGGCGGAGGATGCGAAGCCGTTGCCACTGGTGTATGAGAAGTGCTCCCCGGCAACAACCCATCGGTTTGGCTAAAAAAAGCCTCGAACTCCTCGTATGACCTATAATACACAAAATAAAATTTTCATTTCATTAAAAATTTTTAACAAAACTAATATATCATTTTAACAATATTCAAGATGTTTTTATAAATAGTTAAAAAATACTTATATATTGGTAAAACGTTTTAAAAACGATATATATTAAATGTTTATAAATCCTAAACAATGATATAATCTTTTAAAATAATTTCTGAAAACCCAAAAAATGTTTTCATAATTACAATTATTTAAAAAAAATAATTTTAAAATATACAATTATAGTTTCAATTCAAAAAATTATAAAATCTTTGAATAACTTTTAAAACTAAAAAAACCTTTTTCATTATTATTTTAAAATTTGTAAAAATGTAAAAACGTTTTATATTTATATAAAAAGACTTACAAATAAAAAAAAAACGATTTTTAAAAATTTACAAAACGTTTTTAATATTATGAAAACCATAAAAAATTTGTTTTCGGATCAAATTTATACTAAACAAAAATCCATTACTTGTTTTTAAAAATAGAATTGTTGTAAACCATAAAAATTATACAAATCTAACTACACAAACTATAACCTAAGATCTAATACACCTTATTCACTACATGCATCCTAAATCCAAACTTCCAACAACCTAAAAATCATGTAAATTCCGTTTTTGATCGGTTAGAAAGGGAACTTACATGTTCTTAATGCTTTGGGCGGTCGGAATTGCTAAGTGGTGGCCGGAATCGTTGAGAAATGATAGAGAGATGGCGGAGTTTCGCGGTGGAGAGAGAGAGAAAGCGCAGAAGAAATGAGGAAGACGAAGTTTAATCGATCTTATTTATTTAGGAACCGACGGATTTCCGACGGCAATTAATGATCCGTCGGAAATCTGTCGGTTCCCAGTCGGTCCAATTAATTGGCGGTTAAATGAAAACGGTTCGGCGCAAAAACGAAAAAATTTGTAAAATTTTAGAATCCGACGGAACCATAATTACCCTCGCAAATCCGTCGGAAAAATTAGAATGGTGTTAGCAGGTTTCGAACCTGAGCCACTTAGGATGTTTATGTGGTGCCTTAACCAGTGTGCCGATGTTACTAATTGTAATATTTGTACAGTGATATTTACATGAGGACATTAACTATTTTGAAAACGAACTTATATTAATTCATAATTAAAAAATGAAGCAGTACATTTCAATTTTAAGCATTACACTTTCAATTAAAGGGTTACACTTAGATAGTTCAGTTATTATAATTCGGAAACTGGTTATAGGAACAATTCCCAACGTTCGTCTGTCTCCACTGTCGGATCATGCGTCTCCATGATCGTGTTGTGATCCATTCCGGTTTATCTTTGCCAGTTTCCCATAGTGACTTCAACCGTGACATTTTTGTCTGGAAAACTCTTCGAGCCGTCTTATGAAATTCAGTCCATACATTTAGGAGGTTATCAGGAGCAAATGTAAAGTGATCCTGCGATGTTAATCCGATGTTATAAAGTCAAGGCGGCTATAATTACAATAAGTTACTTGAACAAGTTACAACATACCAGAAAATGCTTGAACCATTTTGCTTTAATGTCGTCGGGAACCGCATAGTACATGACATAACTCCCCGACCAGTGATTCTCGATGGTTTCGCTTATGGCGTACAAGATGCTTGCATGGTAACCGAACCAAATAGAACGGTTTTCTCGTGACGGGCTAAGAACAGGGAGATGTTCCCCACCCCGCTTACGAATTTTCCGCAAATAAGAATCGCGGTTGTGAGGGGACATGTAGACAAAATTCATTTTATGGAATGTTGGAGGTTATGGAGAAAATGGTGTGAATCGTATAACTTTTATACAAAATTTTCCGACAGCGTTTCCGACGGCTGCCTGTCGGAAATTGCACGAAGAGACGTTTCAATGAAATGCATCGCGAATAGAGAGAGGTAATAGGCCTGCGTAATTGCAGCCTTTGACCGGTTTCCGACGGATTTTCGACGTTGTGTGTGATTTCTGTCGGAAACCCGTCGGAAATTTCCGACGGATTACCGAGAGAATATGTTTAGGGTTTGATTAGGGTTTAGGATTTGTAAATCATAGAATCCTAATAGCATAATATAACATATTGTTCACTATATCCACGATCAAATGACTTGAGGATTACTAACCGTATAATAGGATAGTTGATATTACGTTCCGTCTATTTTTTTCGTAAACGACATAGGACATTTGGTAGTGATTTCGACCGTCAAACATAGTAATAATAAAAATAATATATACCGTTCATTTTGTGATTATACACATTAATACTAGCTTTCAAGAGTATTTTCAATTTTAGGGTTTAGGGTTTCAAACCCTAAACCCTAATCATACCCTCTGTCGGAACTCCGTCGGAAATTTCCGACGGATTACCGACGGCCGTCACTGTCTGTCGGAAAACCGTCGGAAAAAAATTATTATCTTCCAAAAACGCAGCTGCTACTGCTCGAACACGGGACCTAGTGGTTGTTATCGTGGAGTGAGAACCATATGAGCTAGTTGTAACGTTGTTGTCTTAGTTAAACTTTAAATTCATATTAATAGCATTTACTTCCACATATACAAATTTGGTTATGGATTATACGATTCATTGTAATGTCGGGTAAAATAAAGTTTAAAACTACAACTCATGAACAAAATGCTGGTAAAAAACAATTTAGTTTATTTAATTTGAAAACATATATTTTAATACACTTTAGTCTGAATCGCTTTCTGAATCGTAATCACTTGAAATCGAATCTTCGTCGTCGTCAAATTCGCCTCTCTCCTCTTCGGAATCCGAGTGGAGAACCACATTCTCGAAATGACTAAAATCAACAACTAGATTAACCTCAAGGGATTCTTCAACCGGAGCTATGTAATCATTTTGCGTGGTTTGTAGTGGTTCTTGGAGTTCAACCCCTTGAACTCTTCCTCGCGGGTAAATTTTCGTAACTGTGACCCAAGGATCATTCTTGTATGTTAGGCGAGGGTAAGGGATGTAACTCACCTAAAATTACGAAGGCCAGAGAGATTACAATGCATTGAGAGTATAATAGAAGTATTAAAAAATGCATGGAGGGTAAAACAAAGTAATTACCTGATCTGCTTGAGATCCAATAATGAACGGATCATATTTCTGCAGCTTTCTATTAGAATGTATAGACATCACACCGAACTCATCCACTAATACACCTTTCCCGATAATAGGGTCGTACCAATCGCATAGGAAAACAACGCACCTCATGCCGAGCTTTCCTATGTATTTTACTTCCAAGTATTTCCTTTAGAACACCGTAGTACACAACTTCACCGGATGTAGATGAAACTCCGTGATCAGCCGTTGTTCTAGAGGACCCTTCTTTATACACTTTGAAAGCGTATCCCCTCGTGCAATATCGTGGATAAGACTTGGTATTGTAGTGGAGACCGTTAAGTATGTCTATCAACCAATCATCCGGTGTGCGTCCATTTTTGGTTTCCGTTCGCACCTAAGTATATAACATGTAAAAACAGTTTTACGAATGAATAAATTAATTTGATCTTAGAGGATCTAAATTTAAAAACTTACGTAATAATGTAACCAAGCGAAAAAGTATGTCTCTTTCCACTGTTCACACTCTTCCTCGGACAGTTCAGGATGTTGAAGTTTTAGTGAGTCCATGTATAACTTGCAAAAATCATCCAAGTATTAAAAACATTTTTGTGGGTATTATGAAAGTAAAATTTCAAACAAAATAAACTAACACATACCTCTCGTACTCAAACAATTCCTCGCAATTGTTCATAATATATTTTTGAAGGTGTGCGTGCTCTTCGGTAGAAATTTGTCTATTTCCAACTTTACCGCTTAACCGACCAACTTGTTGAAAAATGCTTGGTACCACTGACGAATAGATTTGTCTCTCTCCTCTATCATCGTTCCTAGCCGGTCGACGACTCTTTGTGCGTATGTGGGAAGGGAAATAGTATCCGGCAAATGTCGCCGCTTCCTCATTGTGGTACTGAGCAGCAACTGAACCCTCAACTTTAGCTGGGTTCTTAACCTTCTTCTTAAGGTGGAACATATAGCGCTCAAACGGATACATCCACCGATATTGTACCGGACCACCTAACCTAGATTCTCCGGGAAGATGAATGGGTAAATGCTCCATAACATCAAAGAACGACGGTGGAAATATCTTCTCCAGATTGCACAAGATCTTAGGAATATTATCCTGTAAACATCGAATCCCGTCTGCTGTAAGAGATCTCGTGCATATATCCCTAAAAAAAGCACCTACCGCGGCGATTGCTTTATGAACATCTTTGGGGAGTAAATAAGCAAATGCAAACGGAAGTAGTCGTTGCATCACAACATGTCAATCATGACTCTTCATCCCGATAAACTTATCACCATCAGTGTCCACACAATTACGCAAGTTAGATGCGTAACCGTCTGGGAACTTCACTTGTCGCGCAATCCACTCGAAAAACTCTACCTTTGACTTCTGATCTACCCAATAGGCTGGAATTGGAGGTTTACCGTTCTTCTGAATATGAAGTTCAGGCCGATTACAAATTTCAGGCAAGTCAAGCCTAGATTTCACATTATCTTTCGTCTTCCCTTGCACGTTGAGCACGGTGTTCATGATGTTATCAAAGAAATTTTTTTCAATGTGCATGACATCAAGATTATGCCTAAGTAGCTGATCCTTCCAATATGGTAAATCCCAGAAGATACTCAGCTTGTGCCAGTTGTGAGATAAACCAGCTGCGTATACATTCTCATGTCCATTTCCACCACATTCACGAGTTCTTAGCGCACCAAAGGTTTCTAAGAGACCCAAAGTAACCAACCCACTGTCTTGGAGAATAGGATCATCAAACACTTTCCTCTTCTTTGTAAAAAGTTTAGTATTTTTCCGGTATGGATGATCATGCGGTAGAAATATCCTATGACAATCAAACCAACTCGATTTCCGGCCATGCTTCAGCTGAAATGCATCGGTCTTTTCTTGACAATAGGGACATGCTAACCTTCCATGCGTGGTCCATCCAGATAACATACCGTAAGCCGGAAAATCGCTTATGGTCCACATTAATGCAGCCCTCAGCAAAAAAATTTCCTTGCATGAGACATCATATGCTACAACACCGGGCAGCCATAACATTTGCAACTCATGTATCAATGGCTGCAAGACTACATCTAGTGATCTTCTAGGATTCTCTGGACCGGGAACGAGTACGGACAGGAAAAGAAACTCTCGCCGCATACACATAGATGGTGGTAGGTTGTAAGGAGTTAGAATGACAGGCCACAACGAATATGGTCTCCCATGCCTTCCAAACGGGTTGAAACCATCTGTGCATAATCCGAGATATACATTACGTGGGTCGTATGCAAAATCTGGATATACACTCTGAAAATGTCGCCACGCTTCAGCATCTGAAGGATGTGCAATCTCTGCTCCTCTTATATGATCAGCATGCCATCTCATTTCCCCTGCAGTTCGCTCAGATTGGTATAAGCGCCTCAGCCTATCAGTTAACGGCATGTACCACATTCTCTTGAATGGAACCCTAGCTCTTCCCCTTGTATCCTCAAACCGCTGTTTCTTACAGAACTTACATTCCAATCGGTATTCGTCTTCTCGCCAATATAGCATACAGTTGTCGATGCACACATCTATTATCTGATAAGGTAATCCAAGCCCTTTAACAAGTTTCTCGACCTCATTGTATGAACCTGGAGCAAGGTTATCTTCAGGAAGAACATCTTTCAGGAATTCGCAAAAAGCATCCACACATGGCTCCGCCAAATTATAGTCCGTCTTTATTCCCATTAGTCTAGTTGCAGATGATAATGGCGAATGTCCGTCTTTGCAACCATCATAAAGCGGACGCTTCGCTGCATCTAACATATCAAAAAATCTTCTGGTTTCTACATTAGGTTCCTCCTCTGCCCTAGGAATTTGATAATCACCTACTTCCTGTATATTTTCTCTAAATGCATCATTAACCATCTGAACGGTACCTACACCAACATCTTCCTCCGCGATATTATAATGTTCGCTATTACTACCAGTAGGTTCCCGCGTACTAGCACTACCAAATTGATCTCTACTACTACTTGCGCCATCAAATGTTTCCCCGTGAAGGTACCAAATCTTATAACCAGCCATAAACCCAACTGAGTACAAGTGATGCCATACTTCGCCAATTGTAGGATTTCTAACATTTCGACACTGACTACATGGGCATTTCATCTTACCGGTTTTCTGCGTATGAGGTTGATTGCAAGCCATCGTCATGAATTCCACAATACCGAGTGCATATGGTTTATACACTAAATCCGTCGTCTCATCAACCCTCGGTCCGTCCATCCACGATCTGAAATAATTAGATGAAGACATTTTGGCCTGATAAGAAATATTATTAGAGAGAGAGTGGAGAGAGTTCGGAAGGGAGAGTGAGAGTGTGGTGTGTAGGATAAGGGACAAATGCCCGATGATATATAGGAAACTAACCAACGGAAAACCGAGAGAAAACCGACGGACCAAGACACTGGTGTCGGTAATCCGTCGGAAAATTTGTCAGCCCAACGGTAATTTAAACGGCTATGTCGGCCCAACAGTACCAAAAATATTCCGACGGATTACCGACAAAAAACCAACGGATTAGCCCAATTTCGTCGGAAATCCGTCGGAATATTTTGGTAAACGGTCAAATCCGAGTTTACACACTTCTCTTCCCAAGGTAACCTATAGGGAAATGTCGCTTCGGTAATAAATCATAAAACCGACAGAAAACCGACGGATTTTCCGTCGGAAAATATTCTTTAAATATCCACCCGTTTCCACTCTTCTTTCCATCGCCAAAAAAAGAAAAAAAAATATGGATTCCGCACCCTTATCTCCCGAAGTCCGCGCTTCCGTTCTTCAAACTATATCGGAACCGGGTCGAGGGTCGCTGCCAAACCTCGATCCCTCTCGCCAAGCCCACCGGGCCATTTGGTTCTGATCCAATACAGTCATCCACTCCGTTATCAGCGACATCATGGAGAATCGCTGGTCTGGACGCTATCTGACGTACTATAACGTCATGACGGATCTAAAAACTGCATGGTTCGAGGATTTCCTTGTAAGTTATAATTTTGTTAATTAATATTATAAATTAAATTTTTAAATACACAATTAATTTCGTCTTTTTCAGGAATACTTTACATTCTCTCCGGATAATGTTTTCATTGTCTGGCGGAAATTTCACCGAACAGCAAGGAAAGTTTTCAAGACAAAGATGCGGCGTATGAAGCTCCGGTGGCAACGGGGTAAAGGAAGACCGACTTGGATTCCAGCGGGAGAGTGGAACATCATGGTCAACCAATGGAAAGAGACGAACGACGTATAATAATAATTAAAAAATTTAATAATGTAATTTTTATTATTATTAATAATAAATGTTTTTTTTTCTTTGTTTAATTCTAGAATAAAATATGTTTTTTTTTATATATAATATTCTAACTTAAGGATATATAAAAACGTTGAAAGTAATAAACGAATGACATATAGTATCACAATGGTTTGGGTATTGGGTTAAACACTCCAAGGTCTCGGGTTCGAGACCATTTTTCAGCAAGTTTTTTAGGAACCGACGGATTTCCGACAGATTATCGACAAACTGCTCTATCTGTCGGGAATCTGTCGGAAATTTCCGACAGATTTATGATTCCCTCGGTATATACCGACGGAAATCCGACGCGTTCCAAACCGTCGATATTCCATCGGAATGCCGTCGGAAATTCCGACGGCAAAATATCTGTCGGAATTTCCGTCGGTTCAAGTCTCGTTTTCTTGTAGTGATAGATCTAGTATGATGAACTAACCTCACAAAGGTGAATACATCGGATTTGGATTTTGTGTCTGCGAAGATGAAGTATAGATCTGCAATGACAATGAAAGAGGTAGATGAAAGTGAGAGAAGATAAAGATTAGCTTGTTGTGGTCTTCATCAAGTCTGAAGTTTCAGAAGATTGAAAGGGTTTGTTTCAAAAAAAAAGAGAGTTAGAAGTGTTAATCATAGTTAGGGATGATGGACAACATTCGAATTTTCCATATGTGTGAAAACCCAACTTTTAGTTTTTTTAAAAAAAATGGATCACAATGTTGTTATTCCTTATAACTTTCTTTTTTGAAATTGAATTTATTCTTTTGTTTGTACCACTAATATAAATGATGTTTATTTTCGGTGCACGATATATAGTATTTTCATTGACTGATTGGTGATTTTTAATATTAATTTTTTCACTGCCATATACAAATTGGTAATTTGATAATGTTGTATCAAAAATTAAATACATTGTCAATAGTATCTATATATTATGAATTAATTTAAATTTTTGTATCAACAAAATCTATCAAGCATTAAAACCATTACAATATAATAACAAATGAGCTAGTTATGCCGAGTGGAAATCTATTTGGTCTAGTAGATAACTAAAAGGTTCGTTAAAGCTTATTATCACTAGGGAAATGAGGGCTTGATATCTTCTTCTTTTTTTCTAAATTGGCAGAATGCAAGTTTACTTGACATTTTTTTATATAGTGCAAGAAGTACTATTCATTATGGTCCAGCATATTTTTCATGAGTTTTGTAGATAAAATTGTTCTTATTGATTCTTTTTTAAAAAAATCAATAATTCATAATATTAGACGACACAAAATATAAACCGAGTTATCCGAGAATATGATTGGCATTTTTTTATCACACATGAGTTCATAATCATAGTTATTTTCAATGGTGGCTTGCTAATTTCTATTACTAAACTTTTAATTTTCATTTATTTTGTAGTTTTTTTTTGAACCTTATTTATTTTGTAGTTTAGTCTTGCTATATCAAAATTAACCAAGTTCTTAATATATATATATATATCGCGAATTTAAATCCTTTTATTTTCTCTTTTTATATCAATACGGTTTATCAGGAAAAAAAAATACGGTTATCAGCCTCCCACACTCATTAATTATTAGAAATTACTAATTAACCAAAGAGAAAAGAACCTAATTAGGATAAAAAGATGGAAACCTATTGATAATTAATACTAACAAAGATAATGAAAAGAACACGTTTGGAAACATAGATAGAGAAGATAAAGAAAATAATAAGATAAATAAAAGACAAAAAAAATAAAAACTGAAGAAACACAATGAACAATGATCATAGCTTTAACACAGAAGAGTGAAAAGTTCAGACATTCAAATCTGACTGAGTGACAATATGGGAAAGCCATAAAGAACAATTCAAGATTTTAGGATCATCACTGAATTAAAGCAATATATATATATATATATATATATATATATATATATATATATATATATATATATATATATATATGTAATTTGGAGAAGAGTCATAATGTACAAAAATTGTTTGTTATGGTCATGCATGTTTATCTTGGGATTGTGTAAAATAAATAGAACTACCTGCTATAAAATTGTATTTATAATTAATCTCAATAATTTATAATACTAGACGACATAAAATAAAATAAAAGTTATATGATAATATGATTGACATTTATTTCTCCCACATGCATTTGTCCACACAGTTTGTATAAGCTTTGTTCATATGCTTACATATTAATCAAAAACACAATCAGTCTTACAAATTTTGTTTCATCATCCTGCAAGTAATACTCTTGTCAGAGAATTGGACACCATATTCGCAGACACCGTTTTAGCTAATATCTCCAACTCTACCAAAACGTCGGATTTGGCGTGTGAAGCCAAAATTTTCAACATCTTGTTTACTTCTTCTAAATCACGAATCTCAGCAGAAATCTTTTTGATTTTCATCCTCAATTCATCATTGACATATTCCATTTTCCATATCTTGCAACTCTTACGTCTATTTGAAAACACGAAGAACACATTTCCTTATTCCAAGACAAAAGCATTATGATCGAAAACAAAAACAACAAGAAATTTCGGATTTCCAAATCTCAAAATTCTCGCGATCATAGTCTTAGAAGATGAGATCCGATGATGTCTCCTCTGGATTTTGTGTTGAAGGGCTTTGGTTTGATCTCCACCGGTTGAGTTTGTGTGGTGTTGGTCAAGGGGTTGGAGAAGGAGTTGCGCTGACAACAAAGCGGATTAGGGATTGCATGAATTCGGATAACTTCAATAGACTTTAGCTTAGAGGGATGCGCATAGAGCAAACAAATTTTTCACGGCTGATTACGGAGACGGTTTCACGGAACCGATATAGTTGCTTCCCTTCCTAGTAGAACTCCCGTATCGGCTTCCCTTCAGGGTCTTTTCTCGGTCGATTGCGGTGACTATCACATCACAAGATTTCGGTTCTGGAGTCGGGTATTTCTCAGGCGTGGAGGTGGAATCACAACGTCTTCAGTATTGGTTGTTGGTGGCGGCGATGACTTCATGTCTAGGGTTTTGCTTTATCTTTTGAGCCGGATTTTGTAGGATTCGTAGACGTAGTTTAGTGTAGTGTAAGATCTATTAAAGGTTTAAAAGGCTTTTTGTTTATTTCATTTGCTTATTATAAAATCTATAAATATTAATATTTTATGAAATTTTTTTTTTTCAAAAAAAACATTACAGAATCTAATCTATTAAAACAGGAAGGTTTGCCATGGTACATAAATGTTGTTCCCGAAATTTGCCCTTGATATTATTAGGATTTGTAACCTTCATTAAGGTTAAAACTGTAAAACAATTTATATTTGATTTATTATCTCTACAATCCATGTTTCCAAACAAGACAATTATTAAACATATAGCCAAACAACCAAAATCTAATGGGTCCCACTTTCTTAATTAATTAAAATCAAAACAAATTAATTGATAAATATAATTAATAATTTATACATCAACTATTATATATAAATTAAGATTCAAAATATATTTATAATATATTTTAATATATTTTTATTTTGTTTCAAATATATATATATACACATATTACGATTGATGTTTTTACGATTGTACTTTTTAGCAGGTTTTTCCATCAAACTGAAAAATATTTAATCAATTAAACGGGTTGAAAAATTAATTAGACAATCTCGATTATAAATTTTCTATAAAAAAATTCGCATATAGTAAATAATTTCAGTTGATATATTTTAAAATTAATAAAAATATTAAAATGATTTCATACTTATATTATTCAAATATTTGAAAGGTCAAATTATGCTTTATGTTTGAATGAAGTTTTTAACGGATAGTTCCATCAAATTTGCAAATTATATATACGACTACAGCATGTATTTTATAAAATAATATTTAAGATAAATAAAATAACAATTAAACATATACCACATAACTTTTACAATAGTTGTTTTCACATATATATATTTTTTTCAAACTATGATCTTACGATACAACACAGATTAAAATATATAATGTGAAATCGTTATTTTAATCTCTTAATCCTTACGATATATCTCCTCCAAATAACACATAATTCATTTTAAAAAAAACTAAATTGTTAACTCACTGTTTATAATGTTGGTTAAACATTTATAATCAAAATTAGATTACATAATTAAAAAATCTAAACTACTAATAACAAAATGAATAAAAAGTAAAATTTGTAAAGAAAATTATACCCGCACTTAGAAGTGCGGGTCAAAATCTAGTATAATATTAAAAGAAATTTGCACATTATACTGATAAAATAAGATAAGATTCACCTGACAAGATTCACACTATGGGGGAACTAAAATTTAGTATTTAAAAGTTAGATTTGGAGCACTTTTTGTTGTTTGTGACATCAGAGAAGATTGGTTGTTGGGTTGAACCGCTGAAGACTCTCTCCCAAGTAAACGATTGCCCAAAAAAGGACAATAATATTCATTTTACAAATTGAATGTTCTTTCATAAATTTGATTGTTTAAATATATTAGAATAAAATATTTTTCTCCTCCTAGAGTATCATCTTTTCGATTGGTAAACTTAAAAAAAAAAACTATTTGACTTTTCATTTGTTATTTATATATGACAAATAACTTTTCACTTGTCAGGTCCACTTTCTGTTTTGATCCATACATAAATATGAAGTTTGTATATGCACAAAATAAAATTCAAACATTCTAATGAATGACCTCAAGAAGATTGAATATAATTTGAAATATTAATGGGTTCCATTTTCCTCCCCTATTTTACTTAGAACTTCACTTTTCTCTATCATATTGATGGAAGAAGTATTAACCTTTACATTTTTGGGGTTTATTTCCTTTTACATAATACTTTTCTATGTACAAATGGTTGCCAAGTTATACAAAAGACAATTCTTTCTTTTTGTGTTTTAACATTTGTTTGAAATCCTTCTATGAAGATAACAATTTATCGATGATACTCGATACAAAGATGGATTTATCTATCTTTATGTTGTGTTAGGCAAATTACCTTAGGATAAGACGCAATTCATTGTATTTCTCTATAACCGACATAGAATCGGACATCTTATAATTATTAAAAATTACTCACAAGAATTACTTCAGCCATGTACTTTGATTCTAGCACACCCCGTGATTCTTTCGAGGATTCGACATTATGATAAACATTAAAGTTTAGATCTGATATACCATTGAAAATATGGTGACATCATATGTAATCATCATTTTTCCATTTGAGTTGCTTTCTTATATCTTCCAATGACTCTTTCTCGGCGTCTTCCAATATATCGATCATAGGTATGTTTAGAACATATACTACATTGAGTGTCTTGAGGAGTCTTCTTTTGCCATCTTCGAAAGTTCTCAAACTTTTTCAACTTGCCAAACTTTGATGCCATATCTTACACCGACACACTAGCTATAGTTCACATGAAAATATTTTTGGGAAATGTTGGTTATAACTTTATAGTAACCCGAATTATGTGAACTATGAACTTGAACAATTATTGATCCAATAGTTAGCTTTCACTAATGCACATTAGGAAGTTTGAGGTTTGATATCTAAAAACTAGTAATTTCAGTAATTGTATTTGTTATTTTGTTTGTACCATTAATATAAGTGATATTTATTTTCTGTGCACGATATATAGTATTTTTGTTGATTGATTGGTGATTTTTAATATTAAAACGTTCGCTGCCATATAAAAATTGGTAATTCAATCATGTTGTATCAAAAATTAAATACATTGTCAACAATATTTTTCAGTTTAACTTTTTGTATCAATATAATCTATCAAGCACCAAAACTGTTATAATATACTCCCTCCGTTTCATAATGTTTTATGTTTTAGACATTTCACACAAATTAAGAAATAATTAATATCTAACTATAAATGCATATTTCTCTTTCATAAAAACACTTTCCAATAACTATTAACCAATAATAATTCAATATAGATTTTGGAACTCACAGTTTATAAACATTAATTAGTAAAAATTGCATAGAAAATCTAAAACATAAATCTTTATGAAACAATTTTTTTTCTAAAACATGAAACATTATGAAACGGAGAGAGTAATAACAAATGAGCTAGTTATCTGAGTGAGCATCTATTTGGTCTAGTAGTTGACTAAAAGGTTCATTAATGCTTATACACTAGGGCATTAAAAGTTGATATCTAAAACTTTTTTTTTGAAAGTGATGGAAAGCAATTTTCCTAGAGATTTCTTGTATAGTGCAAAAAGATATGATCTGGCATGTTTGTTATGGATTTTGTGGAATAAGTAGAATTGTTCTTTATTAATACTTTTTGATTGTTTTCAATAATTTATAATATTTCTTACAACCGCCTTCATCATCCTTGATCTACTTGCCTATCATCATTCCTCATCTCCGACTCTTGATCTCTACTGTCCTCTGTTTCTCCGTCGAAAGAGATGGGAATCGACAACCAATACCTGCAATAATTAATTGAGTAGTTGGGTAACTTTTGGTTTGGTCCAATGCTGGTTTTGCAATCAATTTCGGTTCTAAATGTTTGGGTTAAGATTGAAAATGGGTTTCTAATAGGGCTTTTTATGGGCTCATATTACTAAGCTGGGCTTTGTAAACATTTGTTTTTCTTTTGCAATTTCAATTGAATATCCTTTAAAAAAAAAAAAAGATTTATAATATCATACGGCATAAAATAGAAACCGGATGATTCAATAATAATATGACTGTGTTACAAAAGTGATCACCGAAAGTAGATAAAAGGGAGGAAGAAAAACGAAGAGTCGTGAGATGAATTACTTTGTGGAGCCCACTGTCATTATGCACGCACAGTAAAACCAACTTTTCATTTTCTATATATACGATCGTTTCGATCTTTGTAAATCACAACTTCAATAACCTCAATACAACTTCTCTTATTGCTTTCTCTCTTTCTTTGTTTTCAGTATTAATCTCTGCACCGGGTAAAATATTTTTGTCGTTATTTATATATGTCGATAGGGTAAATCATATTATTATTATAACACGTTATCAGCACGATCACTCTGTAATACGGCTAAATTTATATGTATAATATTTACCCTGCTATAATGGCCGGTATACCGCCTTTATTATAATTTATTATTGTAGTGGTTGTTTAAATACACCACTTCTACTAAATATTAATGTGGGCGGTTTGTCGCCTCGTTAATAATTTACTGTCTTATATCATGGTTGCTAAATGCACCATAATTATTTACATACTGTTAATAATTTAATGGACGGCTAAAGCCGCTGAATAATTTATATATTATCATAACGTGGATGATCATACCACCATAATATTATTGCTAAAATTATGTTTATATTATGGTTATTATATAAAGAGGCTCAGCCACCTGTATAAAAACTTTCTGTCTGAAATTAACTAGAATCAATTGACTGCATATTAAAAAATTTCAGATTGATTTTTAATACGCTTTCACCAACGGTTACAAAGAAAAATTTTCAAAATTTTAACCTTTTTCAAACGGCTATGTAACGGCTAATGAACAGTATTTTTAAATCTATAAATACACTTATCTTTCATTATCTTCACTCATCCATTTTCTCTTCCTCCAAAACCTTTTTTTTCCAATAAATTATTTCTCTTTCTGAAAAAAAAATGCTTTTCCGTTTTTAGTTTTTGTAATAGGTTATTTACTTGTTTCCTTTTATTGCTTACTCATCGAAGAATTTTCTCCTGAAGAATATGTAATGATTTTTATGTTGATGTTTTATGCACTTGTATTTCTTGTAATTGCACTACTTATTCCGGCACCTCAAATATTTTAATAAAATCATCTATCTAATAATGTATTATGTTATTTCGTTTTAGAATTCAAATGGCAAATGTTGAAAAGCTCAAGTTCCCGGCTCTCAAGATTACCGGAGCAAATTACATCGCATGGAAAACGGATGTCGAATTATATTTTAAGATGGAAAAAATATCCGACACCATCAAAGAGGGAATCAAATCGCCTGACCATGAAGTGGCAAAAGCGATAATTTTCCTCAGAAAACATGTCGATGAGAATGTGACGCATGACTACGCGCACATAACAGACCCAGCAGAGCTGTGGAAAGCTTTAAAAGAGCGGTTTGATAATCAAAGAGAGATAAATCTCCCTCATGCACTCGAAGAGTGGAAAAACCTGAGATTTCAGGATTTCGAGAAAGTGGAGGATTATAACTCTGCTATTTTGAGAATTGTGTCACAATTGAAATATTGTGGTCAACCTATCTCTGATGCTGAAATGCTTAATAAGACTTACTTAACATTTCATAAAGAGCATCGTATCCTGCAGGAACTATAAAGGAAAAGCGGATACACGAGATTCTCTGAGTTAATTGTGGCACTCATCTTAGCAGAAAAGAATAATGAGCTCCTCATAAGGAACCACAACTCTCGACCCACCGGAACAAAGGCGTTTCCTGAAGTAAATGCGTCGGAGGTGAATAATCCGGAAAGGAAATATCAGACCTTTCAAGGACGTGGTCGTGGTCGTGGCCGTCGATTCAATCGAGGATGTGGAAGAAATTATATTCCACAAGAAAGAAAGTCGTACAAGTGGGTCCGACCTGGGAACCATGGAAAATTTCCTAAAGGGAAAGAAATCCAAGGGAATTCCACCCAGAAACAAGAAAGTACTTGTTACAGGTGCGGATCCACAAAACATTGGGCAAACATATGCCGTACTCCCTCATATCTTTGTAAGTTATACCAAGAGTCTATAAAAGGCAAGGGGAAAGAGGTGAATCTTACGGAACACTTTGAGGGTACGACATACCTCGACTCTTCCGATTTCGGAAATGACTTCGACGAGACCACCACGGGAAATTAAGATTGTAACGCCCCTGTTCCTTAGTCGGGACCAGGGCCGTCACATTGTTTTTTTATTATTTTAAAACATGAATATAAAACATGTTTGTTATATAAAGAAAATGCGAAATTACAATAGGTCCATGGACATTATTTATTTAAAACTTATTACAATTATTACTTGAAATTATCGTTGCGAAAAAGACGTCGAGTCTAAACCGGCTGGCCTAACGTCCCGCGCTCCGCTACTCCTAAGGGTTACCTGAAAAGATGAAAAGAGAGGGGTGAGCGATCTATTATCGACCCAGTGAGTTGAGATTCCCCAACTATTAATGTAACTTTCCGTCTACCCAACCCAACCCCAAACACAAGCAATGACGGAAAGCTACGCAAGCAACCCTAGATAGCCGAAGCACTTAAAGTAACAATTAAATTATATGCATGCTACGGGCCCTGGCAATATCGTCATTCCCTCGGAATACTCGCCCCGTCACCAGATAGGTCACGGTAGTAATTCCACGACTCTTACTCATATACACGGAGTGTAACGAGTAAGACACCGTTCTCCGTCCATCGATACGCGGTGACTCTGACTACCCCTAGATAGCCCGAGCTTCCATGCAGTCCGGCCCTAGGACATGACCCCGTATTCTTCGGACCACACACCTACCGGCGTCACCCAGTAGGTTAACTCATGCCCGTCACATGACCCGAGAGTATGTGAACAGGCCGGTACGCTCCCGAGGATCCATCGGGTAGGGAAGCCGATATGCCTACTATTCCTCCATGTCACTAACACATCAAACAAACTATCAAACATACCACATTACAATAATCATAACAATCAAAGCATCTCATCAAGCAATCAATCAAGAATAATTCATCACATTACTTATTACGCCACTTAATAGTGTTCCCGTATTTTAATCATTCGTTCTTTATTTGATTATCAATCAATTGCATACTATATAGTAATATCAGCCGCATTATTATTATAAGTTAATAACAATCATACTTAACAATCAACCAAGCATAGTCATTATATTAATACTAACATGTATTACTATATACTAATCAAACCGACACTAATTATAACCTTCACGCCGGATTATAACTTAATGTCGGGAACCTGCGGGAAACTATATTAATCACACAATTAACCCCAACTCACCGATACTTTTTCGTGGTTGACCCCGAACCTCCGGACCTTCTTTTAAACCGCCTAGAACGGAAGAGAAGGTCGGTACTTGGGATGAACGGGGAAAATCTCCGTTTAGGAAATATTTCTCCGCTCCTCCGATACTTACCGAACTCTCCACTACTATTACTCTTTCTAACCTCCTTATCTCTCTTCTCTCTCTCTCCTCCCTCTCTCTCTCCCTCTCTCTCTCTCTCTCCGGCTCCTCCTTCTTCTTCCCTCCAGCTTCTCCTCCTCTCGGCTCCTCCTCCTCTCCTCGGCTTCTCCTCCTCCTCCTTCTTCTGGCCGCCTTCTTCTTCTTCTCCTTCCCCTCTCCCTCTCTTCTTTCTCTCTTCTTTCTTACCACTCTTGTTGAGTTGGTGTTTTGGTGTGAGGAAAAGTGAGGGGTGGGGGTCTCTTTTTATAGCAAAAGTGAAGAGATCTTCACCTTACACTTGTCTCCTCTTCCTCTCCATCTTAGGCCACGACTTCTACACCAAAAACCATCCAAGAACAATGAATTTGATCTCCCACCATCCATTTGTAAGCCTCCTCATGCAACCCTTGGATTTGTGACAACACATTTTGGTGATTCATGCACCTAAGAAGCTTCTATTTCTTGGGCTCTATTTTCGTGGCCCATGCTTCATTCTGAGCTTTTATTAGGTCCAATATTAGCTTAAGAATTAGCCTAAAATATCCTAGTTCAAGCCCAAGCCTTAGAGAATTTATTTTGAATTTTTAGTCACTAATTAGCCCTTAATGATCTAAAATTCAGAACTTAATCTAGCAATCAAATCTTGTTAAATCCTTTTAACCATAGCTTCAGCATATAATAAGGGAGTTTTGGTTAAAATTTCATGATTTTTAGTGGCGTCTAACTATTTTTCCAACTCGCCCGAACATTTATCGGTTTCTCGGAAAAACCGGTTATTTCCTAAAATTTCCAAAAAATTCCAGAAATAACTTCAATGAATATCTTAACAAGATAATTCCTTTACGAATGATAAAAATACTATTACATTTGATAATAATATTTTATCATTTTTTTCCGAGATCGGGGTATCACATTCTCCCCCCCCCCCTTATTAGAATTCGTCCCCGAATTCTTTATTGTTTTAGAACTTCTTCTTACTATACACTTAGAAAAACTCTGGGTACGATTCTCTAAACCTTGCTTCATCCTCCCAGGTGACGACTACACGGTTCTGCTTTCCCCAAAAGACTTGAACTTGCGGAATCTCTCTATTCTTGAGTTTCCGGATACGTCTCTCTCCGATGCGAATGGGTCCTTCGGTGTAGGTAAGATTTGGCCGAAGATCCTCTATTTCCTCCGTTTCAACATCCCTTGGGTCGCGGATGAATCTTCGCAGCATGAAAACATGGAACACCGGGTGAATCCGCATGTCTGACGGGAGATCTAGTATGTACGCCACTTCTCCAACCTTACCAATTACTTGATATGGTCCGATGTAGCGAACTGCAAGTTTCCCGACCTTGTCGAACCGTTCTCCCCTTCTTTGCGATGAGACCCTTAAATATACCCAATCTCCGACTTCGAAGTTCACCTCTCGTCGTGCTTGGTCTGCGAATTTCTTCTGCCGGTCTTGAGCTTTCTTCATATTTGCTCGAATCACATGCAGTTTGCTGGTCGTCTCATCAACGATCTTTGGTCCGAGGATTTCTCGCTCTCCGATCTCGGTCCAACATAGCGGAGTTCTACACGGTCGTCCATATAGAGCTTCATATGGAGACATTCCGATGCTGGAATGGTAGCTGTTGTTATACGAGAATTCCACTAATGGTAGATGCTTCTCCCAATTCCCGGCCCAATCAAGTGCACACATTCGCAAGATGTCCTCAATAGTCTGGATTGTCCTTTCAGTCTGGCCGTCCGTTTCAGGATGATAAGCGGTACTGATTCGCAACTCCGTTCCCAACGCTTCTTGAAGTGCCCTCCAGAAGACGGATGTAAAACGTGGATCCCGATCCGACACGATATCTGCTGGAATTCCATGAAGGCGAATGATTTGGTCGATATAGAGCTCGGCCAAAGCTTCCACCTTATCTTGTCCTTTATTGGAATCAGATGTGCCACCTTCGTCAGACGGTCAACGATTACCCAGATGGCGTTGTTAGCCCTTCCTTTTGCCGTGGGCATTCCGGTGATGAAATCCATTGATATGGAGTCCCATTTCCATTGTGGTATAGGGAGATTCTGGAGTAAA
This sequence comes from Orychophragmus violaceus, assembly GCA_030180135.1. Lineage (NCBI taxonomy): Eukaryota > Viridiplantae > Streptophyta > Magnoliopsida > Brassicales > Brassicaceae > Orychophragmus > Orychophragmus violaceus. The sequence goes on along the minus strand of CM058236.1, from coordinate 58,156,529 downwards.
CCACTGGGTACTTGATGCTCCACTTTGATCTGCTGACAAGTTGAACATTGCGCTACCCATCGAGCTACCGACTTCTTCATTCCCGGCCAATGGTAGTACCTCCTCACGTCCTTGTACATTTTTGAACTCCCAGGGTGGATGCTAAGAAAAGAATGGTGCGCTGCCTTCAGAATTTCTTCTCGCAACCCTTGACCCTCTGGAACAGTAATCCTTCCCCTAAGCAGTAATGTACCGTCATTGGCCAGATGATAACCACTTTGGTTTGGTCCGTTCTGATTTCTGACTTCTCCAATGATCTTCAAAATCTTCTCGTCCTTCTGCTGCTCTTCTCGGATTCGAAGAACCAAATCTGCCTGCCTTACAGCCTGTAGACCTAACGGCTCATTCACCTCACCTTCCATTGCAGCCAAATTTACCGACTTAAGTTCTTCAGTTAGGGTTTCGAGTTCTCTTTCGATGCTAGCCTTGGTTTTTCGCCGGCTAAGTGCGTCCGCAACCACATTAGCTTTTCCCGGGTGGTACTTAATCTTGAGATCATAATCTGCGATGAACTCCATCCACCTTCGCTGTCGTAGATTGAGATCCGGTTGCGTGAATAAGTATTTAAGACTTTGATGGTCTGTAAATATTTCTATGCTTTCGCCATAGAGATAGGATCTCCAAATACGCAACGCGAATACTACTGCCGCCATTTCCAAGTCGTGCGTCCGATAATTCTCTTCATGCTTCCTTAACTGACGAGATGCATAAGCGATGACTTTCCCTTCCTGCATTAAGACACACCCCAAACCAACTCGCGACGCATCGGTACACACCGTATAGGGTTTCCCGGGTTCTGGCAAAGCCAAAACTGGTGCTGAGGTTAATGAGGCCTTCAACTTAGCAAAAGCGTCTTCTGCGTCCTTACTCCATATAAAGGGAACGCCTTTCCCTGTTAGCTTCGTCAACGGCTTTGCGATTGAGGAAAATCCGCGGACGAACTTCCGATAGTATCCTGCCAAACCAAGGAAACTCCGAACTTCCGTCACAGAAGTAGGTCGAGGCCACTCCTGGATTGCTTTAACCTTCTCGGGATCGGCTGCTACTCCTTGCTCCGAGATGCGATGACCCAGAAATCCAATTTCTCTTTGCCAGAACGAACATTTACTGAATTTAGCAAATAGCTTCAGCTCTCGCAATCGCTTGAGAACTATCGCCAAATGCATCCGATGCTCTTTCTCGGTTCTTGAGTAAACCAAAATATCGTCAATAAAAATGATAACAAACTTATCAAGATAATCACGGAAAACTTCATTCATTAACCGCATAAAGGCTGCTGGTGCGTTGGTAAGCCCAAAAGGCATTACCACAAACTCAAACTGCCCATACCGAGTTCGAAACGCCGTCTTCATGATGTCCTTCTCATCGATAGGGATTTGATGATATCCAGATGCTAAGTCTATTTTTGAAAACCAGCTTGCTCCTTTAAGCTGATCCAAAATTTCATCTATTCGTGGTAACGGGTATTTATCCTTGATGGTGATGTTGTTGATGCCGCGATAGTCGATGCACAATCTCATGCTCCCATCTTTCTTCTTTACGAATAGCACTGGAGCTCCCCATGGTGACGAGCTTGGTCGAATGAAGCCTTTCCCGATCAAATCTTCCAGCTGCTTCTTGAGTTCCGCCAACTCTGCTGGTGCCATTCGATAAGGAGCCTTTGTGATAGGTTTCGCCTCTGGTTCCAGGTTGATGGTGAAAGGATTACTCCGCTGCGGTGGTAATTCCTTTAGTGGCGCGAATACATCCTCGAACTCCTGAACTATCGTGATGTCCTCGATCTTAACTTCTTTGCTGACGGTTTCATCGCCGGCCGTGATGGTCACCAAAAATGCTTCTTCATTCTTTATCAAGTCTTGAGCTCGAAGAGTCGCTATTATGCACACCGACTTACTAGGGTTAATTCCGTAGTAGACTACTTCCTCCATTTCATTTCCACGGAAGGTAACCCTTCCTCGACCGCAGTCTAACTGGGCTTGATATCCTGACAGCCAATCCATTCCAAGGATGACTTCGTATCGTGTTAAAGGGGTGATTAACAAATTTACGAGGAATCTCTTTGCCTGGATGACGAGCGGAACATTCCGAACACACTTATCGATTTGGAGGGTTTGCTTTCCGGGGGTCAACACAGCGATACTAACTCTGTCTATTTTGTAACTCCCTCCGATTTCAGCGACTACTTGCGGGGTCACAAAACTATGAGTGGCTCCCGAATCGAAAAATACATGTGTGGGACGACCCGCGACATGTATGGTTCCTGCCACATTGATTTTTTGGGTTTAAACAATAGAATAATTATTTAAATATATAAGAACCTTTATTTATTGATAGTTTTAAACATCTTAGATAAACACACTAGGATCAGGGTTCCGGCACATACGTACCTGTGATCGGACCCTGAACAGGCTCTGGGGCCTTATTATTATCTACTTCTAACGCATACATTCTACCGTCTAAGGCTTGACGCTTGCGGGCAGGCTCAATCATAGGGCGAACTGGCGGCCGAATGGCGAGTGGGGCGGCTGGGATCGGGTTTGAACATTCACGAGCATAGTGGCCCTTCTGACCACATCGGAAGCAGGTAAGACCGGGCGATGCGTGCTGTGCTGCATTCCTCGGGCAGTACTTGGAGATATGACCAGGCTGACCGCAGTTGAAGCACACTGATACTCCCTTGGACGAGTCTGATGATCCTTGGGGTCGCTTGCCTTTGTCCTTGAAACGATGGTTCTGTCCAAAGTGTCGGCCCTGCTGATTTGATGATCTTCCACCTTGGTTTGAGTGAAAGTTCCCCCGTGGTGCCCGTTCTGCTGATAACCCGATTTCTACACTTACTGCTTTCTCCACCAAGTACGTGAGGCTTGAGAAGTTCCCCACTGCAAGCCTGCTTTCTAGCTCGGGTCGAAGACCGAATAAGAAGTTGGTGATCATTGCCTCTTCATCTCCATTATTATTCCCCACGTAACGCTTAAGTCGCATGAACTCGGATTCGTACTCCCGAACTGACTTACTTCCTTGCTCGAGATTAGCAAAGTCCCGTTGTAGTCGACGCTTTGACTCCGGGGTAAAGTACTTGCGCTCAAATTCCTCCTTGAAAGCTAACCAGGTTTTCACCACGTGTCCCACTTGGGCTTCTCGGCTTTCCCACCAGTCGGCTGCATCTCGGTCCAGGTAGTAGGCTCCCACGCTCAGCTTGTAATCCTCCGGGCATCTTGTAGCCTTGAAGTTCTTCTCCATCATTCGGATCCATCGATCTGCGATCAAAGGGTCAGTCCCACCAGAGAAATGCGTAGTTCCCATCTTCTTCATGGAGGAGATCAAGGATAGGAACGGTGGACGAGTCGTTGCATCGGGTGTAGTCTGTGGTGATTGCATGGCTCGCGTCATTACTTCGTGAAGCATCTTCAGGGTATGCTCCGGGTTTACGTCTTGGCCTCCCACCGTATTTTGGTCATCCTTTGGTATTTCTTCCTGACGATCATTGCTAGATCCAGTGTCTTCCATGTCCTTTTCCGTAGATGCATGCGTCTGGGCTGCCTGTCCTTCTTGGTTGCCTAGATTCTCTGGTGACTTAGATCTTTCAACTGATTGCTCGTGTCCGGATCCTCCGCGATCCGAACCCCTTTCCGACCCCACACCATGCCCGCCACTGTTGTTTGCCCCGTCCTCCATCTGCATCATAAACGGGTAAGTGACTAAGTCTTAACTAAACAGGACGTGGCCGGTTTCCTAATGTCCTTTCCGCGACTCAACTTGACTCGATAAATCTGAAAACACAGGTCCTTTGAGCATGATTGGAACCATGCTCTGATACCACCAAATTGTAATGCCCCTGTTCCTTAGTCGGGACCAGGGCCGTCACATTGTTTTTTTATTATTTTAAAACATGAATATAAAACATGTTTGTTATATAAAGAAAATGCGAAATTACAATAGGTCCATGGACATTATTTATTTAAAACTTATTACAATTATTACTTGAAATTATCGTTGCGAAAAAGACGTCGAGTCTAAACCGGCTGGCCTAACGTCCCGCGCTCCGCTACTCCTAAGGGTTACCTGAAAAGATGAAAAGAGAGGGGTGAGCGATCTATTATCGACCCAGTGAGTTGAGATTCCCCAACTATTAATGTAACTTTCCGTCTACCCAACCCAACCCCAAACACAAGCAATGACGGAAAGCTACGCAAGCAACCCTAGATAGCCGAAGCACTTAAAGTAACAATTAAATTATATGCATGCTACGGGCCCTGGCAATATCGTCATTCCCTCGGAATACTCGCCCCGTCACCAGATAGGTCACGGTAGTAATTCCACGACTCTTACTCATATACACGGAGTGTAACGAGTAAGACACCGTTCTCCGTCCATCGATACGCGGTGACTCTGACTACCCCTAGATAGCCCGAGCTTCCATGCAGTCCGGCCCTAGGACATGACCCCGTATTCTTCGGACCACACACCTACCGGCGTCACCCAGTAGGTTAACTCATGCCCGTCACATGACCCGAGAGTATGGGAACAGGCCGGTACGCTCCCGAGGATCCATCGGGTAGGGAAGCCGATATGCCTACTATTCCTCCATGTCACTAACACATCAAACAAACTATCAAACATACCACATTACAATAATCATAACAATCAAAGCATCTCATCAAGCAATCAATCAAGAATAATTCATCACATCACTTATTACGCCACTTAATAGTGTTCCCGTATTTTAATCATTCGTTCTTTATTTGATTATCAATCAATTGCATACTATATAGTAATATCAGCCGCATTATTATTATAAGTTAATAACAATCATACTTAACAATCAACCAAGCATAGTCATTATATTAATACTAACATGTATTACTATATACTAATCAAACCGACACTAATTATAACCTTCACGCCGGATTATAACTTAATGTCGGGAACCTGCGGGAAACTATATTAATCACACAATTAACCCCAACTCACCGATACTTTTTCGTGGTTGACCCCGAACCTCCGGACCTTCTTTTAAACCGCCTAGAACGGAAGAGAAGGTCGGTACTTGGGATGAACGGGGAAAATCTCCGTTTAGGAAATATTTCTCTGCTCCTCCGATACTAACCGAACTCTCCACTACTATTACTCTTTCTAACCTCCTTCTCTCTCTTCTCTCTCTCTCCTCCCTCTCTCTCTCCCTCTCTCTCTCTCTCTCTCCGGCTCCTCCTTCTTCTTCCCTCCAGCTTCTCCTCCTCTCGGCTCCTCCTCCTCTCCTCGGCTTCTCCTCCTCCTCCTCCTTCTTCTGGCCGCCTTCTTCTTCTTCTCCTTCCCCTCTCCCTCTCTTCTTTCTCTCTTCTTTCTTACCACTCTTGTTGAGTTGGTGTTTTGGTGTGAGGAAAAGTGAGGGGTGGGGGTCTCTTTTTATAGCAAAAGTGAAGAGATCTTCACCTTACACTTGTCTCCTCTTCCTCTCCATCTTAGGCCACGACTTCTACACCAAAAACCATCCAAGAACAATGAATTTGATCTCCCACCATCCATTTGTAAGCCTCCTCATGCAACCCTTGGATTTGTGACAACACATTTTGGTGATTCATGCACCTAAGAAGCTTCTATTTCTTGGGCTCTATTTTCGTGGCCCATGCTTCATTCTGAGCTTTGATTAGGTCCAATATTAGCTTAAGAATTAGCCTAAAATATCCTAGTTCAAGCCCAAGCCTTAGAGAATTTATTTTGAATTTTTAGTCACTAATTAGCCCTTAATGATCTAAAATTCAGAACTTAATCTAGCAATCAAATCTTGTTAAATCCTTTTAACCATAGCTTCAGCATATAATAAGGGAGTTTTGGTTAAAATTTCATGATTTTTAGTGGCGTCTAACTATTTTTCCAACTCGCCCGAACATTTATCGGTTTCTCGGAAAAACCGGTTATTTCCTAAAATTTCCAAAAAATTCCAGAAATAACTTCAATGAATATATTAACAAGATAATTCCTTTACGAATGATAAAAATACTATTACATTTGATAATAATATTTTATCAATTTTTTCCGAGATCGGGGTATCACAAAGATGCTTGTAATGAGACCATTATAAAGTCTCAAATAAAGCCATATATAACTACTATGTATTTCAGTTTCTTCTCAATAATAATGTTGTCTATCCAACAGTGTAATGAATACTTATTGTGTGTTTATTTCCTTATTATATGAATGAATTTACTTTCTTTTCTAATGTTTATGTTGATTACAGAAATGGACTACAACACGAAAAGGATAATATCCAAGGATATGGGTAGAGAAACTTGTATACCAGATAGTGGTACAACACACACTATTCTGAAGGACAAGAAATATTTCTCTAACTTGAAACCGACAAATATAATTGTCAATACAATATCAGGTCCTACAGACCTTATTGAAGGAACTGGTAAAGCCAGATTTATGTTGCCAAATGGAACAAAGTTTTCCATAAACAATGCCTTGTATTCTCCGAATTCGAAAAGGAATTTGTTAAGTTTTAATGACATATACCTTCAAGGATATGATACCCAGTCAGCGACTGAGGATGGAAAGAAGTATATGTATATAACTTCTGATAAATCTGGAAAAAGGCAAATATTGGAAAAGTTTCCAAAACTTCCTTCTGGATTGCATCATACTTATATAGATGCAATCGAATCAAACCTCATGATCAAAAGAGATCCGGAGAATATCACATTATGGCATGATCGCCTTGGTCACCCAGGCACCACAATGATGAGAAAGATCATTGAGACTTCTCACGGACATTCATTAAAGGTCCAAGAAATATATGAGAAAAATAAAATGACATGCACTGCATGCTCTCTTGGAAAACTGATCATAAGGCCATCGCCAACCAAAATTGATAAAGAATCACCAAAGTTCCTTGAACGAATTCAAGGAGATATTTGTGGACCAATACATCCACCATGTGGACCATTCCATTATTTTATGGTATTAATTGACGCATCTAGCAGATGGTCACATGTTTGTCTATTATCATCTCGAAATATGGCATTTGCGAGATTTCTAACTCAGATAGTCAAATTGAAAGCTTAATTTTCTGATTATCCCATTAAAAGAGTTAGATTAGACAACGCTGGTGAATTCACATCCCAAGCATTCAATGATTATTGTATGGTAACGGGGATTGAAGTTGAACATTCTGTTGCTCATGTTCATACTCAAAATGGTTTGGCTGAATCATTAATAAAGCGTCTGCAACTGATTGCAAGACCATTGATCATGAGATCTAAACTCCCAACTTCTGTATGGGGACATGCCATATTACATGCAGAGGCACTTATTCGGATAAGACCAAGTGCATATCATAATTATTCCCCATTACAGTTAGCATTTGGTCGAGAACCAAACGTTTCTCATTTAAGGATCTTTGGTTGTGCGGTATATGTGCCTATAACACCACCACAACGTACAAAGATGGGACCACAAAGAAGGTTGGGAATATATGTTGGTTGTGATTCTCCATCAATAATACGATACCTAGAACCACGAACTGGTGACATATTTACAGCACGCTTTGCTGATTGTCAATTTGATGAGAAAGTATTCCCGATTCTAGGGGGAGAAAATAAACAGTTAGGAAAGGATATCAAATGGCATGTACCAACTTTGTTACACCTTGATCCTCCTACAAAAGAGTCAGAACTAGAAGTTCGACGAATTATGCATTTGCAAAGTATTGCAAATCAGCTACCTGATGCATTTGCAGATACCAAAACGGTAACTAAATCACATATACCAGCTGCAAATACTCCTGTTCGTATTGAATTACCACAAGAACGTGGAAGAGCAGATGATACACGTGAGTCTCAAACACGCTTGAAGCGTGGTAGACCCGTAGGTTCTAAGGATAAGAATCCTAGAAAACGAAAGGAAGCTGAAAAGCATAATGATCCCAAAACTACAGAAAGTATTTTGGAAGAAACAAATCATGACATTAATGATAATGTAGAGCATCCTGAACCAGAAGGAAATCATGAGATTTCTATAAACTATATTCATAATGGAAAGATATGGGATCGAAATGAAATGAATTTCGATGATGACGTTTTCTCATACCTTGTGTCAAAGGAAATAAATGAGGAAAACGAAGATCCGGAACCAAGATCTGTATATGAATGTCAAAAGAGACACGACTGGTTACAGTGGAAAGATGCAATAAAAGTCGAACTAGATTCGCTTAATAAACGAAATGTATTCGGGCCTATTGTACTCGCACCCGAAGATGTGAAACCAGTTGGATACAAATGGGTTTTCGTTCGAAAACGAAATGAGAAAAATGAGATTATAAGATACAAAGCTCGTCTTGTAGCTCAAGGTTTTTCTCAAAGACCCGGGATTGATTATGATGAGACATATTCCCCTGTTATGGATGCAATCACATTTAGATTCTTGATGAGTCTAGCATCAGGTGAAAACCTAGAGATGCGTCTAATGGATGTTGTTACGGCATACTTGTATGGCTCATTAGACAATGATATCTATATGAGAATACCCGATGGGTTCAAGATGCCAGATCCATTGAGTTCTAAACCAAAAGAGTTATGTGCAATAAAATTGCAGAGATCATTATATGGTTTGAAACAGTCTGGACGTATGTGGTATAATCGTCTTAGTGAGCATTTAACTAAAGAAGGATATGTAAATGATCCAATATGCCCATGTGTCTTCATCAAGAAAACACAATCTGGATTTGTGATAATCACAGTATATGTTGATGATCTAAACATGATCGGAACTCGTGATGAGATTCAGAAAGCATCAAATTATTTAAAGGGCGAATTTGAGATGAAAGATCTCGGACAAACAAATTATTGTCTTGGCCTACAAATTGAGCATTCTCAAGAAGGCATATTTGTACATCAATCCACATACACTAAAAGAGTGTTAAAACGATTCAACATGGATAAGGCAACTCCTCTTAGTACTCCCATGGTGGTTAGATCACTGAATGTTGAAAGTGATCCATTTCGACCACATGGAAAAAATGAGGAAATACTTGGTCCTGAAGTACCATATCTAAGTGCAATTGGAGCACTTATGTATCTTGCAAATTGTACTCGACCTGATATATCTTTTGCCGTTAATCTATTGGCAAGGTTTAGTTCATCCCCTACGCAAAGGCACTGGAAAGGGATTAAACACATCTTTCGTTACCTTCAAGGGACTCTTGATTTAGGATTATTTTATCCTAAGAATTCAAACGGTGAATTTATTGGTTTTGCAGATGCAGGATATTTATCAGACCCACACAAAGCTCGATCACAAACAGGGTATGTTTTCACAATTGGAGGCACTGCTATATCATGGCGTTCTCAGAAGCAAACACTCGTCGCCACTTCATCGAACCATGCAGAAATCATAGCACTCCATGAAGCGAGCAGAGAATGTGTGTGGCTAAGATCAATAAGTCAACACATCCAATCAAGCAGTGGAATCCGCGTAAATACGGAGCCAACTATCTTATACGAAGATAATGCTGCATGTATTGCACAAACCAAGGATGGATATATCAAGACTGATAGAACCAAACATATTCCCCCGAAGTACTTTTCATACACCCAAGAACTCGAGAAGAACAAGGAGATTGAAGTCAGATATGTCCAATCATGTGACAATACCGCAGATCTATTCACAAAGTCATTACCTACCACTACGTTTAGGAAGCATGTTCATAACATTGGAATGCGCCGTCAACGAGACCTATAAGATACTCTCCTCATCATTCGAGGGGGAGCTTATAGAGTTGTACTCTTTTTACCTTACTACGGTTTTTCCCAATGGGTTTTCCTGGAAAGGTTTTTAACGAGGCAACAAAGGCATTAAGCAAGTTATGGTAGCGACACTGGTCTCCAAGGGGGAGTGTTACAAAAGTGATCACCGAAAGTAGATAAAAGGGAGGAAGAAAAATGAAGAGTCGTGAGATGAATTACTTTGTGGAGCCCACTGTCACTATGCACGCACAGTAAAACCAACTTTTCATTTTCTATATATACGATCGTTTCGATCTTTGTAAATCACAACTTCAATAACCTCAATACAACTTCTCTTATTGCTCTCTCTCTTTCTTTGTTCTCAGTATTAATCTCTGCACCGGGTAAAATATTTTTGTCGTTATTTATATATGTCGATAGGGTAAATCATATTATTATTATAACAGACTGGCATTTGTTCTCACACGAGTTTTTTTGTCATCTGTAATTATAATAGACGGACCAACTAGTACCAAACCATCAAAGATTGTAACGTTATCACTGTTGGAACAATTTTTTGGAAAAGACATAATAAAGTTATGAGCTTTATTCAAAATGTGTATGTGTGAAAAGAAATGAGTTAAACCCATAAAGAATAAAATGTTTTCATTGGCTATAACTATTTTGGGAAGGGAAAATTTCCCACATTGGAAACAAGGAAAGTTTTCAATTACTATATAAGGAGTCCAACTTCTACTTGTGTTACAAGAAAGTTGGATAGAGAGGAGAAAGACCACACACACGCGGTCGTTATCGTCGTCGTGGCTCGTGGCTCGTTGCTTCGTTGCTTTTTAATTGGCTCTTAGGACTCTTGGGCTCTATAAGAGCGAGCGATTTATTAAGCGTAGTTAATCTCTCTTAATCGAGATTTAATTTTTTAATTAATTACGTCAATAAAACTTACAGCCCAAGTTGGTGTGCGGCCCAACTCGGAAAAGCTTGGTGAACAAGTTCGCGGACTTGTTGCACAAGGTTTATTTCTTAAACCTAGCCTCCTCTCTAATCCTATATATATGACCCCTAAGCCTCTCTAGTAGAGCATCCGATTCGAAATACACATAGAGAAAAACTCAAAAGAAGTTCCTTCAATTCCTTTCTAATTTAGGTTAGCGTCTAAATTCGAGAGTATCGTAGTTCATATGTTCGACAGAACCGATATCGAGTGTTGCGATACGGTTTCCTATGGTTGTATCATGGGACTCATGAATCTTGATTTAACCTGTTACACTACGGGTAATTCTTTGAGTTAAGGAAAGAGATCAAATCTCGCCTCCATATATTCTGACTTCTACTCCTTCTGTTAAATCGTTTTGATATCGTTTCCTTAACGCTTATTGTTTATTCGTGATTAAATCGCTTTTAACGTAGTGCTGTAAATTTTGGTTCTACAATCTTAACTCAAAGAAATCCGTTTCTGTTATATGAACATTAAACGGATTTTAATCGGGAGTAAATAAACGTTTTCAAACGATTTCTCTTCCGCTTATGATACTAACAACGTTATCAACGCTAAATGTAGCAAGGATTCGTTAAGGTAGAGGCGGATTAAAACCTGTTTTCAAAACGGTTTTGAAGGTAAAACGCAGTGTATATTGTGAATCGTTTCATAGCGATCTTCGCGATTACTTTTGTGAGTTTCATACAAGTTTATTGATTGCGATCGATAAACTGTGTTACTGCGTGTCTGAACTGTTTCTAATCGTTAGAATCGCAGTTTATTGAAAAATAAACCCGATTATCAAACACGTTTTGACGCTTTGATGAATACTCTGCGGAGATTCGAGGTTGAGAACGCGCTCTTAGCGGTTCTAATCGGTTCAATATTGGTTATCTAAATTGCGATTTAATTCAAAATCGAATTAGCTTACGATTTAAATTATCTGGGATTTAATCTTTCTAATTGGAGTTTGTGTTTGTTTCTAATTTAGGATGTCTAACGCAGAACAAAACAACTCCAAAGTGGCTGAGAACAATGAGGAGACGACTGACATGACAGTCAAAGTTCCACCTGGGAACCATGTCCCTCCTCCCAAGTTCGATGGAACTATTGAGGGGATAGCGTTTAAGAATTGGAAGAAGAAAATGTTTTTCTATCTGACAACGCTGAACCTGCAGAAGTATCCAAGTGAGGTGGTACTTGTCCTCCCAGAAGACAACACCAGCCCGCATGCTCTCGCAATTGTTGAAGCTTGGATACATAGCGGCTACTTGTGCAAAGGCTACATTCTGAATCGCCTTTCTGAGTTTCTGTACGAGGTGCACAGTAATGCTGAATCCTCTAAGGAATTGTGGGATGCTTTAGACAAGAAGTATCGCACTGAGGATTATGGTACTCAGAAATTCACTGTGGCGAAATTTCAGCAGTAGATGATGGTGGACTCAAGACCACTGATGGAGCAAGTTGGAGAAATCCATAAACTTCTCCATGAAATCAAGGCTGGAGGTATGGATTTGTGTGAGACCTATCAAGGATGTTGCATCATTGAGAAGCTTCCTCCTGGATGGTCAAACGTCAAGAACTACCTCAGGCTTAAGAAAAAAAAATATGAGCCTTGAAGACTTGATTGTGAGACTTTGTGTGGAGTCTACAAATCGGGAACAAATTGGAAAAGGTGTCCATGTTCATGAGAACGTGAATATGGATGAACACCAAAGCCACAAACAAGGCAAGTGGAAAAATAAGGCAAAGGAAAGATGCCACCAAATAACTCTCAGAAGTTCAAAAACAAAAATGGTCAGAATGGTCAAAACGGCCAGACCTTTCAAAGGTTTTTGGGGACGTGTAATTTCTGCGGAAAGCAAGGTCACAAAGCCTTCGAGTGTCGGAGCAAGAAGGCTCAAGCTAACTTGTCCGAAGCTGATATGTGCGCTGTAGCCACTGAGGCTAATGTTGTTGAAAGCCACCCGAAGACTTGGTGGTTTGATACTTGAGCAACAAGGCACATATGTATGGATCGAGAGATGTTCTCGACCTACACAAAGAACAAGAGTGATGATACGCTCTTGATGGGAAACTCCGCGACTTCAAAGATTGAAGGTCACAGAAAGGTTGTTCTAAAGCTTACCTCTGCGCAAGAGCTCACACTTACGAATGTGGTCCACGTGTCGGACATGCGCAAGAATCTGATATCTGGATCTCTTATGAGCAAGCATGGTTTCACCATCAAGCTGGAAGGAGATAAGCTGATCTTATCCAAGAATGGAATGTTTTTGGGGAAGGGTTTCGTTTCTAATGGGTTGTTTAAAATGTCTGTTGAGGCAGTCATTCGTAAAACTGATGTAACCGAGGTTTCTACCTCGAAGAACCTTAAGATGAATGAAAAGAAACCAGTTGCTTATGTTGTGCAGTCATCGAATATTTGGCACGAACGTTTAGGACATGTTAACTTCAAGTATATGAGTAGAATGATGAACACGAACTTGATTCCTAAAATCAAGATAAGCAAAGACAAATGTGAAGTTTGTGTCCAAGCCAAACTCACAAAAACGCCATCACCAAGCGTAGTAAGAACAACCGAACCTCTAGGTTTAATTCACACGGATTTGTGTGATTTAAAATTTGTGCAAATTAGAGGTTGAAAGAAGTACTTCGTAACTTTCATATATGCTTGCACTAAATACTGCTATGTGAATCTATTACGAAGTAAAGATGAAGACTTGGACAAATTCAAAGAGTACAAGCTCGAAGTTGAAAACCAACTTGATAAAACTATCAAAATGGTTAGGAGTGATCGAGGAGGTGAATACAATGAACCTTTCGATGCGTTCTGTAGAGAACATGGTATTATTCATCAAACAACTGCTCCTTACTCACCAGAGTCTAATGGAGTTGCGGAACGAAAGAACCGAACTCTTAAGGAGATGATGAATGCAATGTTGCAGGAATCTGGGTTAGCCCAGAACATGTGGGGGGGGGGGAGCGCTGCTTACCTCGAATCCTGAACAAAATACCACACAAAGTGACTGGAAAAACTCCATATGAACTTTGGAAAGGTAAAGTACCTTCGTACAAATACCTGAAAGTGTGGGGGTGCCTGGCAAAAGTTGCAGTACCTCTTCCAAAAAAGGTCACCATCGGACCTAAGATGGTAGACTACATTCTCATCGGTTATGCGCATAATAGCAGTGTCTATCTACATAAGTCTGATATACCAGATATCCATGTAAACATGACAATGGAGTCAAGGAACGTTTCCTTCTTCGAAGATGTGTTTCCATGCAAGGATAAGGGAAATCCTAAGAGAACTCGTGATGAACGACAGGCTAGCGATGAGGCAAGCACTTCTGGCACTTCTATAAACGAAGAAGCAGAAGTAGAAGAGGAAATTAAACTTAGACGAAGCAAGAGAGCTCGTAAAGAAAAGACATTCGGTTCAGAGTTCATAACGGCATTTCTAGCAGAAAGTGAGCCAAGAACTTTTAATGAAGACATGTCTACACCTGATGCACCTTCATGGAAGGAGGCTGCTAACAGTGAAATCAATTCCATTATGGAGAATCATACATGGGAATTGGTTGATTTACCGCAAGGGTGTAAACCTCTTGGGTGCAAATGGATCTTCACTAACAAGTTGAAAATAGATGGATCCATAGACAAGTACAAGGCTAGACTTGTGGTGCAAGGATTCCGACAAAAAGAAGGGTTGGATTACTTTGACACCTATTCTCCGGTAACGAGAATAACTTCGATTTGTATGCTGATTGGAATTGCAGCATTAAGAGATCTTGAAATCCATCAAATGGATGTAAAAATTGCTTTCCTAAATGGAGATTTAGAAGAAGAAATCTACATGAATCAACCTGAGGGTTATGCCGCTCCTGGGCAAGATAAGAAAGTGTGTAGACTTGTGAAGTCATTATATGGACTTAACCAAGCGCCAAAAAAATGACACGAAAAGTTTGTCAATGTAATGATGTCAAATGGCTTTCACACTAATGAATGTGATAAGTGTATATACATCAAAAGTACTCCTCATGGATACGTTTTGCTCTGTTTATACGTCGATGACATGCTCATCATGGGAAGCAGTAAGGATATCATCAAACAAACTAAAAACATGCTTAGTGGGAAGTTTTATATGAAAGACTTGGGACTAGCAGATGTAATTCTGGGAATTAAGATCACTCGAAATTCCGAAGAAATAATCCTATCTCAAGATCATTATGCTAAAAAGATCCTAGAGCGGTTTAAGAACTACTCAAACGGGATAGCAAAAACTCCAATTGATCCTCAACTTCATTTGACAAAGAATTCAGGTGAACTTGTGTCACAGGTGGAGTATGCAAGAGTGATCGGGAGTCTAATGTACTTGACGAATTGTACTAGACCCGATTTAGCGCACTCAGTAAATGTACTAAGTCGCTACACGAGTAATCCAGGTCATACTCATTGGAAAGCCATAACTAGAGTATTGAAGTATATGAGAAATACTAAGAGTTATGGGCTTCATTTTGGAAAATAACCAGCAGTACTAGAAGGGTACAGTGATGCTAATTGGATTTCAGATAAACTCCAAATCTACGAGTGGATATGTATTCACTCTTGTTGGTGGAGCAGTATCCTGGAAATCTTCCAAACAAACACTCATGGTCCGATCAACCATGGAGTAAGAGTTCATAGCTTTAGACAAAGCAGAAAATGAAGCAGAAGGGCTTCAGAACTTCTTGGAAGATATCCTGATGGGGGAAAACCAGTGCCAGCTCTACGCGTACACTGTGATAGTCAGTTGGCTATCTCACGGGCACTGAGTAATCTGTACAATGGAAAATCTTTTCATATACAAAGACGACATAAGACCGTTAGACATTTGATCTCAAGTGGTGTAATAACTATATATTACATCAAGTCAGCTGATAATTTAGCGGATTCGTTCACAAAAAAGCTTGCCGAGAGATCAAATTGTGAAATCATCAAAAGGAATGGATTTAAAGCCTATGAACAAAGATGACGTTTGATGGACACCCCACCTATGTGACTGGAGATCCTAAGATCTAGGTTCAAAGGGAAAACGAAATTGAGCTGATTCAGGATTGAGCACTATAACTATGTGTTGGGATTATGTCCTGAAATCACGTTGTACTCACTCTAGAGATAGTTGTATTGTCGAGATCGGACAATTCATAAGATACTGGGTAGTCATAATGTTTTGCTAGAAACCGCTTATGACAAATGAGTTGTAACTCATTTACAGTATCGTGTGAACCTACAGGGTCACACACCTAAGCAAGTTGGACATAGTTCGTATGGGATAGATCATTGGCATATGGTCTGGTCACATGAGTTTTTAATGAGGTGTGTCGATCGACACCATTGGGTGCGTCGGTCGACACAAGACGTGTGTCGATCGACACCACTAAGTGTGTCGGTCGACACAAGGCCGAAACCGAGACTGATGTTTCGAATTATGTCAAGGTCGACATATATAAGTGATCTTATGTAATTTCGACCTAGTTGATCAGACGAGCGCCGCCCAAACAGTGTTTCCTCAGAGAGAAAACAAAGAAACCTCGTAGAACTCAGTTCCCAGGAGATCCGAGCCCCGGTACTAGCATCCCGGTGGATTCCAGCTTGTGTGTGTGTAGACTGAAGTAGAGGCGCAGCATCTGAGGCGCTTCACAGATCTCGTTTATCTAACCATCTTCCGATGCCAATCTCCAGGTAAACAGAGATCAGATCCTTGATTCAATTAACTAGACCCTAGATCCTAGGCTATCGGGAACCTGACAGCAATTCCGAATCTGGTAGAATTGGCTCGAAGTTCCATCAGTGGTATCAGAGCCTTAGGGTTTTCCATTGAATCAACCTGTCTAAATGAATTTGATGATTTAGATTTGCAAACTAGGTTGTTTGGTTAGAACAGGTGAGATCGATTATGATCGAAAATCGAAACTGTGATTTCGCACAGTGTCGATCGACACACTAGGTGTGTCGGTCGACACAGAGTGGCGAATTCGACAGATTCGGCGGCTAAGGTTTTTCGCGAAGAAAAACCGAAAGCCTACTGTGTCGATCGACACAGGTTTAGTGTCGGTCGACACAGAACAGATTCGGTCCAGTGTCGATCGACACAGGTTAGTGTCGGTCGACACATACCTAGCGAATGGTTAATCGGTTCAATTGGATTGGACCGGTTATCATGCTTGGTTAAGTCCGAATAGATCGGTTTAAATTGGATGAATTGGTTCAATTGGATTGAACTGATTATCTCAATTAGCATAAACCGATGGTTTGAATCAGTTTGATTGGATAATACGGTTCAATGTAATTGGACCGGTTATCGCAATTAGTTGAAACTGGTTAAAACGGTTTAAATTGGATGAATTGATTCAATTGGATTGAACCAATTATCACAATTAGAATAAACCGATTTGAATGGTTAAGATCAGTTTGATCTGATAAGTCGGTTCAATTGGATTGAACCGGTTATCAAAACTGTCCTCGGTTAAGGTCTATGTCGACCGTCACACACGGGTTGTGTCGATCGATATGACCGGTTCGATGAACCGGGTTAATTGGATTAACCGGTTATTGAAGTCCGGTTTTGTTTGGTACTGTCGATCGACATACATGGTTTGCGTCGATCGATACAGTGCTCGAAATTCTGGTTATTGAACCTTGAATTTGCAGAAACCAAACTTGACCTAAACCTTGATCAAAGCTTAGCTTCAATATGGTCAACTGTCAAGACTCATTTCGTTGTGTGATGGTCTAGCCAAGAGCTTGGTGTCCACAATTACGTGAGTAAGGCAGGTAGTTATGTTGATAGATTTGCAGTGCTAAACATCAACAATTACATGACCTAATAGATTGATTTGCTAGCCTTTCAGAGTTTAGTTTCCTCAACTAAACATCAAGTGACCTTGATGTCTTGCCCAATCTCGTCTACTGTCAAGACTCGGTTCATTGTTGGATAGTCTTGGAGTCCTTGGTATCCACAGTGAACTGAGCAAGGCAGGTGTTCATTGATAGACTCGCAGTGCGACTGTCAATGATCACAAGACAGGAGAGATTGTTTTACTTGACTGGGCTATCAGAAGTTCTAGGCCCAGAGACGTCAGAGTAGATGAGACATGAATTGTCTTATCTGCGACCAAGAGTTGTACTGGGTACAATTAGCAATGATTTGCTTACCTAGATAACTAAATTTTGGGTAATGGCGAGTCGCCCACTCAGATTTTAGTGAAGTATGGATCTTGGATCATTATATTCATAGAGGAAACGTTGTTTGAATATAATGCGAGTTCTCTTATTAGATAAGATTTCTCATCATATACATAACTAAATCTTTGTTTTTCTTGGATTTCAGCTTATGTCTATGACTACTTTCTCGTTTCGATCCGTCCTTGAGAAGGACAGGTTAAATGGATCCAACTTCCTGGATTGGTATCGGAATCTGAGATTCATTCTCAAGCATGAGAACAAGGACTATGTCCTTGAAAAGGCTCTTCCAGAAAGGCTTGGGACCAATCGCTCGCATACAGCATATAATGCTTGGAATAAGCATTATATTGATGTGGTAGATGTGCGTGATTTGATGTTGGCTACCATGAACTCGGACTTGAAGAGTCAATATGAGAACATGAAGTCGTCAATAGAGATGATCACCAGCCTGAAACTGAAGTTTCAGGATCTGGCACGAGTTGAGAGATTCCAGATGGTGAAGTCTCTCACTGGGTGCAAGCTACCAGAGGATGCTCCAGTAAGTCCTCATGTCATTAAAATGATGGGTTACATTGATAACCTGGGGAAACTGGAATGTCCTGTCAGCTTAGAGTTGGCCACTGACATCATTTTGCAGTCACTGCCGTCAAGCTATGATAAGTTCATTAAGAACTATATCAAGAAAGGCTTGACGAAGACGTTGACTCAGCTGCATGGCATGCTCAAAACAGCAGAACAAGACATCATAAAGGGTAAAAGATTTGAGAAATCTTGTGTTGGCAAGGGTAGAGGCAGGGCCGTCCAGATTTGGAATCAGGATAAGCATGTGTCATCTTATAAGCCCAAGTCAGGCCCATCTGGTGTCAGAAAATTCTTCTACTGCAATGAGTCAGGGCATTGGAAAAGAGATTGCATTAAATTCTTGGAAGATTCACAAGAGATGAAGGAGATGTATGGTACTTCTTCTTCAGGTATTGTGTTATTAATTCAAGTTCTACGTAAGTATTGAATACTAGTTGTGGTACTGATATTTTTGAAATATGCAGAACCTAAACGACAGTAGAACGTTGAAGAAAGGGCAAGTGGAACTGCGTGTCTGGTATGAAGCAATGGTTGCTGCATGAGCCGTAGAGATTCTCCACTTGTAGGAGCCTTTCATACTTGCTTTTAGAAATTAAGTAATTGCTACTATGTATCTGCCTTGTGCAGAAATGTCTTTCATTTTCTTGTAAGAATTTGGATGTTTTTCATTTTGATAAAAGACAAGTTTTGTTCTTTAGATCTTAATGAAATATTCTATGGTAGCACCCCATTTGGAATGGGTTTTATATCTTGAACCAATGTACGCTTGTACACATAACATAAATACCAAACACTTTAAGTCTGATGACTTGAAGTCGATTTTTCCTTAGCATAGTCATTTAACCACACAAAGTGTAGCGGATTCAGAAGTTCCATAGTTTTGGGACTCATTTGATTATTAATCATTTGAGATATAAATTCTGCTCACTGGGCCAAATGACTAAGGCCCTTTTAGCAGAGCTAAAGGAAACGGGCTAGAGGCTTATTGGGCCTTACACATACTGATGTATGCGGCCCGATGAGCATTAGTGCAAAAGGAAATCTTCTGTACTTCATTACCTTATTGATGACATCAATAAGTATGGATGTGTTCATTTGATGAGACACGAGCAGGAACCCCTTGAGGAGTTCCAAGATGAAGTGTAGAAACGATTTAACAGAAGTATTAAGATCCTCGATTGAATCGCGGAGGAAAATACTTGAGTCAAGAATTGGGTGATCATCTAACAGAATGAATCGGATCTTATTAGATATGCTCCGATTAATGATGAGTCACAGGAATCTTCCATAATCATTTAAGAATACGTTCTAAAATGTCTATGTTTACGCTAAATAAGTTTCTATCAGAATCAGTGAAAAACACCACATTGGATGTGGACTGGGTGATTTCCAAATTTGTTTTTCTGATTAATTGGGATTGCAAGGTTTGTGTAAGACAGTAGTCAACAAACAAACTTGAACCCATATCTGATAAGTTCTACCTCGCTGGTTGTCCTAAGGAAACCAATGCTTGCTACTTTTGCAACCAATCCGAGGACAAAGTATTGTTGTTCGGAACTGTGTCTTTTGAGAAAGATCGTACTTTCAAAAGGAACAGTGGGAGTAAAAGTACACATCGAAGAAATTCGATAAACACAGGAGGCTTCTCAACCTGTTGAGGGAAAGCAGCGGTGAGATCTACAAAGTACTGTAGGATCTGCACCTGTGGAGCCTGAAATTCGCAGATCCGAAAGGATCCATCACTGACTCGAGAGTGATTTCTCGTAGCCAATTATCGTGATTTGTTGATCGTTGAAAAGTGACGAGCATGCGAAATTCAAAGAAGCGATGGTGAGCCCCAACTCCGAAAAAATTGGCTGGGTATGCATGTTAGCTTCACCGATCCATTTCTGGATTGAAGCAAACATCTTGGAGTTGGAATCAACATTCTGATAATGTGGTCAAAAGTTTTGACTTGATCAGAAAGAAATGAAACCATGCGTTTACAAGAAGACTAGTGGGAGCGTAATTGCTATTATCACACTGTATGTAGACAACATACTTAATCTCATAAACGACGTTCCAACGCCAAAGTCTTATCAAGATTTGGGTCGGAAGTCAAATTTAACGATAGACATTGGAGAAGGCCGTGAAAGTTCTTGGAATTAGGATCCATTGGAATGGATCAGGAAGGCTAATTGGATCGTGTCAAAATCCTTATGTTAATAAGGTATTAGACAGTTCAAATGTACTTGATTCCAAGAATGGCTTCATACCAAAGGTCTTATGGCAATAATCTAAGCAAGATGAAGTGTCTTGGACACTGGCTGAGCTAGTAACAATATTAGCAAGATGAAGTGTTTTGAACACTGGCTGAACTAATATTAATGAGTGTGATTGCTAATGCTGTTGCAATAGAATCCATCATAAATGCCATGTTTGCGCTCGTCAAGATGCAGCTTATGCATAAAGCATGACGAGAATATACCAATGTGTTCCGGTAATAGTCACTGAACAGTTACCAGAAATATCCCAAGTGTTTGAGAAACACTAAGGATAGGTTCGTGGTGAACTGAGGAAGTAACGAACCAGTTGAAAGTAGTTAGACGGACAAAGACTATTCCCGGTTCCCACCTGGTTATGTCTCTTTGTCTGAATAGCGGTGCTATCTGTTGGAAAGGCTCCAAGCAGTGGACCGTAGAATAGTGCTTTTATCTGAATGGCGGTGTGGTTTGTTGGAATTGTTTCAAACAAAACACCGCAGTCTCTCCCACAACCTAAGCACCAGATTTATTCTGTTGCTGTAGGTATAAGATATCTGAAGAGATGATCTTGATTCTAGTGGGAGTAATTCTAGTTATGTTGTAATCTTTACATAGACATGCTATGGTAGTGTTTATGTAAGTCAAACTGACATCGGTATTATTTAATTATTGGATAATTAAGTAATAGTCCCAAAGTACTTTATGGTCATCATATAGGTCATCAAGTTGAGGACTTGATCATGAAACCCTATAAGTAAAAGATGACATAAATTATGATTGTCCCTAGTCGAGGTTATTGAAGTGGGGCACCAATAACTGCGCGAGACTAGTATGTGAGGTGACTGCTGGACTAAGTTTCATGGAGTCAATGATATGATTATCACAGTCAGTCACATAGATATATGTTGGTGAACATATGATCGGACATGACCCGCTTAATGAGAACTCCACAGGATAGTTATATCAGTGTCATGGGAGGTTCTCATTACGACTATAGAGTATAGTCCTTAGACCTGAGTTCATCATGCTTTCTAGCATATGAATTGGTGCGTTTTGACCTTGTCAAACATCGTTCCGTAACTGGCGGCTATAACGGCATTGCTTATGCGTATCATGAAGTATGTGTAGAAACAGGGATGGAACAATATGGGATTTGTCCCTCCTGTATAACGGGAGATAAATATCTCAGGGCCCATCGAAGATTTGATACTGAGAAAATGCATGGCCGTGCTCAAACGAGGTGATTGTCAGTCGTTTGTTTTATCAGTATAGATCATAATTCGATGCACATGATGTTGGCTATAATAAGGATGACACAGTCTCTTGCCTTATGCCATATCGAGATATAGCGACGAAGGGATTATAGGAATAGGTGATTCCAGTACAAGTGGGAGATTGTTGGGATTATGTCCTGAAATCACGTTGTACTCACTCTAGAGATAGTTGTATTGTCAAGATCGGACAATTCATATGATACTGGGTAGTCATAATGTTTTGCTAGAAACCGCTTATGACAAATGAGTTGTAACTCATTTCCAGTATCGTGTGAACCTACAAGGTCACACACCTAAGCAAGTTGGACATAGTTCGTATGAGAAAGATCATTGGCATATGGTCTGGTCACATGAGTTTTTAATGAGGTGTGTCGATCGACACCATTGGGTGCGTCGGTCGACACAAGACGTGTGTCGATCGACACCACTAAGTGTGTCGGTCGACACAAGGCCGAAACCGAGACTGATGGTTCGGTTTATGTCAAGGTCGATATATATAAGTGATCTTATGTAATTTATACCTAGTTGATCAGACGAGCGCCGCCCAAACAGTGTTTCCTCAGAGAGAAAACACAGAAACCTCGTAGAACTCAGTTCCCAGGAGATCCGAGCCCCGGTACTAGCATCCCGGCGGATTCCAACTTGTGTGCGTGTGGACTAAAGTAGAGGCGAAGCATCTGAGGCGCTTCACAGATCTCGTTTATCTGACCATCTTCCGCTTCCAATCTCCAGGTAAACAGAGATCAGATCCTTGATTCAATTAACTAGACCCTAGATCCTAGGCTATCGGGAACCTGACAGCAATTCCGAATCTGGTAGAATTGGCTCGAAGTTCCATCACTATGCCCAGTTCCTCGGATGATATATAGTGTTATATGTGTGTGATGAGGTTAAGCGTTGGCTTTTAATGATTCCATAGCTTTGTAATAGTGGAGTACATACGGATACTTCTGGAAAGAAAGCTGATGGTAGATCACCTAGTGAGTGTGAAATGGGGCCGTTTCTAGGAGAATGAATGTAAGGTTATACTCTTCAACTTCACTCACGAATACCAGGCATGTTCAAGGCCACAATGAACACATTAGAGAACATAGTTCTACGAGAAGATGTCGATGTGCGATATATGTTGTCTCGGTTTACATCAAAGTCCGGGTGGTTCAAGACATCGCGTTCACTTCCTGGCCGAGTAAACCCGACAGATATTAAAAATGATTGGTTCAAAGCTGAAAATGCTACCTCTCAGATACAATTACATTTTCGTATACTCTCGAAAGTCTGTCTAGTCTAGTGAAGTCTAGTATGGTCAAGTCTATCTAGTTCACTGAGTCTGTCTAGATAGTTGCATATGCATATGTTTAGAGTCATTTCTATTCATGTGGGGGATTGTTGGAACAATTTTTGGAAAAGACATAATAAAGTTATGGGCTTTATCCAAAATGTGTATGTGTGAAAAGAAATGAGTTAAGCCCATAAAGAATGAAATGTTTTCATTGGCTATAACTATTTTGGGAAGGGAAAGTTTCTCACATTGGAAACAAGGAAAGTTTTCAATTACTATATAAGGAGTCCAACTTCTACTTGTGTTACAAGAAAGTTGGATAGAGAGGAGAAAGAACATACACGCGCGGTCGTCGTCGTCGTGGCTCTTGGCTCGTTGCTTCGTTGCTTTTTAATTGGCTCTTAGGGCTCTTGGGATCTATAAGAGCGAGCGAGTTATTGGGTGTAGTTAATCTCTCTTAACCGAGATTTAATTTTTTAATTAATTACGTCAATAAAACTTACAGCCCAAGTTGGTGTGCGGCCCAACTCGGAAAAGCTTGGTGTACAAGTTCGCGGACTTGTTGCACAAGGTTTATTTCTTAAACCTAGCCTTCTTTCTAATCCTATATATACGACCCCTAAGCCTCTCTAGTAGAGCATCCGATTCGAAATACACACAGAGAAAAACTCAGAAGAAGTTCCTTCAATTCCTTTCTAATTTAGGTTAGCGTCTAAATTCGAGAGTATCGTAGTTCATATGTTCGACAGAACCGATATCGAGTGTTGCGATACGGTTTCCTATGGTTGTATCAGGGGACTCAAGAATCTTGATTTAACCTGTCACACTACGGGTGATTCTTTGAGTTAAGGAAAGAGATCAAATCTCGCCTCCATATATTCTGACTTCTACTCCTTCTGTTAAATCGTTTTGATATCGTTTCCTTAACGCTTATTGTTTATTCGTGATTAAATCGCTTTTAACGTAGTGCTGTAAATTTTGGTTCTACAATCACACACCAAATGCAACATACTGCAAGTGATAACTATGGAAATAAACTCGAAAGTAGTAGAAGACAATATGTACACCAAAAAATCTGAAATCAAGTCTAAAGAGAGGAACAAATAGAACCATTGCGTTTCTCATTTTCAAAAAGGACCTACAGCCATTGCGGGTAACCCAAGGAAACATAGGATTGGTATTTATGTTCATGAACCACTCTTTAGGTAATGAGAAACTAGCTTTTTTTACTCTCAATTTGATTTAAATCCTCTAATTCTCTAACTTTCTAAAAAAAAAGTTAGTTCCTATGCGCAATAACCAAAGTTTGGCCACGCCTTTGGTCGTAACAAAGCTCCAAGAATATCCGGCGCCTCTGCTGCTATGACAACATGTCAATACGATGGAAAACCATACATTCAATAGCATAGGAGAAAGCCTGCAATTTCGCATCTAGCAGATTTTTAAAACCATTGAAAGCTCTCCTACTATGCAGCCAAACGTCACCTTTATCATCCCTTAGAACCCAGGAACAACCTGCCACTTTTGTATGATTAGACCAAGCCACAACAATGTTACATTTTGTCCACGAGGGGGGAGAAGCCTTCCATGACGGTTTAGAGGCATCGTTCACAGCTTTATACAATGCTTCACCTGAATTCTCCAACGATTGAGAATGAAACCAGAGATCTGATTCCATGATCGAGTTACAGGAGACTACCTGAGGGAGAACCTGTTCTCCTTCAAAGAAGAAATTGTTTCTGTTTTTCAGAAGAATCCATAAGATCCAAGGGAAGCTTTGTCGGACAGATTGTTATACTTGAAGACAATTGGACATGCTGAACAAGTACTGCATGTTAACATAAATTGATTCTGAGTGGAAACCTCCTTGCGGGAAGGAAAAATTCGATAGGGCCCAAATTTGTCGAACAACTTAACAAATAAATAAGACATGGTTGGCACTTTCACCATCATAAGCGCAAAGTTGACAACGATAATCAATTTTCATGCCTTTGGAGATGATGTTTTGCACCACAGGTAGAGCATCACTCATGACTCTCCACATATAGAATATGATCTTTGGAGCAGTCTGAATCAACCATAGTTTTTCTTATAGAAAATTCAACGAAGGTTGAGCCGATGCTTCTCAAAATGCGATTAAACTGTTAAAATGGGTGGCAAGCCCGTAAGCCGATTTAACAGTAAAATCTCCACTTCTATTATGTTTCCAAATCCAAAAATCTTCTCTACTAATCACCAGATTCGAAGAAATAATCTTGTTGACATCAAGGGGAAAAAATAGATCATTAAGCAAAACCATATTCCACATGCTTAAGGATCTCACACAGAGTTCATAATCATAATTATTTTCCATGGTGGCTTGCTAATTTGTAATATTAAACTTTTTATTTTCATTTATTTAGTAGTTTAGTGTTGCTATATCAAAATTAATAAATTCTTAATAATTTAATGTATATCGTGAAAATTCTTTTCTTTTTTCCACACTCATAAATTATAAGAGATTACTAATTAAGCAAAGAGTAAAGTACATAATTAGGATAAAAGATGGAAATCTATGATAATTAAAACTAACAAAATAATGAAAATAACATATTTGGAGACAGAGAAAGAAAGATGAAGAAAATAATAAGAAAAATAAAAGACAAAAATGAAAATTTGAAGAAACACAATAAGGAGTGATCGAAGTTTTAACACATAAAACGAACATTTTGACATTCAAATTTGGTTCAAAAATACGCGAAAGTCACAAAAACAATCCAATATTTCGGGATGATCATATAATTAAAGCAATACATACGGAGTTCAGAAAAAGAAT
This sequence comes from Orychophragmus violaceus, assembly GCA_030180135.1. Taxonomy (NCBI): domain Eukaryota; kingdom Viridiplantae; phylum Streptophyta; class Magnoliopsida; order Brassicales; family Brassicaceae; genus Orychophragmus; species Orychophragmus violaceus. The sequence goes on along the minus strand of CM058236.1, from coordinate 58,130,354 downwards.
CACAATGTAGAAAAACTATTCATTATGGTCATGCATCTTTATCTTGAGATTTTGTAAAGTAAATAAAACTATTTGATACAAATTTTGTATTTATAATTAATTTCAATAATTTATAATCTCATATGACATAAAATATAAAATGTGTTATTTCATAATATGATTGACATTTGTTTCTCACACATGAGTTTATAGTCATAATTATTTTCGATTGGTAGTTTAAAATATTAAACCTTTTATTTTCATTTATTTTAAAGTTCACTATATTATAACTTAATACAATTTTTAACAATATTATAAGATAATTTTTTTTGATAAATCAAATATATTGAGATTAAAAAGGGTTTACAAAATACATAATCATTATATGTACAATCGTTGATAAAAATAAGAAAAATTAAAACAATTTGGATGAATAAGTGGGGTAACCATATTTTTCTGAAGTTTTTAATAATGTAACTATTTTTTTATGCAATATGGTTTACCAAGCTTCTCAAATTTCTCAAACTCATAAATTATAAGAGATTTATTTATGATTAAAGAAAAATAGAAACCTATTTGATAATTACAAATAAAAATGACATGAATGTTTTGAAAATGAAGAGGTTTGCAAAGAGAAAGAAAGAAAAAAAGAAAAGAAAATTAAGACAGAAAAAGGAAAACTGAGGAAACCAGCAGCAATCAAAGCTTTACAAGAAAGAGCAGAGCAAAAAAGCTCAGATATTCAAATCTATCGGCAATACTACTAAGCCACGAAGAGCACGATTTTCTGGGTCATCATAACCGAAGAATCATTAAGGTTGGTAGACTTCTTCTCTTCTGTTCTCGCTCTTGTCTGAATTTCTGGTCAATCGCTTACTTGAGTTAGGTCTCGAATCAATATCTAACACTTGTTTTTCCTGCTTATAAGCTTTCCTCTCGCTCCTCATTGCCTCCCTTTCTTCTTCTCCAATTCGAATTTCATATTTTTTGTTACCCAATTCGTGTCTCTTTTGCTCTCTGTTCCCAAAGCTTGGATCTTTTCAAACTTCACTGATCCCGATCTACTCTTATTAAATTCCGATAATTTTCGAGTATTTACCTTCCAAATTAGGCATGACAATGTTGGGTCTTTCTTTGCTGGTGCAGTTTCGTGAAGTTGATGTGGCTCGTTGCGCTGTTTTCTTCTTCGAGAGGGAATTGATGTGGTGACCCAGAAGCTAGGGTTTTTAAATTGGTCAGCAGGATTGAAATTTGAAGGCTTTCGTGTGAAGTTGTAGATAGGATCTCTAGGGCTTGACTTCTGAAGGGGATGAGATTTGGCTTTGCATTATATGGATTTGGGATTTATAAGGGAAGAGCTTAAATTCAAATCAATATTTGCATTCGGAAGGAGTTAGATTTTGTTTCTGTGAAGGACAATAGAAGCTGAGAGAGTGTGTTTGTGTGCACTCTCCCACTCTTCTCTTTTGGTTTTGGGTGTAGAAGAAAATAAGTTAAGAATTCGTATACAATAGTGATTGTAATCATGCAGCGTTCTCAAGATCAAAGGGTTAATCTTGGTGAATTGAAAGGTCATATAGTGAAGAAGATTGGTGTTGAAAGATCGAAAAAGTATTTTTATTACCTAAGTAGGTTTCTGGGTCAGAAGCTTACTAAGAGCGAGTTTGATAAGACATGTTTTAGGTTGTTAGGGAGGGAGAATCTCTCTCTACACAACCAGTTGATCCGTTCGATCTTGAGAAACGCAACTGTTGCCAAGTCCCCACCGCCAGTTCAAGAAGCCGGTCATCTGGCCAAACCTGTGGCGAATGCTTTTCATAGTAGAGGAGATGGTCCTGAACAAAGTGGATCATTAGTCCCTAACCATAATAACCAGAATGATCATGTTTGGTCCAACGGGGTTTTGCCCATCTCTCCGCGGAAAGTTAGGTCTGGAATCCGCGAGAGGAAGATGAGAGATAGTCCACTAGGTTCAAATGGGAAGGTTGAACATATGTTGCAACAGCCAGCTTGTAGAGAAGACAATAGAGGTAATAGTGTCGGCATGGAAAATGGGGATTTGGGTCGATTTGATCATCAAAGATCAGGCAGATATGCTGGTGCTGCTGAAAGAGACGGTGAGTTTCTTAGCCCCATTGAGAAACCGAGAATACCAAGTAAAGATCATGTTGCAACTGCAGCTGTGAGAGATGATGATGAAAATCAAGAGGAGCAGGCGAGGGTAAATCTATCAGCGAGTCCTCTGGTTGCACCTCTAGGGATTCCGTTCTGTTCAGCTAGTGTCGGTGGTGGGTCCCGTAGAACGGTTCCTGTTTCAACCAGTGCTGACGTAATGAGTTGCTGCGACAGTGGTGGATTACCAGACACAGAGATGCTGAGGAAAAGGATGGAGAACATTGCAGTAGCACAGGGTCTTGAAGGGGTATCAGTGGAGTGTGCTAATACGTTGAATACCATGTTGGACGTTTATCTGAAGAAGCTGATCAAATCGTGCATTGATTTGGTCGGAGCTCGGTCCACAAATGGAGATCCCAGGAAACAAGTTTCAGACAAGCAGCAGAGTCAGAGCAAGGTTGTAAATGGGGTTTGGCCGAGTAACAGTGTGCAAATACAAACTCCGAACAGAACTTCTGACATAACACAAGATCATCATTCTGTGTCTCTGCTTGATTTTAGAACCGCCATGGAGTTAAATCCACAACAGCTTGGCGAAGACTGGCCAACTCTCCGAGAGAGAATCTCGATGCGGTCTTTTCAGGAACAAGACTTCGAGTTGTGAAACTTTGGCCATGCATGCGTGTTAATTAGATATTGTGATTTCAGCCTGCTCTCGTCCAAAATGAGAAAGAGATGAAGTTGATGAGTTTCTGAGCTGAGAAGCATATCATTATGATCGTGCAGCAGCAGAGTCCGAGCAGGTTCGTAGATTATTTTCGAAATGCAACTAATCCCAAAGAAACGTATAAAGATACATGTTGTTGGTTGTCATGTTGTAAGATTAGCAGTAATTGGGAATCTCAAAGAGATTCGAGCTTTAATAAAGGAATTGGGGAGAGATACTGAGGCGGTGCAAAGGTACAATGTCAATCATGTAATAGCTGCAGTTTGCTCTGTATGTATGTAACCTAGTCTTTTAGCATTTGTTTAGAATTCTTAATAACATACGTTTTTGTTCTCTCATTTCAATGGAAATTTTATTTAATTCAAAGTCAATAATGAATTGTCTCGTTCCGTTGGTTATTACTGGTCGTTGTGTCCTTTCTATTGTGCGTGCCTTTGAGTTTTTTATCAACATATTACCTGGAGATTTGATCCTTCGTATATGGAAAGTAATGAACAGAAACAAACTTTATTCAAGAAGTTGTAGCCATATATGGGAATATCTCTGATGTTGTAGCATGAATCCCTTAATTGATTCTATTTTCAGGTTCTAGTCCTATTCAAGCAGTAAAGTTGTGGACTCATGTCGAAATCGACTGATATCTTTTGTTTTTTTTTCTGTTTCTGGTGCTTACTTTGGTTAGAACAGGATTGGATCGTCTTATAGTCGAAAGATACAAAATTTTGTTTTGTGTAACATATGCGACGAGGTTAATGGCTACGATGTTAGTTAGAATATAGGGTTTGTCCTATAAGGAAATGTTAAAAGATATCAATGCAGAGGAACTTCACAGGAGTCAGTCATCTTCTGCTACAATGCATGTTTGACTAGTGAAGCGGGCAATTTCTCTGGTGAGTTCTTCTTGAACAATGTTTCATCTGTTCTTTGTGCAACCATGTAAAAGCTTCTCAGCTTGCTTAAATTGCGATTTATTTAACACGAAACGCCCCAGCATCTTACATCTTTCTGGACTTTTATTATAATATCCAGAAAAAAAATCCTTGCTGTTGAAGGAGTTATTACGAACGATCTATCTCTTTCAGATGTGTAGAGAATATGTTTTGAATATGCATTTGAGACTAGTCTCTAGTGTGTGGTTCTTAGAAATGATATTGGCATGCATTTCGCTGCACAAAACTTATGGCATCCAAAGATTTACTGAACAAATCCATCTTGCTTTCAACATTTGTCTCCAGAGATTTATTAAATACTTTTCTCTTTCTTCAGATGAACTCTTCTCCAAATACCTTGCTTTTGTCTTTACAGGATTAAAACGGGAAATAGGTGAATATTTCATTTATGATGAGGAAGAAGACAGCAGAGAAAAATGGAGCACCAAATCCTCATCTGCAACCACTCACTCTTGGACTCCATCTTCATTATGTTAGCAGCTCTTGTTTCATTGAACCTGCTTCATTAATAGGCTCTTGATTTTGACTTTTATCCTTATGGTCTATGGGATAGTATTATGGTTGAGAATTGCTGCATTTGGCATTTTCCTTTTGTTTCACAAGGATAAGACTCGTAACCTGAGGCCTGAGGGTTTCACCGGATAAATAAATGTTTGTTTTCAGGTATCCTAAGTGCCATGAACCACTGTTTTAGTATTATCTTTTGTTTCAGCTAAACGCTGTCGTTCTCTTACTCTTCTTACTTACAAAGATCGTCTTTTTGAATTCCTCTATGAACTTTGCTTACTCTAATATTGGATTTTATTTGGGTTCTGGTTCTTCGCACATTCGTTCTAGGTTCAGGATTTTTTACATATTTGAAAGGTTTTAGATTTATGTATTTACTTTTGAATTTGTAGGGCTTTTTACATCATTCCTAGAATAATGTATTTGACTGTTAATGCAATCTCTTGAATGTTTGGGTGGAGATGATGGCATTATTTATGCTGCTAGTTTCTGTGTACTTGTCATCTTTCATTCTGTTTTGGCTTGATTATGATACAGCTTATTGAAGAAGGAGGACACGTGTACGTGGGAGATTACAAGATATGATCAACGGCCACAAATGAATAAGATCATTCTAGTATAAACAGAAAGTTGTTACAGATTGTTTTCATTATTCAAGTTGTAAACATTTCGAATTTCTCTCTCACTCTCTCTCTGTACTTCTTTCGAGAAGAAGACTTGTGAGCTCTAGAATCTCAGTTCATCTTTGATTCTTGGCTGGTAAGTAGGAATTGGTGTTTGTCTTGAACATCCATTTCATATCATTGATCGATCGTGTGGATTTACTGTATTAAAGGTATCAGAGCCATTCTTTCCTCGGAATCGGTAGATCGGAACGATGCCAGACACACGAGCTCAACAGGCGGCGCAAGCAGCTCAACAAGCAGCTCAATCGGATATCTCAGCTCGCGAAGTAGCAGAAGCGATGAACCTGAAAATCGATGCGTATCAAGAACGGATGGACAAACGATTGACGGAAATGTACGAGGCGATGCGATTGATGACGGCTTCGCAGAAACAAAATGAGCAAGGCGAATCGCATCATACACGCCAAGAGAGTAACGATAACTCTAGACAGTCGCGATTAGGTAAAGAAAACACCTACTCTGGTATGACTCGCTTAGGGAAGATTGATTTTCCTAGGTTTAATGGGGATAAGATCAAGGATTGGCTGTTCAAGGTAGAGCAATTCTTCGATATTGATAAAACTCCAGAGAACCTGAAGATAGGCATAGCTTCGATTCATTTTGATGGAAATGCAGCGGGTTGGCATCAATCGTATTTGCAGAATGTTGCAATAAATGGGGTTAGTGACTGGGAGTCTTATACGGAGATGTTAAAGGATAGATTTGAGGAAATCTTGGATGATCCTACATCGGAACTCAAATTCTTGCAAGAAACTGATGGAATTGTTGACTATCACAATAAGTTTGAGCAAATCCGTATAAGATTGGATTTAAGTGAGAAGTCGCTATTGGAGAATTATCTTGCAGGATTAAGATGGGATACTCAGATGAATGTCAGGATGTTTGAGCCTAAATCCATTCGCCACTGTTTCATATTGGGAAAGTTGTATGAGCAAGCACATCCAACTCCACAGACGATGGCATCTGGATATGGTTTTAAACCAAACTTCAACCAAAGGGGATTACTGGAGTATAAGAAACCTCAAGGGAAACCTTTATTGCAAATCAAGGACAAACCTAAGGATACAGGGATACCCAAGAGGAAGTTTCTGACATCTCAAGAAATGAGTGACAGGCGTGCAAAAGGATTGTGTTATCAGTGTGATGAGAAGTTTACACCAGAGCATTTCTTAACACACAAGAAGGCACAATTGTATCTGTTAGAAACAGAGGAGGATGTAATGGAGGAGGTAACCTGTGAGACAGAAGAAACAGTAGGAGATATTGCTAGGATTTCTGTCAATGCCTTAGCAGGAATCACAGATTACAACACTATGAGAGTGAAGGGTTTACATGGCAAGAGAGCTTTATTCATACTGATTGATTCGGGTTCCACACACAATTTCATGAATCCGTTAATGGCTGAGAAGTTGGGAGTTAAGCTAAGATCAGCTGGGTCAGCTCAAGTTTCTGTGGCTGATGGGAATCAATTAACTGTGTTGGCTAGGATCAAGAAATTCCAGTGGATATTTCAAGGAACAAGTTTTGAAGCAGATTTTATGGTTATTCCACTGAAGGGTATTGATATGGTTTTGGGAGTTCAATGGTTGGAAACCTTAGGTACTATCTCATGGAATTTCAGACAGTTGGAAATGAGTTTCCAGTTTGGGAACAGGAAGGTGGTGTTACATGGAATTAATAAAGATTCGGTGAGGGCAGTGAAGGCTAGCAAAATCAATAAGAAACTGGATCATGAGATTCAACTTTCGATGATATGGGCCAATTCTACTACCTTGGAAGAAGATTATGTGGGAAGCCTATATGCGATGACAACAACAACCGAGGTTCCTCAACTTCCAGTACAACTTGATATCTTATTAAAGGAGTTTCAGGATATTTTTGAGGAACCTACGCAGCTTCCACCATTTAGACAACACCACAACCATCGTATTCCTTTACTGGAAGGTTCAAACCCTGTCAACCAGAGGCCATACAGGTACGCTGTTCAACAGAAAGATGAAATTGATAAAATGGTTAAAGACCTGTTGAAGAGTGGGACTATTCAAACAAGTTCAAGTTCGTATGCATCCCCTGTTGTATTGGTTAAGAAGAAAGATGGGACTTGGCGGTTGTGTGTAGATTATAGAGGGTTGAACAATCTCACTGTTAAAGACCGGTTCCCTATTCCATTGATAGAAGACTTGCTTGATGAATTGGGAGGATCAAAGGTTTACTCAAAAATAGATTTGAGGGCAGGTTATCATCAAGTGCGTATGGAGCCTGAGGATATTCATAAAACGGCATTCAAAACCCACAGTGGACATTATGAATATGTGGTGATGCCTTTTGGTTTAACCAACGCACCAGCCACCTTTCAAGGCCTCATGAATGATGTGTTCAGAAGTTTCTTAAGGCGGTTTGTATTAATCTTTTTTGATGATATCCTTATATACAGCACAAATCTGGATGTTCATTTGATTCATTTGAGAGCTGTATTTGAAGTGATGAGGAAGCACAGCCTGTTTGCAAAAAGGAGTAAATGTGACTTTGCAGCAGATAGAGTTGAGTACTTGGGACACTACATACAAGCAGAAGGAGTGTCCACAGATCCTGCAAAGTTAAAGGCAGTAGCAGAATGGCCAATTCCTAAAAACCTCAAACAACTCCGAGGGTTTCTGGGATTAGCTGGTTATTACAGGAGGTTTGTGAGTAATTTTGGTACCATTGCAAGACCTTTGACTTGCTTGACTAAAAAAGATGCATTTCAGTGGTCGGAGGAAGCGCAGGAAGCTTTTGATACATTGAAGGAAGCTTTGTGTTCGGCTCCTGTATTGGCATTACCTGACTTTGAGAAACCTTTCTTGATTGAGACTGATGCTTGTGGGCAGGGGATAGGAGCTGTCTTGATGCAGGAAGGGCATCCATTGGCATACATCAGTCGACATTTGCAGGGTAAACAGTTGCAGTTATCAATCTATGAAAAAGAGCTTCTGGCGGTAGTTTTTGCTGTTCAGAAATGGCGCCACTACTTGTTGAATGGCCATTTCATCATAAAAACAGATCAGCGTAGCCTCAAGTATTTGTTGGATCAACTCTTGAACACTCCAGTGCAACAACAATGGTTACCTAAACTATTGGAATTTGACTATGAGATCCAATATAAGAAGGGAAAAGAGAATCTGGTAGCAGATGCTTTATCCAGGGTTGAAGGTGCTGATATCTTACACATGGCAATGTCTGTTTTGGATTGTGATTATTTGAAGAATATCCAAACAGCTTATGAAGTGGATGGACAGGTTAAGCAGTTGATAGAGGAATTGAAGAAGAAACCCGATGCTAAGAAACATTACTCTTGGAGTCAGGGTATACTGAGGAGGAAATCAAAGATTGTGGTGCCTATGGTGTTACCTTTAAGAGATCAGATTCTACATTGGTTACATGGGAATAGCAGTAGTGGACATTCTGGAAAAGATGTAACAATGCAGAGAGTCAAAAGCCTGTTTTATTGGAAGGGAATGAATAAAGATATTCATGCTTATATAAGGAGTTGTGGAGTCTGCCAGCGTTGCAAATATGATACAGCAGCATCACCAGGACTTATACAACCCCTTCCTATACCTGAAACCATTTGGTCAGCCATCTCAATGGATTTCATCACGGGTCTGCCTCTGTCCTTTGGTTATTCTGTGATCTATGTGGTGGTTGATCGTCTGTCTAAAGCTGCACATTTTATACCTCTGAAACATCCTTATACAGCAGCTTCAGTGGCTCAAGCATTCTTGGACTCAGTGTTTAAACTCCACGGTCTGCCTGAATCCATTGTCAGTGACAGAGATGCAATCTTTCTGAGTGATTTTTGGCGTGAACTCTTCAAACTACAAGGAGTCTCTTTGAATTATTCTACTCCTTATCACCCGCAGAGTGATGGCCAGACCGAGGTGGTCAACCGTTGTGTAGAGACTTACCTCCGGTGCATGTGTAGTGACAAGCCATATGAATGGAGCAAATGGATGTCACTAGCTGAATACTGGTACAATACTAATTTTCATACCGCTATTCACACTACACCTTATGAGACTGTCTATGGGAAACCACCACCTATTCATTTGCCTTATTTTCCTGGAGAGGCTAAAGTAGCAGTGGTAGCAAAGAGTTTACAGGACATGGAGAATATGTTGTTGATTCTTAAGTTTCATCTTTTGAGGGCTCAGCATCGTATGCAGCAGATTGCAAACAAAAGGAGGTCTGTGCGTAGCTTTCGCATTGGGGATTATGTTTTTGTTAAGTTGCAGCCCTATCGACAACAGTCAGTTGTGGTCAGATCAAGTGAGAAGTTGGCTCCAAAGTATTATGGTCCCTACAAAGTGATTGATACTTGTGGTAAAGTAGCTTATAAGCTGGAGCTACCGAGTTATTCTCGCATACATCCCGTGTTCCACGTTTCCCAATTGAAGCTGAGGTTGGGACATGATGATGTATCTCAAGATTTACCTTCAATCCTACATGACGTTATGCGCAAGGAACCTGAAGCTATATTGGAGAGAAAGATGGTGCAACGTCAGGGTAGACCAGTTACACAGGTCTTGGTCAAGTGGTTGAATCAGAGGAGTGAAGAAGCTACTTGGGAATATTACTATGACCTGTTGAAGCAGTTTCCTGACTTCCAATCTTGAGGTCAAGATTTTCTAAGGAAGGGAGATTTGATACAGCTTATTGAAGAAGGAGGACACGTGTACGTGGGAGATTACAAGATATGATCAACGGCCACAAATGAATAAGATCATTCTAGTATAAACAGAAAGTTGTTACAGATTGTTTTCATTATTCAAGTTGTAAACATTTCGAATTTCTCTCTCACTCTCTCTCTGTACTTCTTTCGAGAAGAAGACTTGTGAGCTCTAGAATCTCAGTTCATCTTTGATTCTTGGCTGGTAAGTAGGAATTGGTGTTTGTCTTGAACATCCATTTCATATCATTGATCGATCGTGTGGATTTACTGTATTAGATTACCTGTCTGTTTTGTAATCAAAATCTGACAAAAGAGTATTGCAGAGGAAAGTCAAACGCAAAGGAGACTACAAGAGTTCCAATTGCTAGATCAGAGTATAATAAGGTCTTCTTCTTATCAAGAAATTTCTTCCTCTCTCCCTTAAAGGTTAGTCAAGTTATAATGCCTTTGCTAATTCGAGTTTATTGTTATTTGGTGGAGATTGCTGCTTGCTCTCAGTCGCTGCGAAAGATGAGATTCTCAATATGCGGCCATCTTCTACAAAAAGTTTACTCAGTTTTGGCATGTCTGTCTTATACAAGTCTCACTTGTTAGGCTAGTCTCAAAAGTCAGATTCACTCTTTTCGAAAAACTTTTCCTTTTGATAAACTCAAGATTCACATTTAGTGGAAGCTAACTTACCAAAAAAAAAAAAAAAATGTAAACAGAGATGGAACCTATGTGCGTCAATTTGAAAACTTTTCAGGAGAAAAAGCAGCTTCTTGTTTTCTTCTGTGTGGTATGTGTATGTTTATGTTTTTTACCTGTTGCTTTCTGAAATGAGTGATTCCTTTAACATTAGCAATAGATTGTGTGTAAGTTTGTTAGATTTGATTTGTTTTGCCGACCTGGGTGCTGTTCTTTTGTGCGTTAAGAAACTGCATCTGCCTGCAAAAACAAGATGTATTTCTAGTGATACTTAAGAAGTGCAACTAGATGTAAAAGTCAGATATTGCATCCAAAATAGTTGGAAATTCTGTATGCATTTGAAAGTTGAGTTGAGAGGCACTTTTGATTACCAAAAATCTAAAATACTCTCATTTTTTTTTTTAAATAGCATTTTTCGCTAAAACCGAAAATAGCGATTTCTCGCCAAAACAAATAAATTGTGTTTTTCCAAGAAAAACCGCAAAAACGCATTTTCCGGTAAAACCACAAAATTGTGATTTTCCGCTAAAACCGCAAAATCTCGTTTTTCCGCCAAAACCGCAAAATCGCTTTTTCCGCCAAAACCAAAAAATCGCGTTTTCCCTCCAAAACCGCAAAATCGCGTTTTCCCTCCAAAACCGCAAAATTGCGTTTTCCCGCCAAAACCGCAAAATCGTTTTTTCCCGCCAAAACCACAAAATCGATTTTTCTGCCAAAACAGCAAAATCGCGTTTCCTGCCAAAACAGCAAAAATCGTGTTTTTCCGCCAAAACCACAAAATCGCGTTTTCTCGCCAAAACCACAAAATCGCATTTTTCACAAAACCGCAAAATCGCGTTTTCCTGCCAAAACTGCAAAATCTCGTTTTCCCGCCAAAACCGCAAAATCGCGTTTTCTCGCCAAAACCGCAAAATCGCGTTTTCCTGCCAAAATCGCAAAATCGCGTTTTCCTGCCAAAATCGCAAAATCGTGTTTTCCGCCAAAACCGCAAAATCGTTTTTTCCGCCAAAACCGCAAAATCGCGTTTTCCCGCCAAAACCGCAAAATCATGTTTTCCTCCCAAAACCGCAAAATCATGTTTTCCGCCAAAACCGCAAAATCGTGTTTTCCCGCCAAAACCGCAAAATCGTGTTTTGCCGCCAAAACCGCAAAATCGTGTTTTTCGCCAAAACCACAAAATCGTGTTTTCCCGCCAAAACCGCAAAATCTCGTTTTCCCACCAAAACCGCAAAATCGTGTTTTCCCGCCAAAACCGCAAAATCGCGTTTTCTCGCCAAAACCGCAAAATCGCGTTTTCCCGCCTAAACCGTAAAATCGCGTTTTCCGCCAAAACTGCAAAATCTTTTTTCCCCTCCAAAAACATAAAATCGTGTTCTCCCGCTAAAAACGCAAATTCTCGTTTTTCCGCCAAAGCCGCAAAATAATGCATTCAACTACAATACACAAACGCACAAAGAAACGTAACTGCATCCAAACGCAATTTCTAAATGCACAAAAGAACTACATCTGGATGCAATATCCACAAACTTTATCTGAATGCAGTTTCTAGACGCAGTTTCCAGCTGATGAAAAGAACAGACACATGTTACGAACTTCAACGAGGTGACTTATCACTATATTGACTGTTCTATTCCCAGAACTCTGAATCACAGGTTAAGAAAAATGTAACATACCAAAAGATGTAGCAACAACAACTTACGTAGGCATGTAGATGACATGTTTGATGTATTATCTCCGTCTTTGTCTTTTATAGTACTAAGTAGGGATGTTAAAGTGGGTAATTATCCAAATGGGTATTCTAAACCTAAAGAAAAATCCAAATCCAAAATTTTACTATTTTAATAGAAAAAGAAGATAGTTTAAATTGGACAGGTACCTATTATTTATGGGTTCATATGGGTTATTTAATTGGGTTTTGGGTACCATAAGTTTTTGAATTACATCAAAGATCATAATTTTTTATAATTACTTTTTTTTATCATCTGGTAGATTATATTAAAATTCGAGGGTGAAATACATTGGTTGGCAAGGATCACAATCATTCCATAGACAAAGCCGGTGAGTTTACAGATCGAACATCCCGGAGACAAAGATGAAATACAAAGCTTAAACAAACCAAAGACTAAAGCCGGCGGTTTACATAACAAACCCCGAAAACTAAAAACTAGAGCAAAAGGATAAGAGTAAATATTCATGGAAGCGATCAAATAGCACGAATAACTTCATGACGTGGCTACTTACAAAGTCTCAATATATTGCTTCCAATCTATTGAAGCCACGAGAACTCATAGTAGCACAGACCTCTCGGAAACCGCTGTAACCCAGAAATGGAATTCGGGATCCGCCTGCTAGACTCCCAAACATATCTAAACCAATCGAATCACATCTAGGCCAATACTAAAACGAAGCCACACACACATAGATGATGCATGACGAAATTAAAAACACTAAGACAAGACCAAGAACTAAACCTGGACTAAGAGAGACAACACTGCTACTAGGAACTAACGACAACTATCCACAAACCTTAGACTAAATAGACCAAGCCAAAGCAATCCTACACCTAAACCTCGACTTAACCAAGCCGGAAGCAACATAGGACCAAAACCTGCGACTAGGACGAGAGCAGGCTCTACCGGTACGAGATCCCGGACAAGTAACACCTGCAAAATCTGACACGGAGCCCCCGTCGGAGGACCACGGAAGAGGAATAGTGGAAAACGACATCACCGATAAGACAGGATCCATAGAGGAAAACGACGCCGTGAAGCCGGCACAAGCAGACGCAGCGACCACCACCTGAGGACTCCGCAATCGCCGGCAAAGAGACACCCACAGCTGACCCAAAACGCAGGAGGTACCAACCGGAGGAGAAGAGGCAGAGAGGAGCAGGGACACAACGGAATTGAAAATCTACAGACTTTTGGAACACTCCCCGGCGCCGACCATGAACGCCGACCGCCGGGGAGCCAGATCTGAAACTTGAATGGAGGTAGGCGGCTCTCTCGATTAACGTGCATGGGAGCAAAGGAAATAGGGCGAAAAAAAAGTTTTTTTTTAATTACCTATGTATTGAATTTTATAATTTCTATTTTTCTGCAAAAACGTAAAATTATACTTTTCCGTCAAAATACAACTTTTGTTTTTCCGCCAAAAACTTAAGATCTCATTTTTCCTCCAAAAACTTAAAATTTTATTTTCCTCCAAAAACTTAAAATTCTATTTTTCCATAAAAACGTAAAATTCAGTTTTCCCGCCAAAAACGTAAAATCTGATTTTTTCCGCCAAAACGTAAAATCTCATTTTCCCGCCAAAAAACGTAAAATCTCGTTTTTCGGCCAAAACGTAAAATCTCGTTTTCCCGCCAAAAATATAAAATCTCGTTTTTCCGCCAAAAACGTAAAATCTCGTTTTCCTGCCAAAACGTAAAATACCGTTTTCCTCCAAAAATGTAAAATCTCGTTTTTCCGCTAAAAACATAAAATCTCGTTTTCCCGCCAAAACGTAAAATCTCATTTTCCCGCCAAAAACTTAAAATCTCGTTTTCCCGCCAAAAACGTTAAATCATATTTCTCTGCAAAAACGTAAAATTATGTTTTCCGCTAAAACGTAAAATCTCGTTTTCCCGCCAAAAACATAAAATCTTATTTTTCCGCAAAAACGTAAAATTTCGTTTTTCCGCCAAAACGTAAAATCCTATTTTTCGCAAAAACGTAAAATTATGTTTTTCTGCCAAAAACATAGAAATCCCGTTTTAACACTAACTACGTAAAATCTCGCTTAGTCGCTAAAAATGCAATATCAACAATATCAAAATTTTGTATGAATAAACAATATCAATATCAAATTATGGATACACATGGGTATACCCAAGTATACACAATTTATTTATGGGTTTTATCCATTAACAAAAAAATGTTTGGGTTTATTATGGATTTGACTTTTTATGGGTTGGGTTTTAGTGGGTTGGGTTATTTAACCCAAATTAATATCGGTAGTAGTAATTAGCGTCCTTTATAGTATTATCTCCGTCCAATGTAATTGACCTTTATATGCAGAATGCTAATGGTGGCGATTCTGCCAAAACAGAGGGCTACTCATTTCCTTTGTGATGTAAGCTACTAGAACCTCTACACAAGAGAAGAGGACACTATACCAAGTTGGATGCTCAATCGAACACTTGCCCCATTTTTAATGGATGCCTGGGTTAGTCTACTTCCGTTATTGGTTTTCTTTTTGAGATATTATTGTCTTTGCTTCTCAGGGATTAAAAACTAAGAGGGTTATGAATTTTATAAGACGAAAATTGATGCGAACTAGTTTCATTAAAACTAATGCATTATACTTTTGCCAACAAAATAAGTAACGGGATCAATACAACAAATTAGAATTGAAACCCTAATTGAGTTGAACGACAAAGATATACCATATTAGAAACATTAAATGAAACCCTAATTAGACTTCCAACACGGATCATTACTTGAAACCCTAGTTATGCCTTCTTCAAAGCTTTACTCTGTCTGTTTGCCAATTGCGGCGGCTGAGATAACTTTTCCAAAGCTTGATCGGTTTGTTGGTTAACGGGTTAGTCGATTGGCGACAGAGAGGGCATGAGTCATGTCGATCCAACCACTTGACGAGACAATCTTCATGAAACACATGCACACAACCAGGCGGTTGGCAGAGGGATTCCGACTCCGACATGTCCTCTAGACAGATGGCACAAGATCCTTCTACTTTTGTTGTCCAAGGTGCAGAACTAGAAGGCGAGACGATGTAGTCTTTCTTGGTAAATTTGAGGAATACCGTCATCAGCAAGGGTCCACGTGGCAAGTCTCTCCGTCGGGATTCGACAACAATCCGATCGGTTATAAGTCGAGACAAGACAGGGTCGTTGAATCGGCTATGTATAAGTTGATGAACGGTGGTCGGTGCAAAGTTTTGCAATCTGACAAGGGATAGTTTGTCGGAGAAAGAAGAATCGGGGTAAGAACGAAGACTCGTGATATTACCATCATCGTTCTCGTCTACAAGAAATTCTTCGATTTCCCGACGTTGGCTTATGAACAGCGAGTTTAAAAACCCTAATGACAGACCCTGAGGTGTGGCATGTGCAGTGATTTCTAGCTTGAGTGAGTTAGTTTCCATCTTCTTCGTCGTGAAATTCAACAACACAAAATCAGATCAGATGAGTCGTAAGAGAGAACGAGAGGTTTGTATCGTAACAGAGAAGTGTGTTGTGAAAGAAGAAAACTGAGATGGAAACTGAGAAGTGTGTTCTGTATTTATAAGCTACGGCCGAAGAATTAAACGCGTAAAAGAAAAAGATAAACAAATTAAACCAATTTTTCACTTTCCTTTTTCTTACTTGTGTTATTTCCTTTTCCTGAAACTATTCTTTAACGGTCATTTTATGTTCTATTTCCTTTTTGTATTGTTGGTAAACGTGTCTCAGTCTCAAGTGCATTGTTTTTATTTCACTACCAACAACGACCAAAATCTTTTCTTTCGCAACGAGAGACGAGCTGAACACATTCTTAAACTTTTGAATGGGTCCACCTTTTGTAGGACCCCCAAAATTTATAGAAAGTTTATGAAAATATATATATTTTATATGTTTATTATAGAAAATTTATGAAAAACAATAAATTATATGAATTGTAAGTGTATGAAATTACATTTTGAAAAAAATTCTTTATTTTTATCTCTCTTTTTATATTTTGTTTATATTGTTTTCATTATTTTATGCAATTTTTATATAAAGTTTTGTTAGTGTAAAACAAATTGTAAAAAAAAATTTGAATACGGCCTCGGATATCTCAGCTCCGGCTCTGTTCGCAACTGCAGTTAGTATTTGGTTATAAATATAAGAGTAATGTCCCAATTCTTAGAAAGCAAAGTTTTAAACAAATAACTTGTTCCGGATAAAAAAGTTTGAAGAAAATTGTTTCTTGTTCATAAAGTTGTGGCTAGGACTGTTATTCAAGATGCATGTATATCGTATTAATCATGTAAGCAAGTGTGGATAGTCAAGCAAATTTCTTCTTGATACTTGCCATATATGTAAATTCAGAACCATATATAAATAGTCTGCTGACTCAATCGGAAATGTACAAAGTTCGACTAAATTGATCGCTCAAATAATATAATCCATCAAACTATGTTATAAAAATTTTACTCGAATATATATAATCAATTAAATCCTAGTTATTTTATCAAGATTTACTATAATTGACTAAAAGAAAAATCAAACTCCAATTTTATATGTTTAACCTAGTTAGCTAAATCACTGCTTCTTTTTGTTTTTTGTTCTAAAGTATTAAGGGATTTAACTCTTATTTTGAAAATCAAAATTTTACGTCACCGCCTTCTAATCCTACAATGTTGATGGAGATTGAAACATTGTTGCTTTAACATAAAAAGGAAAAACGGATTGGATGAAAAAATTGGTGTGTAGTTGGATTTCGTTTTTAGGAAAGCTTTACAATAAGATGGACCTATACTACTAAATTTACCGATAATTATGGATTGATAGATCTCTTCAACACATCCTGGAATATTCATCAATTTCGATAAACATTTGGTTATGTCAAGCATTGCTGGCATACTAAGACTCGGTTGGAACGGGACGGAAGCAAAAACTACAGTAGTTCAACATTAACAGAAGTTGTAATGCATATTACCACTAGAAGAAAAATCACATTCTTGATGGACATGATAAATATATTGAAGATCTATGCAAAAAAAAAGGAGAAGACTAAGGCAATATAATTTTGTAAATTGGCTTTTGCTTGACGTTATAAGTAATTGGATATGCACTCCGGTTTATAAGAAAAACTTGAGTGTAAATACTAATTAATTTGGCAATCGTTTTTACTCATGTAAGAAAATAAAGAAAAATAGTAAAAAAATGTTTGATCATGTAGTAGTGAAGCACATTAAATATTGATAGATATCAAGACTTTTGACCGTTTTTGTATTTTGTTATTGAGAGTGTATTTGTTTTGTTTTCCTCAAAGTAAAATATTAGCAATTTTTAATTATTGTTGTTAATTATTAAAATTTTAAATATTATTCTCTAGATAAAAATTTTAATTTAAAATAAAATAGAAATAACATTTCTTATTTGTTTTAGCTATAATTATAAACATTTATTTTAAAAACAAATATTGTGTAAATAAAAAATTTAATTATATTTTTTAAGAAATAAATAGTATTTTTCATTTTTCATCTGAACTTATACTTTTATTAAACCAAAGTGGAATGCATTATTTGAGATACAAAAACTGGTAAAAAACAAAACTTTTTTCGGAAATTAAGCCCCAAAAAAAAAATAAAGCCGATGGAATAAAAGGATATTTCTGGAAACAAAACCTACATCTAAAACATAAAACAATCAATACAATCCAAATCCAATCAAAAGCAAACCAAAATTGCAAATCTTAATCCGTGCGGAGATGTTTGAGCGAGACTTACTGATGTTGCCCACGGTCCACCAACGATAACATCAGCTACCCGAACAGATGTTGAAAGACCCTCTCTCGGACTAAAAGGAACCAGACTCGACAATAATAATCCATGTAAGGATCATTAAGACTGTTTCGGATACGGATGCGTCGCACTCGACACTTCAATGCACCCAATAAACACCTAGATAGAAGCATAAAAAAAAAAATCCAAATCTCCAGATTTCCGACAGATTTCCGAGGGATAGTTTGATTTAGGGTTTAGGGTTACAAACCCTAAACCTGATTCTTTGTAAACTCCGGGGTGATTAGTAGTAGGGTTTTAATGAGTGAAGATCAACATTCTATATCACTTAAAAATTGTTTTACACATTCTCGGAAATACGAAGTACCATCGTCGAATTCACTTCTTATAGACAATGTCATTTGTCGATATGTTGAACGGATCTCTTGTTTGATTTACGGAAATCTAATTTTGTATTATATAAGTCATACGATCCTAAATATTGTATCTGAAATGTATTATTTAACTTTTAAGCTTTCGTAATCCCGGAACCCTAAACCCTAAACATACCCTAAACCTATTTCCTCGGAAATCCGTCAGAAATTTCCGACGGATTTCCGACAGAAATATTACATCCGTCGGAAATCCGTCGGAAACCAGTTTATAAAACTGGGTATGTTTCCTAATTTATAAAAATCATATACTAAATTATATACTAAATTATAAAAATCTTATACTAAATTTTGTGTTTAATGTATGTTTAATGTGGAATATTTTATTTAAAATATTATGTTTTTATGTTATGTAATATGAATTATGAAGTAATGTATTGGTTTTATATTATGTTTTAATTAATTTATTTCTAATATATTTTCCGACGGATTTCCGACGGATAATTGAGATCCGTCGGAAATCTGTCGGTTATTGAACCGCCAAAATTTTAACCGAAAATTTCGTAATACCGCCTTATAATTTTAGAAACCGACGGATTTCCGACGGATCTTAATTATCCGTCGGAAATCCGTCGGAAAACTTAAATATCTTTTCACCGACTCATCTTCCTCCTCATTTCTTCGACAGCTCTCTCTCTCTCTCTACTTCTTCTTCTCCGACTTCTCTCTTCGTTGCACGCACGATTTCGGCGAGATCTCTCCGAAACCAACCGCCAACCACATCAAAATCATGTAAGCTTTGATTTGAACCGATTAATTTTGGAGAATAATGAGATTTTAGGTGTTTAGAATTTAGGATCTAGGATGCATGTTGTTTGAGTGTTGATTCTAGGAGCTTAACATCCTTCTTAGGTTGTTAGATTGATCTTAGTTTGTTTAGAAATGTAATTTTTATTTATCTAACATTTTTTGGTTTGTATAAGTTTTATTTCTTTATTTTTGTAATGTTTAAGAGGTTTTTAAATTTTTTATGGATTATGAAAATGTTTTTAGTAATTTAATATAACATTAGATATTTTTTCTTTATAAAAACGATTTTATAATTTTTAGATTATAAAAACGTTTTTAGTAATTTAATAAAACATTAGATATTTTTTATTTATAAAAACGATTTTATAATTTTTTATATTATAAAAACGTTTTTTAGTAATTTAATAAAATATTAGATATTTTTTATTTATAAAAACGATTTTATAAATTTTTAGATTATAAATTTTTTTTTAAGTATTTTATAAAAACATTAGATATTTTTTTTATAAAAACGAATTTATGATTTTTTTAGATTAAAAAACGTTTTTAGTATTTTTTTAAAAAAAATTAGATAATTTTTTCTTTATAAAATTTTTTTTCATAAATTTTAACATATTAAAAAGTTTTTTATATATATATGAAAACGAGTTTATATTTTTTCAGATTTATAAAACTGTTTTTTTGAAATTATTAATATTGTAATAAACGGTGTTTCCGACGGATACGATTTTCCGACAAAATAGAACCGACGGATTTGTTCTGTCGAAATTCCGTCGATAAACGGTGTTTCCGACGGATTACCGACGATTATGGCCGTCGGTAATCGCGTGTTTTCTTGTAGTGTGATAACGCTCAAATAATATAATCCATCAAACTATGTTATAAAAATTTTACTCGAATATATATAATCAATTAAATCCTAGTTATTTTATCAAGATTTACTATAATTGACTAAAAGAAAAATCAAACTCCAATTTTATATGTTTAACCTAGTTAGCTAAATCACTGCTTCTTTTTGTTTTTTGTTCTAAAGTATTAAGGGATTTAACTCTTATTTTGAAAATCAAAATTTTACGTCACCGCCTTCTAATCCTACAATGTTGATGGAGATTGAAACATTGTTGCTTTAACATAAAAAGGAAAAACGGATTGGATGAAAAAATTGGTGTGTAGTTGGATTTCGTTTTTAGGAAAGCTTTACAATAAGATGGACCTATACTACTAAATTTACCGATAATTATGGATTGATAGATCTCTTCAACACATCCTGGAATATTCATCAATTTCGACAAACATTTGGTTATGTCAAGCATTGCTGGCATACTAAGACTCGGTTGGAACGGGACGGAAGCAAAAACTACAGTAGTTCAACATTAACAGAAGTTGTAATGCATATTACCACTAGAAGAAAAATCACATTCTTGATGGACATGATAAATATATTGAAGATCTATGCAAAAAAAAAGGAGAAGACTAAGGCAATATAATTTTGTAAATTGGCTTTTGCTTGACGTTATAAGTAATTGGATATGCACTCCGGTTTATAAGAAAAACTTGAGTGTAAATACTAATTAATTTGGCAATCGTTTTTACTCATGTAAGAAAATAAAGAAAAATAGTAAAAAAATGTTTGACCATGTAGTAGTGAAGCACATTAAATATTGATAGATATCAAGACTTTTGACCGTTTTTGTATTTTGTTATTGAGAGTGTATTTGTTTTGTTTTCCTCAAAGTAAAATATTAGCAATTTTTAATTATTGTTGTTAATTATTAAAATTTTAAATATTATTCTCTAGATAAAAATTTTAATTTAAAATAAAATAGAAATAACATTTCTTATTTGTTTTAGCTATAATTATAAACATTTATTTTAAAAACAAATATTGTGTAAATAAAAAATTTAATTATATTTTTTAAGAAATAAATAGTATTTTTCATTTTTCATCTGAACTTATACTTTTATTAAACCAAAGTGGAATGCATTATTTGAGATACAAAAACTGGTAAAAAACAAAACTTTTTTCGGAAATTAAGCCCCAAAAAAAAAATAAAGCCGATGGAATAAAATGATATTTCTGGAAACAAAACCTACATCTAAAACATAAAACAATCAATACAATCCAAATCCAATCAAAAGCAAACCAAAATTGCAAATCTTAATCCGTGCGGAGATGTTTGAGCGAGACTTACTGATGTTGCCCACGGTCCACCAACGATAACATCAGCTACCCGAACAGATGTTGAAAGACCCTCTCTCGGACTAAAAGGAACCAGACTCGACAATAATAATCCATGTAAGGATCATTAAGACTGTTTCGGATACGGATGCGTCGCACTCGACACTTCAATGCACCCAATAAACACCTAGATAGAAGCATAAAAAAAAATCCAAATCTCCACAGATTTGAATCAACTGAAGTCAAATAACCCATACTACCCCAAAGCCAAGACTAATCCGAAAGTAACAAAGAATTAGAAGGCACCCACATCAATCTCATGCAACGAATCAACAACAAAACAATATTGAAAGTTAAAACCGAACCTTGAACCAACGAAAGTCTGAATGGAAGACGTACATAATATTTTCTAGTCTAAAGCCGATTGATCCACATCCCAAACCTAAATCATAGACAGGAATCAGAACCAACCCAAGTCAAGAACTAAACCTGAACCACATACCCAACCAGAAAACGATGCCGATGAAGACTCGAAAAAACGCTAACAAAAAAACCCGGATGAACCAAGATCTAACGCTAAAGCTCAGACTCACCACCAGAAGCAAACGGGATCTCTAGAAAAGGCAGAGGGGTCGTCAGGGATAACACCACAAAAGCGCCAACAACCAGGCGGAGAGTGCGATAACCGGCGACTAGCAGAACAGAGCACGGAGCAGAGAAACCGGCTGAAGAAAGCTGAACCGGACCAACCGTAGTAAGTGGCGTCTTGAAATGGGTCGACTACTATAAACGGCGATAAGAGGAGCTCTCCCCGGCCACGGCAGTGAACATCAGCTAAAACAGAAATCAGAAGACGGAGTAGAGGCGGCTGCTTCGAAATCCGCATTTGAAAACTTATTTTCGCTACTTGTTAATTATTCTAGTATTTTTCTTTATATACAAGAAAATTGTAATTTTATTTTGTAAGAAAAAAATAAAGGTGAATTGAAAATAATTTTCATGTATATTAACAATAAGAGTACAAAGTGAATGCCTTTAAATCTTTGGTATTTTGTTCAATGTTTAATTGTCTAACAATATATTCAATTATCATATAAACAATCCTTAGGATTTCAGGTTGGGACCTCAAGTTGTTGAATATGTGACTAAATAAAGATGAGGATGGACTTATCTAAATTGACTCTATATTCCACCTATTTTATGTTGCAACATCTCACATTCTTGAAGGGGAAAAAAAACAGTTCGCTAACCGGAAATCTAAAGGTAAGAAATAAAACAGTCTAAAGCCAAATATAGAGGTAACAACAAAGAGAAGTTCAAATTTAGCCAAAACATAATCTTAGAAAATGTCTCTCCACCATTAAATCTTTGAGCTCTTCTCAAGGTCTGTATATATACCCAATCAGATCCTTTTATTGCAAACTCAGGCTTTGAAAAATAAGGGTGATAAATAAATAAATAAAAACACCCAAAGATGGGTCTCAAGGCTTCCTCTTCTCTCCTCTGTCTCACCATCTTACTCGGTGTCTCCTCCATTGTATCAGCGGTTAACATAACCCGAGCACTCGAGAAATACCCTGAATTCAGCACCATGGTCGAGCTTTTCGCCAAGACCGAGCTCACACCAATTATCAACAAACGTCAGACAATCACCGTGTTGGCTCTTACCAACGATGCTATCGGTTCCATCTCTGGTAGACCCGAGGAAGAACTTAAGAACATTCTTATGAACCATGTGGTTCTTGACTACTACGATGAGCTCAAGCTCAAGGCTCTCAAGGACAAAAGCACACTGCTCACTACCCTTTACCAATCCACTGGTTTAGGCCAACAACAAAACGGTTTTCTCAACTGCTCCAAATCTAACGGAAAGATTTTCTTCGGGTCTGCTGTGAAAGGCGCTCCTCAAACCGCTGAGTACATCACGACTGTGTTCCGTAACCCATATAATCTCTCTGTAGTCCAGATCAGCATGCCCATTGTGGCTCCTGGACTCGGGTCTCCGGTCAAGGTTCCTCCACCACCACCCATGACTTCACCACCAGCTCCATCTCCCAAGAAGGCTGGAGCTACTCCAGCTCCTGGACCAGCTGAGGAAGAGGATTACGCAGACGCTCCTCCTGGTGCAGCACCAGAAACCGCACCTGCATCAGCTCCATCAGAAGATGGTTCTCCTGCTCCGGCTCCAGAGAATGCTGGTAAGAAGAAGATGGCAGCAGCTGACGAGGCTGAACCACCTACTTCTGCTTCTAACACCGGTTTGAGCTTTGGTGCTGTTCTCATTCTCGGGTTTGTGGCTAGCTTTGCTGGGTTCTAAGATGGTTTAAGACAGAGCAAGTCGAGGACAGTAAACTGAGAAATGAGACTCGACCAAAATGATATGAAGTGGACCAAAATTATTAACAATTTCAACTCACATTAGTGTACCTCAATCATTCTGTAAAATTTATATAACGAAATTGTAACCTATGTGTTTCATCTTCATTCATCCAATCCAACGCGACACACAATCAAACAATATGTGCAACGAATTGCTTCAAACTAGCATTACGGAAACGATTTAATCCCAGACTACATGGTTCATTTCAAATCAACCAACATCAGAAAGTTTTAGAACAAAGAAACTGCACAGAACCGATCAAGCACTGCAAAATGACTGAAACCGAGCTTAAAGGGTTTTCACCAAAGTATCAAAAGAAAGCCTAAAAATCCTGCAGTTGCTATTTGATTATGCCGAGGGCCGAAGGAAGAAACAAAAGATTCGGCATTTATCGTAGAACCTATCTGAAGTCTGTCATTTAAGCTTCTCAACGATGTCTGCAACGACCTGTTCCATATCAAGATCCTTCATCTCCGTAAATGGGCGCTTCATATCCTACATAAGAAAGTCACATCACCTTCTATATCACTTAAAAATTAAGAACATGAAAGAAACCATCTTCATTTCACATACGTAGTCACTAACAAACAGATAGTTATTCATATTTTAAACGACTTAGCACTCAGCTTGATTCAGCTAAAATGAAAACAACCAAAAACTATTTAATGATGCTCACAAAATCTCATTCTTGACTCAGTAGAAATAGCATCAAAGAAACAGTGTTATAAGAGTTCATACGGACAAGACAAGAAAACTCATTGAAATGGAACAAAGTTACTCACAGAAGTGCGACTGATTGACATATTACATGCAAAGGATGAGAATGAAAGACTTACCAAAAGACTGACAAATGTTTCACCGCCTTCCTCACGAATCTCAAAGCAACCACGCCTTGGCTGTTAGAATCAGATCAAAACATATTGTGAGACAATCAACCTAGGAGATAAGCATTTATGATAATATCTATACATCTGGAGTTAAAAGATTTACTACCTTATCAGCATTCAGAGTCACAATGATCCCAGGAACAGCTTTCTCCAGACCATCCTTCACCTCGTTGGCTCTCTCCTTGAATGATTTGTCTTGTTTGCTTCAAGATAACAAGAACAAGCTTCAACGAGACAGATAATCATTTAAATGCAGTAAAGATGAATCGCTAATTTCCTTTCCTCAAACATCACATTCAGAATCTCTCATTAGCATAAAGAACGTGTTATCCTGAGAAAGCACACAACCAATTCCTCTCCAGAACAACACATTATCTGTACTGAGGAGAACGAATCAGAAAGGCGAATGACACATTTGTGTACAAAACATCAACATTGTGCGCAGATTCAAGAACGAAACCCTAACAACAAGAGATGAAAACCCTAGAACACGAAATTTTTCAACGCACAGAGACAAACACCAAAGATTAGGTTCGATATCAGAGAAGAAAAAACCTAAAATCTTCGCTATACATTTTCCCCCAAATTTTTTTCTCAAGAAACCTAAACGAGGGAGACATATTTCATTTACCAGTGCTCGATGACAATCTTCTTAAACTCCGAGTCTTCTTTTTCTGCAGCAACGTTGTCTTCTTCCATCGGTTCAACTTCCTCCGGCTTGGCTTCCTCCACAGCTGGCTCCTCCTTTTCTTTCTTTATCTTCTTAGTAGCCGGTTCACCTCCCTTCGCTTTCGTCTTCCTTTTCCTCTTCTCGGGAGATTCGTACGCAAAGAGCTTGGAGGAAGAAGAACCAGAGGAGCGCTGAGTTTGGCTCCGAGTCTGTCGATCCATGCTTCGAGTCTGCCTTTTCGACGGAGTCACCGCAGCAAATTTCCCCTTATCTTCTCCGGTACTCTTCCGCGGCGCCATTTGTACGAACAGTGAATGAATGAAAGAAAGAAAAGAAAGCTTCCGTCGCCGAAAACCTCCGCAACAGAAATGGCTGTTATGCTTCCTCTCTCTCTCTCCTCTCTTGTTCTTGTAGATAATTTCACACTTTTTCACCCGCTCTAATTTATCTTTTTAACGCTGGTTAAAAGACGTTGGAAAGTACGAAAGTTACCTTGAGATGACACGTCACACGGTATTTGAATGGACGGTCAGGATTAACTGTCAAATAATAAATAGTGGTCAGTACGATTGATAAAAAAAGATGATGGTGGAGTTACACTGTTACTGTTTACTGTTGTCGTCGTTTCAAAATACCGTTACGTTTCACGTGTGAAGGTCACACCATACGATACTTTGGTTATATTTTTTATTCACTAAAAAATTATTGAGACCGAAACACAAGGATAAATTTATTATATTAATTAAGAGAAAAGTCATAAAATAGCACAAAAAACATACCTTATCATAAATATAGCACTAAGGAAAATAATTCACATTTTTAGCATTATTTTAATTACAAAGACTTTTATAGCATTATATAATTTATGGTTTAGGGTTAATTATTTAGGGTTTATGGTTTATTATTTAGGGTTTAGGGTTTAGTATTTAGGGTTTACAGTTTATTATTCAAGGTTAGAGTTTAGTATTTAGGGTTTAGGGTTTAGTATTTAAGATTTAGGGTTATGGCTAATTTAGTGACAAAACATGTTTTTGTGCTATTTTTATGATTTTTCTTCCTTGGTGCTATATTTTTGACAAGTCATATTTTTTGTGCTATTAATGCGATTTGCCCTTATATTAATCCAAAGACATAAAGAACTATCGAAATAAACTGCTTGAAAACTAGGAAAATAAAATTAAACGCGTGATGCTATTGATTTGTTAAAAACATGAGTGGGAGTTCTAAATTATTCGATTATAGCTGGAGAGTCTCAATTTAAAGGCAAAAAATTGGACTCTACACACAGATTTTATAATATAGATTGTATTGGATAAAAGCGTGTAGTTTTGTAAAAAATTATTTTAATAAATATTATTAAATATATAAACTAAATATAATCCAACTAATTACAACAATGTCTATAAAAATTAATTAATTACACAATTTTTAATAAAATAAAGTTGCATAAAATATGAAAATAACTTATTTTTTAAAACAAGAAAATAAGTTTAAAACAACTTAATAAATTGTCTATTTTATAGAAAAATCTAGAAAATCCTAAATATTATTGTAAATATGGTGTAATTAAGATATTATGCATATTTACATATATTGGTATTTATCTAGAAAAAATATCTATACTATAAATACGTATGTAACCCTAAGTATTAGTCTCAATATACAATACGTATGTAAATTCTCATCACTATCACATTTTTAGGATAATTTAATTAAATCAAATTACTTGGAAATTAACTGAGAAATTGGAACCTGTCATTAATTAACGCGAAAGTTGATTCACGACAAACTGAAATTGGACTACCAGGTATGTACGTGTCCATCTCAAAAGATTTTATTTTTACTTTTCCGAATGTGAAAATAAATTATTAGATTTAGGTAACGACAAATTAGTAATCAACATTAAATATTTGTTCTAAAAGAAAGCAAAAAAACATCAGCTTTTATTGACAAGCGTACGGTAGTATACCTGAATTATATCTGCAGTGTTCTACAAGCAGCATGCCAAGCATGAATTTCTGCATAAATCAATCCTTTTTTCATGAATATATATGCCACTTTCTTCGTTAATATTAAATATTGTATCAACTTGTAATTTATTATCATATATGTATTACTTTTTTATCTCGTCAAATCTGACTATGTTTAGGACTTAGGCGACTGCCCAAAACAGTTTTCAAAATAGATTGGGGATCTCTATATTGAAATGTATGTGGAACATCTATAGCTCGGCTCATATATAACTTTCAAACAAATTATAGTATTTTGGTTTTCATCGCCACACGAGATAATGTCAATGATACGATTTTTCTTTTAACATAATATTTTCTTAACTAGTCATCATAGATTTCAGAAATTTGTTAAACATTTTTGGAACCCGTTTACAGTAATTTGACCAAGGTTAGCTTATCAATATATTGCACAATGGATGTATTAATCAACGTGTATATATTTATTTATTATGTCTTTTTAACTTAACATGTTAAAGTCTAACACGCTTCATCTGCGATCACTTTTTGTAGGCTGCTGAAATTCGGAAGCAAAAAACTGTTTGATAAAACCAATGTAAAACGATTGAGGAAAACGATTTAGCGGAGGCGAGATGATCTCTTTCCTTAATTCAAAATATCTCCCGCGGTGTAACGATTTGATGAGATAATGAATCCCAGGATACAACCGCAATGAGACTCGATCGTGACACTCGATCAGAGAATCTGCGAACTGTATTTCTACGAATACTCTCAGACTTACTTGTGATAAAAGAAAGAAGACAGAGAGAATGCTGGTTTTCGAGTTGTGAAAAGTTTGGACTGTAAAAGAGATTATTTTCTGAGTAGTGAGGAGTTTCAGATATATAGAAGAGAGTAATGGTTCGGTCAAACTTGCACATAAAAAATCTCGCAAAACGTTACGGAAATCGTGTAACTTAATGCAGAGATCTCGCGAAGTTATTTCGTATGTTACAAATATTCGAAATTAATTTGTTTAATGGTTCAAAAATTCTAATGAATTTTGTCCAAAAAATATACGCGCGGGAGCCTCTAAAGAGCCGAACCAAAAAATTCTAATGAACGGTCATTCCACGAACCACGAACCATGAACCACGAGCCGAGCCGGCCGGGCGGCGGCAGCGGCGGCGCGCGTGTGTGTTCCCTTCTCTCTCTCCATAGCCATGTAACCAATTGTATGACCATGTCTATATATATACTACTCCAAAACTTCTCTTGCTTCCGATGTGGGACAAATTAAGTTCCACTTAAGTTTGGAGAGCAAAAGGCTTAACCAATTTTATTGGCCCATACCCATTTCTTTTCAACTCTTATAATATTTTATAAACCAAAATTGTTCATTAAAATATTAGGCCCAACAATCCCCCACATGAATAGAAATGACTCTAAACATAGGACGAATAGACTGACTGGACAGACTCGACTAGACTAGACATGACTCGACTAGACTAGACATGACTCGACTAGACTAGACAGACTTCCGAGGGTATAAGCGAAAAATCACTGTGTTTGAGATAGTAACATGTTTCAGCCTTGAACCACTCATTGTTAATATCTGTCGGGTTTACTTGGCCAGGAGGTGAACATGATGTCTTGAACCATCTGTATTTTTATGTAAACCGAGACAACAGGTATAACCCAATTTCATTTTCTCGTAGAAATAAGTTCTCTATTGTGTTCATTTTGGCCTTGAACATGCCTGGTTAGTCATGAGTGAACTTGGAGAATGTAGCATATTTTTCATTCTCCTAGAAACGGCCCCATTTCACACTCACTAGGTGATTTGCCAGTAGTCTTTGTTTTAAGAAATAGTTATAATACTCCACTGATATATCAAAGCTATGGACTTATCATTAAAAGCTATGCTTATCCTTTTTATACATACAAATCTTATGTATGTTAGCACTGTTATCATCTTGAGAACTGAGTATAGACTTGAAGTCTTTCAGTGCTTGATAAGATTATGTTCAATTTCGTTTTCCCTTTGAACCTGACATCTTGGGATCTCCAGTCACGTAGGTGGGGTTTCCATCAAACATCCTCTTGAGTTATAGGCTTTAAACCCATTCCCTTCGATGATTTTACAACTTGATCTCGTGACAAACCTTTAGTAAATGGATCCGCTAGGTTGTCAGCTGATTTGATATAATCTATTGTGATTACACCACTTGAGATCAGATGTCTAATGATTTTATGTCGTCTTCTTATGTGACGTGATTTACCATTATAGAGATTATTCAGTGCCCGGGCTATAGCCGATTGGCTATCGCAGTGTACACGTAATGCCGAAACTGGTTTCTCCCACAATGGAATATCTTCCAGAAAATTCCGAAGCCATTCAGCCTCTTCAGCAGCTTTGTCTAGTGCTATGAATTCAGACTCCATGGTTGATCTAGCCAGTAGAGTTTGTTTGGAAGATTTCCATGATACTGCTCCACCTCCAAGGGTAAAGACATATCCACTTGTAGATTTCGAATTTTTGGAATCAGATATCCAGTTTGCGTCACTGTATCCTTCCAAAATTGCGGGTTCTCTACCATAGTGGAGACCATAACTTTTCGTATGTCTTAAGTAATTTAATACTCTTGTTATAGCTTTCCAGTGTTTGTGACCTGGATTACTTGTGTAGCGACTTAGTACGTTTACTGCATGTGCCAAATCTGGTCTAGTACAGTTGGTTAAGTACATAAGACTCCCAACACTACAAGAAATATAGGCATTGATAGCACATGAGGATAGCACGATTTCGGTAAGTGCTATTGTAGAGTATATACTGGGATGAGGTACTCTATTACAACACTATATCAACGCTGTATTGTTATTTTGTTAAGTGAAAATTCAAAATTATATTTTGGAGCCGAAATTCTGTTACGATAGCCAAAAATGTGTTTTGGAGGTAAAATTTTGGGGTCACCGCCAACAATTAGTCTTTTTTTCTTTTTTGGGGTGCAAATCCAACAATTAGTCAAAAAGAAAGAATCTAAACATTTTCCATTCATATTTTTAGATTAAAAACTCTTAGAAGGAACAAAAAAAAAACCTTCTCAACGACATTTCAATCTCACTTATACATCCCTAGTCCCAAATTTAATCGATTTTGAGCTTCAATCTCTAACTAAATATTGAGAAATTAGAGAGTGAAATCAATGAAGATGAAGTGAGGATGAGCGATTACGAGTTTACCGGCGACAGAGATAGGTTTTGGAACGGGAGTTGGGGCTACCTAACGGCGAAGGTTTGGAATCTCTTTCTCAGTCTCTGATTCCGGTGAATCTCGCGATGGCTTTTAGCAGAAAACCGGAGCGGAGCCGAACGATCCAGGATGTCAATCGCGCATTGGAGACCACTTCCTCTCCTCCGCCTTTGACGATGTCCATAGTCATATCATAAAACTCCGGTGTCACCATTAAAAACTTGGTTTGCTCTCCCTATTTGGGAGGAAGAAGCTGCCTGAAGAGCCACATGAAGAAAAAATGAGGAGTGAGTTATATTAGTAGAAAAGTTATCAATGAAAAAGTTGATCTTTCGGTTTGGATGATATGATATGATCATTTTCTCTTTATTTCTTCAGGTAATTTCAGTGAGTTATGCGATCATGACAACTAAAAATGAAGATTTGGATCGAAACTAAGGAGTTTGAGGATCTTGCCAATGTTTCTTTTACCTTCTCTTGCTTTTCTTATCTATTCTTCAGTCGTTAGCTTCACCAGGATGTGTGGGTCTTGTGTTTTCCTTCTTCTATATGCTCATTTTCCTATGGATGAATGTCTGAATTACATCAAATTGGGTTGTCTAATCGTATTTGCTTTGATTTTTTCAGGAGAAAATTCCGATTGTTGAAGTTTTCCAGCAACTGAAATGTTCAATGTTCAAGTTTTTGGGGTTTATGTGGAATCCGCTATCATTGGTGATGGAAGCTGCATCAATCATGGCCAATGATTTAGCCAACGGTGATGGTAGGCCTCCGGATTGGTAGGATTTTGTTGGTATCATCTGTCTTCTCGTGTTATAAACCATTAGTTTTATCAAAGAAAACAATGCTGGTAATGCCACTGTTAGAGATTGCTTTTGCATAGTGAATAATCTATGGAGGTTAGGCTCACGTGGGAAGAAGCTCAGGAGTTGATTCGTCGCCTTCTTAATGCAAAGCCTACCATTTTCCTCATCGAGGAGCACGAATTTGAGGAATTTGACGTAAGTGGTAGATCTTGTTGATTCTTTTACATTCACTGAGGACTTTCGTGTCATTAAGTTTGTACTTGAATGCCCTCAGCTAAGTCATAATTCTTGTTTTATGTTATGCCTAGGAACCTCCTGTCTTTGGAAAGAGGAAGATCCATACTTCAAAACCTGCAGGGTAAGCTCTTTTTTTCACTTCTCAAGTCAAAGAAATGAACGGAAACATATCTTCTTCTATGGCATACTTGCACTTGGTACTTACCGTCAGATTTTAAGCAATTTACTAACGATATCTTTGTGAACCAGTGAACAAGAACGATGGGCACCTTGCGACGGCTGCTCTAAATGGAGAAGGTTACCAGAACAAAGACGATAGAGCTTTTTGGTTGATTCAGAAACAGCTCGAGTTTCTGTAAGTGTTCTCTTCTTACGCATTCGTATGTTCCCTTTAGCTGTTTTGGCGTTTTTTGTAAACTGTTTCATCTTTGGCTAACGCAGGAACCTTAAAAATAATCAGTTCATTGGTCTAATACCAGCAACCTTAACCCAGAATCGAAACCTTAAGATCATGTGAGTTTCATACTGATACCATCTATTTATGAGCCAAGATGTTGAAAACAATGTCATCACTTCACTGATTATAGTTTCTTTGCATATGATTCTCACTGAATATGTTGAAAACAATGTCGTCACTTCACTTCACCAAGTGTCAACGCAACGCCAAATACAAGAGGAAATAGAAGATGTTGTGTTAGTTGTTTCTTAATCGTTGTTATGTTCTAAACCACACACCTCATGTAAGTTCCATGAATCTATGACTAATACATTTCCTTGTGATCTCATGAGGTTATATGTTGATAACTTATTTTGGTATGTCTTCTTAAGCTTATGTACCTATGGAGTGTTTTTTCTTGTATTCATTCCCTCTTCTTTCAAGCTCTTCTGTGCAAAGATCTTTGCGGATTACGGCTTCTCAAGACACCAAAATTATCACAGTTGCATTTGATGGGGAGTAACTTGACCACGCTGGCTCAGAACTTCTGCAGTAGTCCAAAGTTCTAAAAAAACTGGGCGAATATATGGAGCTATGTATTTGATAAGATTAGTATATTAAGTTTAAACTTGTGTTTATCTTATCTTTGGTACTATGTATTTGACGTTACAAATGAAATATATTTTAGTCTTAATTTGTAATATATTTTGATCTTTATCTTTGGTATATTATTAAACATACATCATATAATAAAAAACAATAGTATAGCAAAAATTTAACATTTATAAAAAAAAAAAATCAAGTATAAAAAATGTAATCTTAACTCAATACCCTAAAGACAATCCTAAACACAACCCTAAACCCTAAACTTTTAAACTCCTAATAATAAACACTAAAAATGTAAACATTAAATAGTATAGCAAAAATTTAACACTTGAAAATTTAAATATAAAAAATCTAACCTTAACTCATTACCATAAACAAAACCCTAAATCTTAAACTTCTAAACCCCTAATAATAAACACTAAAAACTTAAATATCAAATAGTATATCAAAAATTTAACACTTATAAATTTTTTTCAAAGTATACAAAATTTAACCTTAACTCAATACCCTAAACACAACCCTAAACCCTAAACTTTTAAACCCCTAATAATAAACATAAACATAAACATCATATAATATACAAAACAAATCAAACACTTGTAAAAAAATTCAAGTATAATTATTTTCTTCTTCCTAAACTCTAAAACCTCAACTCAATACCCTAAACACAATCTTAAACCCTAAACTTCTAAGCCCCTAATCATAAACACAAAAAATTTAAATATTAAATAATATAGCAAAAATTTAACACATTAAAAAATCAAGTAAAAAATCTAACCTTAATTCTATACCCTAAACACAATCCTAAACCTCCTAATAATAAACACCAACCCTAAATCCTAAACTTCTAAACCCTTTAATATTGACTTTTCAAATATTATTCAGATATATAATTTGACTATATTTGTAATATAATTATTGTTTCATATTTAAGATATACTAAGTATATAATTTATTTACAGTTTAGTATCACACAATTTTGCTATATATGTATCATTTATTTATTTTAAAATATAAATTATATATTTTGATAAAAAACTAAATAATCTATCATAAATATTTTAGTATATACGTTTTCTATTAATAATAAAAATAAAAAAGTTTACTAAAAATGACTTGAAATCAAATAAATCTCCATAAAATCAGAACCAATAGTAAGAGATTACTCAGATCATATATGTGGCACCATATCAACCGTAGGATCCTTATTTTTTCTTCTAGCTATAGTGCTCATTCCTTCCTTTCTCTGAGTTTGATAGTACCCTCTTTTGGAACCGGATCGAACTGTTCCCGATCCGAATCTAAATCAGAATCTTCGCCGGCGTCTAAGCTTGCTTCGCCGTGTAACACACAACGATTTCTCTCTGACGCCGTTTTTCTTCCCCTCTGTCAAAAATTGCGGATTGTAAAGAAATGAGAAGAGATAGATAGATATATCTCAGAATCGAGTCAATCAGGATAGTCAATATGGGAAACGGTAATAGTCTCAATCTGACTACTGATTTTTTCCGTGCTTTCTCGAATTATCCGGCAGAAAAACGAAAATATGCCAACACTCGAGGGAAAATTTTGATGTTCAGGTGAAAGAGAACGATATAGCAAGAAGATGAAGTACGGTGGGATGGTTCGTGCTTCAATGGAATTAATTTTAATAGCGATTTTTATGCCAAACAGTCTGTGTATGTATTTGGTTGCAAAGATTATGTCTTGCAATTTCACCGTAAATTTGGATATCTGCTCAAAGATCTTTGTAGGAAAATTTAATAACATCACCATTGACAAATGCACCAAATGGGTGTTGTCTTCACGGTGAGTGGAATAAACTGTTTCCTCTTACATTCCAACAGTATAAAAGTTATGTGATTTCTAATCATGTAAGATCTAACATGTATAGGATGTTGTTGCTGCATTTGCGATTGTGAATTGCACCAACGTAGAAGTACAATGTCAGGTATGTTTTCTGTCATCTGTAGCTCTCCTAGTGGCCGAAATATATCCTGTTAAGGACCTCGCTGCTGCTTCTCAATCTCATGATGTAGCTCTAACGTCTGGAGTTTTTTTTTTGAGACACTGATGCTCTTGCTTTGTCTTTATGTCATCTATGGCTGTTTCAGGGTTCAGCTCCCACTGTTTATGTGGACAACACACTGTCAGTTATACCTAAGCAAAGACTCATTAGGAACAGCTATAACAACAGCCAACTCGAGTGAGATCAATGTAATGGTCACTGGTGCTTCCCCTGATTGAGATTGGGTATGGCTTTCCTCTCTTTGCAACCATGTAAATCTTTTTATTTTCTTGCATTCCTTAAGAAATATTTATGGAGTCTAGTTACTGTGAATGATACCAAAATTCAGAAGTCATTGATCACAACCTTATTGTAACCAAGCGAATCGTGTATGTGCGAGTCAGGGGGCACTTTTCATTGAAGCAATCATTCTCATAGAGTTTCTATTACAACCGTGTTTTCACTGAAGGGAAGTTCAAGACAACATCGGTCTCGCATTCAGGTGCCTAAGCTAAGAGGAATCAACTGCTAACAATCAACTGCTTGTGGTTTAGATCTGATTGGGCTAAAGTAAGTTCTCTTACAAACCACTCCTTGATTCATGTATTATACCCACAAATTCTGAACAATGATGAAGGTGTTTCTCTCTTTTTGCTTGGCAGATACTTTGTTTATCTTTTCTATGTGGAATTCGAAGCATCTATGGCTGATGAAGTTGCTCAAAATGCACTCAGACATCTGGAGGTAAGGCCTTTGTTTTGAAAACATGTGACCTTGATTCCACGATGCAGTAGAATGTGACTTGGCCCTTCCTTTTTAGCAGGAAGTTGCAACCTTTTTGCGAGTATTGGGAAGCTACCCAGTGGACACTACAATGCTCTAAGTAGTTCATTGGTAAGTAGTTCATTGGTCTGCATTGGAAGGTTGGTTAGTTAGTACGCTCAAATCTTCCTTAATAATTTCTGCAGCTTTATAAATAATTAGCCTGGTTCTCATCACTAACAATCAATTCCTTGTGGTTTCGGTTAGATTGAAAGAAGGAATTCACGGGCCTTTTGAGGTGACATACGCAGAGTGGATTAGCTAGGTACTTCCTCTACGAAGAAGATTGTTCTACGGTGCTTATGAATGGTGGAAGAGAAGAAGTTAGTTTAAGAATTGCTTGTGTAGACTAGTTAGTTTAAGTCTTGTTTGTTACTAACATTTGGGTTATTAATAAAATGTTTTTTTCCAATTTATTTTGAATATTTTTATATAAATGTGATAAATATATATATAGTAATAATCTAATATGGCTCGGCTCAGCTTTAAAATAATAATATGGCTCGCAATAGTATAACAAATTTAAAATGCTACTATAAAGTCTAAGATAACGAGAAAATTGTGTCACAATAAACTTTAAAAAGACAAAATAATAGAGCCATTATAAAATATAAAATAGCAATAATAGGCTGTTGTTATAAACTCTAAAATAGCTAAGAATTCCGTGCTATTATAGATCACTATATAGTAGCAGATCAAATTTGCGCTATTATAGAAAGGGGGTCTAAGATAGCTCCTCATGTCATGGATAACATTAAAACGCTGTAATATGCATATTATAGCGTTTCCACGACGCTATCAATGTTCATTTTTCTTGTAGTGCAATAACGCGTGCGTACTCTACTTGTGACACAGCTTCACCTGAATTTTTTGTCAAGTAAAGTTGAGAATCAATTGGAGTTTTTGCCGTGTCGTTTGAGTAGTTTTTGAATCACTCAAGTATCTTTTCAGCATAGTGATCTTGAGACAGAATGATTCCGTCTGAAGTTCTTGTGATTTTTATTCCTAGAATGACGTCTGCTAGACCCATGTCTTTCATGTCAAACTTTCCACTAAGCATGTTCTTAGTTTGTTGGATCATGTCTTTATTGCTGCCAATAATCAACATGTCATCTACATATAAGCACAATAAAATATACCCGCTTGGAGTATTCTTTATGTAGATGCATTTATCACATTCATTTATGCTGAATCCATTTGACATCATTGTGTTGCTAAATTTTTCATGCCATTGTTTCGGAGCTTGCTTAAGTCCATATAATGACTTCACAAGTTTACAAACTTTGTGTTCTTTTCCCGGGACAACAAATCCTTCGGGTTGTTTCATATATATTTCCTCTTCTAAATCACTATTTAGAAAAGCTGTTTTAACATCCATTTGATGTATTTCCAGATTTCTCAAGGCTGTGATTCCAATCAGCATTCTGATTGAAGTTATTCTCGTTACAGGAGAATAAGTGTCAAAGAAGTCCAGACCTTCTTTCTGTCGGAATCCTTGTACCAAAAGTCTAGCCTTGTACTTATCAATTGAGCCATCTGTTTTCAATTTTGTTTTGAATATCCATTTACACCCTAGTGCTTTAAACCCTTCAGGTAGATCGGTTATTTCCCATGTATGGTTTTGCATAATGAAGTCGATCTCACTATTGACAGCTTCCTTCCACGAAGGTGCGTCTGGTGTAGACATGGCTTCAGTGTACGTTCTTGGTTCATTCTCTAGGAGAAAGACCATCATGAAGTCAGGACCGAAAGATTTTCCCTTACGAGCTCTTTTGCTTCGTCTAGGTTCTTCTTCTTCGTCCACATCATTTAATGAACCACCAGAAGTACTAGCCTCGTTTATAGATGAGCTAGGATATTTCTCTTCACGATATCGTTTTTATCCTTACATGGAAAGATATGTTCAAAGAAAGACACATTCCTTGATTCCATTATTGTATTTACATGGATATTTGTTACGTCTGATTTGTGAATCAGAAACCGATAAGCACTACTATTGTGTGCATATCCAATGAAGATACAATCAACTGTCTTAGGTCCGACTGTGACCTTTTTTGGAGGTGGTATTGCGACTTTTGCTAGGCACCCCCACACTTTTAGGTATTTGTACGAAGGTACTTTACCTTTCCAAAGTTCATATGGCGTTTTGCCAGTTACTTTGAGCGGTATTTTGTTGAGGATATAGTTTGTGGTAAGGATCGCTTCCCCCCACAGGTTCTGGGGTAACCTAGATTCCTGCAACATTGCATTCATCATTTCTTTTAGAGTTCGGTTCTTTCGTTCCGCAACTCCGTTAGATTCCGGTGAGTAGGGAGCGGTTGTTTGATGTATAATGCCATTTTCTTGACAAAATGCATTAAATGGTCCATCACATTCGCCTTCTCTATCACTTCGAACTATTTTTATAGTTTTACCGAGTTGATTTTCAACTTCGAGTTTATATTCTTTGAATTTCTCCAAGACTTCATCTTTACTACACAACAAGTATACGTAGCAGTATTTTATACAATCATCTATGAATGTAACGAAATACTTTCTACCTCCTCTAGTTTGTACCAACTTTAAGTCGCACAAATATGTGTGTATTAAGCCTAGAGGTTTGGTTGTTCTTTCAACACGAGGGGATGGTGTTTTTTGTGAGTTTTGCTTGTACACATGTCTCACATTTTTCTTTGTTTGTTTTGCATTTTGGGATTAGATTCGAATTCATCAATCTTTGGACAGATTTATAATTCACATGTCATAATCTTTCATGCCAAATTTTAAAAAAACTCAACCAAGTAAGAAGTTGGATTCTTATTAATTGCATTGGAAGTGGTTACATCATTTTTGAGGACTGTCATCACACACATTTTGACAAGCCCATCCTTAACAGAACCCCCAACTCAAGGAATTGTTCACAATATTGTCAATGGAATATGGAGCAAGCAATTCCGTGACATTTCGGTGACTAAGATGGAAGGTTTTGCTTACTTATTCCGCATTCCAAATGCCACGACCAGAAACAGAGTTCTGAACCAGCGTCTTTGTAGCATAGAAGGTCAAACGATGTTTGTGGCTAATTGGGAGCCGAAATTCGCTCCTTCTAAGCCAGAACTCTCATCTGCCCCGATTTGGCTCGAGTTAAGAAATTTACCTTTGCAATCATTCAATGAAGAGGGCTTGGAGAGGATTGCTAGTCTGGTGGGTGAGCCAAGATTTCTCCACCCTCAAACTGCGAACAAAACAAATTTGGTGGTTGCGAAAGTCTTCACCATTATTGATCTTAGAGTTCCTCTTCTAGAAGTGATATTGATGCATATTAATGCATTTGAGCTTTAATTAAGATTTTGTTTCACTCTCTTTGTTCATTCATTTGCATCATTATGTTGTCCTTTGTTGCATTTAGAGTATATTAGCATTTAGTATATGAATTAGCTTCTTTAGGTTGTTTTTGGAGTGTTCTTGGTGTTTTTCAGGTGCTATGGAGTTTGGGTGTGGCTAAGGAGCAAGATTGGAGCTCAAAGAATGAAGAAGAGAAAAACAGAGAGTTCTTATCAGCCAGCGTATCGGCCTAACAGGCCGATACATCTCCTGAGCCAGAAAAACAGGGAGACCGTATCGGCCAGCGTATCGGCCTAACAGACCGATACAATTTTCTGTGAAGACCATTTTCAGACAGCTTTATTTACGAAAATGCCACTGCGTGTCTCCCAACTTTAAATACTCATTTTGGGGGATTAAAAACCCTAAGCTACCTAAGCTTAGTTTTCTCTTTTCTTATGTTTATGATTTAGGATTTCTAAACCTTTGATTTTGAGTTTTAATTAAGTCTTTTGTTATCTTTTGTTAATCCTTTCTTTCTATCTCTCTTAATCTATGATTTCTCATATCTCTCTTATGATTAGGGACTAGAGTTTTGGGGTTTTGTGGATGAGGTTAATTTAGATGGTTTATGTGATGATTAGTGATGCTTAGGACTTATTTATGAATGATCCTTCTCTAATTAGTTGATCTCTATGCTAGGTTGCAAGGAATTGTTGAATCTAGATGTTAGGCTTTTTCATGCCCGAAAGGTGTTCGATGAAATGCTTGAATGAACTCCTTAGAGGATTTTCACATCTTAGCCTAAGAGATTAGATGTCTAAGGTGATTATTGGTAATGAGAACTTGAAATTAATGTTTGTTTGACTCTTAATCACAAATGAGAATTTGATCTTGATTAGGGATTAGACAAAGAGATTAGTGCCAAGAGATTGGATTAGTCTAATGATTAGTGTTCTTAGCCTAAGGATTAGCTATGCTAAAAGGTATTTGATGGATATTAATGCATGCTTGTCTTGTAATTTGCAAATTAGAATTGAATGATTGCATGATTAGCATAGGAGTTATGAACATGAGAATGTGATTAGCTTAATTATGATCATTATCCTTGTTTAGCAATGTTTGAATTATTGAAGCATCATTGATTGTCTCTAGACCACCTAGTCTCCATAGCCTCATCCTAGGACCCTTCTTTAATCTTGTTTAGTTCTTTATTTGATTTATTGCTTTCTTGTTTGTTTAGGATTATTAGTTAAACTTTCTTTTATCTATTTGGCTTAGCTTAAGTAGTATTTTGCATTCCTAATTTGTTGTTCTTCTTGCCTCCCTCGATTGATACCTTAAGTACTACAATGATAGGAGTAGAATTGAGGAATTGATATAGAACCTAGATAAAAGTCTATCATCAAGAAGCAGTTAATGCTCGTTTCCAATCTGGTGATATCATTCGAATAGGCATTTCGAGCCCGTGGATGCCTCCGATTTGCAGCTTCTGCAAAGCCATCGACCACAGCTTGAGACGATGCAAAAGCGCTCCAATTACGTGCAAGACTTGTGCCTCAGCTACCCATGCTGAAGCAGATTGTACTTGAGTCTTAAACAATCAGAAGCCCAAGGATGCTAAAGGGAAAGGAAAACAAGGCCCCCCTGTGGTTGTTCCTCCTCTCCCTGCGAAAATTAGATCAACTATCCCAAGGAATCAAAGAGCTAAAGTTTGGAAGCCTTCTGCGAATAAGGAGGCTCGGGTTCTTACTCAGCCTGAGCAGATTACCGAGATCGGCCTACCAAATCTCCCAACCACCTCCATCTCTGAAAAGAATTTTGATGATGGTACTTTTGCTGGGGTTGTCCAGGATAGACACTCAAAATTCAACCAGGTTCTTACAGGAGAAACAAGTAAAGGGAAAGCTAGAGGAGTATCCCCACCCTTGACTTTGGAAGTGGAACCAGATTCATCTGCCATTCTTTCTTCGGACTCAGAGGAAGAAGGGGAATTCAGAAGAGGTTTTGAATAATTTACGGATGTTCTTCCGAAAAGGAAGAGAAAGGACACTCGGGACAAGGGTCCCAAACACTACTAATTTTATGTGTATCGACTTTTTTGGCTGGAATATACGAGGATTTAACAAGGCAAATCATCGTTCGGGGTTTAAGAATGGCTAAAGCAGC
Source organism: Orychophragmus violaceus (assembly GCA_030180135.1). Taxonomy (NCBI): domain Eukaryota; kingdom Viridiplantae; phylum Streptophyta; class Magnoliopsida; order Brassicales; family Brassicaceae; genus Orychophragmus; species Orychophragmus violaceus. Next base: position 58,089,618 of record CM058236.1, on the reverse strand, counting down.
ATAAGCCTTCTTTTGGTGCTCTTATGGAGACGCATGTACAACAGCTCAAGCAGGGGAAAATTATAAATAATATCCTCATAGGCTGGTTTTTTTAGAATAACTACGAATATTCGGCATTAGGTAAGATTTGGGTATTGTGGCATCCGAGCGTGAAAGTCAAAGTCATTGCCAAGTCTCTTCAACAGATTACCTGTGAAGTAAAGCTACCTAACATTCACAATCCTTTCATCGCATCCTTCGTCTATGCTTCAAATGAGGAAGGTATGCGGCAAGTTCTGCGGGATGAAATTAACGAGCTAGCTAACTCTCAGAATGTGGTGGACAAAGCTTGGGTGGTCTTAGGTGACTTTAATCAAACTTTAGATCCGATGGAGCACTCAAGAAGTTCAAGCCCGAGTATGGATATATGATATACCATGGATTTTAGGGCTTTTAACCATGGTATATGTTCTATTTATCGAGTTTATTACAATGTTTAGAGTCATTTCAGGTATTTAACAGGTCTAAGCACTTTTGGAGCTAAATTGGAGATTATGGAGCTTTATGGAGCATTTTGGTGTTTTGAGCCGAGAGATAGAAGTCACTGCCCATATTTGACGGATGTGTCGATCGACACACATTTGGCATCGATCGATGCATAGCGTGACCAGGCAATTCTCGCGAGACTTAATGAAGAATGTGGAAATTGCACTAAAGCCCAGAAGTTCCTGATATTTACAAAGAAGCCACAGAAAGAGATTAGGCCTATATAATTAGGTTTTGGTGTTTTTAATTAGATACACTTTTCATACTTAGAGCTGAGAGTTTTTAGAGCTTTTTGGGGCTGATATAATCCTGTACTGCTTCCTGCTTTTTGGAGAAGATTTCGAACCCCTTTACTTCTTTATTCTCTTTTATGCAATCTATTAATTCACTGATTATGTTTTCATATTCCATGTCTGAGTAGATTCATAGTTAGGTTTAGGGATTCTCATTAAGAATTTTATGACTTGCTAGATTTAATTAATTCAGTTAAGGATTCATATCAATAATTGTTCTTCGATCTAAATTGTGCTTAACACTAGTTTCTAACCTGATCACTTAGAATCTAGATCTTAGGTTGTTAAATTGACACGAAAGTGTGGTTTAGAATCTGAACTATTTAGGTTGAGCAATTGAATTACTCGCAAAGAAATTTGGTTTAATTGAATTGTGAACTTATCGAACTCAATCTTAAAGCTGGTTTAATCTGTTAGGAATTACAAAGAAATTTGGATTTCTGCAATTAGGCTTAGAGAATTCTCACAACGAAAGTTGGTTAATTCTATATCTGTGTTTGAGTTCTAGAACTGTGCTTAATTTGATACTGACTGAATAATTTATCTGCTTGTCTGATTTCCTGAGAACTCCCTAGACTTAGCGCTTTTAGTTAATTGCCTACAAACAACTCTTGCTACTGATTTACTTTTCTGTTTTGCATTTTAGTTTCTCACTATATTCACCTAGTTTAACTCGACTGTTCTTAATTATATCGTTGCCTAGAGTCCTTGTGGATTCGATAACCCTATATACTATAATTGCATTGACTGTGCACTTGCAGGAGAATAGGATAAAACTTTAGAACCTATCAAGTTTTTGGCGCCGTTTCCGGGGACTCTTTGGAGTCTTCGATAGATTTGAACTTAGGGTTTACACTAGGATTTTTATTTTTTTTTTTGGTTTTGGTTACTAATTTTCTCTGTTTTTCTCTGTCGCAGGTTTGACATTCGCCTAGCATCGATCGTTGCCTCTTTTGTGTCGATCGTTACTAAGCGACTGAAGTTGATTCGATCGTTGCACTCTAGCGTCGATCGTTGCACTGCGATTACAGACGGTTTATGCAAACGCGTGATACCAGAAGTAATCCGAATACTAATCTCGTTAATCTCCAACTTGAAGAGCTTGCTAGACTAGAAAGGACTAACAGGAAAGTTCAACGAGCAAGAATTGTTCAAGAATGTCTGATTTTGAGACCTGATGCTCAAGGTACCCTAAGAGATCCACAAAACAATCCGTACAATGCTGCTGGGCAAAGGATTGATGCTGAAGGGAATGTGATCCCTGAGCCTGAACAAGAGCAAGGACAAGGCCAATTACAAGGTGAGAGGCAGATGGTTAATCCTCTTGTTGCTAATGAGAGGACCTTAGCTGACTATAACCGTCCGGATGAGTTTCATGCTAACCGGTCAGCTCTTGTGCCTCCTGGTTTTGAGAGGAATGACCTCGAGATCAAGACCATCTACTACTCTATTCTAAGGCAGAATGCCTTCCATGGTTTCCCTAATGAGCAACTAATGGATCATATTGATGAGTTTGAGGACATAGTCACTGGGATGAAGTATGATGGAGTGAACTATGACTATCTGTTTCTCAAACTCTTCCCCTACTCTCTCGCTGGAGATGCTGCTGCCTGGCTGAAACAACTTCCACCTGGGAAGTTTACTACATGGGACGCTGTTAAGAGTGAGTCTCTGAGACACTTCTATGATGATGCTCGCTCTGATCAGTCGAGACAGGACATTCTCACTTTCTCCCAAGGACCAATAGAGCCTCTTAAGACTGCCTGGATGAGGTTTAAGAAGTACCAACGTGACTGCCCGCATCATGGATTCACTGAGGTAACATTGCTGGGCATTTTCTTTAGAGGTATAGATCTCCCATACCAGACTGCGTTGGATAATTCCAGCAATGGAAATTTCAACACTAGGACTCCTGAGCAAGCTAAGCAACTGATAGACAACTTGGTAAGCAGTAATAGCTGCAAGACTGCTGATAGGAGAAGGAAGGAATCTGGTGGGAAGAAAGATAATTTGGAGATTGCTGATATTAGGAGTAAGTTGGACACTGTTTGTAATTTGTTGGCTGGGAAGAAAGCTGTCCATTTTGCTCAAGATGTTGAAGTAATACAAGCTGAAGAAGATGGCCAAGAAGAGGATGTGAACTACATTGGAGGATCTGGTTTCCAAGGAAACAGGTTTGGAGGACAGCAAGGTAATAAGTTCTTCAATGGTGGACAGAAGAGTGCTTTCACAAGCAATCAAAAATCTTCTGGCTTTGGACAGAATGCTGGTTTCCAGAAGCCTTTTCAACAAGGTAATCAGAGGACTTATGGATCTTCCTCTTAACAGACACCTCCTGCTGCTAATGCTCATGAGAGAAAGATGGAGAGTATGATGGAGCAGTTGCTAGAAGGACAGACTAAGATTGTTGTGGACTGCAACAGGAAGCTAGATGCTGTGTATGTGGACCTTAATGGAAAGTTTGAGTCCTTAAGTACTCATGTGAAGCAATTGGACACTCAATTGAGCCAAATTTCAAGCTCTATTAAGGGAAAGAGTGTCGTGGACTTCCACATCAGGGCTTGGTCAGTCTATATCAATGATGGATCATACCAAGGTGAAAGATTTGAGCTAAATACAGCTGAACTGGTGGAAGAAGCTGAAAATTCTGAATTTGAGGAAAATCTCTCGGGTGGAATCTGTGAAAACTTATCTGCATCGATCGATGCACCTATAGCGTCGATCGTTTCATGCCGTTGACAGACAGATTCACTTGAGTCTCATGGCATTGATGCAGAGACGGATCTGAAGCTTATTAGATTATTCCCTGGAGTGTCTGAGATAACTCAACAGGAGATTGATGAAGTCCGACAGATAGGAGAGATTGGTGAAGAGTTAGAAGTGAAGGATCTCGGAGCCAATTCTACCGGATTCAGAATTGCTGTCAGATGTTGTGCCTCTACTGCAGTCCACACGCACACAAGCTGGAATCCGCCGGGATGCTAGTGCCGGGAATCGGATCTCATGGGAACTGAGTTTTCGAGGTTTCTGCGTTTTTCTCTCTGAGAAAAACTCTCTGGGCGGCGCACACCTCTAGGTCGAATCTATAAGATCACTTATATACAGACCTCGACATAAACCGAAACATCAGTTTCGGTTTCGGCCTTGTGTCGACCGACACACTTAGTGGTGTCTATCGACACACATCTTGTGTCGACCGACGCACCCAATGGTGTCGATCGACACACCTCATTAAATCTCATATTCAATGTGTATCCAATACACATCGACCAGACCATATGCCAATGATCAATCCCATACGAACTATGTCCAACTTGCTTAGGTGTGTGACCCTGTAGGTTCACACGATACTGGAAATGAGTTACAACTCATTTGTCATAAGCGGTTTCTAGCAAAACATTATGACTACCTAGTATCACATGAATTGTCCGATCTCGACAATACAACTATCTCTAGAGTAAGTACAATGTGATTTCAGGACATAATCCCAACAATCTCCCACTTGTACTGGAATCACCTATTCCTATAATCCCTTCGTCTCTATATCTCGATATGGCATAAGGCAAGAGACTGTGTCATCCTTATTATAGCCAATATCATGTTCATCGAACTCCTGATCTATACTGATATAACAAACGACTGACAATCACCTCGTTTGAGCACGACCATGCATTTTCTCAGTATCAAATCTTCGATGGGCCCTGAGATATTTATCTCCCGTTATACAGGAGGGATAAATCTCATCTTGTTCCATCCCTGTTTCTACACATACTTCATGATACGCCTAAGCAATGTCGTTATAGCCGCCAGTTACAGAACGACGTTAGACAAGGTCAAAACGCATCAATTCATATGCTAGAAAGCATGATGAACTCAGGTCTAAGGACTATACTCTATAGTCATAATGAGAACCTCCCATGACACTGATATAACTATCCTGTGGAGTTCTCATTAGCGGGTCATGTCCGATCATATGTTCACCAACATATATCTATGTGATTGACTGTGATAATCATATCATTGACTCCATGAAACTTAGTCCAACAGTCACCTCACATTCTAGTCTCGCGCGGTTATTGGTGTCCCACTTCAACAACCTTGACTAGGGACAATCGTAATTTATGTCATCTTTTACTTATAGGGTTTCATGATCAAGTCCTCAACTTGATGACCTATATGATGACCATAAAATACTTTGGGACCATTGCTTAATTATCTAATAATCAAGTAACACCGATGTCAGTTTTAACTTACACAAACTTTGCCATAGCATGTCTATGTAAAGATTATAACATAACTAAAATAACTCCCACTAGAATCAAGATCATCTCTTAAGATATCTTATACCTACAGCAACAGAACAAATTTCGTGCTTAGGTTGTGGGAGAGACTGCGGTGTTATTGCTTGGAACAATTCCAACAAACCACACCGCCATTCAGATAAAAGCACCATTCTACGGTCCACTGCTTGGAACCTTTCCAACAGATAGCACCGCTATTCAGACAAAGAGACATAACCAGGTGGGAACCGGGAATCGTCTTTGTCCGTCTAACTACTTTCAATTGGTTCGTCACTTCCTCAGTTCACCACGAAACTATCCTTAGAGTTCCTCAAACACTTGGGATATTTCTGGTAACTGTTCAGTGACTATTACCAGAACATATTGGTATTTTTCTCGTTATACTCTATGCGTAAGCTGCATCTAGACGAGCGCAAAATATGGCATTTTTGATGGATTCTATTGCAGCAGCATTAGCAATCACACTCATTAATACTAGTTCAACCAGTGTTCAAAAACACTTCATCTTGCTAATATTGTTACTAGCTCAGCCAGTGTCCAAGACACTTCATCATGCTTAGATTATTGCCATAAGACCTTTGGTATGAAGTCATTCTTGGAATTAAGCACATATGAACTGTCCATTACCTTATCAACATAAGGATTTTGACATGATCCAATTAGCCTTTCTGATTCATTCCAATGGATCCTTATTCCATGAACTTTACGGCCTTCTCCCATGTCCATCGTTAATTTTGACTTCCGACCCAAATATTGACAAGACTTTAGCGTCGGAATGTCGTTTATGAGATTAAGTATGTTATCTACATACAGTGTGAGAATTGCAATTACGCTCCCACTAGTCTTCTTGTAAACGCATGGTTTCATTTCTATTCTGATCAAGTCAAAACTCTTGACCACATTATCAGAATGTTGATCCCAACTCCAAGATGTTTGATTCAATCCAGAAATGGATCGGTGAAGCTAACATGCATACCCAGCCAATTTTCGGAGTTGGGGCTCACCATCGCTTCTTTGAATTTCGCATGCTCGTCACTTTTCAATGATCAACAGATCACGACAATCGGCTACGAGAAATCACTCTCGAGTTAGTGACGGATCCTTTCGGATCTGCGAATTTCAGGCTCCACAGGTGTAGATCCTACAGCACTTTGTAGATCTCACCGCTGCTCTCCCTCAACAGGTTGAACAGCCTCCTGTGTTTATCGAATTTCTTCGATGTGTACTTTTACTCCCACTGTTCCTTTTGAAAGTATGGTCTTTCTCAAAGACACAGTTCCGAACAACAAATCTTTGTTCTCGGATTGGTTATGAAAGTAGTAAGCCTCGGTTTCCTTGGGACAACCAGCGAGGTAGCACTTATCAGATTTGGGTTCAAGCTTATCATCTATCATCCCCATACTCTCAGAAACAACTTACTTGAAAAACTTCCAGTCCACATCCAATGTGGTGTCTTTCAATTGATTCTGATTGAAACCCTTTTCTGCGCAAAGACAGACATTTTAGAACGTATTCTTAAATGATTATGGAAGATTCCTGTGACTCATCATTAATCGGAGCATATCTAATAAGATCCGATTCATTCTGTCAGATGATCACCCAATTCTTGACTCAAGTGTTTTCCTTCGCGATCTAATCGAGAATCTCAATACTTCTGTCAAATCGAATCTATACTTCATTCACATACATACTTACTGAAGTCATCAATAAAGGTAATGAAGTACAAGAGATTTCCTCTGGCACTTATGCTCATCTGTCCGCATACATCAGTATGTGTAAGGTCCAATAAGCCTCTGGCCCGTTTCCTTTAGCTCTGCTAAAAGGGCCCTAGTCATTTGGCCCAGTGAACAAAATTCATATCTCAAATGATTAATAATCAAATGAGTCCAAAACTATGGAACTTCTGAATCCGCTTCACTCTATATGGTTAAATGACTATGCCAAGGAAAAGTCGAGTTCGAGTCATCAGACTTAAACCTTTAGTATTTGTGTTATATTCAAACTCACGCTGGTTTAAGATATAAAACCCATTCCAAATGGGGTGCTACCATATGATATTTTATTAAGATCTAAAGAACAAAACTTGTCTTTTATCAAAACGAAAAACATCCAAATTCTTACAAGAAAATGAAAGACATCTCTGCACAAGACAGATACATAGTAGCAATTACTTAATTTCTAAAACCAAGTATGAAAGGCTCCTACAAGTGGAGAATCTCTACGGCTCATGCAGCAACCATTGCTTCATACCAGACACGCAGTTCCACTTGTCCCTTCTTCAACGATCTACTGTTGCTTAGGCCCTGCATATTTCCAAAATATCAGTACCACAACTAGTATCCAATACAAACGTAGAACTTGAATTAATAACACAATACCTGAAGAAGAAGTACCATACATCTCCTTCATCTCTTGTGAATCTTCCAAGAACTTAATGCAATCTCTCTTCCAATGCCCTGACTCATCGTAGTAGAAGCATTTTCTAACAGCAGATGGGCCTGACTTGGGCTTATAAGATGACACAGGCTTATCCTGATTCCAAATCTGGACAGCCCTGCCTCTACCCTTGCCAACACAAGATTTCTCAAATCTTTTACCCTTTTCGATGTCTTGCTCTGCTGTTTTGATCATACCATGCAGCTCAGTCAACGTCTTCGTCAAGTTATTCTTGATATAGCTTTTGACAAACTTATCATAACTAGACGGCAGTGACTGCAGAATGATATCAGTGGCCAACTCTAAGCTGACAGGACATTCCAGTTTCCCCAGGTTATCAATGTAACCCATCATTTTAATGACATGAGGACTTACTGGAGCATCCTCTGGTAGCTTGCACCCAATGAGAGACTTCACCATCTGGAATCTCTCAACTCGTGCCAGATCCTGAAACTTCAGTTTCAAGCTGGTGATCATCTCTATTGGCGACTCCATGTTCTCGTATTGACTTTTCAAGTCCGAGTTCATGGTAGCCAACATCAGACCACACACATCTACCACATCAGTATAATGCTTATTCCAAGCATTATATACTGCACGCGAGCAATTAGTCCCAAGCCTATCTGGAAGAGCTTTCTCAAGGACATAGTCCTTGCTCTCCTGCTTGAGGATTAATCTCAAATTCCGATACCAATCCAAGAAGTTGGATCCATTTAACTTGTCATTCTCAAGGACGGATCGCAACGAGAAAGTAGTCATAGACATAAGCTGAAATCCAAGAAAAACAAAGATTTAGTTATGTATATCATGATAAATCTTATCTAATAAGAAAACTCGCATTATATTCAAACAATGTTTCCTCTATGAATATAATGATCCAAGATCCATACTTCACTAAAATCTGAGTGGACGACTCGTCATCACCCAAAATTTAGTTATCTAGGTAAGCAAATCATTGCTAATTGTACCCAGTACAACTCTTGGTTGCAGATAAGACAATCCATGTCTCATCTACTCTGATGTCTCTGGGCCCAGAACTTCTGATGGCCCAGTCAAGTAAACCAATCTCTTTAGTCTTGTGATCATTGACAGTCGCACTGCAAGTCTATCAATGATCACCTGCCTTACTCATGTGGCAGTGGATACCAAGGACTCCAAGGCTATCCAACAAACGAAACAAGTTTTCACAACAGACAAAATTGGGCAAGACATCAAGGTCACTTGATATTTAGTTGAGGAAACTAAACTCTGAAAGGTAAGCAAATCAATCTTATTAGGTCATGTAATTGTTGATGTCAAGCACTGCAAGTCCATCAACATAATTACCTGCCTTACTCACCTAATTGTGGACACCAAGCTCTTGGCTAGACCATCACACAACGAAATGAGTCTTGACAGTTGACCATATTGAAGCTAAATTTTGATCAAGGTTTAAGTCTAGTTTGGTTTCTGCAAATTCAAGGTTCAATAACCAGAATTTCGAACTCTGTGTCGATCGACGCAAACTATGTCTGTCGATCGACAACACCAAACTTAACCGGACTTCAATAACCGATTAATCCAATTAACCCGGTTTATTTAACCGGTCATGTCGATCGACACAACCCATGTGTGACGGTCGACATAGACCTAAACCAAAGACGGTTTTGATAACCGGTCCAATCCAATTGACCCAATTTATCAGATCAAACTGATCTTAACCAATCAGTTTATATTAATTGGAATAATTAGTTCAATTCAATTGAACCAATTCATCCAATTCAAACCGTTTTAACCAATTTCAACTAATTGCGATAACCGGTCCAATACAATTGAACCGACTTATCCAATCAAACTGATTTTAACCAAATCGGTTTATGCTAATTGAGATAATCAGTTCAATCCAATTAAACCAATTCATCCAATTCAAAACGATCTTTTCGGACTTAACCAAGCATGATAACCAGTCCAATCCAATTGAACCGATTAACCATTCGCTAGGTCTGTATCGACCGACACTAACCTGTGTCGATCGACACTGGACCGAATATGTTCTGTGTCGACCGACACTCCAACTGTGTCGATCGACACTCGACCGACACTCCAACTGTGTCGATCGACACTCGACCGAATCTGCTCTGTGTCGACCGACACTCAACCTGTGTCGATCGACACATTAGGCTTTCGGTTTTTCTTCGCGAAAAACCCTAGCCGCCGATTCTGTCGAATTCGCCACTCTGTGTCGACCGACACACCTAGTGTGTCGATCGACACTGTGCGAAAACACAGAATCGATTTTGATCAGAATCGATCTCACCTGTTCTAACCAAACAGCATAGTTTGCGAATCTAAATCATCAAATTCAATTAAACAGGTTGATTCAATGGAAAACCCTAAGGCTTTGATACCACTGAAGGATCTCAGAGCCAATTCTACCGGATTCAGAATTGCTGTCATGTTCCCGAAGCCTAGGATCTAGGGTCTAGTTAATTGAATCATAGATCTGACCTCGTGATTACCTGGAGATTGGCAGCGGAAGAAGCAGGTAAACGAGATCTCTGGAGCGCCTCAGATGCTGCGCTTCTACTGCAGTCCACACGCACACAAGATGGAATCCGCCGGGATGCTAGTGCCGGGAATCGGATCTCCTGGGAACTGAGTTTTCGAGGTTTCTGCGTTTTTCTCTCTGAGAAAAACTCTCTGGGCGGCGCACACCTCTAGGTCGAATCTATAAGATCACTTATATACAGACCTCGACATAAACCGAAACATCAGTTTCGGTTTCGGCCTTGTGTCGACCGACGCACCCAATGGTGTCGATCAATACACCTCATTAAATCTCATATTCGATGTGTATCCAATACACATCGACCAGACCATATGCCAATGATCAATCCCATACGAACTATGTCCAACTTGCTTAGGTGTGTGACCCTGTAGGTTCACACGATACTGGAAATGAGTTACAACTCATTTGTCATAAGCGGTTTCTAGCAAAACATTATGACTACCTAGTATCACATGAATTGTCCGATCTCGACAATACAACTATCTCTAGAGTAAGTACAATGTGATTTCAGGACATAATCCCAACAGGAAGAAGTTCCATATGTTGGGATTATGTCCTGAAATCACATTGTACTCGCTCTAGAGATAGTTGTATTGTCGAGATCGGACAATTCATGTGATACTGGGTAGTCATAATGTTTTGCTAGAAACCGCTTATGACAAATGAGTTGTAACTCATTTCCAGTATCGTGTGAACCTACAGGGTCACACACCTAAGCAAGTTGGACATAGTTCGTATGGGATTGATCATTGGCATATGGTCTGGTCGATGTGTATTGGATACACATCGAATATGAGTTTTAAAGAGATGTGTCGATCGACACCATTGGGTGCGTCGGTCGACACAAGACGTGTGTCGATCGACACCACTAAGTGTGTCGGTCGACACAAGGCCGAAACCAAGACTGATGTTTCGGTTCATGTCGAGGTCTGTATATAAGTGATCTTATACATTCGACCTAAACACACGAGCGCCGCCTAGACAGTGTTTTCTCAGAGAGAAAACACAGAAACCTCAAGAAACTCAGTTCCCAGGAGATCCAATTCCCGGTACTAGCATCCCGGCGGATTCCAGCTTGTGTGCGTGTGGACTAAAGTAGAGGCGCTCTCGTTTATCTGACCATCTTCCGCTGCCAATCTCCAAGTAAACACGAGATCAGATTCTTGATTCAATTAACTAGACCCTAGATCCTAGGCTATATGGAACCTGACACCAATTCTGAATCTGGTAGAATTGGCTCCAAGTTCCTACAGTGGTATCAGAGCCTTAGGGTTTTCCATTGAATCAACCTGTTTTAGTTGAATTTGATGATTTAGATTCGCAAACTAGGTTGTTTGGTTAGAACAAGTGAGATCGATTTCGATCAAGATCGATTCTGTGTTTTCGCACAGTGTCGATCGACACAGAATGGCGAATTCGACAGAATCGGCGGCTAGGGTTTTTCGCGAAGAAAAACCGAAAGCCTACTGTGTCGATCGACACAGGTTGAGTGTCGGTCGACACAGAACAGATTCGGTCCAGTGTCGATCGACACAGGTTACTGTCGGTCAACACAGAACTAGCGAATGGTTAATCGGTTCAATTGGATTGGACCGGTTATTATGCTTGGTTAAGTCCGAACAGATCGGTTTAAATTGGATGAATTGGTTCAATTGGATTGAACTGATTATCTCAATTAGCATAAACCGATTTGGTTAAAATCAGTTTGATTGGATAAGTCGGTTCAATTGAATTGGACCGGTTATCGCAATTAGTTGAAACTGGTTAAAACAGTTTAAATTGGATGAATTGGTTCAATTGGATTGAACTAATTATCCCAATTAATATAAACCGAATGGTTAAGATCAGTTTGATCTGATAGGTCGGTTCAATTGGATTGGACCGGTTATCAAAACTGACTTCGGTTTAGGTCTATGTCGACCGTCGCACATGGGTTGTATCGATCGACATGACCGGTTCAATAAACCGGGTTAATTGGATTAATCGGTTATTGAAGTCCGGTTAAGTTTGGTGTTGTCGATCGACAGACATAGTCTGCGTCGATCGACACAGAGCTCGAAATTCTGGTTATTGAACCTTGAATTTGCAGAAACCAAACTAGACTTAAACCTTGATCAAAGCTTATCTTCAATATGGTCAACTATCAAGACTCATTTCATTGTGTGATGGTCTAGCCAAGAGCTTGGTGTCCACAATTAGGTGAGTAAGGCAGGTAAATGTGTTAATGGACTTGCAGTGCTTGACATCAACAATTACATGACCTAATAAGATTGATTTGCTAACCTTTCAGAGTTTAGTTTCCTCAACTAAACATCAAGTGACCTTGATGTCTTGCCCAATCTCGTCTACTGTCAAGACTCGGTTCATTGTTGGATAGTCTTGGAGTCCTTGGTATCCACAGTGATCTGATCAAGGCAGATGATCATTGATAGACTCGCAGTGCGACTGTCAATGATCACAAGACATAAGAGATTGGTTTACTTGACTGGGCTATCAGAAGTTCTGGGCCCAGAGACGCCAGAGTAGATGAGACATGGATTGTCTTATCTGCGACCAAGAGTTGTACTGGGTACAATTAGCAATGATTTGCTTACCTAGATAACTAAATTTTGGGTGATGACGAGTCGTCCACTCAGATTTTGGTGAAGTATGGGTCTTGGATCATTATATTCACAGAGGAAACATTGTTTGAATATAATGCAAGTTTTCTTATTAGATAAGATTTCTCATGATATGCATAACTAAATCTTGGTTTTTCTTGGATTTCAGATTATGTCTAACACTACTTTCTCATTGCGATCCGTCCTTGAGAAGGACAAGTTAAATGGATCGAATTTCCTGGATTGGTATCAGAATTTGAGATTAATCCTCAAGCAGGAGAGCAAGGACTATGTCCTTGAAAAAGCTCTTCCAGAAAGGCTTGGGGCCAATCGCTCGAATGCAGCATATAATGCTTGGAATAAGCATTATACTGATGTGGTAGATGTGCGTGGTCTGATGTTGGCTACCATGAACTCGGACTTGAAAAGTCAATACGAGAGCATGGAGTCGCCAATAGAGATGATCACCAGCCTGAAACTGAAGTTTCAGGATCTGGCACGAGTTGAGAGATTCCAGATGGTGAAGTCTCTCACTGGGTGCAAGCTACCAAAGGATGCTCCAGTAAGTCCTCATGTCATTAAAATGATGGGTTACATTGATAACCTGGGGAAACTGGAATGTCCTGTCAGCTTAGAGTTGGCCACTGACATCATTCTGCAGTCACTGCCGTCTAGTTATGATAAGTTTATCAAAAGCTATATCAAGAATAACTTGACGAAGAAGTTGACTGAGTTGCATGGCATGCTCAAAACAGCAGAGCAAGACATCATAAAGGGTAAAAGATTTGAGAAATCTTGTGTTGGCAAGGGTAGAGGCAGGGTTGTCCAGATTTGGAATCAGGATAAGCCTGTGTCATCTTATAAGCCCAAGTCAGGCCCATCTGGTGTTAGAAAATGCTTCTACTGCGATGAGTCAGGGCATTGGAAGAGAGATTGCATTAAGTTCTTGGAAGATTCACAAGAGATGAAGGAGATGTATGGTACTTCTTCTTCATGTATTGTGTTATTAATTCAAGTTCTACGTTTGTATTGGATACTAGTTGTGGTACTGATATTTTGGAAATATGCAGGGCCTAAGCAACAGTAGAACGTTGAAGAAGGGACAAGTGGAACTGCGCGTCTGGTATGAAGCAATGGTTGCTACATGATCCGTAGAGATTCTCCACTTGTAGGAGCCTTTCATACTTGGTTTTAGAAATTAAGTAATTGCTACTATGTATCTGCCTTGTGCAGAGATGTCTTTCATATTCTTGTAAGAATTTGGATGTTTTTCATTTTGATAAAAGACAAGTTTTGTTCTTTAAATCTAAATGAAATATTCTATGGTAGCACCCCGTTTGGAATGGGTTTTATATCTTAAGCCAATGTACGATTGTACATATAACATAAATACCAAACACTTTAAGTCTGATGACTTGAAGTCGACTTTTCCTTTGCACAGTCGTTTTGACCACATAGAGTGAAGCGAATTCAAGAGTTCCATAGCTTTGGACTTTTGGGCTCATTTGATTATAAATCATTTGAGACATGAATTCTGCTTACTGGGCCAAATGACTAAGGCCTTTTTTAGCAGAGCTAAAAGAAAATGGGCCAGAGGCTTATTGGGCCTTACACATACTGATGTATGCGGACCGATGAGCATAAGTGCTAGAGGAAATCTTCTGTACTTCATTACCTTTATTGATGACTTCAGTAAGTATGTATGTGAATGAAGTATAGATTCGATTTGACAGAAGTATTAAGATCCTCGATTAGATCGCGGAAGAAAATACTTGAGTCAAGAATGGGTGATCATCTGACAGAATGAATCAGATCTTATTAGATATGCTCCGATTAATGATGAGTCACAGGAATCTTCCATAATCCTTTAAGAAATACGCTCTAAAATGTCTGTGTTTGCGCAGCAAAGGGTTTCAATCAGAATCAATTGAAAGACACCACATTGGATGTGGACTGGAAGTTTTTCAAGCATGTTGTTTCTGATCATTTGGGGATGAAAGCTAACAAGCTTCAACCCAAATCTGATAAGTTCTACCACGCGGGTTGTCCTAGGGAAACTGAGGCTTACTACTTTTATGACCAATCCGAGAACAAAGTCTTATTGTCCGGAACTGTGTCTTTTGAGAAAGATTATACTTTCCAAAAGGAACAGTGGGAGTAAAAGTACACATCGAAGAAATTCGATAAACACAGGAGGCTGCTCAACCTGTTGAGGGAGAGCAGCGGTGAGATCTACAAAGTGCTGTAGGATCTACACCTGTGGAGCCTGAAATTCGCAGATCCGAAAGGATCCGTCACTAACTCGTGAGTGATTTCTCGTAGCCGATTGTCGTGATCTGTTGATCATTGAAAAGTGACGAGCATGCGAAATTAAAGAAGCGATGGTGAGCCCCAACTCTGAAAATTGGCTGGGTATGCATGTTAGCTTCACCGATCCATTTCTGGATTGAATTGGCTGGGTATGCATGTTAGCTTCACCGATCCATTTCTGGATTGAAGCAAACATCTTGGAGTTGGAATCAACATTCTGATAATGTGGTCAAAAGTTTTGACTTGATCAGAAAAGAAATGAAACCATGCGTTTACAAGAAGACTAGTGGGAGCGTAATTGCAATTCTCACATCGTATGTACATAATGTACTTAATCTCATGAACGACGTTCCGTCGGTTAAGTCTTGTGAGACTTGGGTCGGAAATCAAATTTAAACAAAAGACATGGGAGTAGCCTCGTGAATTATTGGAATAAGAATCTATTGATATAGATTGGATAGGCTAATTGGATCGTGTCAGAATCCTTATATAGATAAGGTGTTGGACAGTTCCAATATGCATGATTCCGAGAATGGTTTCACACCAAAGGTCTTATGGCAATAATCTTAGCAAGATGAAGAGTCTTGGACACTGGCTGAGCTAGTATAAATCTTAGCAAGATGAAGTGTTTTGAACACGTACTGAGCTATTATTAATGAGTGTGATTGCTTATGCTGTTGCAATAGAATCCATCATGAATGCCATATTTTGCGCTCGTCTAGATGCAGCTTACGCATAAAGCAAGACGAGAAAGTACCAATATGTTCCGGTAATAGTCACTGAACAGTTACCAGAAATATCCCAAGTGTTTGAGGAACACTAAGGATAGGTTCGTGGTGAACTGATAAAGTGACGAACCAGTTGAAAGTAGTTAGACGGACAAAGACGATTCCCGGTTCCCACCTGGTTATGTCTCTTTGTTTGAATTGCGGTACTGTCTGTTGGAAAGGCTCCAAGCAGTGGACCGTAGAATGGCGGTGTGGTTTGTTGAAATTGTTTCAAGCAAAGCACCGCAGTGTCTCCCACAACCTAAGCACGAAATTTGTTCTGTTGCTGTAGGTATAAGATATCTTAAGAGATGATCTTGATTCTAGTGGGAGTTATTTTAGTTATGTTATAATCTTTACATAGACATGCTATGGCAAAGTTTGTGTAAGTTAAAACTGACATCGGTATTATTTAATTATTGGATAATTAAGTAATGGTCCCAAAGTATTTTATGGTCATCATATAGGTCATCAAGTTGAGGACTTGATCATGAAACCCTATAAGTAAAAGATGACATAAATTACGATTGTCCCTAGTCGAGGTTGTTGAGGTGGGACACCAATAACCGTGCGAGACTAGCGTGTGAGGTGACTGTTGGACTGAGTTTCATGGAGTCAAAGATAGGATTATCACAGTCAATCACATAGATATATGTTGGTGAACATATGATCGGACATGACCCGCTAATGAGAACTCCACCGGATAGTTATTGACAAGGCCTATCCCGGCCATAGGGCCGGGACAGATTGCCACTATCGAACCCAGTCCGAAAATACGTCCTTGTTAAAATTGTCTTTAGGATTAAGTATTCCTCGGATCTTTTATTGACTTCTAGTCCTAGATCCTTCATACTTAATCAATACGCAGCGGAAATACTACTTAACCATTTAGATCGTCCTCTAAAGAACGATCCGTTCAAGAACCTCTTATGATCTTATTTAGTTTCCTTTAAAACTCTTTCGAGGTTCCGTTCTTATCTATCCATTCTAACAACCTAAGTCTTTTACTTAGGTCATTTCATCCTCCTATTCAGCTCTAACCATTCTTTAGAACAATAGAGAGTACTCG
Organism: Orychophragmus violaceus; assembly: GCA_030180135.1. Classification (NCBI taxonomy): domain Eukaryota; kingdom Viridiplantae; phylum Streptophyta; class Magnoliopsida; order Brassicales; family Brassicaceae; genus Orychophragmus; species Orychophragmus violaceus. The sequence continues at coordinate 58,072,769 of CM058236.1, read as the reverse complement.
AAACGTGTACCTTAACCTTTGGTGAATCCGATGTGAAGCTAACTCCGCGTTCAGTTTAACACGTCCGTTCATCGAACTCTTAGAACATACCTCCCTTGTACCAAGTCATTCAACCAACCATCCCCACATGACAAGGCGCAAGAGAGGTCTTCTAGTTCTTTCCTTTGACCACCTTTTCATCTCGATCATTCCTTAGCTCGTTTTCCCTTTCTCATTTGCCGTCTGGACTTAACCACGTTTTGCTTCCTGTATCTTGACCTTTAGACCGACCCAAATCCTTAGGAAGACCAGCTCATGTCCGGACGTTGACTCGGGTCGAATCATGTCCTGATCACTTCACTGATTTCCCTTAGTATTGTTGGTCATTGCGTTCAGCGCAAGGTTGGAAGGACTCCCTCGTTCACTTCCCGTAGACGGTCTGATCCATGGTTCGTACCGTCGGCCGTCGACCCAGTTCATCTGACTGTTCGACCGGTCCGTACGCGTTTCGACCATGCGATTCTCTTGATCCTGTCCACGGTCCAACTCATGCCGTCCCGCTAGTCCAAACTTATCCGAGGTTGATCCATCCGATCATTCCCACGGCTTAAAGGACTTAAGTCCGTCTAATAGACCAAGTTCCACAACCGGCTATGCATAACGAACCGGCCATATTCCCGTCTGGTTCATGTACCGCGATCGCATGCGATTAGCCTTTCCGCGCTTCGTGATCGTTCACGAATGCTTGGTATCATACCGAGCGTCTCTCGGTTGTACCGCGATCGTTAGAACGGCCTGCTTACCGCGATCGTGGCATCATCACCGAGCGTTCTCGACAACCATGCGCACGTCTGGGTCTGCTGTGTGATCCGCGGTCATGCCGCGATCACTGTCCAACCGGACTGGACGCACGTTCTGATCGTTCGCGATCTTTGAACGTTGCGTCAGTCCGTGAAGAGACGCGACCTTTCGCGGATAGGCCCGACTGTCTGTGAACAGTTCGCGACCATCCGCTTGGATCACGATCAGTCAGCCGCGACCGTCTCGCCGCGATCATCCTGTCGCGATCGTCTCCCGCGATCCGTCTGACGCGATCACTCTACCGCAATCAGACTACCGCGATCACGTAGCCGCTTGACGTGACGAGAAATGGCTGCGTTGACGAGCGTACTCGGCAGTGCCCGCGTATTTCCGTCCGTCAGTCCGTACGCTTCATGCCGCGATCGCTATCCATCCGGCTGACGCATGTTCCGATCGTTCACGATCCCTGAACAGTTGCGTCAGTCCGCGAAAGGACGCGATCGTTCGCGTTTGGGTGCGACGATCAGCCAACAGGCGTGACCATCCGGAGATGATCCGCGACTGTCCGTGCGACTGTCTCGTCCAGCCCGTGTACCACGGACTTACCCGCGATCACCAGCCATCCGCGATCGTGTGCGATCGTCCTGACGGACGGTTACGCCAGACCGCGAACGAACGCGACCGTTCGTGAAGAGTCACGACTGTCCATGGACAGACGCGATAGTTCGCTACGGCCCGCGATCTTACGCTCCTACGCCCAGTCCGATCATTCGGCCGTGACGCGCATGATCCAACCTTCCCGTCAGTCCGCCCATGAACCGCTCGCGCCCAGTCTGCTAGACTTCGACCGCCCGCCTAAACGGATGCCGTTCATCCGCGCTTAACCGTCCGAGTCTTCCTGTTCATGCGCGCAGATCATATCGTTCACGCCCGCCGATCAGTTCACGGTCTTGGCCTTTGGCAGACCGTGTCTCTTCAGAACGTAAGGCCGATTCTCACGCCAATCTTCTCCCTGGTCAAGCGGCTGATTCAGAGAACTAGTAGAAGAGATTTCGCATCTGGCCTTCTTCTAACCGTCCAACGGCCAAGTGGCCTAGCCGCGGCCGTGATAGAAAAGGGTCTCAAATGCTGCCTTGGGTGTCGTGATTGTCTGGCCATGATCCATGGCCGCATCTCCGACCATGATCAAGCCAAAAATCGCCTTTTGCCCAACCACTAAACGCCCTTGAACCGCCGGTTTCTCCTCTCAAGATTCCGACCAATTCTCTCCCCCTTTGATCTCGGTTTTAGCCCTTGGCCTTAGAGAGTTTTTTGGGTTTTTCTCCCATGAAGATTTTTTGTGTCCGAAAAATGGCCCCTTCATGGTCTATTTATAGGCCATAAAATCGCATGTAACTTCCCTTGGGAAGAGATGCTTCTTTTGGGCCGAAAAGGCACATCCCCCACTTGTGCCCATTCGCTTATGGTCAGCTGACCAGCTGATTTCGCACTTGAACACTCTAGCTAGCTTGTGCTGAGCTGACTGTCCAGCTAAACACTCCTTACCAGCTGATTCCTTTAACTCAAGCTCCCTTTCCAGCTGAGCTTGAGCTCTCCTCTGTCTACGGAACACTCTCTTTGATCACTCTTGATCATAAGTTCGTTTTCTGGTTCCATAGATTGTCCAAACGTATAGGGTGGGGTTAGTATCCCGGTTTACGGGTACTACAGTTATATCAGTGTCATGGGAGGTTCTCATTACGACTATAGAGTATAGTCCTTAGACCTGAGTTCATCATGCTCTCTAGCATATGAATTGGTGCGTATTGACCTTGTCAAACGTCGTTCCGTAACTGGCGGCTATAACGGCATTGCTTATGCGTATCATGAAGTAAGTGTAGAAACAGGGATGGAACAAGATGGGATTTGTCCCTCCTATAACGGGAGATAAATATCTCAGGGCCCATCGAAGATTTGATACTGAGAAAATGCAAGGCCGTGCTCAAACGAGGTGATTGTCAGTCGTTTGTTTTATCAGTATAAATCAGAAGTTCGATTAACATGATGTTGGCTATAATAAGGATGACACAGTCTCTTGCCTTATGCCATATCGAGATATAGCGACGAAGGGATTATAGGAATAGGTAATTCCAGTACAAGTGGGAGATTGTTGGGATTATGTCCTGAAATCACATTGTACTCGCTCTAGAGATAGTTGTATTGTCGAGATCGGACAATTCATGTGATACTGGGTAGTCATAATGTTTTGCTAGAAACCGCTTATGACAAATGAGTTGTAACTCATTTCCAGTATCGTGTGAACCTACAGGGTCACACACCTAAGCAAGTTGGATATAGTTCGTATGGGATTGATCATTGGCATATGGTCTGGTCGATGTGTATTGGATACACATCGAATATGAGTTTTAATGAGATGTGTCGATCGACACCATTGGGTGCGTCGGTCGACACAAGACGTGTGTCGATCGACACCACTAAGTGTGTCGGTCGACACAAGGCCGAAACCAAGACTGATGTTTCGGTTCATGTCGAGGTCTGTATATAAGTGATCTTATACATTCGACCTAAACACACGAGCGCCGCCTAAACTGTGTTTTCTCAGAGAGAAAACACAGAAACCTCAAGAAACTCAGTTCCCAGGAGATCCGATTCCTGGTACTAGCATCCCGGCGGATTCCAGCTTGTGTGCATGTGGAGTAAAGTAGAGGCGCAGCACCTGAGGCGCTCTCGTTTATCTGACCATCTTCCGCTGCCAATCTCCAGGTAAACACGAGATCAGATCCTTGATTCAATTAACTAGACCCTAGATCCTAGGCTATCTGGAACCTGACAGCAATTCTGAATCTGGTAGAATTGGCTCCAAGTTCCTACACCATCATCTGATGATCCACCTTATCACCCTTGTGTGCAAAGGTACTTGAAGAAGATGCTGCCAATGGATGAGATGCTGAAAGATTGGGTGATAGTGGTCCCTCAACAGATCAGTGATGTGCTGATTGATCTCCATCTGGGAGATGACACTATACACTTTGAAATGGATATGCTGCGCAAGCCACAGATTGATGGACATACCTTCACCATTGTGGATGGATATTTAGAGCAGACGAGTGACACTTTGGTTCCAAATCCTGGAGAACATTTCATTCCTTCTTTTCTTGGACGAGCTCATACTGAAGATGCTTACTCTCCACCTTGGATGAGGAGACTTTCACAGAGACAATCACAGTCTCTGTTGAAACCTCCATGAGCTTGATCTTGTTCGTCCGGTCAAGCTAATGACCTTAAACAAGCGTTGAGTGGGAGGCAACCCACTGTTAGGTTTTAGTGTTTTTCTTATTTATTTTTGGTGTTTTTCTTAGGATTTCAAGTTTTGATTTTATTTTTGCTAAGTTTTTCGTTACAGAACATTGTCTGGAGATGTGTGACGTTTGTTGCCTAATGTGCAACGGTCGTTGCTGGGAGAAATTACGAAGAGATGGGATCGCCTTGTGACGATCGTTGCGGTCCTGTGCAACAGTCGTTTCAAATGGTTCAATTGCATAAAATTAAGGTACGCGTGCTAAACTGGAATCAATTTGGTTCACCCGCGACGATCGTTTCATTAGTGCATCGATCGTTGCATCCACGATCCAGGTAAGTGCCTTAAACCCTTTCTCTCTTCCCTTCTTCCCCATTTCGCCGTCCGTAAAACCGCGACTCCTATACCCTAAATCACTCACTTCCTCATCATTTTCACTGATTCAAAGCTTCATTCTTCTTGTTTTTACTTGCTCTATCTATTTCTCTAACCCATTTGAAGTGATTCCAAGGTAAGAGCTCTCATTTTCATCATTTCGGATTCGGTTCTAGGGTTTTGACATTAGAGATTTTTGGCTTGAAAATGATGATTCTGTACTGTTATAGACTTGATTAGGGTTGATTGGTAATGGGATAATGATGTGTGTGAGATTATTGAACAAATTTAGAAACATTTTTGAGGATTATTTGGCGACTGTGAAATCGCCTTGCAACGATCGATGCACTTGTGCAACGGTCGTTGCATTGCGATTTCACAGAGAGTTCTGCGTGACTAATTGAGCTTTATTTCTTTGATTGCAGATGCCTCCTCGACAACCTCGCAAATGTAGAGCTACTACAGATGCAGCTACAGCTCATCATCCTCCACCAGTTGAGTGGTTTCCACGCGACTCACCGTTACCTGAGCCATATGTGCGACATTGTTAGGCCATACAGTTGCCTTGGCCTAGGGCAGATAAGGAGCAGATCCCAACAGACAAGGTATGGGGTATGGAGATTAGCGAGCTGCTTAAGACTGACACAATCACCGAGAGGCCGCTACTTGACCACTGGGACGAGTTCGATACCTTGCTCTACAATGGCTGGTGTCATGTGAAAATCAAGCCAACCAAGTTCGCTGACTATTGGACTTGTCGAGGGCTAGGCATTGATGAGAAGGTACTGGCATTGGTTAAGGGCATTGGTCTGGGGACAATGCATGTGCAGCATTATGAGTTGTATCCTGATCTGGTGAGACAGCTGTGTTGGATCGCCTAGGATCTAGGGTTCGTTATATTGAAACATTGACCTCGATCTTACCTTGTTATGGCAGCGGAATGATTGGTATGACGAGATCAATAGCGACTCAAATGCTTCGCCTCTACCAGATACACACACACAAAGCTGGAAAGCCGGGATGCTAGTGCCGGATATTCGGGATCACTGAGTCTATGTGGTTCTGCTTTCTCTGCAACAGAAAGTTGACAGCTAGGGTTCCAGGTCGAAACTATAAACCTTATATAGACCTGGAATGACTAAAACCGAGACTTGGTTAATACCAATTCGTTTAAGTCATAAAATCGAAACAGCAGTATCAAAACCCGAACTGTGTCGATCGACACACATACTGTGTCGATCGACACACCACTATAAACTCAATATCAATGCGTATCCAATACACATCAATATGATCATTACCATAATGATCATTCCCATATTTTACGCTTCCAATTTGCTTAGGTGTGTGACCCTATAGGATCATATAAAACCGGCAGTAAGTCTACAACTTATAGATTGCAAGAGGCTTCTAGCAAAACATTGCAACCGCCCAGTATTATATGAATGTATGATCTCGACACACAACTATCAGGAGTGAGTACGAGTGTGATTTCAGGACATAATCCCAACAATCTCCCACTTGTACTGGAATCATCAATTCCTATAATCCTTTTGTCTCTATATCTCGATTTGGCATAAGGCAAGATTAGTGTCATCCTTATTAAGCCAACATCGTGTTTATCGAACTCCTGATCTTATACTGAACAATACAAACAACTGAACTACAGTTCGTTTGAGTGCGGCTACACATTTTCTCAGTATCAAATCTTCGATAGGCCTTGAGATATTTATCTCCCGTTATTCAGGAGGGACAAATCCCATCTTGTTCCATCCCTGTTCCTATACACACTTCATGATACACCTGAACAATGCCGTTATAGCCGCCAGTTACGGGTCGACGTTTGACAAGGTCAAAGTGTACCAATTCATATGCAAGAAAGCATGATGAACTCAGGTCTAAGGACTATACTCTATAGTCGTAATGAGAATCTCTTATGACACATATATAACTATCTTGTAGACTTCTCATTAGCGGGGCATGTCCGATCATATGTTCATCAACATATATCTATGTGACTGACTGTGATACTCATATCATTGACTCCATGAAACTTAGTCAACAGTCACCTCACAAGCTAGTCTCTCGCAGTTGTCAGTGTCCCATTTTGACAACCTCGACTAGGGACAAAACATAATTTATGTCATCTATAAGTTATAGGGTTTCATGATCAAGTCCTCAACTTGATGACCTATAATATGACATAAACTTATTTTGGGACCATTATTTAGATCACAATAAATAATGCTGAAATCAAATTTCATTAAACATTTCCAAAAGTATGTTTACAAGAGCATCTTATTATAACTAAAATAAAACTAAAACTCCCACTAGAATCAAGATTACATCTTAAGATCTCTAATGCCCACAGCAGTAGTATGGAACTCATGCTTGGGCCTTGGGAGTGGCTTAGTCAGAGGATCAGTGACATTCTCGTCTGTCGGAACTCGGCTGATCTTCACATCACCTCTATTGACGATATCACGAATCAGGTGATATCTCCTCTCTACGTGTTTGGACTTCTGGTGTGACCTGGGTTCTTTCGCCTGAGCAATGGCTCCATTGTTGTCACAAAATAAAGCCACTGGCTCCAAGATACTAGGAACCACACCAAGTTCAGTCATGAACTTCTTGATCCAAACAGCTTCCTTTGCCGCTTCAGAAGCAACAACATATTCAGCTTCCGTCGTGGAATCAGCTACGGTATTCTGCTTAGAGCTCTTCCAGCTCACTGCACCGCCATTTAGACAGAAGACATATCCAAACTGTGATCGAAAATCGTCTCTGTCCGTCTGAAAACTCGCATCGGTGAATCCATTCACCACAAGTTCTTCACTTCCTCCATATACCAAGAACTTATCCTTGGTATGTCTCAAATACTTGAGAATATTCTTGACAGCTGTCCAGTGATCTTCACCTGGATCAGATTGGTATCTACGCGTCATGCTTAACGCGTAAGCTACATCTGGACGAGTGCAGAGCATGGCATACATGATAGATCCTATTGCAGAAGCATAAGGAATCCTATCCATGCGTTCTCGCTCAGCACGTGTCGCCGGACACTGCTTCTTGCTGAGACTAATGCCATGAGACATCGGTATGAAGCCCTTCTTGGAATCATGCATCTTGAATCTGTGCAACACCTTATCAATATAAGTGTCCTGGCACAATCCAATCAGCCCGTTCGCTCTATCTCTGTAGATTCTGATTCCAAGGATGTACGCGGCTTCTCCCATGTCTTTCATGGAAAAACAACTTCCGAGCCAAGTCTTAATAGACTGAAGTAACGGAATGTCATTACCGAGAAGAAGTATGTCATCGACATACAATACAAGAAATGCAATTCCGCTCCCACTAGTTTTCTTGTATACACATGGTTCTTCCTCGTTCATGATGAAACCGAATTGTTTTACTGCTTCATCAAAACGAAGATTCCAACTCCGTGATGCTTGCTTCAATCCATAAATGGATTTATGAAGCTTGCATACCTTCCCAGCATTCTCAGGATCTACAAAACCCTCAGGCTGTGTCATATACACATCCTCTTCCAGAATTCCATTCAGGAAGGCGGTTTTGACATCCATCTGCCAAATCTCATAATCATAATAAGCGGCAGTTGCTAGAAGAATCCGAATGGATTTAAGCATAGCGACTGGGGAATAGGTTTCATCATAGTCAATACCATGAATTTGCTTGAAACCTTTAGCCACCAACCTAGCTTTGTAAATTTGCACATTACCATCCACGTCAATCTTCTTCTTGAAGATCCATTTACACTCAATGGCTTTTGTACCATTAGGTAAATCGACCAAGGACCATACTTGGTTTTCTGACATGGATCCCATTTCGGATTTAGAGGCTCCAAGCCACTTTTCGGAGTCCGGGCCCATCATTGCTTCCGCGAAGTTTGCAGGTTCGTCACTTTCAATGATCATCAGATCATTGGAATTGGTCACGAGAAATCCATAGTATCTCTCGGGTTCGTGACGGATCCTTTCGGATCTGCGAACTTCAGGCTCCACAGGCGTGGGCTCCACAGAACTTTGTGGATCCAACTGCTGCTCTTCCTCAGCAGGTTGAGCAGTCCCCTGTGCATCTTAAATTTCTTCGAGATGTACTTTACTCCCACAGTTTTTCTTAGAAAGAAATTCCCTCTCATGAAATGAACAGTCCCGAGCAACAAATACTTTGTTCTCAGATTGGTTGTAAAAGTAGTATGCCTTGGTTTCCCTAGGATAACCAACGAAGTAGCATTTATCTGATTTGGGTGCGAGCTTGTCAGAGATTAAACATTTGACATAAGCCTCACAACCCCAAATCTTCAGGAAAGACAGACTAGGAATGTTCCCAGTCCACAATTCATGTGGTGTCTTTTCCACTGATTTAGATGGCACCCTATTTAGTGTAAACGCAGACGTTTCTAGAGCGTATCCCCAAAAGGATAATGGAAGATTTGAATGACTCATCATAGACCGAACCATATCCAATAAGGTTCGATTCCTCCTCTCTGACACTCCATTCCATTGAGGTATTCCAGGAAGAGTGAGTTGTGAAACAATTCCACACTCGCTCAGGTAGTCACTGAACTCTTGGCTCAAGTATTCTCCTCCGCGATCCGACCGCAGAACTTTGATACTTTTGCCAAGTTGGTTCTGTACTTCGTTCTTGGATTCCTTGAATCTATCAAAGGATTCTGAGTTATGTCTCATCAAATAGACGTAGCCATACCTACTGAAGTCATCAGTAAAGGTAATGAAGTACTTGTAATTTCCTCTGGCAACAGTGCTCATTGGCCCACATACATCAGTATGAATAAGGCCCAATAGATCACTGGCCCTTTCAGTCAGTTTGTTGAAAGGGGTTTTAGCCATTTTTCCCATCAAGCAAGATTCGCATTTCTCACATGATTCAAAATCAAATGAGCCCAGAAGCCCATTTCGATGGAGCCTTTGGATGCATTTCTCATTGATGTGGCACAAACGACAATGCCATAAGAAAGTCGGGTTTTCGTCATTTGACTTAAACCGCTTTGTATTTATGTTATATTCAAACTCACGTTGGTTTAAGATATAAAACCCATTCTAAACGGGGTGCTACCATAGAATATTTCATTAAGATCAAAAGAATAAAACTTGTCTTTTATCAAAATGAAAAATATCCAAAATCTTACAAGAAATTGAAAGACATCTCTGCATATAGCAAGTACATGGTGGCAATTACTTAATTTCTTAAAACCAAGCTTGAAAGGCTCCTACAAGTGGAGAATCTCTACGGCTCATGCAGCAACCATTGCTCCATACCAGACGCGCAGTTCCACTTGTCCTTTCTTCAACGTTCTACTGTTGCTTCGGTCCTGCATATTTCAAAAATATCAGTACCACAACTAGTATCCAATACTTATGTAGAAATTGAAGTAATAACACAATACCTGAAGAAGAAGTCCCATACATCTTCTCCATCTCTTGTGAATCTTCCAAGAATTTATTGCAATCTCTCTTCCAATGCCCAAACTCTTCACAGTAGCAGCACTTACCAACATCAGATGGGCCTGACTTGGGCTTAAAGGATGACACAAGCTTATCCCGATTCCAAATCTGGACGGCCTTGCCTCCACCCTTGTCTTTACAAGATTTCTCAAACCTTTTACCCTTTATGATGTTTTGCTCTTCTGTCTTGAGCATGCCATGCAATTCAGTCAACGTCTTCGTCAAGCTATTCTTGATATAGCTTTTGATAAACTTATCATAACTTGACGGCAGTGACTGCAGAATGATTTCAGTAGCCAACTCTAGGCTAACAGGACAGTCCAGTCTCCCCAAGTTATCAACGTAACCCATCATTTTAATGACATGAGGACTCACTGGAGCATCCTTTGGTAGCTTGCACCCATTGAGAGACTTAATCGTCTGGTATCTCTCAACTCGTGCTTGATCCTGAAACTTCAGTTTCAGGCTGGTGATCATCTCTATTGGCGACTCCATGTTCTCGTATTGACTCTTTAAGTCCGATTTCATGGTAGCCAACATCAGACCACACACATCTACCACATCAATATAATGCTTATTCCAAGCATCATATACTGCATGTGAGGCATTGGTCCCAAGCCTTTCGGGGAGAGCTTTCTGAAGGACGTAGTCCTTGCTCTCTTGCTTGAGAACAAATCTCAAGTTCCGATACCAATTCAGGAAATTAGATCCATTTAGCTTGTCCTTCTCAAGGACGGATCTTAGCGAGAAAGTGTTGATGTGAGTTGGAACAGACATAGCTGTAATTAAAAGAGGTAGAGATTTTAGTTATAATGCTCAAGGAAATGAGAATTCTTATCTAATAAGAAAACTCGCATTGTATTCAAAACTATGTTTTCTCAGATGAATACAATAAGCCAAGATCCATACTTCACCAAACTCTGAGTGGGCGACTCGCCATCACCCAAACTTTAGTTATCTAGGTAAGCAAATCATTGCTAATTGTACCCAGTACAACTCCTGGTCGCAGATAAGACTATCTATGTCTAATCTACTCTGATGTCTCTGGGCCCAGAACTTCCGATAGCCCAGTCAAGTAAAACCAATCGCACTGCAAGTCTATCATTGATCACCTGCCTTACTCATGTAGTTGTGGATACCAAGGACTCCAAGGCTATCCAACAACGAAACAAGTCTTGACAGTAGACAAGATCGGGCAAGACATCAAGATCACTTGATATTTATTTGAGGAAATGAACTATTTAATCTTGATGTATATCCAATATACATCCAAGAATATTTTAAGTTACTTATAATATCTAGATTTATTATTTTTTTAAGTTTAATCTAGAGCTTATGAAAAATACGGCATGGTATTTGCAAATTGAGGTCCAACCATCAAGTCTGCGAATGGTGTGTCGATCGACGCATCCTTGCATCGGTCGACACAGCCTAATTTAAACCGAACTTCAATAACCGGTCAAACCGGATCGTATTTCCTTAACCGGTTCAATCTAATTGAACCGGTCCGGTTTAAATAGTCCATGTCGATCGTCACACAATACTGTGTCGATCGACATGGCCTAACCAGAACCAAATTGATTTTCCGGTTCAATCCAATTGAACCGGGTTGATAACTGATAAATCTGATTTAACCAAAATCAACCAATTAAATCGGTTCTTAATTAATTGAGATAACCAGTCCAATCTAATTGAACCAGTTCATCCAATTGAACCGATTTAACCGACATGACCATGCGAGATAACCGGTTCAATCCAATTTAACCGATCTATCCTTTCGCACAGCCTGTGTCGATCGATGCACCCAGTGTGTCGATCGACACAGTGCGATTCAATAGGCGTATTCGCGGTGTATCGACTGACACAAGCTTAGTGTCGATCGACACTTTGCGAAAACCCTAAAGTTTTATAAACGTTTTCGCGGTGTGTCGACCGACACAAACTTGTGTCGATCGACACTATGCGAAAACACAGGTTCATCGTTTTTCAACAGAGACTTAATCCGAGATTAAATTCTACAAAACACGATTTAACAGGCACTTAACTAATCAAATTCATCAGTATTCGATTGAAATGCCTTAGATTCAATAGACTAAACCCTAACATGCTCTGATACCACTGTTGGATCGCCTTGGATCTAGGTTTCGTTATATTGAATCACTGACCTCGATCTTACCTTGTTATGGCAGCGGAATTATTGGTATTACGAGATCAATAGCGACTCAAATGCTTCGCCTCTACCAGATACACACGCACACAAACCTGGAAAGCCGGGATGCTAGTGCCGGATCTTCGGGATCACTGAGTCTATGTGGTTCTGCTTTCTCTGCAACAGAAAAGTTGACGGCTAGGGTTCCAGGTCGAAACTATAAACCTTATATAGACCTGGAATGACTAAAACCGAGACTTGGTTAATACCAATTCGTTTAAGTCATAAAATCGAAACATCAGTATCGAAACCCGAACTGTGTCGATCGACACACATACTGTGTCGATCGACACACCACTATAAACTCAATATCAATGCGTATCCAATACACATCAATATGATCATTACCATAATGATCATTCCCATATTTTACGCTTCCAGTTTGCTTAGGTGTGTGACCCTATAGGATCATATAAAACCGGCAGTAAGTCTACAACTTACAGATTGCAAGAGGCTTCTAGCAAAACATTGCAACCGCCCAGTATTATATGAATGTCTGATCTCGACACACAACTATCAGGAGTGAGTACGAGTGTGATTTCAGGACATAATCCCAACAAGCTGTTGGCCACTTGCAGAGTTATTTATCCTGACCCAAAGAGAAGTAGAGCTTCAAGAGATTTCTTTACCTTCATGTGCTTAGGAGCCAGGTATCAGATTCCCCTTCTTGATATCTGTCGGATTTATGGATTCAGCGTTGAGCCTGCGCGTATTGGTATGTCTCTTGAGTGGGATGTGCCGGAAGCTCAGTATTTCTGGGACTGCATTGGCAACGGTTGGTATTGCTCGAGGATGACAAAGCTGATACAGGTTAGGCATCATGTTCTCAGATATGTCTTGCGCATCTTGGGATGTACTCTGTTGTGCAAAGCTGAAGCCAACAAGATGCGTAAGAACGAGCTAGAGATGCTTTTCATTGGGTTAAGGGAGCAGTTCACTGAGACTGATTTGAGAGATCCCACCAGAGGACACAACTTAGGAGTTGTCTTTGCTCATCACTTGTGCTCACTGCAGAAGAAGCCATTCGATGGGAAGGACACTGAGACAGTAGGGAGTCTGCTTACTCCCATTTTCAGGCATTGAAGGATTCCCTTAGAGGGTACATAGTGCAATGACAGCAAGTAATTCCTTGATTTTACCCACCTGCAGAGTGCTACATGGCTGAAGGAGGGACGTATATGGGTCTATTACGACACCACTACAAAGCGTGGTATAGATCTTCCTGCTGCTGGTCTGACACAGATTGATACGCTGGCTGCCTTGAGATTTCAGCCTCCTACGCAAGATCCGCAGTGTGCCTACGATGGCTCATCCGCTGGGAGAGCCTTCTACACGCCCTTCTTCTTCATCTGCGCCTGCACCTGAGCCTACTGCTGATGCTCCTAATATCAGACCTTATCCAGCTCCATCTGTGCCATTTAGCGAGATGTCTGAGACTGAGTGGAGAGAGAGACAGGATGGTATACTCCAGAGGATTTGGGAGTTCATGCGTACCTGCACTTGCAAGAGACAGCCACAGATTCATCATCCCGGACCTTCCCACCGACGCAGACAGCGATCTCCGACTCCCGGTTCTTCGAGTGGTACTGATCGCTATGATGGCATAGATGACGAGTGAGAGTAGTAGCATTCTCTAGACATCGGTTCTGTATCTCTTTTTCATTTTTTCTTTTGCATTTTTCTTTTGATTTTCTTAGGATTCTTATGTCTGGATGATGTTTTTACATTGAGACTATCTGTTGCTTTGATTATACTTGTTTGCGTTGATTTACAGCTTGCAGGTTTGAAATTTGATAATTTCTCACGGACTAACCTGCTAACTTGTTGACTGGTCTCGACGAAATCGCAATGCAACGATCGACACGGTCCTGTGTGTCGATCGTCACAACACGAAAATCGCATTGCAGCGATCGTTGCGGTCCTGAGCAACGATCGATCCATATCGCAATCGCCCTGCAACGATCGACGCACTTAGTGCAACGGTCGATGCATGAGCGACACAGGTAAAACCCGACAGAAACATTAACTCATCCCATAACATTTTTCTTTCTTTTTACCGAACCTTAGCTTGACACTACTGGGGACAGTGTGTTTCAAGTGTGGGGGAGGTCGTACTGACTCCTATCTTCTTTGTTTTCTTAGAGTCAGTCACTTTCTTTTTCAAAATTGTTTTACTGAGTCAAAATATGTATGAAACTATGATTTTTCGAGGAAAATTTTCGCTTGAACATGAACTAAGTTACCAATGGACAGACTTGCAGAGCCTCTATGACTGTTAGAAAACCCCAAACAGATCAACCTACCAAGGACACCCATATCTAACCAGGTATTCAGAGGATCCATTACTAGTCTCACTTTAATCTTGACTTTAATTTCTCGCTTAGGGGCTTGGTAATCTTTGGATCAGATTCCTTTGATGTGTTTGGCACAGCTTATGATCCTGTTCCAAAGTATGGTTTCTGATTTTCCCCTTCCTTGAAAGTAAGAAAAAAAGAATAATAAACTGAGGATGAGCTAGTAGCTCCGAAGTGGTCACAGGAGTGGTAGCAAAAACTATCACCTCATGTGCATTTATGGAATGTGTCCAAAGTACACCCCATAACGGGAATAGCACCGATAAAAAAAAATGATATCCAATGGGGAAAAATCAGTTGCTAAGGGAGAAAGGGAAAAGAAAGAAACCAGAAACCGACAGTTTAGTGGTCATACACTGAATAGGTTGAGTCCATGTGTCCTTTGATTCGATACTCCCTCTGTGAGACCGCACCTAATTGTATACAGAGGCTAGTGTGGTGAATTTGAATGTCCTAACTTGATTGTGGAGTTTACTTGGGACAGTTGTTAAGTGTGGGGGAAGTACATTGTGGTCTTGAGTTCTGTGGGGAAGTTTTCAGTGGCTTAATAAGTGAATGCGAATGCGAAAATTCCTAGGACGAAATGAGTTTATGTGTTTTCAATCTTCTTCTCTTATATTTTGGTTCTTTACTTGCTTGAGGGCAAGCAAGAACTAAGTGTGGGGGAGTTGATATACCATGGATTTTAGGGCTTTTAACCATGGTATAGGTTCTATTTATCGAGTCTATTACTATGTTTTAGAGTCATTTCAGGTATTTAACAGGTCTAAGCACTTTTGGAGCTAAATTGGAGATTATGGAGCTTTATGGAGCATTTTGGTGTTTTGAGCCGAGAGATAGAAGTCACTGCCCATATTTGACGGATGTGTCGATCGATGCATAGCGTGACCAGGCAATTCTCGCGAGACTTAATGAAGAATGTAGAAATTGCACTAAAGCCCAGAAGTTCCTGATATTTACAAAGAAGCCCTAGAACGAGATTAGGCCTATATAATTAGGTTTTGGTGTTTTTAATTAGATACGCTTTTTATACTTAGAGCTGGGAGTTTTTAGAGCTTTTTGGGGCTGATCTAATCATGTACTGTTTCCTGCTTTTTGGAGAAGATTTCGAACCCCTTTACTTCTTTATTCTCTTTTATGCAATCTATTCATTCATTGATTATGTTTTCATATTCCATGTCTGAGTAGATTCATAGTTAACTTTAGAGATTCTCACTAAGGATTTTATGGCTTGCTAGATTTAATTAATTCAGTTAAGGATTCATATCAATAATTGTTCTTCGATCTAAATTGTGCTTAACACTAGTTTCTAACCTGATTACTTAGAATCTAGATCTTAGGTTGTTAAATTGACACGAAAGTGTGGTTTAGAATCTGAACTATTTAGGTTGAGCAATTGAATTACTCGCAAAGAAATTTGGTTTAATTGAATTGTGAACTTATCGAACTCAATCTTAAAGCTGGTTTAATCTGTTAGGAATTACAAAGAAATTTGGATTTCTGCAATTAGGCTTAGAGAATTCTCACAACGAAAGGTTGTTAATTCTATATCTGTGTTTGAGTTCTAGAACTGTGCTTAATTTGATCCTGACTGAATAATTTATCTGCTTGTCTGATTTCCTGAGAACTCCCTAGACTTAGCGCTTTTAGTTAATTGCCTACAAACAACTCTTGCTACTGATTTACTTTTCTGTTTTGCATTTTAGTTTCTCACTACATTCACCTAGTTTAACTCGACTGTTCTTAATTATATTGTTGCCTAGAGTCCTTGTGGATTCGATAACCCTATATACTATAATTGCATTGACTGTGCACTTGCAGTAGAATAGGATAAAACTTTAGACCTATCAATAGACCCACGAGAGACTTCAGGGAATGTCTGGATTTAGCGGGGCTGGAAGACTTAAATTACAGAGGGAGATCCTACACTTGGTGGAATAAGACAAGGGCAAATCCAATAGCCAAGAAACTTGATATGATTCTTGTCAACGATGAATGGGGTAGCTGTTTTCCAGTAGCTTTGGGTCAGTTTGAAGAACCAGACTTCTCTGATCACTCCCCTGCTTGTGTTACCATCCAACCGCAGCTCACCAGATATAAAGCTCCGTTTAAATTCAACAACTTCCTTCTCAAGAATGCAACGTTCTCTGATCTTATTGCTTATAGCTGGTTCTCTATGAATGTGGTCGGTTCCGCCATGTACATAATCTCAACAAAGCTTAGAGGCCTAAAAAAACCCAATAAAGAACTTTTGCAAACAGAATTATTCTGACTTGGAAAAAAGAACATAAGAAGATCATCGGGTAGTGCTGGATTTGCAATCTCAACTGCTTGATAACCCTTCATCTGACCTTGTTGCGAGAGAATATGAAGCTAATGTGCGATGGCAAACCTTGGAAGATGCTGAGTTAAGCTTTCTGCTCCAGAGATCTCGTATTACATGGGAAAGAGAAAGAGATTGTAACTCTGCTTATTTTCACAGAATCATGTCCACAAGCCAAGCCAAAAACTATATCCACTCATTGGAACGGGACGATGGAACGGTAGCTGATACACAAGATGAAATTCATGAGCTCTGTCAAAGCTACTATAAAAATCTTCTGGGTGGCTCGGTGTCTGAGTGCTCGTTTGAGCAGGATGATATCACCATGCTTCTTAATTTCAAGTGCACAGAACCTCAGAAAGCTGAACTGGCCAAACAATTCTCTTCGTCAGATATCAAGGAGGCTTTTCGTGATATACCCAAGAATAAATCTTGCGGTCCGGATGGGTTTACGAGGGAGTTCTTTGTTGCTTGTTGGAATATTATTGGCCCGGAAGTCACAGAAGCCATTCAAGAATTCTTCAGGGAAGGCATGATTTTAAAGAAATGGAATTCAGCTACTCTTGTGCTCATTCCGAAGATTCAGAATGCTTCCTCGCCTTCTCACTTCATACCAATTTCCTGTCTAAATATGGTCTACAAAGTTATTGCCAAACTTCTTTCCAACAGGCTCAAATCTGTCCTAGATATCCTTGTCTCACCCGCTCAATCAGCTTTTCTCCCTAGGTGGATGTTAGCGGAAAATGTCCTCCTAGCCTCAGAGCTGGTAAATGGATACAACTGGAAGAACATTGAGCCGCGAGCAATGCTTAAAGTGGATCTAAAAAAGGCCTTTGACTCGGTCAGGTGGGACTACGTCATTTCAACTCTCCGAGCTTTGTCTGTCCCGGATAATTTTGTCTGCTGGATCCGAGAATGCATCTCAACGGCTTCTTTCTCGGTGGCTGTTAACGGGCATGCAAGGGTTTTGATCAAATGCACAAAAGGTCTCCGTCAAGGTGACCCTCTATCGCCTTAGCCATGGAGATCTTCTCCAAGTTGGTCTAATCACGATTCAGCTCAGGCATCATCGGATACCACCCAAATGCTGAAGTTCTGAGGATTTCGCACCTAATGTTTGCGGACGACGTCATGCTTTTCTTTGACGGCTCCAGCAACTCACTCCACGGTATTACTGAAATACTTGACGACTTCGCGGCTTGGTCTGGACTGAGTGTTATTGTAGCAAAGACGGAACTTTTTACTGCGGGATTGAACCAGTATGAATCTAATGCACTAGCAAGCTATGAATTCACGGAAAGTTCACTTCCAATACGCTACATTGGCCTCCCTCTTGCTTAGAAGAAGCTGAGGATTGCGGACTACGCTCCACTGATTGCAAAAGTTGAATCAAATTTCAAAGCTTGGTCTGCAAAATCTCTTTCTTTCGCAGGCCGCCTTCACCTTATAGCCACGGTTATAACCGGCCAGATTAACTTATGGGTATCAACCTTCAGACTGCCGAAAGGGTGTATAAGAAGACTAGAATCACTATGTGGGAGATATCTCTGGTCGGGCTATGTGGAGAAACGTGGTTTAGCCAAAGTATCATGGAATACGGTCTGTCTCCTAAAAATCGAAGGAGGTCTCGGACTTAGGAGAATATTGACATGGAACCTAGCTCTAAACTTGCATCAAATCTGGCTCCTCTTTTTAGGAAGCACTTCTCTTTGGGTTTTGTGGCATCAGCATCACCACATCAAAAGTCACAGCTTCTGGGATATCAAAGAGAAGCCGGGTGACTCGGGTAATTGGAAAAGCTTGTTAAAGCTTAGAAATCTCGCCTCTCGGTTCATTGTCTGCGAGTTAGGAAATGGGGGAAAAGACAGCTTCTGGCTTGATAACTGGACCAACATGGGACCTCTTCTCCATGTCGTGGGTGAATCCGGCCCACAAAGCATGGGGATCCCAAGAAGTGCTAGAGTTGCAGAGGCATGCGACGGGATGGCTGTTACCTCCTCCTCGGTCGGATGAAGCTTTGTCTGTCCATGTTTATTTGACGACACGGACACTGCCGAGTGAGAGCGCCGAGGAGGATATCTACCTCTGGTCTACTGATAGTACAAGACTTCCCTCTTTCTCATCATCGTTGACATGGAATGCTATCCGACATAAAGAACCTGAAACAAGCTGGTTTGAGGTGGTGTGGTACAAAGGATATACTCCAAAACTAGCCTTCTTCATGTGGGTTGCTAATCTAAATAGACTGCCCACAAGGGACGGGCTAGCAAGATGGGGCCTCGTTAATGACCAAACTTGTGTGTTGTGTAATGGTGGGTTGGAAACGCGAGATCATATCCTCCTGCATTGTGACTATGCGAAGATGATGTGGCTTGAGACTGCGAGAAGGCTGAGACAAAGGCCTTTCTTCTTTCGGAACTGGACTGAACTTCTTTGTTGGGTGAAACAGAGCTCCTCTGCAGCTCCTGTGACACTGCTTAAGTTGGTAACACACAACTTATTATACCTTCTTTGGACCGAAAGAAATAACAGAATCTTCAACGCCACAAACATGGAACCTCAACTACTATTAAGATCATTAGACAGGCGTGTGCGTAACACAATTACTACAAGGTGTATGAGGAAGAAATTCAAGTATATCATGCGGAAGTGGTTAATTTGAGTTACCGATTCTTCGGTTTAACAGTTGTTTGCTATCATGTTTTTTCCACTTTGTTTTTGCCATGATACCAAATTATGAGTCTGTTGGGAATGTCCTGAAATCTACCGTACTATCTCTAGAAAGTATGATAAATGTCGAGATCAGACATAAGTCATAAATACTGGGTGATCATGATGACTTGCTAGAGTCCGCTCTTGATCTATAAGTTTAGGACTTATTACCAGTATTGTATGATCCCAAAGGGTCACACACCATAGCTAACGGGAAAGTTAACATGGAATGAATACGGTAAGATGCAAGGCATTTACTATATTTGTGCAGAGAGTTGGGCCGTTAGTTTAATCACTTGGGCCCATATCGAGACAAATGACTTGTGTCGATCGACACAAGTGTATGTGTCGGTCGACACAGTTGCGAAACCGAGACATCGGTTTAGGTTTATGACAGAGTCGATATTTATTTGAGTTGTCTCATAATTTCGACTCCAACAGTCTGCGACCTAAAAGTGAGCCGTCTCTCTTCTCTCTCTGATCAATCCATTGCTTTGGTCTAGCAACCATCCCGGCTTGTAAGAGTGTGGATACTGAAGGAGGAACAGGCATATGATCTGTTCTAGCTGATCTCATCATTACCATCCATCAATCCGCTGCAAACTGAAAGGTAATGATCAGGTTTGGTTTATGATTCATTTGTCAAGAACCTAGATCTGAGTTATATGTGCTAGGTTGCAATCTGTTAATTGAACCATGAACACACATATAATCCTACAGTGGTATCAGAGCACCAGGTTATTGGTTTTTGCTTTATGAATCTGATTTAGGTTGTTCTTACTGTTTAAAATCGAATTTGGTTAAGAAATTTGATCAGAAAACATGAAAACCTAAGAATTAGATCGCATCAATCCGATTGAAAGCCATTGGTGTGCGATCTGGTCGCCCGTGTCGATCGACGAGGGAGCGAGGTATCGGTCGATATCGATCGATCCGATTGACATCTCGCGGTCCTGATGACCCGATTGACCCGAGCTGATACTCGCTAGTATCGATCGACATGAAAGACTCATATCGATCGATACGAAGGCGATGCAGATGATCCGCGAGTAGCCAATCGGTTCAGCCGAGCTTCATGGTTTCATCTTTCCCTAAACCGAGACAATGAACCGATCAATCCGATTGTGGTTCATTGTCTACTTTAGCCAGAACCGCAAGTTAGGTCAAAATTGGCTAAAACACAAGGTGTTTTTTCCCGGTTTTGGACTTAACTGAACCGATCCAATTTAATTGGTGGTTCAAGCGGTTAACCCAAATCGCGGTTTGCTGGAAATAATTTTATTTCTGGTTAAACCGGATTGAAATTCATAAAATTGAATTTTAACCTAAACCGAAGGCTGGTCTAAGTTTGATTTGGTTGGACCAAATAATTTAGAGCTGGTCTGGTTTAGTAAATAACCGATGGTTTTGAGAGTTAATTTGGTCTTGGACCAGAATTAATAAACCGGATCGGTTATGTCAAATTATTGGGCCAGCTGGAATTCTATGGTCTTGGGCCAAGAATTGGGCCTATAATTTGTGATCCAACCCAAAATATTTATGAAATATTTAAATTAGAAATTTCTATTTTTAGTAAGTTACTAAATTTAGAAAGTTTCTAAAATAAGAAAGTTTCCCAAAATAGTAATCTTCTATTTTTGGAAATAAAACTTAAAATCCTCAAAAACAATATCAAGCTTGGATGTCTTTCCAATCTTGTCAGCTACTTACCGCTTATTTGATTACAGACATGGCTTACAGTGTGAGGTGTCTGTTTTCGCGTAAGTAAAGTAGTATATAGTCACTAATTTCATTGGGAGTCCCAGATTTTAGTGATTATTTGGCTGTAAGAGATTGGTTTCCTTGACTGGGCCATCGGGAGTCCCGGGCCTTGAGACATCTGGTGAATTTGGGCCTCGGGTCCAATTCACAACCGAGAGTTATTGGTTATAACTAGCTGTGAGTATGCTTACCAAGTATAGCTAATTCTGGGTGACGGCCAGTGGCCCACTTTGGTTTTAGCTAAACATGGGTCTCGGAATCATTGTATTCTTATGAGGTTAAAACAAAGAAATTTTGAATACAATGCGAGTTTTCTTATAAGCTGTTAAGATTGCTCTTTTATGAACTTAATAACTAAACCTTTATTGTCTCATATTTTCAGCTATGTCAAGCACAACAACACAAAACACTTTCTCGATCCGGTCTGCCCTTGAGAAGGACAAACTGAACGGATCAAACTTCCTGAACTGGTCCAGGAACCTGAGACTTGTGCTCAGGCAGGAGAAGAAGGCTTATGTCCTTGAAAGAGCTCTCTCTCCTAGACCTGCGAATAATGCCGCACAAGCTGTGAAGAATGCTTGGGATACGCATTCTTCAGATGCTAATGACGTGGTTTGCCTGATGTTGGCGACAATGGCTCCCGAACTGCAGATGCAGTGGGAAGGCCTGACTTGTCCCATGGAGCTGATGGCAAATCTGAAAGCGTTGTTTCAGGAGCAGGCTCGTACAGAGAGATTCCAAACTGTTAAGAATCTCTTGGACTGTAAAATGGCTAAGGATGCAGCAGTGAGTCCTCATGTTCTGAAAATGATGGGTTATCTCGATCATTTGACGAGGCTCGACTGTCCTATAAGCCAAGAGCTTGCTTGTGATATCGTTCTGCAGTCTCTTACTCCTGCATATGACCAGTTCATTTTGAACTATAATATGCATGGGTTGATAAAGACGTTGCCTGAGCTACATGGTATGCTCAAGACTGCAGAACCGAATCTGAAGAAAACCAAGGAGTCGTCTGTACTCATGGTGCAGAAGGGCAAGGGTTTCAAGAAATCCGCTGCAGACAAGGGAAAGGGCAAAGTAGTTGGCAATGAAAACGCCAAGCCCAAGTCCGTGTCCAAAGCTGGGCCTTCTGACATCTGCCACTTTTGCAAAGAGGCAGGGCATTACCGCAGGGACTGTAAGAAATACCAGGAAAGTCTGAAGAAGAAGAAGTCCTTCGAGACTAAATCTTCAGGTATTTTTGTTATTGAAGTAAATACTACTACTTCTGATAATACCACTTGGGTATTAGATACTGGATGTGGGGCTCATATTTGTACTAATATGCAGGCGCTCAGCAACAGTAGAAGGTTGAAGCAAGGGCAAGTAGAGTTGCGGGTTGGCAATGGAGCGAAGGTTCCAGCACTGGCCGTTGGCACTTATTTGTTGTCTTTACCTTCTGGATTGATTTTAGAACTTGAGAATTGTTATTTTGTACCTGCTATAAGCAGAAATATCATTTCAGTTTCATTGTTGGATTTGCAAGGATTTGATTTTTCTATTAAGAATAAATTGTGTTCCTTTAATCTCAATGATATGTTCTATGGCTGTGCCCCTCTTATAAATGGGCTGTACATGCTGGATCAATCTGCTCCAGTATATAACATAAATACAAAACGGTTCAAATCTAACGAAGAAAATGAAACGTTTCTCTGGCATTGTCGTTTGGGGCACATTAGTGAGAAACGCGTCAAGAGGCTCCATTCAAATGGACTCTTGGGCTCATTTGACTTTGAGTCTTGTGAGCAATGCGAATCTTGCCTAATGGGCAAAATGACAAGGGCGCCTTTCAATAAACCCACAGAAAGGGCCAGTGAACTATTGGGCCTGATACATACTGACGTGTGTGGCCCAATGTCCACAAGTGCTAGAGGAAATTTTCAGTACTTCATTACATTCACTGATGATTTCAGTAGATATGGATATGTCTACTTGATGAAACATAAGTCGGAAACCTTTGAAAAGTTCAAAGAATTCCAGAATGAAGTACAGAACCAGCTTGGTAAAAGTATTAAAGCTCTTCGGTCGGACCGAGGAGGAGAATACTTGAGCCAGGAATTTCGTGATCATCTGAGTGAGTGTGGGATTATCTCCCAACTCACACCTCCTGGAACACCACAGTGGAATGGTGTGTCTGAGAGAAGGAATCGGACATTGTTAGATATGGTCCGATCCATGATGAGTCACACAGACCTTCCTATATCCCTTTGGGGATATGCTTTGCTCACCGCAACGTTCACACTGAACAGAGTGCCATCAAAGGCAGTAGCAAAGACACCATATGAGATATGGACTGGAAAAGCTCCAGCAATGTCTTTTCTCAGAATTTGGGGTTGTGAAGCCTATGTCAAAAGATTAATCTCAGACAAGCTTACACCAAAATCTGACAAATGCTACTTCATTGGTTATCCTAGGGATACCAAGGCTTATTACTTCTATCTGCGATCCGAGAACAAAATCTTTGTTGCTCGGGATTGTACTTTTCTTGAAAGGGAGTTTCTCTCTAGAAAAGATAGTGGGAGTAAGGTACAACTTGATGAAATTCAAGAAGGACAGGAATCTGTTCAACCTAATGAGGAAGAACAGCAGGATGAATTACATGAAGTTGTAATAGAACCTGAACCTGCAGTACCTGAAGTTCGAAGATCCGGAAGGATCCGTCAGGAACCTGATAGATATCAGGGATTCCTTGTGACTAATTGCCATGATCTTTTGATCATTGACGGTGATGAACCCTCGAACTTTGCAGAAGCCATGATGGGCCCTGACTCCTTAAAGTGGCGTGAAGCCACAGAATCCGAGATGGACTCCATGTCTGCTAACCGAGTGTTTTCACTGGTTGATTTACCTGCTGGTGCAAAAGCCATCGAGTGTAAATGGATCTTCAAGAAGAAGATAGACGTGGATGGAAATGTCCAGATTTACAAAGCCAGGTTGGTGGCAAAAGGTTTCAAGCAAATTCATGGTATAGACTATGATGAAACCTATTCACCAGTGGCAATGATGAAATCAATTCGGATTCTCCTAGCAACTGCCGCTTATTATGATTATGAGATTTGGCAGATGGATGTGAAAACCGCCTTCCTGAATGGAATCTTGGAGGAGGATGTGTATATGACACAACCTGACGGTTACATTGATCCTAAGAATGCTGGGAAAGTATGCAAGCTTCACAAATCCATTTATGGATTGAAGCAAGCATCGAGGAGTTGGAATCTTCGTTTTGATGAAGCAATAAAGAACTTTGACTTCATAAGAAACCAAGAGGAACAATGTGTGTATAAGAAAACTAGTGGGAGCAAAGTGGCGTTTCTTATCCTATATGTCGATGACATATTGCTTCTTGGAAATGATATTCCAATGCTGAAGTCTGTTAAAGACTGGCTGGGAAGTTGTTTTTCCATGAAGGACATGGGTGAAGCCGCGTATGTTCTTGGAATCCGAATCTTTAGAGACAGATCTAAAAAGCTGATTGGACTTTGTCAAGATGCTTATATAGATAAAGTCCTGCATCGATTCGGAATGGATAAATCCAAGAAGGGGTTCACGCCAATGATACATGGTGCTTCACTAAGCAAGGATCAGTGTCCTAAGACACCTGATGAGCTTAAGCGTATGAGTAGGATTCCTTATGCTTCGGCTATAGGATCTATCATGTATGCCATGATCTGTACTCGTCCTGATGTTGCTTATGCACTAAGCATGACGAGTAGGTACCAGTCTAATCCAAGTGAGAGTCACTGGATTGCCGTAAAGAATATCCTGAAGTATTTGAGGAATACTAAGGATAAGTTCTTGGTTTACGGAGGAAGTGAAGTGCTTGAAATCAGTGGATTCACGGATGCAAGTTTTCAGACAGATAAGGATGATTTCCGGTCACAGTCTGGCTACATCTTCTGTCTGAATGGCGGTGCGGTAAGTTGGAAGAGTTCCAAGCAGAGCACCGTAGCAGATTCCACAACTGAAGCTGAATACATCGCTGCTTCAGAAGCTGCGAAGGAAGGAGTTTGGATTAGGAACTTCTTGATTGAACTCGGTGTATTCCCTAATGCCACTGAGCCTTTGGCACTGTATTGTGACAACAATGGTGCAATTGCTCAAGCCAAGGAACCGAGACATCATCAGAAATCCAAACACATTATGAGAAGGTATCACCTGATTCGTGATATAGTGAATAGAGGCGAAGTGATGGTCAGCAGAGTTCCCACTGATGAGAACGTGGCTGACCCGTTGACAAAGCCACTCCCGAGACCTAAGCACGAGTTGCATACTGCTGCTGTAGGAATTAGAGATATTCAAATGTAATCTCTTTTTGAGTGGGAGTTGTGAGGGCGTTTGTTTTAGTTATTTTGATTGGTTCTTGTAAACATTTTTTTAAATGTTAATGAAATTTTTATTTCTGGATTATTTTAACTGTGATATAAAATAATCGTTCCAAAATAATTCATGTCATTATATATGGGCCATCGAAGTACATGAGTAGACTTGATCCTGAAACCCCATATTTAACGAAGTGACATAAATTATAGTGTCCATAGTCGAAGGTTGTTGAAATTGGAACAACAACAACCTGTTGAGACTAGATTGTGTTGAGACTTATGACCAGGTTTCGAGGGGTCATAGATGCGCGGCATCAAAGTCGACACATAGGTATATGTAGGGGAGCATATGACCGGACATGGCCCGCTGATGAGAACTCTGCAAGATATTAATATCTGTGTCATAAGAAGTTCTCATATACGACTATAGAGTATAGTCCTTAGACCTGAGTTCGCATGCATGTGGCTGCACATGTAGTAATGCGCTTTGATCATTGTCTAACGCTGTTTCGTAACTGGGAGCTATACGGACCTTGGTTGGGTGTATTATGAATTGTGTAGTTCATAGTGATGGAACAAGATGGGATTTGTCCCTGCCGTTTAACGGAGGTAATATCTCTAGGCCAATCGGAGATTTGATAGCTGGTAAGAGAATGGCCATTCCCAAACGGACTTGCCCAAGTCGTTTGCATTGTCAGTATCAAATCTGGTCCGATAAACATGGTCTGGCTATATAAGGATGACACGCATCTTGCCTTATGCCAGATCGAGATATTAAGACAAAAGGACTAGGGAATGTAGGATTCCAGTACAATCGGAAGATTGTTGGGAATGTCCTTTGTAGGATTCCAGTACAAGTGGGAGATTGTTGGGAATGTCCTGAAATCTACCGTACTATCTCTAGAAAGTATGATAAATGTCGAGATCAGACATAAGTCATAAATACTGGGTGATCATGATGACTTGCTAGAGTCCGCTCTTGATCTATAAGTTTAGGACTTATTACCAGTATTGTATGATCCCAAAGGGTCACACACCATAGCTAACGGG
This sequence comes from Orychophragmus violaceus, assembly GCA_030180135.1. Lineage (NCBI taxonomy): Eukaryota > Viridiplantae > Streptophyta > Magnoliopsida > Brassicales > Brassicaceae > Orychophragmus > Orychophragmus violaceus. The sequence goes on along the minus strand of CM058236.1, from coordinate 58,046,063 downwards.
AAAGTTAACATGGAATGAATACGGTAAGATGCAAGGCATTTACTATATTTGTGCAGAGAGTTGGGCCGTTAGTTTAATCACTTGGGCCCATATCGAGACAAATGACTTGTGTCGATCGACACAAGTGTATGTGTCGGTCGACACAGTTGCGAAACCGAGACATCGGTTTAGGTTTATGACAGAGTCGATATTTATTTGAGTTGTCTCATAATTTCGACTCCAACAGTCTGCGACCTAAAAGTGAGCCGTCTCTCTTCTCTCTCTGATCAATCCATTGCTTTGGTCTAGCAACCATCCCGGCTTGTAAGAGTGTGGATACTGAAGGAGGAACAGGCATCTGATCTGTTCTAGCTGATCTCATCATTACCATCCATCAATCCGCTGCAAACTGAAAGGTAATGATCAGGTTTGGTTTATGATTCATTTGTCAAGAACCTAGATCTGAGTTATATGTGCTAGGTTGCAATCTGTTAATTGAACCATGAACACACATATAATCCTACAGAGTCTTGCTCTTTGTAAACTCTAACTTCATATATATGAATATTAGATGTTTTGCAAAAAAAAAGGATTAAGGTTAGGGTTTGGTTCTTTTCGGCTCGGATTCGGTACTTCGGTTACAAATATTTTGTCCACGTCTACATCATGAATTATTCATTAAACCAAAAAAAAAAAAAAACTAAAGTCGCAAGTCTTAAACTCCTTGGTTGGTGTTTGCACTCTTACTTAGTCATTTGGGAATCTTGAATCACCTGCAAGAATGGTATATAATGTGAAGAACTTATATTATGTGAAGAGGTCTGAAAGGAGGCTTGAGGTGCATTTGATGATGATCCATAATCCAACATGTTCTTGACTTGAAACTAGTTGTAGAAGTCTTCTCTTGAGTCTTCAAATTCAGAACATTCTTCCTCTTTGAATTCCTCTTCCTATGATCCTTCATCTTCTCCTTGTTATGATTGGTTCATACCGAGCCGTTTAGATGCTTGTGCGCTACTTCTTGGGCCAGTTGCGGTCTCCACATGGTATTCACTTCCTAGACCTGCCAAAGAGTAAACTTACATTAAAGTCTTTAGTGGGTGTCTGACTCATGCTCAGTTGGCTGGAATCCTTTATTGTATATTCTTCAGTTGCATGTAAGGCCTTTGGTGAGGTGAAAGGGTTCATCTCCTGTTTTACTTTCCCCATTTGGATCTTTTTCGGCCAATCTATTATTTAGGATCACTTGGTCTGTGAATCTTGAAGTTCAAGTCTTTGGCATGGTGGTTTTGGTCTGAGATTTCTCTTAGCCCATATCTTGGATCGGGTTATGAATGCAGTTGATGTCGAAATTCGTATCGGCCAAGTTGAGTTCTTCTGGTTCAAGTTAAGTTTGTATGGATAATTGAATCTTTTTATGAGTTGCTTAGAATTTAGACTGAACCGTAGGACTTTTTTAGACCACGGATAACTCCTTTGGGTCAGTGTCTAGATTGATAACCATCATGGTATATGTCGTTTGTGTAATATTCAAAGTACTTTTCAATTTCAACTTTCAAAATGTGAGATTCTAAAACTAAGATATATAAATATATATATATTTTTTTTTTGCAAATTTTTATAAGATGGCATAAAGCTAATTTAAAATAAATAATTACATGATTAGAGTGCGAACAAAATGTTCTCATTAAACTTTGTTTTACATATGAATAGGATGTTCAAAATTATAGTAGATGATTTCAGGGTCTCTTGCCAATACTTCTGGTTACATGCTTCAGGTACGGTTCTGATTATTGAAGACTAGACATGCAAAACCAGTGGTGAATTTTTTGCATTAGAAATTATCTTTCTATTTTCGGAGTGTTGCCTGTCTTCTGGTATATTTATGTATTAATTGGTATTTTAAAAAGACATTTTCTATATAAAAAAATATTTTGTTGTAAAATATGTTTACCCAATAGTAGACGCCAATTAATGATGATATGAATAAGGTAAATGTGTCGTAATTTCTTGTACGACTGAACATATATCTTTGACATTTGAAAAAGTTGAACTGAAAACAGATTATAACAATCTTTCACATATTTTGTTATTTAAAAAAAAAATCGTGTATACGTAATGATGATAGCTTCGTAGGAAACATTAGGAGAAAAAAATGTACAAAGAACGGTAGGTTCTAATGATCGAGACACTCGTAGTTGATTAAGGACGCATTTCGTTTTCGTACATGAAGTGGTTGATAAGTTAAACCCATTACTTTCTGGAAGACTAAGAGCATGTGCATTAATGAACCCTTTCTAGAGAGTTCTTAAGTATATTTTATTATTAATTTTTTTTTTGTTGTTGGAAAAAAAAAACAAAAATCAAAAAAAAAAGTCAATCATGGATCGTCACGTCGCATGAACATTGACGAACTCAGCTCTTAAAAGCTCTTAAATAAGATCCGGTTCTTAACTATTCACTTAAAATATTAATATTTTTTTAAACTGTTTCTAAAAAACTGTACCAAGAACTCCCCTAAATCTCTAATGCACGGGATCTAAGAATTTGAGAAATATGCTAGCTATAATGTATCTTCTAAAAATATAATTGTCGTATATATTTTCAAAACTGTCATGCATGTTTTTTTTTTTTTTTTTTTTTTGAACAATGACTTTCAATTTAAATGCAGGGGGAAGGTTACATCATGGATATTACAAAGTAAAAACAACACTATAGCTACAACAGCAAGAAGGAAGAGAACCTGAGCAAAAGGATACAACAAGGCACAAGGCAAGCCAAACACAAAACCACCAACACAGCCACAGAAAACCGCAAAGGCCACAGACAAACTCGAGCACAGGAGAAGGAAGCTAGCGGAACACAACTGAAACCGGGACAAACACTCACCACTCGCTAAGACCCAACCTAGCCCGGACAGATAGCAGCAAGGGAGAAGATGGATGATCAACTGGAGCAAAGCAGGTTCTCCAAAACCCGTGAAGAGGAGGCCCAAGAACCACGCAGAGACCCAAGGCAGTTAGTAGCAAAGGCGCGACACAAGCGTCACCGAGAAACACAGGACTTCAAGCTCGCCACAGCAATCAACAACAGCTAGTCAGAAGCAACAAGCGCTAACGGAGAGGACCTGCACTGACCACCGGAACAGACAGAAACCTCCGAGCCTAACAAGCACAAATCTCCCAACAAAGCAAGCCAACCTCACAGAACACCAGATACTAGAACAGCACCAGAGCCCCAAGAGAGAAAGGGCTCCCACCAAAACCCGAGAGATGCAAGAGAAGAGAAAGAAGCATCCAGAGGGAAAGGAGGAGCAAAAACTAGCCACCACAGGAGAGACCCAAGCACGAAACAAGCCACACCCAAACAAGCCTTAGAAAACATAGACTGAGGAGAACACAAACCTTACCGGGAGAGACATAGAAGAGTAGACGGCGAGCCACCAGCAGCAATTGAAGCAGAGGACCGCTACCTGGAGAAACCGGCGAGGGAAGAGGAGAGGAGCAAACCGCCAATAACCGAGCCATCCTCAAACCCAGAAGAGAGGAAGAAGCACGACCCCGACAACTTTACCAGAGACAGAACAGGTAGGCACTACCCAACGCTCGCCGGAGACAGAGAAACGGCAGCAGAACAAGAAACAGAACCGTCTCCACGGAGTCGCAGTCCTCATGCAACAACCAAAGGAGAGAGAAGAGAATCACGACGCTAACCAGAGACCCAATTTCCGACGGAGAAATCCAAAGGGCGAGGAGCTCAAAAACCAGATCTACAAAACAGGCCTTGCAATCTCATGGGAGAAGAAGCCGAAGAAGACAAAGGAACTCACGGCGAACCCGTTTCCGACCGCGGTGAGAACCACCGCAAATCGGAAAGGGCGATCGGAAAAGAGATGAGGCGGCGCTAGGGTTTCTTAGTTGAGAGAGTCTCTGCCTCTCAAAGGCTTTTTTTTTCTGTCATGCATGTTTCATTTGATAAAAAAAAAATATATAAATTTCTAATAAGACGAATGACACGTTTGAGCATATTTGTTTAAATTTGATAGTATTGTAGTCCAAACCAATCACTTTCTATATTTAATGGAAAACTATACATACAAATGCTTTATCTTATTAATACTCGTCCTATTGTTCAATTATTCTTCTGAAATTTTATCCTTTCTACGACGTAGTCCAAGATAATTCTTTGTATATATGAAAATATGAATCTAAAACTTTTGAAGTTACGATATAAATCAAGTGATGATGGTATAGTGGTTCTTATTATTATTTTTTTGAATAAGGCTTTAAGTGGTTCTTATTTGTGTCCAGATCAGAGAATAATTCGTTTGAAGTCCCTTAGATTTATTGAATAATATTGGTAAGTAGGCTATTTGATGGCCACACTCCCCCTGACCCAATTAGATGTTTTTTTTCCTCCGGATTATCTATAGATAAAAAAAGTTACGATATTGTTTTGTATTCATCCTATCTCTAATCAGTGAAAGCAGAATTCCCAAACGAAATGTTGGGTTCTGATTAATTAATTATTTATATAAGTCGGAACATTTTGGAAGCAAGCCGGCCAATATGCGTCCGCAATATGTGTACCGTAAAGAATGAATATATAACAAGTTTGTACCAAACGATATCGAAGTGTGGAAACCTAAAAATGTGAGCTTGATATCCAAATTTATATTATTAATTATTTTTCATAATATTTAAACACACCGTCGATTGCTGTATGCTCATTTGAAGTCCCTAGCCCTAATTATTGAGTTAATAATCTGGAAAACTATATTTTAGAAATGGATGATTGAGTATTTGGGTGGTAATAAACCTTGTGGCGATTAATGGGCATGGTTGGTGTGAAACCGACTGTGACGTATATGATGATGAGAGAGTGTGCACGGGTGACCAATTTATTATTGATCATGTATGTTTCAATAATGTGAAGTCTGCTTCACAAGTCTGCTTACAAGTCTGCTTCACAAGTCTGCTTCACAAGTCTGCTTCACAAGTCTGTTTCACAAGTCTGCTTCACAAGTCTGCTTCACAAGTCTGCCATGTTCATTTCGGACCAAAATGCCAAAATGTCTAATTTGTCCTCTATCTAATTAGGTTTATGGTTATTATCTTGTATCCATCCTATATAACTTGTGTAGCCACCAAATATCAATAGTTAAGTCATTCTTGTGACTATTCTCTCTTCTTCTCTTGAGTAAACTATTCTACCTAAATCTTCAAAGCTTAAATCTTTCTTAAATCTAACATGGTATCAGAGCAAAGATCCTTATTCTAATACTCTCTTTGATTCTCTCTTGTTCATCTTTCAAAATTCTTCAAAATTCTCAATTTCTCACTATTTCTTAAAACGTCCACCAAGTGTTCGACAAAATTCCTAAACGAAATTTCAAGCTAAAAGCTATGAGTCCTTCTGTTATTATCACCGAGGGCTCAAAACCTGTAGTTGTTCCTACCATTCTCAAAGGAAACAACTATCTTGTGTGGTCTAGAACCACTAAAACTGCAATATGTGGAAGAGGACTTTGGGAGCACATTCTTGAGGACAAGACACCACCTAATGAAGATCCAAAGGGGAAGAAAGATGAGGTAACAAAGAAGGAGGTGGCAAGGTGGTTTCAAGAAGACCAATTAGTTCTGGGTTTTCTTCAAAACTCACTAGATCCTTCCATCCTTGAAGCTTACTCTCATTGTGAAACTGCTAAATCACTTTGGGACACTCTCAAGAAGGTATATGGTGATGCCTCTAACCTCAGCCGTGTGTATGAAGTGAAGAAGAAAATCAGTGACCTTCACCAAGAGGATTGTGAGTTCACCAAGTATCTTGGGAAGTTCTCATCTGTTTGGTCTGAGCTGGACATGTTAAGGCCAAGCACCATGGACCCAAAGGTTCTTAATGAAAGGAAGGAGCAAGACAAGATCTTTGGTCTCCTCCTCAATCTGAATCCGGTCTACAATGAGGTTATCAAGTCTATCTTAAGGGAGACTACACTCCCTGACTTTGAAGAGGTGTGTTCAAGAATCCAAAAGGAGCAGGGAAACATTGGATTGTTTGGAGGAAAAGGGGACCTTGTCACTGCCAACAAGAGCGTGTTCAAGCAAGAGGAAAGGAAGGGTGTCTTCTGTGACCATTGCAAGAAGAAAGGACATGCGAAGGACAAGTGTTGGACCCTTCACCCTCATATCAAGCCATCCAAGTTCAAAGACTCAAGTGCCAACATCTCTCAAGAGAATGTGAAGGAGCAGACGACTTCATCCTCTCAAGGAGGAAAGCTTGCACTCTTCACCAACACTGATTATGTGAGAAGGAGTGATTTGGAGGACCTCATCAAGGCGTACGCCTCCAAACTCTCTGGTATCACCTTATTGTCTCATAAACTACTTGCTAAAACTGATCAGAACTTGGTAGTAGATTCAGGAGCATCTCACCACATGATTAGTAATGCTAAGTTGTTAAAAGACATCAAACCTGCCCTAGGAAGAGTAACTATTGCTGATGGTCAAGGTATTCCCATTGAAGGAACAGGAAAGTTAAGACTGTTTAACAAGGATAGTGATGCCTTCTTTGTGCCTAAGTTTAAATCCAATCTGCTATCAGTTAAAAGGATTACTAAAGACTTGGACTGCAATGTTATCTTTGGACCTAATGAGGTGTGCTTTCAGGATATTAAGAATGGAAGGGTACTTGGCAGAGGTGGAACACAAGATGAGCTTTATCTCATTGAAAACACCTCTCCAAGCAATTTGGGTTCCTTAGCTTTCAATTCCTGTTTTCCGGTTAATCAAAACATGTTGTGGCATGCTAGACTTGGACATCCTCATGCTAGAGCTCTGAACTTGATGTTGCCTAACGCTACTTTTGATCATTCGACTTGTGAAGCTTGTATTCTTGGCAAACATTGCAGAACAGTCTTCCCTAAATCTACCACTATCTATGAAAGCTGCTTTGATCTAGTGCATTCTGATGTTTGGACTTCACCTTGCCAGTCTAGAGATGGGAACAAGTATTTTGTGACATTTATAGATGAAAAGTCAAAATATACTTGGGTCACCTTGCTCCCATCGAAAGATAGAGTTTATGAAGCTTTCATTCATTTTCAAAACTACATTACTAATCAGTTTAATGCAAGGATCAAAGTGTTTAGATCGGACAATGGGGGAGAGTACACAAGTCAAAGATTCAAGGCTAATCTGAACAAACATGGAATCCTACATCAAACAAGCTGTCCACATACACCTCAACAAAATGGAGTGGCTGAGAGAAAGAACAGACATCTCATGGAAGTGGCTAGGTCCATGATGTTCTATACCAATGTGCCTAAAAGATTTTGGGGAGATGCGGTCTTAGCAGCTTGTTATCTCATCAATAGGATTCCAACAAAAGTTCTCCAAGACATCTCACCATTTGAGGTTCTGAACAAAACTCAACCCTTTATTGAACACTTACGTGTGTTTGGGTGTGTGTGTTTTGTACATATTTCAGGTGATCAAAGAAATAAGCTAGAGGCTAAGAGCACAAAGTGTATGTTCCTGGGATACTCTACAACTCAGAAGGGTTATAAGTGCTTTGATCCAAGCAACAACCGCACATATGTGTCAAGAGATGTTAAGTTCATTGAGGGGCAAGGGTACTATGAGAAAAGGGATTGGGAAGGATTGAAGGATCTTTCAAGATCACCTTCTGACCTTGCTACAAGTCTGAGGTTTCTCTTGAATCATTTGGGAAATGACCCTACTAAAGTACCAAGACAAGGGGAAACAGAAACAAGAAGTCATCAAGAAGAGTTGCAAGAAGAAGAACCAGTGACAGCTAATCAAGAACCCACTCAAACTCAAGAGGAAGTTCTACCTCATAATCAAGATCAAGACAACTTGAATATGAATGATGAGGAGATTATTCATCATGAAGAAGAAGAGATGGGTGTAGAGGAAGCTGCTCAACCGGTCCAACAACTCAGAAGAAGTACTAGAGAAAAGACGGATCTATCAAGCTACATCAACAAGAAGTTCTACTTCAACAATCAGGCTGTCGCTCATCCCAACCAGTATGTGTGTTCTATTGACTTGTTGCCATCAAGTCATTGCGCTTTTCTTGGGAAGATAGAGATGAATCATGTTCCTAAAACCTATGAAGAGGCTAAAGACACCAAGGAGTGGATGGATGCTGTGATTGATGAGAAGGGAGCTATGGAAAAGAATCACACTTGGAATGTGGAGAAGCTGCCAAAGGGAAAGAAGACTGTCAGCTCAAAATGGGTCTTCACAATCAAGTATAAGAGCAATGGAGACATTGAAAGGTACAAGGCAAGGTTGGTTGCAAGAGGGTTCACGCAAACATATGGAGAAGACTACACTGATACCTTTGCACCAGTAGCTAAACTCCATACAGTAAGAGTTACACTGTCCTTGGCCACAAACCTTTCATGGAACCTATGGCAAATGGATGTTAAGAATGCCTTTTTACAAGGAGAGCTTGAAGAGGAAGTGTACATGACTCCACCACCGGGACTAGAGCATTTGTGTAAACCTGGTGAAGTATTGAGACTAAGGAGAGCAATCTATGGTTTGAAGCAATCACCAAGAGCATGGTACCATAAGCTAAGCCATACACTCATGGACTATGGATTCAAGAAGTCTCAATCTGATCACACATTGTTTACTCTTCAAAGCCCTTTAGGAGTGGTGGTGGTTCTGATCTATGTGGATGATTTAATCATTACTGGAAGTGATAATGAGGGAATTCAGTCCACAAAGGCTTTTCTCAAAAGTTCGTTTGACATCAAAGACCTTGGAGAGTTGAAGTATTTCTTGGGTATTGAAGTATGCAGATTCAATGATGGGTTGTTTCTGTCCCAAAGGAAGTATGTTAAAGACTTGCTGACAGAAACAAGAATGCATGATTGCAAGATAGCAAAGACTCCTCTTGAAGATGGCTACCAAGTCAATAGAAAGGGGGAGAAATCAGATGAGGAGAAGTTCAAGGATGTCTCCTTGTATAGAAGACTGGTTGGGAAGCTTATCTATTTAACTCTCACTAGACCAGACCTATGTTTTGCTGTGAATCAAGTCAGCCAACATATGCAATCACCCACGGTTTATCATTGGAGTTTGATTGAGAGGATCCTTAGATATCTCAAAGGCTCAACAGGACAAGGAATTTGGATGGGTAAGAATGATAGCACTGAGATTGTCGGCTACTGTGATGCAGATTGGGCTGGTGATAAGAGTGACAGAAGATCCACAACTGGTTATTGCACCTTCATTGGAGGTAACTTAGTGACTTGGAAGACAAAGAAGCAGAAAGTGGTCTCATGTTCAAGTGCTGAAGCTGAGTATAGAGCTATGAGGAAGCTTACAACAGAGTTAACTTGGTTGAAGGCTCTACTCAAGGACTTTGGCATTGAGCAATCAAGTCCCATTACCTTTCATTGTGACAATCAGGCTGCAATACATATTGCTACCAACTCTATGTTTCATGAAAGGACTAAACACATTGAGATAGATTGTCACAAGGTAAGGGAGAAGATTGAAGATGGGACGGTTCTACCTTGCTACACAAAGAGCGAAGATCAGCTAGCAGACATCTTCACCAAGGCTGCAAGTCTCAAGGTTTGCAATCATATTTTCAGCAAACTAGGACTTGTAGACCTTCCTACCCATGATTAGAACTTCCCTGATCATGTGCAGCATACTCTTTTTCCCTTGATGTGGTTTTGTCCCAAGTGGTTTTCTACATCAAGGTTTTTAATGAGGTGTTGCCATGATCATTCCAAGTCCAGACTTTAGGGTGATTCCAAAGTCTGAACTTGAGGGGGAGTATTGATCATGTATGTTTCAATAATGTGAAGTCTGCTTCACAAGTCTGCTTACAAGTCTGCTTCACAAGTCTGCTTCACAAGTCTGCTTCACAAGTCTGTTTCACAAGTCTGCTTCACAAGTCTGCTTCACAAGTCTGCCATGTTCATTTCGGACCAAAATGCCAAAATGACTAATTTGTCCTCTATCTAATTAGGTTTATGGTTATTATCTTGTATCCATCCTATATAACTTGTGTAGCCACCAAATATCAATAGTTAAGTCATTCTTGTGACTATTCTCTCTTCTTCTCTTGAGTAAACTATTCTACCTAAATCTTCAAAGCTTAAATCTTTCTTAAATCTAACATTTATCGCCGTAACGTTATGTTTGTTTGTTTTTTTTAATATATATATATATATATATATATATATATATTATATAGCTCAACTCCCTAAAACAGGGGATTGTTTTGAGTTACAAAGAACCTCAGGGTCATAGAAACTAAAGACAACAGTCGAAGCATTACTTGTTTTAGAAACAAAAAAGGAAAGCAAGAAACCACGAGTGAAGCAGGATGAAGGATTATCAATCCCTTTGGAAGTTAGCAAACCAGTGATGCAAGTAACTTTGTTGAGGTCGTTGGGTCGGTAATGAAAGAAAGCGGGAGTCTGATTTGAAGTTGTCCAAATCCAAAGCATAAAATTTTGCCCTAATGGTAAGCTGAATCTCTTTGACAACAGAGGTCTCTGATTTAGGTGATTTTCCATGAAGTCTAGAATTTCTCTCTTTCCAGATGAAATACAAGGCAGCTTGAAAAATAATGTGCTCTATAGTCCTCAGCTTGGTATTGTTCGAAAAGCTTGAAAGCCTTTCCATTGCGCTGGCATAAGTGAGAGGTGGAGCAGTGCGATTTCGTACATGCAAAAGAAACCAAACAACAGCAGAGTAAGGGCATTCAAAAAATAAATGATCTTTTGATTCATTTGAGATAGAACATAGGAGACAAGTTAGAGGAATATCTAAACCCCAACTCCTAAGTCTATCCTTAGTTGGTAGTCTATCTCTAGCAAGAACCCATGAATGAAAAGCATGCTTAGGAATACGTTCTTTAAACCAAACAGTTTTGTACCAAGGGACCACTATAGAACAGGGGTTAAGAGCATTCCAAGTTTTAGTAGAAGAGAAATTACCCGGTTCAACCGAGATATTTGTTCTCCAGAGGTAATAATCACATTGAGTTGAATCCAAGGATGGAGGATGCTGTGGAATGCATTGCCGAAGGAGAGTAATGAGTGGAGATCTTCCTCGCGATAGGTTCCAATCACCTCCATTACAAGCAGCAGCTACCTTAGTTGCTAAATTGATCCCTGAAGTTCGAGGTCCTGCAGCTCCGACGACGTCAATCAAAGGCCCCAAACCCGTCCAGTCATCATGCCAAAAGAAACTCTCTTGACCAGACACAATTTTACAGCATAAAAAGGGCCTTGCTAAGGATCTAAGTTTCATCAAACGTTTCCAAACCCAGCTGCATGTGTTGGAGAAATCAATGTTCCAGAAAACCCTTCCTTTAATCAAATGCTCCTTTACCCAAGCTACCCACAACGAGCCTTCCGTTGAGAATAACAACCAAATGAGTTTCAGCCCGAAGACCTGATTTGTTCCAATTAGCCGTCTCAGACCAAGACCCCCTGCCTTCTTAGGAGTACACAATGAAGCCAACAGAATTTTTGCTCCTTTTGATGACGTTGGTGAGCCATTCCAAAGAAACGCACTGCATATGCGTTCAAGCCGGTCAAGACAACCCTTTGGTAAGGGAAAGACTGCTGACCAAAAATTGATGATTCCGTACAACACTGTTTGAACCATCTGAAGTCTTCCAGCAAATGACAAATGCTGTACGGTCCAAGACAAAAATTTTGAAAGAACGCTGTCGATAAGAGGCTGATATTCGACTGGAGAGAGTTTGCTAGGAGATAAAGGCAATCCTAGGTACCTGATCGGGAGTGATCTGTGAGCCAAATGATGCTGCATTGCCATATCTCTTACCCGATTAATGTCGTTGCCATTTAGATATAAGCATGACTTAGCCGTATTGAGAGCTAGACCAGAAACCATCTTGAATTCTTCAAGCACTTTCAGAATACCACGTAACGAGAACTCAGAACCGTAAAGAAAACCAGGACGTCATCCGCAAAACTGAGATGGGTGATAAGCGGAGAGTTGCAAAGAGGATGAGGTCGAAAATAGGAATTCCTTACTGCTTGGTCAAGCTTTTTGGCTAGAATATCCATTACAAGCACAAAGAGAGAGGAAGATATAGAGTCTCCTTGTCTGAGACCCTTCCTGCCCGGAAAAAATCCGCATAACTCTCCATTTAATGAGATCGAGTAATAGGGAGATGTAAAGCAGATCCTTAACCAATTGGAGGAGACCGGTGGAAGATCGAAGGCTTCCAAGATGTTCAAAATGTAATCCCAAGCTACGTTGTCATATGCTTTTGAGATATCGATTTGTAGGCAGCCTCTTGTCGTATTTCCGTCTTTGTTAAAATCTGCAATTAATTCTGAAGCCAGCAAAACATTCTCGCAAAGAAGTCTACCTTTCACAAAGCCGACTTGATTCGACTGAACCGCGTCTGAAGTGATAAGTCGAAGCCTGTTATTAAGGATTCTTGAGATAACCTTGTAAACAATGTTACACAAGGAAATGGGCCTAAAATCCGACAACTTACAAGCACCTGTAGTCTTCGGTAATAGAGCAATAACTGTGGCATTTACCTGACGAGGAAGGCTTCCAGAGATGAAAAATGAGCGGACTGCATTCACAAAAGTCGGGCCTACCAAATCCCAAGAATGTGTAAAGAATTCAGCTGTGAATCCGTCAGGCCCGGGAGCCTTATTCTTTGGTAGATGAAAAACCACTTCTTTAATGTCTTGAGCAGACGGAATTGCAGTTAAACAATTATGCAGAGAGTCCGGACATCTATAAGGATGCAGCTCTTTTATTTCTTCTACTGACATAGGATTAACAGACGAATTCGAAGTCCCCAGAAGTGAAGTATAATAATCCAACACCATGGACTTAATGTGGTCAGGATCCGAGACTCTAACTCCATCTCCATTTTCAAGCACATAGATCGCGTTCCTGGATAAGTTAGCAACGCAAGATTTGAAGAAGAAAGTGGTGCTCACGTCTCCAAAACGCATCCATCGTACCCTTGACTTTTGACCAAAGAAGGATTCTTCGGCTTTAGCCAATAATAACCATTTATCCCTGGCCATTCTTTCTCTTTCAAATAGTTCCTGAGTTGGGTTAGATAAGACTTCCCTCTGAATAGATTCCAATGCCTCAAAAGCCTCCTTTGATCTCAACTGAATATTGCTGAAACTGCTATGATTAATACCGCGACAACAAGCTTTAGCTGACCTTAGCTTCTTACACAGCGTGAACATAGAGTCGCATGAGATAGTGGGAATGTTCCAAGCATCCTGCATTAAACTTGAGTACTCGGGATGAGTGGTGAAAAAGGTAAAAAAACTGAAGCGAGATTTCCTTCTATGAGTAGTGTTGGTAGTGGATACCAAACACGGAGAGTGGTCTGAGCTACCAGGAGCATCAAAATACGCCGAGGAATCCGGGAAAGATTGAAGCCATGACTCATTAATCAGAGCACGGTCCAGTTTTCTGGATTTTGGGTATGTAGGGGATTTATTCGACCAAGTAAAGTGACATCCCCTAAAAGATAAGTCAAACAAATGATTAACGTCCAGACATTCCCTAAAGTCCTGCAATCCTTGAAGAGAATACTGAGAAGGCAACAAAGAGTGTATTTCCTCAGACGATAGAACTTGATTAAAGTCTCCAAGAAGAAGCCACGGAGAGTTTCTGAGAGGAGTTGACGAAGCGAGACGCGTAATGTCTGCCCAGAGATGCTTGCGGTCAGAAATGTTATTGCGGGCATAGATGAACGCAACCGAGAACGTCTCTTTAGTAATAGGATTAAACACTCCGCTCATAATCATCTGATCAGACTTGAAATAAATGACGATAGACAAAAGGGGATCCCAAACAACAACGACCCTGCCATTAGTAGCGCCACTGCTATAGTTAGCTTCAAACTGCCATCCGGGTAAAAGATCATTAATAATACCTTCAATACTTTCCTGCTTCACTCTAGTTTCTAAAAGAGCACCAAAACTGGAGCGATTTAAATTCAACCACCTTTTAACCGCTAGCTGTCTTGTACTACTACATAATCCTCTAACATTCCAGCAAAAACTTTTCATCATTAAAGATGTCAAAAGGGTGTGCCTAGGCACTAAGAACCAGAAGGTGGAGCAGTACGCTCAAGCGTCTGCCCCTGTGGAACAATAGAAACCGGATCAGTAGATAAATCAACATGCTCTGACTCTACAGAACGAGTCTTGATCTCCAGCAACTGCCTCGGCGGATCCTTAAAAACTGACTCAGATGATAAAGCAGCCTGGACAGACTCAACAGGATGGGCCTGAATGTCCAACGACTCCGATAAAGATAGAACCACCTTTCTCTGCTGCTTTCTCAACTTAGCATTAAGAGGTCGCGACCCCCTTGCTGCTCCAGAATAAACCATTCGCTTGCGAAGAATTTCCTGAGCTTCTTTGATGATCATTTCTTCTTCTTCAACCTGTTTGGTAGAGACCGGTAGTACATATACTTCTGAACCTGGAAATTCCAAAGGCAATTTCGACCTTGATGCCCTCAGAACCTGATCCTTGTTAGTAGAACTAGAGTGAGTAGATACTGGACTAGAGGGAAGGCTTCTGGATTTACTTGGACGAGGAGAAAGTGCCCTTGGAGAAGAAGGCAGAGAAGTTGTGGCACGAGTGAGAACAGGTTCAGGAGGAGGAGGTAACTCAGTTTGAACCGGAAGGCCAAGTTCAGGAGGAGGAAGTAGCTCAGTTTGAACCGGTAAGACATGTTCTTGTGATGAAGGTGTAACCGTTGGTTGCAAAGTCTTCTCCGGGCATCGATTGACTGAATGACCAAATTCAGAGCATTTGGTACATCGAGGTGGGAGTCGGGGGTAAGAAGCATAGACCAAAACAGAACAACCCTCCTGATCTGTAACACGGACTGCTGATGGTTTTTCTTTAGCCAATTCAATGATTACCTTTAACTTTACTATTCCGTTCGTATAAGGTGGAATTTTTGGGTATTCAGAGTGGACCGGCGACCCGACACCAGATCCGATGGTGCTAAATCCTTCAATATTCCATAGCTCACGAGGGACGTTTTAAACAATACCCAGACTGGAGCATGAGATAGTTTCATTGGAGCATGACTGAATGAGGCAGACCAAGAAGCTACCGTAAAGGCACAATTACCTGACTGCCAAAATCCGATGTCCAAAACCCATTGGCGAGTTGATAAAGATGGGATGAGCACCAAACATATTCCAGGGGAGTAATATTTAACTGTTATGCGACCTTCCTTACCCCAGATGGAGTTCAGATCTGAAAATATTTTTGCTTGTGATGGAGGGGTACCATGGAAATAGCAAATCAAATACTCCTTCCAGTATTGAGTGGATCCTAGAGAAATCGAAGAGGGGGCTTGCACCGTGGGGATGTCATCTTCCGCGATGGTGGGGGTCGCTATCTTCGATAGATTATTGAGTGGAGGTTTGAAGAGGCCTAACCAATTAGATCGAGGTTTAGGAATATCTCCATGAATAGCAAGAGGTTCAGTTGTCTTGCCTAACGGGGCACCAGAGCTAGAAAGGCCAGGAGGAGCAAAGGTCGGCGAGAGGGGCAGTAAATCTGGAAGGTTTGAAACTCCATTAACTCGAAAGGATGGAAGAATAGGGTCGGTAATTGGTGAGAGGAAAAGTAAGTCCGGTGGGATGTCTGGAGGAAGAGGCGTCGGAGGAGAAGCCATAACACCAAAAGGGAAAAGGACGGAATTTCTCGGCGGCCGCGTGAGGCTGCGCCGCCGGCTTAGGAAGTATCGGAGAAAAAAATCGCCAAGATATTACCGTTGTAGAGAAAGAAAAAATCGCCTTAATTTTATCTGTAACGTTGTCTCTTTGCATATATATATATATATATATGTGTGTCGACTTTGACTCTTATCATTGTTCGTTTCCCTTTAATTGCCGTTACCACGTAGACATACAAATACATTTTGCGACCAAATAAATATTGATCACAAATGATCGGTAATATTTGATGCGACATACTCTACATCTTGTATTGGTTGCAATTAATCGATGAAAAATATGGATTGCAAATGCAAAAAATTATAGGTCAAAAGTCTGGAAATTTTCACTATTTAAAAAAAAAACCAACGAGAGATTTTACGACAAATTAGTGACACCTTACTTATAGTATGGCTAATTGATATTATATATGATCATTTATAGTGGTTATTGGTAACTTATGATGGTTGAGAGAGCGGGTTAATTAGGATCGGAAAAACGAGTCAAATAAGAATTCGAAAGATCAAACTATGAATCATTTGGAGAATCAACACTGACAGTGATTAGGGATGTTAAAATGGGTTTAAAGTCCGCGGGTCTAAACGGGCCCTTTATAAAATTGAGATCCGTTTAGGGCTGCAAGCACTTACAGAAATAAACGAGTCTAAACAGAGTAGCCGTTTAGGCCTGCTTAGCGGGTATGCCCGTAGGCTTAAACGGATACCCGTTTAAATTTTTTTCCAATTTTTGTTTAATTTTTTTTTAATAAAACGATGTTTTTTACATTAAATAATTTTTATACTAAAAATTTTAAACGGGTTTAAATGGATACCGTTTAGATCCGCAGACTTTAAATTAAATGAGCCTAAATAGACAGAGTCTAAATGGACAGAGTCTAAACGGGTCCGGGCCACCTATTTTAACATCACTAACTCTGATTGTCTAATTTTTGTGATGAGTCCAGGCCGAATCCTATTATAATACCTTCAACAGTGTTCATCATAAAAATACTTTCGTGGCCGCATTAAGATGCGCCTTTAAATTCCGATATTTGCTAGATATTCATCATTTTCCAAACCAACCAAAAATTGCATATATACGTAACATGGCAATATTTTATGGCAGTAAAAAAATTGTGATGAGCCACGTTAACTAGGGAGGGAGGGGGCGCATGAACCCAACTATTTTTTCATATTTGGTACAACTTACTAAAGCCCAAATCAGCTGCCTCCACTCATTTTATAATTTCTGCCCCCATTCCTTAAATTCAGGATTCAGTTTTATATAAACTCAAAAATCATTATGACCCAACTAACTAATTTAAACAGAAAACATATAAGAAATAATCGAGCTTTCTCTCTCTTCTTAGAGAGAGATTGTTCTCTCGATTCCGACTCGCTCTTCTTCCCAGAGTTCTATCTTTCAGAAGAGGCTTTCGGATCGATTGATTCACAGCTCGATTTTTGTTTTTGTGTATATTTCGTGTGGGTTTTTTCTGATCTCATTTGATTCATCACCTTTCTTCTCTGTGGCTGAGATCTTTTTCCCCATCCGATCTCTTTTTGCTTTGGCTTTTGTTTCGATCGATGATCTTCTTTGGTCTCGATCCTAATAAACCCGGTTTTCTGTCATGGCTGACTACCTTTCCGACTACTCGGACTCCTCCGGGCTCTTCCCGGTGTCCCGTTTTGACGGGGCTTTTGATCTTGCTTCCCCTTTATCTCTTCGCGCCCTCCTCTCCTCATGTGTACGGCGGAGCTCTGCTTTCGTTTCCTCCGATTATTAGGATTAATATCGCTGTCGTGCTCCTGCTTTAGAGGACAAGCTCCTTGGAGATCCTGTTGGGTTTTCAACCTAACGGCGGCGGCGCCTCCTCTGATCTGGCGGTTCTTTTGTTGAGTCTCCTCCTTGAATTTCTTTTGGTTGCAGGTGTGGTGGCTTCGGGCAGCTTGATCGGCGAACGGTTTCAGGCAGTAACAAGGTGTAGGTCCGGTGAGTCTCGCCTCGTGTTCCTCAACGGGGTTTTGATGCTTTCTGGCGGTTATTCAGACTTGCGCGGCGCAGCGGATGGTGCATGCCGGTGACGACCCGGTGTCGACACGTGGTTGCTTTCCCGTTTCTATCCTATCCGTTTGTTTGTCGTTTTCTCTTTGTATTGGGCCTTAGCCCGTTTGTTATTATTACTCGGCTCATGAATGAAAACTGTTGACAAAAAAAAAACAGAAAACATATTAAATTAAATTTCAAATATATTATAAGTGTAATTATGTATTGTGATCCAATTAATTAACAAAACCTACAAAAAAGTCAAATCTTTATTCCTATTTTTGCTATCATCGTCGCAGACCGAGGAGAATTCTTAGTGCTCGTCTCTTCAACTTCAACTGGTGCATACATGAATCTCACTTCAATTTTAAATAATTGTTTTGATTTTTTTTTTATATAGAATAATAAGATAACTATTATTTTGTCAGATTAATCGATGGAAAAATATCTTAAAAAATCATTTTCATCAACACTCGAAGAAAGTTTGGATGATTTGCCATGGGATCCGACTAAAAGATTTTAACATATCATCCAAATCAAGAAAATGAGATAAGACGCAAATATCTAGCTAGAGATCCTTGTAAACCGTATGGTCATAATTTTCCGAAAAAATGATTAGAAAATCATTGAGACGATTTAATCCAGCTTGATTTGATTAGTATTGTAATTGGCTTGAGTATAGCGTATCGAAAGATAAAGCTTTCTGTTTGTGTTGCTACTTGTTTAGAGATGATATACAGAAACAAAGTGGGAATGATGCGTTTGTGATAGAAAGTTTTTCTAGTTGGAATAAATCTGAGTGGTTAGTTTCTCATGTGGGTTCTATGAATAGCTTTCACAATATTGCTGTTAACAAGTGTGATTCTTTGATAAGGCAAGACCATTCTATTGCGCAGGCTTTTGTAAGCATGATCATGTGGTGAAAAATGAATATCGCCTTCGGTTAAATGCTTCAGGTGATGCTTCTAGATATCTGTTGCGACAAATATTATCTTTCCGTGCTCATGATGAATCAGAAGAGTCTGGTAACAAAGGAAACTTTTTAGAACTCGTAAGATACACGACAGATCATAACGAGGCGGTAAGCAAGGTTGTTTTGGAGAATGCTCCAAAAAATAACCAGATGACTTCTCCACCAATTCAGAAAGATATTGTACATTGTTTTGCGGAAGAAGTTGTGAAATATATTATTGAAGAAGTTGATCATGGTGTTTTTGGTCTACTGGTGGATAAATCTGCTGATGTTTCTCACAAGGAACAAATGGCAGTTGTTCTCGGCTTTGTCGATAAAAGCGGAATAATCAAAGAAAGATTTATTGGTGTTGTTCACGTTAAAGAAACTTCTTCTTTGACACTCAAGCTAGCAATTGATGATTTGTGTGCTAAGTATGGATTGAGCTTGAAAAATATAAGAGGTCAAGGTTATGATGGAGCGAGTAATATGAATGGTGAATTTAATGGTCTTCGGTCTATGATTCTAAGGGAAAACAATTCAAGCCATTATGTCCATTACTTTGCTCATCAACTTCAGTTGGTTATAGTGGCAGTTGCGAAGAAACATTTTGAAGTTGGAGATTTTTTTGATATGATTTTTACATTGTTGAATGTGGTTGGAGTTTCTTCTTTTTGTAAGAAACATGATATTAAAATGATCATGATGGAAGACGAGTTTGTTGATCCAAGGAGGCCAAGAAAGAAAACCAACATAACCAATTTACATCATTACAAAATCAGTTGTTTCAATGTTGTTCTGGATTTGTACCTTCAAGAGTTCAATGATCGTTTTACTGAGGTAAATACTCAACTCCTTATCTGTATGGCTTCTTTGAGTCCCACAAGTTTGTTCAAGCTATTTGACAAAGATAAGTTGGTAAAGTTGGTTGAGTTCTATCCGGACGATTTTAGTTCTTCTGAGCGTTCTTCTATTGAGCAGCAACTTGATATCTA
Organism: Orychophragmus violaceus; assembly: GCA_030180135.1. Lineage (NCBI taxonomy): Eukaryota > Viridiplantae > Streptophyta > Magnoliopsida > Brassicales > Brassicaceae > Orychophragmus > Orychophragmus violaceus. Next base: position 58,026,332 of record CM058236.1, on the reverse strand, counting down.
CATTGACAATATACGAGAAGATGAAAGATTTAATAATTTGGAGACTCTTGGAGATCTTTCTTGTTTGATGGTGGAAACAAAGAAACATCTTGCACATCCTCTTGTTTACATGCTTTTGAAATTAGCATTGACTTTGCCAGTTGCTACGGCTACTGTCGAGAAATGTTTTTCTGCAATGAAGTTTGTGAAGACAGCTTCGCGCAACCGAATTGGAGATGAGTTTTTAAGTGATTGTCTTGTTTGTTTCATTGAGAAGGACATCTTTGCATCAATTACAAATAAAACAGTGATGAACAATTTTTAAACCATGACTGAGCGTAGAATATGTTTGTAAGATTTTTTTATAATATTTGCGAAATACTTTTTTTTTACGAGAACAATTTTTTTAATATTATGGTTATTTTAATATTTGATATTTTTGCCCTCAATCAATTTTTTTTTCTGGCTCCGCGATGCATAAACTTTACGATTTTGTATGTTGTACTTGTGCGTGAATCTTATAAAGTTCCTAAATAAATTTGAAAGATAAACTACACATGTGTATATATTTGGCTATATGAGCATATATTTTATAAGATAAGATGTATTAATAAGGGTCCTAAAAGGAGAATTTCTTGACCAACTACACAAAATAAACAAAGGATAAAATATGGACGTGGGAGGTGTACCTGCATGTACCTTGTACTTGAAGACCCTTATTAGGTGAGAGCTTCATGCACACTCTCTTCCACATTTTCCTTATTTTTACTATATTATAATTTCTACTCAATTTGATTAGTAGTCTTATTATTTATTTATTTTAAAAATAATTACATAATACTCATCTCTTGAAATTTATAATTGTTACAAATCAGTCACAATTTGAAAATTATGTTCCTGAATATACCAAATTAAGAAATATACAATATATAAAATGTTTGCATCTGGTAGACATTCAAACATGAGAGAAAAATAGTGTTAAAAATAATGTTTCCTCATATTTTCCTCCTTAGAATACTGACAAGTCATTCCTGTCTCATGATATATAAATACCACCAAAACCCTAATCTCATAAAAGTTTTGGCTGTCTGGTTTTTCTCCGTCCATGCAAGTAAGCCCAATCTCTCACCCTATACATGATATAATATATAATAATCTTGCTATTCTCTTCTTTGGAATTCGTCCTTATTAAGATCATTGATTTAAGGGATAAAACATTTTTAGAATCTTAGGGTCTTATGTTCTATCGTGTACTCTTATGGGTGGTGAAACTTAATTAGACACGTTGCTATGTATTTGAAGCACATATAAAAGGTATTTGGAGTAAATTAAAGAACAGATAAAATGGAACAAGGAGAACATCAGGAGCAGCAGAAGAAAGAAGAAGAAGCTTTGCCTCCGGGTTTCAGGTTTCATCCAACGGATGAGGAGCTAATCTCGTATTACTTGGTTAATAAGATCGCTGATCAAAACTTCACCGGAAAGGCAATCGCCGACGTTGACCTCAACAAGTCCGAGCCATGGGAGCTTCCTGGTAGGTTAATATTACTCTTTAATCTTTTCTTCGTACACATAAAAGATCACATGGATATATCAATCCTTTTTAGGGGTGTATATATATGTATATCTTCGATTTTATTCAAACTTATTAAGACCTAATTTCATTTGGTTAAAAGATATCAAAAGCATTTTTTTTTTTGGTAAAAATGTTAAAACATATCAAAAGCAAATTGTGTCTACATTTTATTTTTATGTATATATGTTTCTTCCACTTTAAGATATATACATAACTTGATACGAGACATAAATTAATGAGTCGTTAGTGTTAAGAACATGTCATATGTGTATGTATGTGTTATATACTCATATGTCTACTTTTATACTCATAAATGTGCGTATGTATTTAGCAGACAACATATTGCTTATATGTTTACTGATCTTTCTATTATAGCTAACTAGCATCTAAAAAGTTCAAGATATATATATATACTAGTTAATTTTGTTTTGGTATAATATTTTTAAGAAAATGCTTAAAAATCATGAATATATTCTTGATTAGTAATTAGTTGGGTGTAAAACAAAATCGCACGTCGGTTGTATATCCATTTGCATATGTTAAATTTCCCCTCCATAATCTAAAATCTTTTCGTGTACTCTGAACTTGTAAACACGAGGAGGTTGGGGTGGAGACAAGATCGATGCATACTTAATGTCAATATATGAATAGTTTTGAGTTTCGGTTTTAGAAAAAAAATCTTAGCATATCTTAAAAATAGATGAAATTTCTTAACAAACTTTAGTTACGTCAACGGAAGTCATGCATTCACTACCGTACGTACGTTAATTTCTTATCTACTAATTTTGTCACTAGTTCATCCATAATCCAATGTATAAAAAATATATTTGTTTCTTTTCTTTGTTCCAAACTGAATCGATTTTAGGTTAACAAATCGATTTAATAGATTTTAGTAGAATTTCTTACATTCTATCAAAGGTTGTTACTTACTAGTGATATGTTTATTTTGGAAAAAATCAGATAAATTTATTTAGCTTAAGTTAACTAATTACTTACAAAGTTTCTGTTTGAGTAAATTGTTGATAGAGAAGGCGAAAATGGGAGGCAAAGAATGGTACTTTTTTAGCCTACGTGACCGAAAGTACCCGACGGGTGTGAGAACAAATCGGGCGACAAATACAGGATATTGGAAAACCACAGGAAAAGACAAAGAGATATTCAATAGCACAACATCGGAGTTGGTCGGAATGAAGAAGACTTTAGTCTTCTACAGAGGAAGAGCTCCTCGTGGGGAGAAGACTAGTTGGGTCATGCATGAGTATCGACTTCATTCAAAGTCCTCCTATAGAACCTCCAAGGTATAGCCTTATTTACCTATACTACAATTTTCTCACCAAATATACTCATTTCTATCATGGTCATGATAATTACTTGACTTTGGTTTTTATTGAATATTTCTACATGTTGGTTTTTATTGAATATCCACAGTATAGCTCTGGTCATATTAAACAAGAAGACACTCATATGCTGAATATATAGTAACACAATTAGTGGGAATAATATATATAGTAAACATGGTAAACTTATATATAGTACTCCTCTCTTTAATTTGTTTTCGTCATCAAGTATTTATATATAAACTTATATGCATATATGACGATTGAAATGGCTTCGATAATCTTGGCTTCCTCTTTTTATAATAGTCACACAGTGGCTAAGTTGTATGTTTAGTGTGCCTCATCTTCACAAACAACTTTGTGGATATAAATTAGCAGAATTTAGTTGTTATGATCACAATTCTGAACAACTTTTGTTTTTTTTTTCCCATGGTCTAATGTAAATGCAGCAAGATGAATGGGTAGTGTGTAGAGTGTTCAAGAAAACAGAAGCAACGAAGAAATACATAAGCAATAGTAGCAGCAGCAGCACAAGTCATCATCACCAAAACCACACAAGAGCCTCAATACTATCAACCAACAACAATAACCCTAACTACTCATCGGACCTCCTTCAACTCCCACCACATCTACAACCACACACCAGCCTCAATATCAACCAAACCCTCATGGCTAACGCGGTTCACCTAGCTGAGCTCTCTAGAGTCTTTCGTGCCTCCACAAGCAGCAGCACCATGGACTCTGCTCAGCAGCTAATGAGCTACAATCACATGCCCGTCTCCGGGCTCAATCTCAACCTTGGTGGTGCATTGGTCCAGCCTCCTCCTCCTACTGTGTCGCTTGAGGATGTTGTTGCCGTTAACGCTTCATTCAATGGCGAAAACGGGTTTGGAAATGTTATGGAGATGAGCCAGTGCATGGACTTGGATGGATACTGGCCATCTTATTGATTAGGAGTTATCATCTAAGTTATGGTTATTATATTGTTGGTCTGAAGAAGAAAGTCATCTACTGGTTGGTAATACCTTTTGGTTTTGTTATTGCATTTGTTTAGCTGTCCAAGGAAAGAAAAAAAGAATTAAAGACTCGTCAAACCAATAATGGTCTGGATTTATAATTTATAGCAAATTATTTTGCTTACAAATAAATAAACAAGAGTATCTTTACTATTTTGCTTACTTTCACTGGATTCATACAAACAAGAAAAGAAAAGAAGAATATTTTTAAATAAAGTCATACTTTTCAAGTTAAAAGGTTTTGTTTTAATACCAAAAAAAACAATTTGACATTGTACTGTAACGCACCATTTGCATTTGATATCTACGTTTACAAGTTAAAATGCTTCAAATTGTGTGTTCAACCAAAAAATAGAAACACAATTTGAAAGCAAACGCAGACAAACAAAGTAGAATCGATGAAAAGGATCTAACGAGAGCGATAGCTTTCAAAGAGAAGTACAGAAAGTCTCAAATCTATCCACATGAATTACAAAATACACAAACCAAGCCTCCACTAGATTTACTCTTAAGATATGTCTAATCTTCTCTGTATAAAAAGACTGTAAAACTTTATCCAAAAAGAGAGTGAAGAAACACTTTTGCACACAGAGCTTTAACAAAAACATAAGACCTCTAACATGGCTGTTTAGACAATATATGCCTGTTGGCGAGACCGCATCAAAACCCGTCATTTACCTACAAGAATATAAGACAAGGATCATGAAACAGTAGACGCAAAGGCTTTATGATCGTTCTACAGTTTTAACTTCAGTCGCTAGTTGCTACTCGCTTCTACACTACATGAGTAAGTGTTGAAAGCGTTCTTGATTTAACAAAGGAACTAAGTGCATATAGGATTCGAAAACCAGACAATCGCAATATCAGACAAACGCAGTCTATAGCAAGTAAGTTATGGCTCGGCCTATCAATCAATTTAATCACAGATTATTTGTTCATGATCTCATGATCCGGCACAGACGAGTAATTAAACAGAAAGCAAGACGTACCACTAATACTTTCAGAGTGGAAACAGAACAAATCATGTAACTTCACTTCTCCGAATGACCCCTTCTGCCCTTACGACGACCATGAGAGTGTCGAGTAGGCTTCTTCGTCTTTGTGCTGCAACGAAGATATAACAACGAAACTAAACGTCATTTGGTGGAAATCAAGTATGGAGTATCTTTCAGACTAGAGAGAAATGTATTAAATCTTATATATAATGGATTGAGTTATAAAAGACTTGCCAGAAGAGAGAACAGAGGAATTTGTACAGTATGAAGATGGGTAACGCCAACAAAGCAGAGGCCTACAGTGAACAGTTTCAATTTGTAAGTTAAGGAAATAGCTAAGAAGCAGACTTGTTATAAGATTGCAAGACCAGAAAACATACTGCAAACCAAATAAACTCTTTGGTGGCAAAAGGTGCCGTCAGCTCATGACTCTTCAATTTTCCTTCGACATTGGCTTGAACCTTCCAGAAAAACAACGTTATTATAGCTTAAAAGCGAACTTAATCCTAAGGGATATTATACACATTGCGTCAGATTCTGACCTGATGGTGATATGTTGTGGCAGATTTTAGAAATTCTTTGTAGTAGTGGATAGCTTTCTTTGTGTAAGGTTTCATGGTACCTCTCACCTTATCAACATGTGGTTTTGTCGCAGTGGCCACTTGATCAACGTATGGCTTGCTAAACTTTTTAGCCTCCTGAAAAGATCATAGACCATCAAGAGGGATAATGTTATCAATTGATGAAGCTGAAAGATTAGTATACATGTAGAAGTTTAAATTACATTAAAATAAAATACTCCACCTGGTAATAGGGTTCTACATGCTCTTGAAACTTGACAATATGTGGAGTAACTGCACTTTTGGAAGCATGGTAAGCCTCTTTCGCTTTGGTCGATAGTGTCTGTACATGTGGCTCAACATGCGTTTTAACAGTCTCTTTCATGGCTGGAATATATTTCTGCAAATAGAATTTCATAAGCATACCCATAAGAGCCTCATATGCATAATAAAACACATTGCCCGTAAGCTGCTTACAGTTTTAACATTGACCATGTGCGGTTCAGCCCACTTTTCAGCTTGAGTCTTCGCTTGCGTCACCTGATAGATAATCAAAACTTACTTAGTTAGTTAGTTAGGCATAAGTTTGCTCACATAGGCCTGAAACACCATTTAACTGGATAAAACATTACCTTTTGAGTTACTTTCTCCATAACCGGTTTCCCGTGGGCATCCCAATGTGTCCCAGCAACAGTCTGAGTCGAGGGATTGCTCAAGTTCATTGACAAAAATTGACTGTGTTAAAAGCCTAAAGATAAACCGGATTAATAACCTGGAAATGAATCCAGTGTACAGCAAGCCAATGGGGAAGCCACGAGCCATGAACCTGGTCAAATAAACAACACTAGTCTTAACATTCTTCTCAAATTTACCAACTTGTCTCCAACAATGAAATATCATACTTCAACAGCAAAACTCAAACATGGTATGGAGAAGTTACCTCCTGTAGTTCCCTAGCCTTTGTGGCTGCTTCATGCCTCATACGCAACATTTCTTCCTAAAATTTTAATTTGATAAGAGTCAAAAGTGATGGCAGATGGAAAGTCGAGGGGAACATAACTTATTCCAAGAGCATCATCATACCTCAGAAATTTTAAGCGCACGCTCAAGTTTTCGTATTTTGTTCTTCTGCTCTTCCTTTGTCTTGCGAAGCTGCAGGACTTTCTTGTCAATATTGGCATAAACAAAACGCACATATATCTACGAAGCAACTTCCATACAACTCTAGATGACTAAATTCAGATCAAACACAAGTATGGAAGAGAATCTAAATCATAACCAGCCTATAGCAAACAGTGAGTGGTAACAGATGACATCAAATAGCAGTTTTGGATTAAACCTTAACACAGTCGAGCTAAAGCTAAAACAAGGTCGATGAATAAGAGGAAAATCGATCACTTTTCACTACCAGTTAAACTATCTAAATGAAAATGTGTGTTAAAAGAAATTAAATAAGGAAAGTAAAGAACATACTTTCTCCAGTCTCGAGGTCAATTCGTTTAGCTTTTTCTCCGCTTCACTACTCCGAGCCTCTGTGGATTCTTTCTCCTTATTCTTTTGCTCCAGAAAGTTTTTAAGCACCTCAACCTGAAAGCAGCAGTAAAACATTGGACACTCATTTGCAAATTACAAAGAAAATTCCTCAAATAACGAACTCACCTGCTTCTCTAATTCAGTAGCTCGTGCTTGAGCTTTTTCCAACAGTTCCACAGAATCTGATGGACCCTTTTTCTGTAGACAAGTGAGAAAAAAATATCAATCCCAGTGAAAAACAATTTCTGTAGACAAGATTGATCTAAAGATGCTCATACAACACTTCAAAAACAATACAAAATTTGTCTCTACGACATACCCTTAGTGATGAAACCTCAGTCTCCAAGGAAGAAACCTTGTCCTGTCTCTGTTGAAGAAGTTTCTCTTTCTCTGCTACTAGCTCCTCTCTCCCTTTAAGTTCTCTGGTTTTCTCATCAATTTGGGATTCTTCACCAACCAACAAACAAAAATTCATAAACAAAAGCTTCGGTCTAATTCGACTACCAGTTTTCAAATCAAATTGATCAGAATCTTATATTGACATAAAAATGGAAGTAAAATCGAAATTAAGTAACAGATAGATTCTGAGAGAAATCATCTTCAAGAGGCAAACAAAATCAAACCTAGGGCAAGGATTTTAGCATTAAGCTGATCTAACTGAATCTCAGAAGCGGAGCCTTCGGATCCAGTGGATGTCGGTTCTTCGATTCCGGTATCGGAAAAGACACCGGTGGTGAAAACCAAAGCGATGAGTAGTAACAAAGCCACGAGCTTCGCGACCACCATGTCTGAAACTCGAGTGAGTAACAAAAACAGAAAGATGATCCCCGGAGTTATGCCGACAGGAGGATTTTTGTATCTCTTCTTGTAATTTATTAGTTCGTGTTGATCAAATTGGACACAGATTTTCTTTTTATGATTAGAAAACGAGGAGAGGACAAAGACTCGAGATGTTTTTCTTTTACCGGTTTTTATGAAATGTGGTTTCGTGTCTAACAGGTGGCAAAATTTCAAGATGATTATTAGAAAAATTGTAGTAAAATACCCGACGGATCCTAAATCTCTAGAATCGAAATATCCGGAAACGAACGGTTTCTATCCAAAATCGAACCGAATATCCAAATGCCCAGGCCTTATCTTCTACGTTTTTTTGCAATATTTTCTACGGTTTTTTGCCATTTTTCACCATCATCTCGTCCAGTGTTTATTTCTCTCACCGTCGTGTGGATCGATCTCTCGGTTCTTTTACTGGATCTCCAGTTTGCTGTTCTTCCGTTTTTGGTTCTATTCCCCATGGATAATGTTTGGGAAGCACTGCAGAATCTGATTCTTATGTAAATAACTAAATATCGTACATCCCAACCAATTTCTGCTAAAGCGCGTTAATCCCGAATCGCAAATAATCAGCTTAGTATTGTCGATCTCCCTCTTAATCCACTGCAACAAAAGGCTCAAGATCTCAAGATTCTTCTACCCAAAACCTGGAAATTGGAGGATAAACTCACTAGTCGAATCAATAATGATGGTATGGTCCAATTTTACTTCAAAACAGAACATCATCTCATGAACGTGCTCGAAAATGAACCTTTGAATTATAATCACTGGATGGTTGCAATAAATCGATGGACCCGACAATCTGAACCAGATTTTCTAATCAATATATCGTTATGGGTAAAAGTTCTCCATTTTCTAATCAATATATCCGTATCAATGAGGCAACTCTGCATGCGGAAAGTGAGGTGTGGGTCCGTATCACTCGCTTTGTTTATGATCGGCTCATTTTTATTCGTTATATGGAATTTGATCCTGGCCAGCCTATCATGATTCGGTTTATATACAAGAAACTTCGGAAATACTGTTTTTGTTGTGGCGCTCTTACCCACAGTGATGCCAATTGTGATTACGAAGGTGAGGTCTACGTTCAGGAAGAAAGAATTCTAGATCGATCTGACACATCGATGCCTGATCAATCACTTCATCCACCACATCCTGTTACTGATCATGGTCGTTCATATGGTCATCGTGCTATGCAACTTAATTCGCCACAGGAGGATCATCCTCTTCAACCTGATCATACTCGTTTTGATTCTCAATTATATTGGTGCTCCTAGTTTGATCATCTGGTAAACACTTAAGATCAGGATGATACTATGTGGGAGAACGTCGCTTATAACCTCAATATGGATGTTTCTGAGAATGTTCAAGTTGGATCTGTGAGAGAGGACCCAGTACCGTTCTCTCAAGCTCTCAGTCATGTAGTTTCATTAGCACATGTACATGCCTCACCATCTCACACTCATGTTGAGCATGGTACTAAACGAAAGCTCTTCAAGTCGATACGGAAGATGAGGTCTCAACAACTCGACAGAAAAAGGATCAAAATCGAAACCTAAGAATTCTGATCAAGGGGAGGTGACAACCCCGAAGCCACCAACAGATCCATGAAAATACTATACTGAAACTGTCAGGGGCTGAGGAACCCTCTGACAGTCTAACATCTACATGAGATTAAGCGTATTCAATCTTCTGAAATTATGTTCCTCATAGAGACTAAACAGTCTCGATCTTATGTACAACATCTTGGTCAACAATTAGGATATCCTCACTACTTCTGTTTAGCGGCAGTTGAATTGATTAGCAGTTATTTGGAGTCACTAGATTCAAGTATCTTTAGTGCCCCTCCCTCAATTTTACGGATGTCTATATTACTGAGGGTTCTACTAGATATTGTGTAAGTTATGTATATGGTAATCCAGAGAGAAACTTGTGGCATCAACTTTGGCAAAGAATGATACATTTTTCTTTATCATACCACTCCTCGTCTGGTCCTGGGAGACTTCAATGATATTCTATCGAATGAGGATAAAAGAGGTGGCCCACCTCGAAATGAATCCAGTTTTCAAGTGTTTCAAACTATGATTGCAGCCAGTGGTCTTAGGAATTACGTACAGTTGATGGGCCATATACATGGTGTGGTACTCGGCACTCTCATACAATCCATTCCAAAATCAACCGAGCCTTCACCAACATTCAATGGACGGAGTCTTTCCCGCAAGCCTATGGACACCTTCTTAACTGGCTGGGATCTGATCATTGTCCAATGCTAATCTATACAGACACCTCTGTATGGTGTGGTAAGAAGTTGTTCTGTTATGAACCCAGATGGCGGTTCAATCCTGAAATCAAAGAGGTAGTCGACTCTACATGGACATCCAGATGCAAGTTTATCACACCTCAGCGTTTACAACAGCTATTGCTCAGTGTCGGGATGCACTTGCTAAATGGAAGTCTGGTCACACCCTCAATGCAAGGAAAGAGATATATATGCTTAAACATCAGTTACATAATGCTTATAACTCTCCTCAGCTTGATTACAACTTTATTTCTCATTTAAAACATCAACTTATCCTTGCTAACAGACGAGAAGAAGAATACTGGCTGATTAGGATTGGAAGTCTTTGGCTCAAGTGTGGAGATAAGAATACAAAATTCTTTCACGCTAAAACAAAGCAGAGAAGAGAACTTAATCACATCACTATCCTAGAAGATGAGCAGGGATGTGTCTTTAGAGATCAAGACCGAATTCAGAGTCTTATGCATCTCTATTTCCAGAATCTCTATGCCAGATATGCCATTACAATCTCTCCAGAGGTGTTACAAGGTATTCTTATACAGTCACCCCTACTATAAATGCTGATCTTACTAAACCGCTTACAATGTCAGAACTTAGAACAATGGTTTTTAGCATTAATTCAGATAATTCGCCAGGTCCTGATGGTATGAGTGCTGCCTTTTACAGCCATCAATTGAATACTATTCAACATGAGGTTTTTGCTTATGTTGATCTCTTTTTCCGGACTGGGTACCTAGAACCTAAGTTAAATCACACCCACATATGCCTAATCCCTAAGACATTTTCCCCTACTACTTTAAAAGACTTTAGACCGATTAGGTTAACCAATGTTGCTTACAAGATTATTTCCAAAATCCTTGCTAATCGGTTGAAGAAATGGTTGCACTGTATCATTTCCGAATCCCAAATCCTCGCCTTATTACAGATAACCTTCTCATTGGTCATGTAATGATACATTATTTGCATACTAGGAAAAGAAAGGACCATTATATGGCTTGAAAGCTGGATTTTACTAAGGCTTTTGATATGGTGGAATGGGTTTAATAGATGCAGTGATGTAGAAGATGAGGTTTAATGCAGTTTGGAGAGATTGGATTAAGACTTGTATTGCAACGGTGATATACTCTGTTCTTTGCAATGGCAAACTCACCTCTCATATCCATCCTCAGCGAGGTATACGTCTGGGAGACCCTATCTCTTCCTATTTTTACATTATTTGCACAGAGAGATTATCTGGATTGCTGAAATATTATGTTGATCAAAAGAAGATTCTTGGATATCAAGCTGCAAGAGGAGCACCTAAACTAACTCATTCATTGTTTTCAGATGATTCAATACTCCTCTCGAGTCACGGTACCAGATGCTAATATGATCTCCCAGATCCTAAATATATATGCCAAAGCTTCAGGGCAACAAGTAAATCCTCTCAAGTCGGCCATCATGTTTAGTAAAGGTACCCCTTCTCTTTCAGTTGATGCAATATCCCATGCTTTGAACATAAAAACTTTAGGTACTTTTGGTAAATACTTGGATCTCCCATACCAAGTAGGTAAAACCGAACTCAAATGTTTCAATACTTGAAACAATGGATTAGTGCTAAGATAACCAACTGGTATTCTAAACTTTTTTCTCCAGCAGGAAAGAAAATTCTTATAAAGTCTATCATCCAAGCTATACCTATTTACACCATGATCTGCTTTCTTCTTCCTAAAAAACTGTTAGGGAGCTTGATGACAGATATTAGACGTTTTTGGTGGTTAAATTCCCCTGATAAGAACAAACTTCCTTGGATAGCCTGGAATAAGATGAGCTAGTATAAAAATCTAGGGGGTTTAGGGTTTCGCGATCTCCGGGATTTTAATATTTCTTTACTTGCAAAACAAGGATGGCGACTCCTTACCCAGCCAACTAGTTTGCTAGCTAAAGTTTTTAGGGCCAAATACTATCCGGGTAAAACTTTTTTAGATGCTTCCCCTGTTACCCGACAAAGCTATGCTTGGCAAAGCATCCTTGCAACTCAATCTTTATTACATCACGGTTTAGAGATCAATGTGGGAAATGGATTAAATACTCGAGTATGGCATGATCCATGGGTTCAAACTGCCCCTCCTCGCAGCCCCATACCTAAACACTATGGATATGTCCCTAAATTTATAGTTATAGATTTGTTTATCTCAGACACTACAACTTGGGACTTGCAGAAGCTTCACTCTTAGATTTATCCGGATAACATTCAAGAAATTCTCAAGATTAGGATCTACTACAGGAGTAAGTGATCTAATATACTGGGTCCATACGTCGAATGATCTATACTCTGTCAAATCTGGATACCATCAACTTAGGATATTATCCACACCCTTATTGGAACATCATGCAACTAATGCCACTGTTATTTAATTATGCCGCCAACTATGAAAGCTCAATGCTCCACCTTGTATTAAACTGTTTTGGTGGCGTGTCATACATAACAGTCTTCCAGTGTATTTGCAGCTCAAGCGCCGAGGACTTAAAGTAGACACGACATGTCTTCTATGTGGAGAAGCAGAGGAAGATGTCAATCACATATTCTTCCAATGTCGCATATCTCGAGAAGTTTGGGCCTTAGCTCCTACACTCACTCCTCTAGGTGAACTTCTCCAATCTTAAAATCCGTATGAAAATCTTATATCCTTATTTTCCAAAGAAAGTAATACTCGAAAAGAACCATCTTTGTTTCCTTTCTTGGGATGGATCATTTGGAAGGCTAGGAACAAAATGGTTTTTGACAACAAATGAGAAAGGATTGTATATCAAATCAACAATGCTTTATCACAGTTGGAAAAATGGGAGACGATATTATCCTTATAGCCGGAAGCACATAACTCATCTACCTCCTCTGTTTGTCCACATAGTTCTCATGTTGCTCAATTTACCGTCATATTGATGCGTCTTGGATTTCTCCATTACAGCCAGCAAGTATAGCATGGTCCCTTTATTCTCTGGATGGAAGATGTTTATGGTATGGTTCCTCTGCCATACAATAAACTAATTCAGCTTTGAAGGCGGAAGTAGTGGCTCTTACCATGGTTGTTGAAACCATCAAGCGACTCGGATATAAAGATGTTATTTTTAAAGGAGATTGTAAGATGGACAACCTTCAATATCCTCCCTTGGACTAATATTCCAGAGACGTACAAATCCATACTCCTCTACTTAACTTTATCCAAGATATGTTTCGTATGTCTCATAATATGTCCTATGCTTTTGAATTTTGTACTCGAACTCAGCTTAGGGATGTTGATAAGTTAGCTAAGTTAGCCAGAGTTCGTCGCAACTCTTATGTTATAAACAATTTATAAATATCAATAAATTACTTTGCCGCCTAAAAAATATCAAAAGAATAATTTCAAGATGATTATCTAGATGCAGTGATGCAGAAGATGAGGTTTAATGTAGTTTGGAGAGATTGGATTAAGACTTGTATTACAACAGTGACATACTATGTTCTTTGCAATGGCAAACTCACCTTTCCTATCCATCCTCAGCGAGGTATACGTCTGGGAGACCCTATCTCTCCCTATTTATACATTATTTGAATGGAGTGATTATCTAGATTGCTGAAATATTATGCTGATCAAAAGAAGATTCTTGGATATCAAGCTGCAAGAGGAGCACCTAAACTAACTCATCCATTGTTTGCAGATGATTCAATACTCCTCTCGAGTCACGGTACCAGATGCTAATATGATCTCCCAGATCCTAAATATCTATGCCAAAGCTTCAGGGCAACAAGTAAATCCTCTCAAGTCGGGCATCATATTTATTAAAGGTACCCCTTATCTTTCAGTTGATACAATATCCCATGCTTTGAACATAAAAACTTTGTGTACTTTTGGTAAATACTTGGGTCTCCCAGACCAAGTAGGTAAAACCGAACTCAAATGTTTCAGTATTTGAAACAACAGATTAGTGCTAAGATAACCAACATGTATTCTAAATTTTTTTCTCCAGCAGGAAAGGAAATCCTTATAAAGTCTGTCATCCAAGCTATACCTATTTACACCATGAGCTGCTTTCTTCTTCTTTAAAAACTGTTAGGGAGCTTGATGACATATATTAGACTTTTTTGGTGGTTAAATTCCCCTGATAAGAACAAACTTCCTTGGATCGCCTAGAATAAGATGGGCTAATATAAAAATCTAGGGGGTTTAGGGTTTCGCGATCTCCAGGATTTTAATCTTGCTTTGCTTGCAAAACAAGGATGGCAACTCCTTACCCAGCCAACTAGTTTGCTAGCTTAAGTTTTTAGGGCCAAATACTATCCGAGTAAAACTTTTTTAGATGCTTCCCCTGTTACCCGACAAAGCTATGCTTAGCAAAGCATCCTTGCAACTCAATCTCTATTACGTCACAGTTTAGAGATCAATGTGGAAAATGGATTAAATACTCGAGTATGGCATGATCCATGGCTTCAAACTGCCCCTCCTCGCAGCCCCAAACTTAAACACTATGGATATATCCCTAAATTTAATGTTTCAGATTTGGTTATCTCAGACACTACAACTTGGGACTTGCAGAAGCTTCACTCTTGGATTCATCCGGATAACATTCAAGAAATTCTCAAGATTAGGATCTACTATAGGAGTAAGTGATCATATATACTGGGCTCATACGTCGAATGATCTATACTCTGTCAAATCTGGATACCATCAACTTAGGATATTATCCACGCCCTTATTGGAACATCATGCAACTAATGCCACTGTTATTTAATTATGCCGCCAACTATGGAAGTTCAATGCTCCACCTCGTATTAAATTGTTTTGGTGGAGTGTCATACATAACAGTCTTCTAGTGTATTTGCAGCTCAAGCGCCAAGGACTTAAATTGGACACGACATGTCTTTTATGTGGAGAAGCAAAGGAAGATGTCAATCACATATTCTTCCAATGTCGCATATCTCGAGAAGTTTGGGCCTTAGCTCTTACACTCACTCCTCCAGGTGAACTTCTCCAATCGAAAAATTTGTATGCAAATCTTATATCCTTATTTTCCAAAGAAAGTAATACTCGAAAAGAACTATCTTTGTTTCCTTTCTTGGGATGGATCATTTGGAAGGCTAGGAACAAAATGGTTTTTGACAACAAACGAGAAAGCATTGCATATCAAATCAACAATGCTTTATCACAGTTGGCAAAATGGGAGACGACATTATCCTTATAACCGGAAGTACATAGTTCATCTACCTTCTCTGTTTGTCCACATAGTTCTCATGTTGCTCATTTACTGACATACTGATGCGTCTTGGATTTCTCCATTACAACCAGCAAGTATAGCATGGTCCCTTTATTCTCTGGATGGAAGATGTTTATGGTATGGTTCCTCTGCCATACAATAAACTAATTCAGCTTTGAAGGCGGAAGTAGTGGCTCTTACCATGGTTGTTGAAACCATCAAGCGACTCGGATATAAAGATGTTATTTTTAAAGGAGATTGTAAGATGGACAACCTTCAATATCCTCCCTTGGACTAATATTCCAGAGACGTACAAATCCATACTCCTCTACTTAACTTTATCCAAGATATGTTTCGTATGTCTCATAATATGTTCTATGCTTTTGAATTTTGTACTCGAACTCAGCTTAGGGATGTTGATAAGTTAGCTAAGTTAGCCAGAGTTCGTCGCAACTCTTATGTTATAAACAATTTATAAATATCAATAAATTACTTTGCCGCCTAAAAAATATCAAAAGAATAATTTCAAGATGATTATCTAGATGCAGTGATGCAGAAGATGAGGTTTAATGCAGTTTGGAGAGATTGGATTAAGACTTGTATTACAACGGTGACATACTATGTTCTTTGCAATGGCAAACTCACCTTTCCTATCCATCCTCAGCGAGGTATACGTCTGGGAGACCCTATCTCTCCCTATTTATACATTATTTGAATGGAGTGATTATCTAGATTGCTGAAATATTACGCTGATCAAAAGAAGATTCTTGGATATCAAGCTGCAAGAGGAGCACCTAAACTAACTCATCCATTGTTTGCAGATGATTCAATACTCCTCTCGAGTCACGGTACCAGATGCTAATATGATCTCCCAGATCCTAAATATCTATGCCAAAGCTTCAGGGCAACAAGTAAATCCTCTCAAGTCGGGCATCATATTTATTAAAGGTACCCCTTATCTTTCAGTTGATACAATATCCCATGCTTTGAACATAAAAACTTTGTGTACTTTTGGTAAATACTTGGGTCTCCCAGACCAAGTAGGTAAAACCGAACTCAAATGTTTTAGTACTTGAAACAACAGATTAGTGCTAAGATAACCAACATGTATTCTAAATTTTTTTCTCCAGCAGGAAAGGAAATCCTTATAAAGTCTGTCATCCAAGCTATACCTATTTACACCATGAGCTGCTTTCTTCTTCTTTAAAAACTGTTAGGTAGCTTGATGACATATATTAGACTTTTTTGGTGGTTAAATTCCCCTGATAAGAACAAACTTCCTTGGATCGCCTAGAATAAGATGGGCTAATATAAAAATCTAGGGGGTTTAGGGTTTCGCGATCTCCATGATTTTAATCTTGCTTTGCTTGCAAAACAAGGATGGCAACTCCTTACCCAGCCAACTAGTTTGCTAGCTTAAGTTTTTAGGGCCAAATACTATCCGAGTAAAACTTTTTTAGATGCTTCCCCTGTTACCCGACAAAGCTATGCTTAGCAAAGCATCCTTGCAACTCAATCTCTATTATGTCACAGTTTAGAGATCAATGTGGAAAATGGATTAAATACTCGAGTATGGCATGATCCATGGCTTCAAACTGCCCCTCCTCGCAGCCCCAGACTTAAACACTATGGATATATCCCTAAATTTAATGTTTCAGATTTGGTTATCTCAGACACTACAACTTGGGACTTGCAGAAGCTTCACTCTTGGATTCATCCGGATAACATTCAAGAAATTCTCAAGATTAGGATCTACTATAGGAGTAAGTGATCATATATACTGGGCTCATACGTCGAATGATCTATACTCTGTCAAATCTGGATACCATCAACTTAGGATCACGCCCTTATTGGAACATCATGCAACTAATGCCACTGTTATTTAATTATGCCGCCAACTATGGAAGTTCAATGCTCCACCTCGTATTAAATTGTTTTGGTGGAGTGTCATACATAACAGTCTTCTAGTGTATTTGCAGCTCAAGCGCCAAGGACTTAAATTGGACACGACATGTCTTTTATGTGGAGAAGCAAAGGAAGATGTCAATCACATATTCTTCCAATGTCGCATATCTCGAGAAGTTTGGGCCTTAGCTCTTACACTCACTCCTCCAGGTGAACTTCTCCAATCGCAAAATTTGTATGCAAATCTTATATCCTTATTTTCCAAAGAAAGTAATACTCGAAAAGAACTATCTTTGTTTCCTTTCTTGGGATGGATCATTTGGAAGGCTAGGAACAAAATGGTTTTTGACAACAAACGAGAAAGCATTGCATATCAAATCAACAATGCTTTATCACAGTTGGCAAAATGGGAGACGACATTATCCTTATAACCGGAAGTACATAGTTCATCTACCTTCTCTGTTTGTCCACATAGTTCTCATGTTGCTCATTTACTGACATACTGATGCGTCTTGGATTTCTCCATTACAACCAGCAAGTATAGCATGGTCCCTTTATTCTCTGGATGGAAGATGTTTATGGTATGGTTCCTCTGCCATACAATCGACTAATTCAGCTTTGGAGGTGGAAGTAGTGGCGCTTACGTTTGAAACCATCAAGCGACTGAGATATAAAGATGTTATTTTTAAAGAAGATTGTAAGATACTGATGGACAACCTTCAATATCCTCCCTTGGACAAACATTCCCGAGACATACAAACCCATACTCCTCTACTTATCTTTATCCAAGATATGTTTCGTATGTCTCATAATATGTCCTATGCTTTTGAATTTTGTACTCGAACTCACCTTAGGGATGTTGATAAGTTAGCTAAGTTAGTCAGAGTTCGTTGCAACTCTTATGTTATAAACAATTTATAAATATTAATAAATTACTTTACCGCCTAAAAATATCAAAATAATAATTTCAAGATGATTTTTTGTTCGACAAGTGTTAAGAGATTATTAGATCATCCAAATCAGAATTTTTTGGCCGTAATGAAAATATCATGACGACAACAAAAGATAATATGTACTATAAAAAAACTCTCTAAAGGTAATGAGTAGGCACGGAAATATAAACCGAATTTGACCAATTTTTTTGGTTTTCTGTTTAAATTCGTCTATAAATTCAGTACAATATTATTCGATAGAGTTTTTTTTTTAAATGGTTATTAGTTTGATTTGGTTTAATTTGGTAATCAGTTACTTCCATGTTCTCAAAAAAGAAAAATCTTTTAAACAAAGATTTATATCATATTGATTTATATAAACCAAACCAACTATATCTAAATTTTGAATTGAACTAGCCAAAATCAACTGCATTTAATCAAAAATTAATTTTTTTTTTGGTTATTCAAAATAATAAACTTACTAATTGAACTAACCAAAAATTGATTCAAACTGGATTTTCTTCAGTTTAATTTTGCTGATTTTGTGAAAACCAACTAACCAAAACCGGATTATCCCACTCAAATTAACCAACCTAACTGAACTGGTAGGCGTAGTAAAAAATATTCTCAGTAGTAAAATAGACAATGTAATATCCATTTTATTGACGTCATAAATTATTCCATTCCTGTATTGCAAATTTTACTAATGTTTTCACCATTTTAGGAAGACAAAAAAGACATATGGTTTGTATTATGAATGAATTGATGTCGTTCCATAAACGGTGGTGACATAACTGATAATGTTATTTGAGTTATAAAGAAAATTATAAAGAGAGATCTTTGGAAGAAAAATCAACTTTAATATTTTATCCTGACATAACTGATAATGTTATTTGAGTTATAAAATAAAATAAAAAGAAGTGATAATGTTGTTGGGCTGCACTTGCACCAGAGCACGTGTTAAGTTCACGGCTCAAGAATTTAGGGTAGGTGGAATAGCTGTCCATGGAAAAAAATGAAATATAGTTGGGCATTAGGAGATTATTTATGGGCTTCATTTGTTTTTCTTGTCAAACTACAGTATAATGAAACCTACCTTTTCAACTACTTTTAACATCCAATCAAATTAAAAGCAACACAACACAACACATAAGAGCATGCCCATTGGTGAACCCCCCCTTTGGGGGTTCTTACCAAATTTTTTATTAATTTATTTATTTTTTTTTTTTTGCTGGAGAAAAAAAATAAAAAAAAAAATAAAAAAAAAAAACTGTCCAACCGGGTTGCGCCACGTGGCGAACCCGGGTTCTAAAGAATCCCAAAATAAGAACCCCTCCTTGGTTTTCTCCCCTTCTCTCTCCCCTTTTCTATTATTATATTATTATTTTTAAGAACCCCACCCTCTTTAGAACCACCGATGGGGGTGGTCTAACACATAGTCACATACTCCCTCCATTTCTTAAAAACTGATGTTTTAGAAAGAAAAAAATTATTTAAAAAAATAAATGTTTAAAGTTTTTATCCATTTTTATTAATTAACACTTATAAATTGTGAATTCTAAGAATTATATTGATTTATTATTAGTTTATAGTTATTTAAAAATATTTTAATGAAAAATGTATATTTACAATTAAATATTAATTATTTTTTAAAAACATCAATTTTTAGAAAAGACAGAGAGTACAAAACTAGTCCCCTCCATGGCAGTTATGTTCATTTGTCTGCCTTGGCAACACCTTTACTATTTGTTTATCTATCATAACCGTCAACGTTTAGTTGCAACCTTTTGCGTTTGACGCTGTTTTAATCAGCAATGAAAGTTTGAATTGTTGGCTATTGCTGTTGGATGCTGATAATTGCCGTTAATAACCGCAAGAGGTAAATGAACAACAACCTATTATTGCTATTAATTACAATCATTGCTATTAGTTATATCAGTTATCTACAACTACGAACAACAAGAAAATGAACAGCCAAATTGAAATTATTCAAAGACTGATTGCTGGTTTAGTTATTAATCGTAGAAGTTTCACCATTTCTAAAACTAAGATAGGACTTAAATAATTACTGCCGGACATGGGAAAACAAAGTATAGTTGGGTCGTTAGGGGATTATATATGGGCTTCATTTATTATTGTCAAACCTGGGTATAATGTCAAACTAAGGAAAATATTACAATTTCAAACTAATGAAAGAAAAGTCATAAAATTTGTTGCTAATGAAATCGAGAGCCAGAAAGTTCATGGGGTTAATCAAAGAATAATAGTTGTTGAACAGTTCAACAGTTTAAAAAGCCCTTAATAATAGTCCAGGACTACAATTTCAAACTTATGCTAGGCCTGGGACTTCGATTCTTCGGTTCGGTTACGGTTCGGTTACTCGATTTTTTTTTTGTTTTTAGAAAACTTACCGATCGGTTTTTTCTTCGGTTCAGTTCGGTTTCGGTTCATAAAACTTCGGTTCGGTTCGGTTCGATATTTCGGTTCGATTTTATATTCCAAGGCTATATGTATATATATACATCAAACACATAAACACAAACTGACAAAAGTATATATATATATATTGGAAGATTGAAACTTTTATGAAAATCAAAACCGATCGACAACTACAAGTCTACAATAATGAATAATAGGCCAAGGACTTCGGTTCTTCCACTACAAGAAATATCGGCATTAGTAGCACACCGAAAACGCTACCATAGGGTTTTGGTAGCGTTTTCATGAACGCTATGTCAGCCGCAGCTATAATAGACCCCCCTACCATAGCGTTTTTTAATGCTATAATAAATGGACATATTGTAGCATTATATAACCGCTATCGGAAATTATTTCATCGCGCCGTATCAGTGCTATTATTCGAGTTTTCGTATCATTTTTTTAGTGCTGTAATTTATTATATTATAACACAAATATAGTGCTGTTAAATACTGTTCCGTGACATTTTAAAAATTGCTGTGAATTTTTATAAATTATAATGCTATTTTATTTCATTTATTTGAATTATTTTTTGCATAAAATATATTTATTAGATTTATATAAAACTTTTATATTCCATAAATTATTCAAAGAATACATATAAACATAAATTATCCAATAACTACATACCAAGTCTTATACTAACTAAAACTAACTCAACTGTATGACAAAAAACAGATTCATTGAAGTAGAATTCCGAACAATCTATCAACCCCAACCACTTGCAATTCCTGATTGAACATGACGTATGAGTTTGGCAGAGTAATATTCTAGCTTCAAACCTTCCGAGCTGCTACCATCACCCAAAAATCTGAGGAATTTGAACTCGGTACAGCACAACTATCGTTGCTAATTTGTTGAATCTCTGAACCTGGAACAGAAACCATGTTTAGTTCGAGATGAGGAATACTGTGATTTTCCTCATGACAAAGTTTTCTGTGAGTTACCACACAACACGAGATATCAACTTACTTGTTCCACGAGGAGCAAAAACTTTGAAAGCAGCCTCAATGGCCTCTTTGTAGTTATCCTCATCCATAGATATCATCTTGGACTTAACCAAATCCTAAGATTTCAAGAATAAAGATAAGTTAGAACAAGGAAGCAAGCTAGCTAAAGAATTTGTAAGTAACAAAAAAAAGGAATTACACCTTAAACTCTTTCTTCTCTTCCCTCGTCGAGGGAAGATTACCACTATGGGATTGATTCCATTCATCAGCCATCTTCACAAGAATGACAACGTAAGGTATGTGCTACATGATCTGATACATTTAGATCAATGGTCTCCACAAAACTGCAGTTAAATGAAAAATTGAGAATGTCACATATCACCCAGTCGTTCATCCATAATCACAAGGTTAAAGGATGCCAGAACATCATAATGAGGGAGAAAATGAAAGCAGTGTACCTCTTGAGTTCAGGCCATGGATTATTTAGGTGAAGGTCGTCAAGAAAATGATCAGGCTTTGAGTCAATTATGGGATGCTCCTGTCAAACAAGAAAACAAAAAGAAAATTACAACTTAGTATATTTCCAACTGGCCAATCTCCAAACTACAGCATACCATTGGCAACATTCGAAAACAATACAGTAATCCATTAGTTACCTAAATAAAATGAGCCAAGAAAGGTATTATCTTCACAAAAACACGAACAAAACCAGCAAGGCCATACGAGCGAACAAAAACCAGCAAGGCCATACGAGCGAACAAAAACCAACTTGACGCTTGCTTCTCGGCAGATTCTATCAAGTTTCACCATCGAATCTTCCACCAGCTACAGGCAACCAACGTCAGTAAGGGTGAATACACAATAAAAGGACCAATAAAGGAATAATCAATGAAGGCAAACAAATCTAGAAGTGTCATGTACATCTTGTTACCTTGCCAAGCTCGTGTAACCTTGCTACAGATTCGTCCCTTAGGATCGCCTGATGTAGGTCGTGCTTCGTCCCTTCCGTTTCACCGATTCCTTTTTCGACAAATAAAATCAGATTGGTAAGAAACAGACCAAAAAGGTGGCGATGATTGGAGGAAGTAAACATAAACCCAGAATCACAAATTTGAGATGGGATTCATTGGATTCTGATCTATTGTAGGCAGAATTGGAAATCGAGACACAACTAGACGAAACCTAAACAGATCTGCTCGAACCCTAGGGATGAACTGAGGAGCCGGTGGTGGAACATATGAGCATGGCGGACAAGTCAACGGCGGAGTTAGCTTCGTCGCCATGGTTGAGAGAACTTACAGAGAAATAAAGTGAGAGAAAGACAGAGAAGATCCCGTCTGAGAGAGACAAAGAGAGAGAGAGAGAGAGAGATTGCAGTGGGTTCACAAAAAATTTGATAAAATTTGTCAAAATTTTGACCGCCAAACCCAAAAAAAAATTGGGAAAGTTGCGCCAAATCCCAAAAAATTAAAAAAGTTGGACCAAACCAATTATTTGAAGATATATCTCACTTATAATCAAGTAATTTGTTTTTATGATAAAAGGTTTATTTGTTTTCATATTTTTAACAATATTTTGTAAAATATTTTATTTACATTAGTAATGAAAAATTATTCTTGTCAATGAATTATTGATAAGTTTTTATTGTTCTAATAATATTTTTAAAATTTTAAAATTATAAAACTTAAAACATATCACAAAAATTGCACATGAAATACTAAACTATATATGAAAGACTTAATAATTTTTTTTGGATTGTATGTTTGTATTTTTTTCTTTTCTAAATTTATGTTCTTAGAGTAAAAAAATAATTTTATTGTAGTTTTAATGTTAAGTGACAAATAAAGTTAATGTATTGTAGTTTAAGCTTTAGGGTTCTGTTTAGGGTATAGAGTTAATGTATACTTGTATTTTTTTAAAATGTTGATTTGTTTTTGTATATTATATGACATTTATGTTTATTATTAGGGGTTTATAATTTTAGGGTTTAGGGATGTGTTTAGGGTATAGAGTTAATATATACTTGAATTTTTTTATAAGTGTTGATTTGTTTTTGCATATTAAGTTTAGGGTTGTGTTTAGGGTATTGAATTAAGTTTGACATTTTGTTATTTATATTTTTTTAATCAGTAATTATATTTAGTTTATAGCTTATGATATGATTCAAGTTTGGAGGTTAGGGTTTAATGGTTTAGGGGTTTAAAGGTTTAGGGATTTATGTTTAAGGTTTGAGGTATAGGGTTAGGGTTCAAACCCTAAACCCTATCTATACCCTAAAATTAATATTTTTTGTCCAAAAAATCATAACTTTTCTATTTATCTTTTGTAAGTTTTAGTTTTTGGTTTTAGATAACTTTAATAAACACACAATTAAATCATAAAATATCAATGATATTAGGAGGTTGGAATATTGACATTTGCTTCTTTGCCGTCACCAATTTCTTACAGCTAAACAAATGAAAAAGTTATGTTAATTGAAGTTTTTGAATGTTGGTTCCTTCTTGGACTCATAGGAGTTCTTGAACTTGGTTTAAAGAACAAACGAATAAAAAATTGTGGTACCCATAGCAAGATCTGTAAAGGGAATGTCAACCACAAAAGAATGAAAGTAATCCACTCAGTTCAGATGGTGATGCAGGCAGCACACTGATGTATTATTATATGTACTTTCCAAGGATTTCAAACAATTTAGACGACTTTGAAGCTTCATCAATACCTCTCATCTGAACAAGATAACATACAAACAATTTGAGTAACCAGCAACAGCCTATAGAATGAGCATAAGAATCAGTATTGGAATGTTAAATCACTAAATTCAAGTGAGGACGCACTCAGTTCATAAAACCAGACTTTTGTGTACTTACATTGGTGAGGTTCTTTAGACATATTTAGCTCAAGACCTGACACAGCAGAGAAAACTACAAACAACCACAAAGAAAAGATAAGAAAACTCATTCTAATAATTGAGAGGAAACAACAGAAGTTAAAGGCCATTTACCTTGGCAGTTAAAGCTGAAGATCAATCAGTGGCAGGTTTTGAAAACCTGCAGATGGTAGGAAATCTTTTCCTCTGTATAATACACTGAAATATTTATCCCGAGAAATCAGAGTCCCTCCAGTCAACCACTGCAACATACATAATTCATTCTCATCAGTCGATATCTTCAGTTACATGGGGATCCAAAGGGATTTTCCTATTTTTGGCAAACAAAGCCACAAACAATTTGATAAGTTAACAAAACCAGCAACCTTTAACTCTTCGGCCATCAGCTCGCTATTTGTGTTCTGCACTCCTCTCTTCACTGCTATCTTGGCAACCTCACATTTCTCCCAAAGCTTGACAATTGCAACAGCTAGTCCCTGCAAATTTCTATTTCTACCTGGAAGTCGCAGAAAATGTAAGCCAGAGTAAGTCAACAATCTTCAGTGTCTGAAAGAAACTGTAATCAGGTGAAACAAGCTTACCTAAAGCAAAATGACAAGGGAGTGGTCTACCAAGTCTTCTTATAGTGGTCATTTCATCATCGGTTAGTTTTGGACTCACAACATATGGGAGAAGACGAAATGGTCTCCTGTACTCAGGTACTATGGCTGGGAGAAGATCACCATCTACTGGAAGGGGATCATAAGCCCACCAGTCACTGAATCTTGGACCCAATCCTTCCAGAAAGTGGTCTGCTTCTTCTACTAGCTGTACTTCCCCAGGTAGTTGAAACTGAACCTTATCCGGAGAACCAACGCCTTGTATCAACAAGGGTTTAACCATTTTATTAGTAATACTCATGTCAGAAGATTCTGCACTCCCTGATCCATAGATGATGCCCCTGAAGCAGTTTCCTCGGAAGAATCATGTGCCAAATTCCGATCAGATACGAAATAAGGGTACTGATAATTGACCCCTCTATACAACAAAATCTTGCTTCCAGTTCTCCAAATGACTAAGCCACCAGTTTTGGTCTGCGACGAGAAATAGTGAACACTATCAGTCTACATAAATCTTACCATCCTAATGTATACAAGGTATGAATTTGACATTCTTAACACATTAGAGCTAGCCGTAAGCTTCCACGAAATTAATTTTCAAATTCCTGGAAGATATCGAACATACAGATAGAGGCAGTAGACGTTTACAAACCTCTAAGACGTCATGGATCAATTCATGAGTTTAGGTTTTGTGGAATTTCAGATTCTGGAGATTATTAGCTAAGTCAATTCATTGACCCAACAACCATGGTAATAATCTGAACAGCGAAGGAGCCAGATTTCCCGAACGATTCCTTCATTACGCCGGCGTAAGTCGTTGATTCTCCGACGAGCGTGGATTTCATCAACACCTCTGAAATTCGGAGGTTAGAGGTGTTGAATCTCATATAGCCGACGCCGGAGAAGATAAGAGCTCCGACTAAAAGAGCAGTGTCATCGGTGTCAAAACGGAGGAGAAATATAGGAGGAGAGGAGGAAAGAAAACAAGAGGCGATGGAGAGTTTTTTTTTGGTGTGGGTATGTTGTGTTATTGAGAGTAAAAATGACTTGGAAGAAAAAAGCAATTCCGCCAAAACACATAATTTTGCTAAGTGTTTTGGCTCCAAAATAAATTTCCAGCTATAAAAGATATTTTTGCGTTCCCGCTTGATTAAATTCTTTCCTAGCGTTGTTTTAATGCTACTATAGAGTTTGGATCCGATTTTAGCACTTTCGGTAGCAGTTCGTGAATTAGTGCTACAACGGCCTGCTACCAATGCCCATATTTCTTGTAGTGTTCGGTTCGGTTATTCGTTTTTTTTTGTTTTTAAAAAACTACCAATCGGTTTTTTTCTTCGGTTCGGTTCGGTTTCGGTTTATAAAACTTCGGTTCGGTTTCGGTTCGATAATTTTGGTTCGGTTTTATATCCCAGGGCTATACACAACCGTGTATGTCCAATATATTATTGACCGATAATGGATAAATTATATTTTAAATGGACATGAACAATCCAATACATTTATTTTTGTAGGTCAAAATCAATTTAAAGTTTTTTTTGCCAAAACGCAAAAACTATAAAATCTCATTTCCATAACAAAACATTAAAGTGTTAGTTTTCACCAAAATACCATTTTCTCACCAAAACACGAAATTTATAATTTTCTCGTTAAAAGCATAATCGAAATCAGAAAATCTTGTTTTCCCGTCAAAATGCTATATTCCGTTCCCGCAAAAAAAATGCAAAGTCAAAATTTTTGCCAAAAACACAAAATCCAGTTTTCTTAGTAATGATTAGCCCTGGAATATAAAACCGAACCAAAATTATCGAACCGAAACCGAACCAAATTTTAATGAACCGAAACCGAACCGAACCGAAGAAAAAAACCGATTGGTAGTTTTTTTAAAAATAGAAAAAACTGAAAAACCAAAAAACTGAACCAAAAAACCGAAAAACTGAACCGAAAAACCGAAGTCTCTGGCCTATTATTCATTATTGTAGACTTTTAGTTGTCGATCGGTTTTGATTTTCATAAAAGTCATTCTTCCCATATATATACTTTTGTCAGTTTGTGTTTGTGTGTTTGATATATATATATATATATATATACATATAGTCTTGGAATATAAAATCGAACCGAAATTATCGAATCGAACCGAACCGAAGTTTTATGAACCGAAACCGAACCGAACCGAAGAAAAAAACCGATCGGTAAGTTTTTTAAAAACAAAAAAGACCGAAAAACCGAGTAACCGAACCGGAACCGAACCGAAGAACCGAAGTCCCAGGCCTAGTAATGATGCAAAATCTCGTTTTCCTGCAAAAAATGAAAAAATCCCATAGAAACATGATTCCATATTTTCCCACCAAAACGTGATTCCGTGTTTTTTCGCAAAGACTAAATTATGTTTTCTCGCCAAAACATGATTCCACGTTTTTCTGCCAAAACATGATTCTACATTTTCCCGTCAAAATCACGATTCCACATTTCCCCTTCTCTCAAAACGTGATTCCAGTTTCCGAAAACGTGATTCGTCGTTTTTCCATCAAAAATTAAAAATCAACCATTTTTAAAAGAGTTTCATATCAAAATTTTTGTTTTTTACACGAAAATGATTAAACATAAAAAATTAAAAAGAAAAAGAAAAAGACCAACTAATCTCTATTGGGCCCGACTTTAACCTAGCCCAAAAACATAATTTGCCCAAAAAAGGCTCAAACGAAGATCCGCTCCAGACCCGAGACCCTTGCCACCACGAGACACGCCGCCACCGAGAGGGAGGAGAACCGCGAGCACCAAGAAGAATCGAAAGCAAGAGATTGTTAGGGAAGAAAACCGGAGAGCGGAAGTCGGATAACCGGCGCATGAGCCGAGATGTATAAACGGGGAAAACGGAGAGGAACCTACTTGCCGTCACCATTGTCGGTCCACCATCGGATGTGATGCCTAGGAGAACGGCAAGCTTCCCCCGTTATTTTCGGTCGGCCCGCCGCGAAAAACTCACCACCACACCACCACCATCTTTTAGCGAGCATGTGATGAAGAGGCAAACCCAACAGTACATGCAAACCCCAACTCCGACGAACCACAAACCAGAAGACTAAGACCCGCCGCTCAAAGAACCGGGACCAGAAAGAAGAAGATGACACCATCTCGGAGGGAAAAGCCTGGAAAAAAACTGAGACAGCAAAAAGGGACCGCAGAGCTCCGGATCTGGTCTCCACACACCCGAAAAGCCCACACACGCCGCTGAAGAGACCATTTTGCCGAAAACCACAGTGAACAGAGGTGGAGAAATTGCGCCAACAAACCGTGCAAGAGGGAAGAAAAGCGAGGATAAGACACTAGCCTTTGAAAAGAGAAAAAGGAAGGGGAAGAGGGGGGATCCCTCCCCAGCAGAGCGAGCGCCGGAGAGGTAGTGGAAAATCACTCAAGAGAAGTCTTGGGGAGAGAGAGAAAAGAGATGATTCCCTTGTTGACCTGTTAATGGTTAATCAAAAATTGAAATTAACTTTATTTTTAACCATTTTTTAATTTTGAGTTAAATAAGTTGTTAATGTTATATTTTAATATCAAATATAAATTTAAAATATTATAATTTGAAAATGATAATAGAATGACAATTAATAGCCGTGAACAATCCATTTGGATATGATCATTAATGGATATGGACGCATAATGGACATAGTCGTTTGTGAACATAATCACTATTTATTATCTATAATCAAAATGGATATAATTAGACATGTCCAAATGAACATGGACAATCCATTTGACAGCTCTAAATTCAAGTGACATCGAGCGATATGTCGCATATCGCATAAGAGAATTAATTCAAAAGAGATCCGTCATTTTTAAGTATCTATTAGATCGAGCTGTACACATAACATATTGAAGAAAACGTTCGGCTATAAAAAGAAATCATGCTCTAACATCTTTTAAATTAGCTACACTTGTAACTTTTTTTCTCTAGGCAATCCATTTTGTACTCTTTATTCATCAATATAATTCAATTTGTTGATTCAAACTTTGTTTTCATCGTTGGTTTATTCAAAATATTTGTTTTCATCTTCCTAAACACAAAATCACCTTCAAAATTTTTAGTTTGGATTTTAATAACCATATTTTAGCGCCATCTCTAGGGAGTATTCAAAGACACCAGGACCCGATCTAAGCATGAAGGTGGATCCAAAGTCATCAAACTCAATCAGATAATCGAACTCAACATAACACAAGACCAACCGTTTGGAAATTGTTCAATTCGCCGGTCACCTGCAATTGTTATTGCAATTATCGTAGGATGGTGCCATTGGTAAATGAACAACAATTTGGCTTGTCATTTTTAAAGTTATAAATTGAGAAATCTCCCTTAGACTTCCTTGTTATCCAAGAACTGTCGTCTCTTCATGTTATTGAAATACCCACCGTTGGTATGTTCATCACTTTTATAACTATATGACCCGTTAAAGTAACAAGAAAAGATTATACTATAAGGGACATATGAAGGTTTAGAACCAAGCTGCCAAGCACGAAGCAGAGAACCTGGATCTAATTGGAAATTAAAAATGCGAAACTAACGTAACACAGAATGTGACACAAGGGTATTCTTTTTCAAAGACTGTTTATTGCAAAGCAAACAAAAGTTTCACCTTAACAACCTAGTCTTTCCTCTTGCTTCTCGATTAACCAATGATCTCAAAGCCTTCTAGATTCACCTTTAATACCAAGTATTACTCTCTCTTAAGAACTCACAACTTTTGCTAAAAGTAATCTTTCTCTCTAAAGGCGCACCAAGCACAAATGCCCTAGATGATCTATTTATACCCTATAGATCATCGTACAACTTTCTAATTCCCTTTGGTATATTTCCAAAATCCCTTTAGGTATGTTTCCATTTTTCTTTCTAGGAAAAATCTTATTTTCCTAAACTTCTTTTGGCGCATATTCCTTGAGTATCTTCACTCTTCTATACGTCCATCTCAGCTATCCTTCCTTTAGTTCGTCCTTGCTAAGCTCCTTGCATCCATACTTTTCTTATCTCCAGTTACAGCTCACGCTCGCTATCGCTGATTCAGTCATCGTTGTACATGCTGCTTGATTCATCCGCTGTTGTGACTCATGCTGTAGCTCAGTGCTTCTTCAATCTCCTCCTTTTTAGCTTGTGTGCCTCTCAAGTACCTATACTTCAATAAGCTCATACACACATATAGCCGAAGCACAGAAATACTGTTTATCAAGCACTCACACATCATAAGCCAAAATATCATTTCTTAAAAAAAACATGAGTTCAACATTTAAACCGGAATAAAAACAAACACTCCCCCACAAGATAAGCCCCACAAAAATCTAATTCCCCACACACTTAAGCATCACTCGAGGTTATCTCATTCGAGTCATCATCTCCTGTGCCATCAGGAGACTCCTCATCGTGATCTGACTTGTCAACCTCTTCAGTTTCTCCCCTGCTTGAGAGCACACAAGTTAAAAATAGACACTTAAGTTGAAATCAAAAGAAGATACAAGTATGGAAAAACTTACCTCGAATCCTGTCACGAAGATGAAACACAACATCATTCAGATTTTGAAGTCCCTCGGCAATGTATTGTAAAGCCGTTTGAATAGAGAGATGATCTATCGAGGTCTGGAGCGGTGATAACTAGGATTTTGCAATCCTTTGAGGTACCAATTCCTCAAGCTTATCGTAGTAGCTTTGAGGTATCGAACCTATTCTGGGATGGATAAAACCAACAAGCAAATACTAATCCTTCAGAGTCAAATCAAACAATTTGGGTTTTTAATTTCTAACGATCCTAACAAGGCAAATCAGACCAAAGTAAACAAGAAGCTAATAAACAAACGATTCAATCAATGGGAAAAGTAAGGCTCAAGGGTAAGGGTCAACGGATAGGTGACTCGGGATGATCAAGGAATCCTAATTCAAACTTCTAAAAGCTAATCTCCTAGCAAGGAACACACCAAGTAAATCAGTTTAATCTCTTAATACCAATTCTTCACTTAATCTTAACTCAAGAACAAATTATCATTTGTGAATTAAAATCAAACGAGCATTCAAACAGGTTCCAATTAGCAAACAATCACCCTAGACATACATTTTCATGTGCTAGAATATGAAAGTCCTAACAAAGCTAAATACTGGAATTTCAACGAACATGTTGTGAACAAGAAATTCTAAACATCCTAATCAATGTGATCAAGATTAATTCGGCATTAAGCACACTTTGCTAGATGAGATTTTAGACAATTAACTACTAGAATCCTATTGATCACCCCTAATCAGCCTAATCCTACCCAACCCACAAGCCTATGGAGAACTACTCACAAATCATAACTAAATCAACAAAACTCATAGGAATAGAGTTGATCATGGAGATTGGTGAGGGATTGAAAGATTTGTAGAAGGAATAATGAAGAAAATACTGGATTAATCTCAAGAATCAAATTTGTTCTTACAAAAGAGTTTAGAACATCAAAAACTGCTTAAGAAACAAATAGAAATAGGTTTTTGGCTTAAATAGTCATTAGGGTGCGAGCCGGGTCAACCTGGAACAAACCGGGTGTTGACCCGGATCCGGAACATCTTCCTCTACGCGTATCGGTCTGCTGGACCGGTACACCGGCCGATATGGCTTTTCTGGGTTCCTGTATCGGCTTGGTCGGCCGATATCCAAGCCGATATGGACTCTCGGTTTTTCTGGTTTGGAAACGTATCGGCCCACCTGGCCGATATTCAAACCGATATGCGTCTTCGAATTTTAATCCGAGAGTTCATATCGGTTGAACCAACAGATATTGAACCCGATATGGACTCTCGGATTTTTGCCTGAACAAACGTATCGTCCTGCAAACCGATATCCTAGCCGATATGCACTCCTGTTGCTTCCTTCTTGGTCCTTTGAGCTCAAAACTCCTCATCCAAGCTCACCTTAGCTCCATGCACTCCAAATCATCTGCAAAACACAGAAAACACTCCAAATGCACGCCTAGAATGCCTACTCCTAGTCCTAAAAAACTCTAGACTCTAGATGCGACAATGACTCGACAAAATGGTGCGAATGATGGAGGAAAGAAGTCAAAACAAGGACTATATACAAGCCTAAATGCATGAAAATGTATGAATATCAATTCCCCCAAACTTGAATCTTGCTTGTCCACAAGCAAGCATAAGTCAATCAAAACAGGTTGGGGAAAAGGTTTGAAGGTGGGAACTCATATCCAAAGGTTCAATCAAGTTTCAACAAGTTTCAAGTCTATACAACCAAAGTGCAACCGAGAAAAGCCTACTCCAAGGATATAGTCATACTCATCAAAACAAAACTTCTAGCTTAACCTTCAACCTACACAAGCATTCAAATCCACTAGCTCCTTGACATTCATTAGATTTTTCGAGTGAATCCTTATTCAAAACAATGTGATCAAACTCATTTGGCTTAAGAGGCAAGGTCTTGAGACAAAAAATGGTCTCAACTGAAAGAAAGGCTTCTCCACAATCATTTAGGTTCTCTCGAAGGAAATAATGAACAAGCTATAGTAAAATGCTAAGAGTTAGAGGCAATCGGTGCATACTAGGATAGATTTCCATCTACCCATACCCCAAGAACTTCAACTCCTAGTCTAAACCCTCCTAAATGAGTTCTACCCTTTTTCAAGGCTATTGATGCCTTTTCTTTCTTTCACAATCCAAAACTTCCCAAGAACCCCAAAGGATCACTCAAAACATTTTGAAAACATTGGTAACTTTACTCTTTTTAAATCAGCTCAAACTTTTCTTTTCTTTGGTCTCTTTTTACCAAATTTCTTTCTTTCTTTTTAGTGAGCACATTGGCTTCTTTTCGTTACAAAACCTGAGACACTTTCTTTTTTAAAACATATAAGAGCTTTCATTCATTTGTTTACCAATAAACCTTGATCCCATTCAAACTTCTTTCTTCTTTTTACCCTCTTTTTTCCTTTCCCAAATCTTCCCCCAAACTTAAACTCTAGCCTATTGCAAGCCAAAGATGATGAGCTTGCATATATAATGGAAATTTTCTCCTAGTCGCCTCATACTCAACACTTTTTACCGAGCTTGTTCCAAATAGGCCTACCACTCAAGATAGTGTTTGGGGTTTGAAATAAGGGTGGTGAAAGGTGTGGAAATCTATTAGAGCAAGTAGAGAGGGGTAGAAAGGATAAGCTTGCTCAAATATTTTGGGGTACCCATGAGTTTATCACACAAAGCATGAACAAGGATAATTATATGATTCAATTAAATTTCTCACTTAGATGGAGCTAGCGTCAAATCACAACAAGTTTCAGCATCAAATCAAGTTTCAAAGCAAGTTATCCAAGTATGGTTCGTTCTAGCTTTCAATGCGATTCTCGAGTTACAACTTTAGTGTGGTCTATCTAGCATAAAGCTAGCGTGTGAAACAAGTTTAACCCAATTGAACCTTACAAGGAAATCAAATCATTGTTCCCAATGCATGCCCTATATGATGCAACTAGACTCGGTCCTAAGATGCTATTGCAACTAGATGCTTTCTTTTTGTGAAAATTTTCTGAATTTTTTTTAATTTTTTTGGATTTTTCTATGCCATAAGTGAATGCATGACACTCAAGATTAGTAAATGGTCTCTCTCCCAAACTTAAATCACACGGTCCCTTGTGTGATCTAAGCGAGGAAGAAAGACCGAAAACAAGCAAAAATCAAAAAAAGAAAAGATGAAAAACTATGTACAAAGGTGGAGTGTAACCTGGCTAGTAGTGGAGGTACGGAGGTGATGAGTCTCCCATGGAGTAAGTCGGGTTTGAGGAAGAGCAGGACGGTGTCCTCATGGCTCTTCTCTTCTTCCTTCTGTCCTCGCGAGTAGAGTGGCGGTGAGGATCCTCATAGTAGGAGTCATGGGCCATGCGTGCAGATCCTAATGTCTCGTGTCCAGCAACCGAGTACCTGCCCTGCTCCAACTCAGCCTGCTCAACCAGATCATCGGCCTCAGCTATCACCTCCTCAGTAGCTGCCTGAATCTCCTCATCTACACCAGCCTGAGCCTCTCGGGATGTGGAGGTCTGTCCCGCAGCGCTACTCTTGTCTTTCTTCCCCACAATCATCTTAAGAACCTTGGTCACTTTCTTCAAGCAGGAAGCCATCTTCTTAATGTTCCTACCGTGCCATTTGCTCTGCCTCTGGAGGTCCCGGTTCTGATCCCTTAGTGCACTCATCGTCTGGTTTGCGATAGGATCTTCCAGAGGCTCGATGTAGTACCTATGCAGCGCATACACCCCAGCAGATGCATCGGAAGAATCTGATTCGGCTGCAGCTCTCGCGGCTCGCGGTCCGCCGTGTTCGAATTGGTGCTCTATACCCGGTAGGAAGGAGGTACTTTTCCTGCATCGGTGTGTCAGAACACATCCGGTATACATAACGCCCCGGAGGTGGCTTGGAGGCTAGGAAATGAGTCCTGATCAACTGAGATTCATCTAGCCATGCTACAGGTGTCGGCTGTCCGAATGTACCCTCTAGCACACTTCCTTCCAACATAACCTTCCTTGCCCTGAGCAAAGGTGTGATCAAGCCACCCATGGTGAACTTGGGCTCAGCATCCCTAACAGAAGCTCCCCAATCTCTGTGAACCCCAAACTGCTCAACAAGAATGGCGGTGTAGCTCGGTGGCCGCTCGATGGGTGGTATCGTACTTCCGTTGGGGAACGTGCAAAGTAGTGGCTGTAAACCGATGTACAGTATCTTCATCTCCAGCTCGTGGACTTGGTTTGCCTCCTTCCTAGCAAAGAAAGTGTGAGCTAATGCCTTGTGCACGTATCTGATAGCCGGGTGTCTAATCCTTGCGGCTTTCATAGCTCCACTCTTGTATGGGCCATCGCCTATCATGTGCCACACTCCCACGAGGTGTTCCTTTTCGATGGGAATAGAAGGGCCAAGCTGAGCACCAGCCTCCTCAAAACCGAAGATGGAACTGATCTCCTCAAAAGTTATCGAGTACTTCTTCCTGCCCATTGCAAAGTCTATCTTTCCTCGACTCACTTCTCCCCTCAAAGCTGCCTTCCTCATGTTGAAAGTTGCTCTCATTGTTGCGAGGAACTGACAGGATGAGCTTTGATACCCATCACTAGTGACACTGAAAAAGGTCTTGAGCCCCATGTTCTCCACAATCTGATCATAGTCTTCTAAAAGACCAAGGGCCGTAAGAGTTGGGACATGAGGGTATCGGGTTGGCCAAAACTGAATCTTCTCCAGCTTGTCATTAATCTGAGAAGGAGTGTATTTCATCGGACGCACCCCGATCACTTTCCCTGTATTCGTTGGAGCTTCTTCCTCAACAGCGACTCCCTTTCCTTTTGAAGAGGTACCCGCATCTTGTCTTGGTGTACTCGCACTCGCTTTCGGGTTGGCTCGTGTCTTTGCCATTGTCCTACAGAAGACAACTCAAAAAGTGAATCAACACAAATCACAATCCAACCGCACAATCAATAGGAGCTTAAAGCATTGATGATCAACAATTGTGGGAGCTTAACAATTGCATACTTTCTCAGTTTCAATGGAGCAAACAAGCCTAAGCATCTTAACCAAACTCAATCCTAGCTCAGCATAAGCACAATGAACGAACAAATCAATCACATTCTCGAGCAATTCACTGTCTCATCAACCAAAGGCCCTCAATGTGCATTTTTGAAACTTTTGTGAAACAAAATTCATCCAAATCAAGTAGTATCACAAAATTAAGCTTTTAACAATCCAATGCATCATTAGAAACCATCCAATTAGAAAACCCCCAATATTTTCGGAATTCAAGACTCTCAAGAACCCTAATTCACCAAAGATCAAATTCATTCACTCCTAAGGCGAAATTGGCTATGGGTATTCACTCAAATACATATTGGGTAGGAATTCAAGCAATATCAACCATCAACAACCAAAAAATTTCAAGTTCAAAATTTCCGGGTTTTTCAATCCGAAAATCTTGAGAAAGTTGAGAGCTTTACCTCGGTTTGTGATGAAGGATGGTGGTAGAGAGTGAAAGCAAGTGATATAGCCAACAAAATCGAGTGCTTAGAGCTTTGAATCACTGAAAACCGAGTTGAATTGAGAGAGGAAGAGAGTTTGGAAGCTTTTGGGAATTTTTGTTGAGAAAATCGCCAAAGTGGAGAGGAAGAAGGTGAAATCGCGAGTTGGAGGAGAAAACAAGGGGAAAAATCGGTCCAACCGGTTTAATCTGGTTCATTAAATAAATTTTTGGTCAAAATCCGGTTTGAAATCGGTTTAGAGTCGAAAACACTTACCTGGGCGAAGGGGCGTATCGGCTTGGCCAACCGTTGGCTCTCGGATTAAATTTTTGCAATCCGTATCGGCCTGGCCAACCGATACGGAACCCGATATTCGTTCACTCCGAAGATCCGTATCGGCTTGGCCAACCGATACGGAGACCGATATTGAACTTCCTGGGAAATCCGTATCGGCCTGGCTAACCGATACGGAACCCGATATTGAGCCTCAGATTATTTTTACCAGAACCGTATCGGCCTGGCCAGCCGATACGGAACCCGATATTGGCTCCTGCACCACTTTTCTTCATTTCCGCGGCCTTTGCTCAACTCCAACTGATCTACAACCTCATCCTTTAGCCAAAACCTGACAAAACTCAAAGCAAAACATCAAAAATAACAAGCAAAAGACGTATGTACAAGGATAAACATGGGGATGTCTCCCAAGTGCGCTTTTATTTAAAGTCGTTAAGCTC
This sequence comes from Orychophragmus violaceus, assembly GCA_030180135.1. Lineage (NCBI taxonomy): Eukaryota > Viridiplantae > Streptophyta > Magnoliopsida > Brassicales > Brassicaceae > Orychophragmus > Orychophragmus violaceus. Next base: position 57,989,509 of record CM058236.1, on the reverse strand, counting down.
GACTTTGCAAACCGTGATCTCAAGCTGAGGGAGGGCTAGAGAGTGGAATCGAAGTCCCCTCCTCTATTGCTTCTGAGACGGAGTAATGCTTGAGTCTTTGGCCATTGACCGTGAACTCTTCATCTGATTTTCCCAAAAGTACCACCGCTCCATATGGTCTCACCTTCTTCACTCTAAACGGTCCCGACCATCTAGACTTGAGCTTCCCGGGAAAGAGTTTCAACCGGGAGTTAAAGAGCAACACAAGATCTCCTTCCTTGAACTCTTTCTTCTGGATCAGCTTATCATGGAAAAGCTTGGTCCTCTCCTTATAGATCTTCGAGCTCTCAAAAGCCTCAAGCCGTATCTCGTCAAGTTCATTCAGCTGAATCAACCTCCTCTCAGTTGCGGTCTTGATGTCAAAGTTCAGCAACTTGACAGCCCACATGGCCTTGTATTCCACCTCCACCGGTAAGTGACATGACTTACCATACAGCATGGTGAATGGTGTAGTGCCCAATGGAGTCTTGAAAGCAGTCCTATACGCCCACAGTGCGTCATCAAGTTTCTTAGCCCAATCTTTCCTTGAGGCTCCAACAGTCTTCTCTAGGATAGCCTTGATTTGCCTATTGGATACTTCAACTTGGCCGCTTGTCTGAGGATGATATGGTGTTGCAACCTTATGCTTCACTCCATACTTCTTCAAAAGGCTCTTAAATAGCTTGTTGATGAAGTGTGAGCCTCCATCACTAATCACAATCCTCGGGATTCCAAATCTTGGGAAGATGATGCTCTTGAATAGCTTTATTACAACCTTGGCGTCATTAGTTGGACTCGCCACTGCTTCTACCCACTTGGAAACATAATCCACAGCTGCTAAGATGTAGCTATTCCCGTAAGAGGATGGGAAGGGTCCCATGAAATCAATGCCCCACACATCAAATACTTCAACTTCAAGGATGGGGTTTTGAGGCATCTCATTTCTTCTACTGATATTCCCCTTTCTCTGACAAGGATCACACTTAGTGATGAACTCTTGGGCATCTTTGAACATTGTAGGCCACCAAAACCCAGCTTGTAGAGCCTTTTGAACCGTCTTGAAAGTGGCAAAGTGACCACCATAATCTGACCCATGGCAATGTAGGAGAATGCCTCCCACTTCTTCATCAGCTATGCACCTTCTATAGAGTTGATCCTTGCACAAAGTATAGAGGTAAGGCTCATCCCAATAGTACCTGTTGACATCTCTAAAGAACTTTTTTCTTTGGTAACTATCAAGGCTTGGTGGTTCTTTCCCAACAGCTAGGAAATTGACTATGTCAGCATACCACGGCTCCTTGTCTTCAATAGAACTGACCTCATCAATCCTCATTTTTGTATCATGAGCATCCTTGACAACCTTGCAGGCCATTAACTGTTCCTCAGGGAGAGAGTCATCTAGAGGAACATCATCCTCAATTCTCAGCCTTGACAAGTGATCTGCTACCCCATTCTCAATGCCTTTCTTGTCCTTGATTTCCAAATCAAATTCTTGCAGTAGCAGTATCCACCTCAGAAGTCTTGGCTTGGCATCTTTCTTGGCAAGTAGATACCTTAACGCATCATGATCCGTGTACACCACAACCTTAGATCCAACCAAGTATGATCTGAACTTCTCAAAGGCAAATACCACAGCTAGAAGCTCTTTCTCAGTTGTTGCATATCTCACTTGAGCATCGTCCAATGTCCTACTAGCATAGTATATGACATGGAGTTTCTTGTCTTTCCTCTGTCCAAGGACTGCTCCTACTGCGTAGTCACTTGCATCACACATGATCTCAAAAGGCAACTCCCAGTCGGGAGCTTGGACTATCGGGGCGCTAATCAAGGCTTCCTTAATCATGTGGAACGCTGCCAAACACTCATCATCAAACACAAAATCTATCTCCTTACACAGCAGACGTGTAAGTGGTCTAGCGATCTTGGAGAAATCCTTAATAAACCGCCGGTAGAACCCTGCATGACCCAAAAATCTTCGGATTCCCTTCACTGAGTTTGGTGGCTGAAGACTTGTCATCACCTCTATCTTAGCCTTATCCACTTCAATACCATTCTCTGAGATCTTGTGACCCAACACAATCCCTTCCGTTACCATGAAGTGGCATTTTTCCCAATTGAGCACGAGGTTCGTCTCTTCACATCTCTTTAAGACCCTGCACAAGTTCAGCAAACAAGAAGAGAAAGAAGAACCATACACAGAAAAATCATCCATGAAAACTTCCACAATATCCTCGATAAGATCTGAGAAAATAGACATCATACACCGCTGAAAGGTAGCCGGTGCATTGCACAAGCCAAATGGCATCCTTCGATAAGCAAAGGTACCATAAGGACAAGTGAATGTCGTTTTCTCCTGATCATTAGGATGTATCGGAATCTGAAAGAACCCACTGTATCCATCAAGAAAACAATAGAAAGGATGATTAGCAAGGCGTTCTAGCATTTGATCAATGAATGGTAATGGAAAATGATCCTTCCTAGACGCGGCATTTAGCTTTCTATAATCAATACACTTCCTATGCCCAGTGATAGTTCTAGTAGGAATCAATTCATTACTGTCATTTTTAACCACAATAATCCCCCCTTTCTTCTGAACACAGTGCACGGGAGAAACCCAAGTGCTATCCGAGATAGGGTAGATTATCCCTGCATCAAGCAATTTTAGAATCTCTTTCTTGACTACTTCCTTAAGATTAGGATTCAATCTTCTTTGGTGCTCAATATAAGACATGGATTCATTTTCAAGGTGGATCCTATGAGTACACAAGCTAGGTGACAATCCTTTTATATCATCGAGTGAATATCCTATTGCTTTTCTAAACTTTTTCAACTCAGTGGTCAAAGCAATCAATTCATCATCATTCAGCAACTCATTCACAATGACAGGATAGGTAGAGTTAGGGCCAAGAAATGCATACCGAAGCCCCCGCGGAAGGGGCTTTAACTCAACCTTTGGCGCCTTAAGCTCGCTCCAATCATCAGCTACAAGCTGCTCCTTGCACAGCTCTACTCCTTTGGCGCCATCAGTACCCATGTCTACAGCAAACACCTCCAGCTCCTTACACACTGAATCTGATCCCAGCTCAATGAACTCAACCTCTTCTAACAAAGGCTTGTGCGAATCAAGCACTCTCATGTAAGCCCAGCTCTCCTCTTGAAGATATCCATACTCCCCACATTCCTTGGTCAAGGTGACCTCTAAAGGATCCTCCATGTTCAACTCCTCAAGGAGTTCATCAGCTAGCTCATCCATAGCCTCAATATAGAACATTTGGCCTTGTATGGTTGGCTTCTTCATCACCTTGTTGATGTCAAATTTGAGCACTATGTCCTTACCAAGGTTGAGGTCTATCTTCCCTTTCCTGACGTCTATGATCGCACCAGCTGTGGCAAGAAAAGGTCTCCCAAGGATTAGAGGATCCTTTGGTTCTTCGTCCATCTCCAATACAATAAAATCTGTTGGTACTTCAAATCCTCCTACTTTCACCGGAAGATCTTCTAAGAGACCAATTGGGTATCTCACTGATCTATCTGCAAGAACCAAGGAGATCCTACATGCCTTGTAGGTAGAGAAACCTAGCCTCTTGGCTACTGAGAAGGGCATCAAACTTGCGCTTGCTCCAAGATCACACAAACAACCCTCAAACCGATATGGACCGATAGCACATGGAAGAGTAAAACAGCCCGGATCTTCAAGTTTCCTTGGAACAATATTCCTCTGGATGATCGCACTACACTCATGAGACAACACAACCATCCCTTGCACTTCCTTGGTTCTTTCCTTGATTGCATCCTTGAGAAACTTGCTATACTGAGGAACTAGCAAGAAGGCATCAATCAAAGGCATGGTCAACTCAACATTCTTCATCTGCTTGTCAAAAAGAGCTTTGTACTTCTCTAGGAGCTGCTTCTTGAATCTGCCCGGAAAGGGTAGCTTGGGCTCATAGGGTGGTGGTGTTGGAATTATGTCCAGTAATCTCTGTACTGTCTCTAGAAAGTAAGAGTATGTCAATGATCAGACATAAGTCATATAATACTGGGGGTCATGATGGCTTGCTAGAGTCCGCTCATGATCTATAAGTCTTGGACTTATTGCCTTTATTATATGATCCCATATGGGTCACACGCCTAAGCTAACAGGAAACTATGAAGGAACGGTACAGCAGAAGTACGGTAAAAGTGCTAGGCATTTACTGTGCTTGGAGAGACAGAAGGGCCTGATTAAATCCAAGGGATTTAATCAGACTGAGAATTGGGCCCAAAAGCCCATGAGAACTAAAAGGAGTTTTAATGAATAAAACTTGACCTAAGCTCTCTAATTCTCCCAACCCTCTGCGCCAACTCTCTCTCTCTTCTGCGCCTCCCTCCTCGTGGTCTAGCAGCCAAATTTCCTTTGTGTGCGTGTGTGAGCCTTTGGAGGAGCTATCCCTTGGTGGTTCTGCTGATCTCTGACCTGTGCCTCTTAATTCCGCTGCATAACAAGGTAACAGGTGAGATCTATTATGTTTCTAATAAAGAGAACCTAGATCTGCATGTTTAGTAGGATGAATCAATCTGAGAATTGAATCAGGAGACACTAAACTATCCGACAGTGGTATCAGAGCCATTGGTTCTGTGGTTTTTCTTGTTTAGAATCATGTTTAGGATTGTTTAAAGAGGTGTTTTGAATCAATCTACTGATAAGAGAAAACACTTAAGAAACAAAGAATTAAAACCTAAACAAACAAGAAATCGCATGATCCAATCTATATGAATTGGTTTGCGTCGGAGTGTTGATCAGTTTCGGATCACACGTCCGGATCGTTTGATGCACAAACCGATCATGGATCGGCTTGTGTCGACGACACAATCGCGGCAGTTGGACCGGACGACCGAGCGGATCGGATCGATCGATCGCGATCGCTTCCTGCCTCGTCCCGGCGTGTCCAGCCTTCTGTCCCGCGTGACCGAGAGCCGAGCTTCGTCCCGGTAGCGTCTCGGCCAGCATCGTCCCATCCCGAACGATCGTCCCGTCCAGCAGCCGTCCCGATCGTGGATCGCTCGCGTGCTGGCTTGCGGCTAGGTCACGGCCGTGAATGGTTCGTGACCAATTCGGTTCGGTTCGGTTTAAAAATTTATTAAAACTTAAATCGTCTTGGTTTAATAAACAGACTTAATAAATTTATAAAGTTCTGGTTAAACCGGGATAAGAAATCCAAAGTCGAAAAATTGGATTTTGTGCCTAAACCAGTGATTTTCTAATTTGATTTGGTTGGACCAAATAAATTGAGAAAATCCGGTTTAGTAAATAACCGGTTGACAATTGTGGTCATCGTAGTAATTAATTTTGGTTAAGACCAATTTTAATGAACCAGACCGGTTATGTCATTTAATTGGGCAATTGGGTTATGTCTTGGACATGAACCAATTCTTGGGCCTCGGGCCAAGAAGTTAAAACAATTGGGCCAATTATTTGAGTCTTTTTTTCAGAATTAATTTAAAATTTATTTTTATAAAATTATAAAATCGATTTTTAAATTAATAAGTTTCCAAAATTTTGAAATTAGAAAGTTTCTTAAAATAGAAGTGTCTAGATTTGCATGTTTTGGATTTTAGGAAATTTCTATAATTAAAAGTTTCTAATTTTAGAAAGTTTCCAAAATTAGTAGGTTTCCCAAAAAGGAAAGTTTCCCAAAATAGTAATCTTCTATTTTGGGATGAAATTTTAATAAACCTACAAACCTCAAATAATATCAAGCGTTGGATGTCTTGTCCAGTCTATGTCAGCTGTCGAAGCCCATTCAATTGTACTCATGGCCTTACAGTGTGAGGGTGTCTACTTTTGCGCGGGTAAGACGGTTTGTGATTCATAAATGTCATTGGGAGTCCCAGACATTAATGATTACATGACTGTATAGTCTGGTTTTCTTGACTAGGCCATCGGGAGTCCCGGGCCTTGAGACATCAGAGTGGATTGGGCCTCGGGCCCAGATTCACAACCAAGAGTTATATCACGGATATAATTAGCCGAGATAGGGCTTACCGATATAAGCTAAGATTGGGTGACGGCCAGTGGCCCATTTTGATCTTAGTTATATGTGGATCTTGGAATCATTATATTCTATTGAGGGTAACTTATGTTATTGAATATAATGCGTGATTAATCATATTAAATTTAATACAAGATTAATCATATTGAACATATTAACTAATAACCTTTTTATCTTATATTTCAGCTATGACTACTACAAGCACACAAAACACATTCTCAATCCGGTCTGTTCTCGAGAAGGAGAAGCTGACTGGAACGAATTTCCTGACGTGGTCAAGGAACTTGAGGCTAGTCCTCAAGCAGGAGAAGAAGGATTATGTACTTCGTGATCCCCTCCCCGAGAGGCCTCCTACCAATGCCGCCAGGACTCTGCATAATGCTTGGGAAAAGCATTCGTCAGATGAAAATGATGTCTATTGCCTGATGTTGGCGACAATGACTGCTGAGCTGCAAATGCAGTTCGAGAGTGTGTTGTCACCCATCGAGATAATGGCAAGCCTGAAATCGCTTTTTAAGGAGCAAGCAAGGACTGAGAGGTTTCAGACTGTTAAGAACCTCTTAGACTGTAAGTTGGCTGCAAATGCGGCAGTGAGTCCTCATGTCTTGAAGATGATGGGTTATCTCGATCATCTTCAGAAACTCGACTGCCCTATCAGCCAGGAACTTGCCTGCGACATCGTTCTGCAGTCTTTACCTGCAAGCTATGATCAGTTCATCCTGAACTTCAATATGCATGGCTTGAGTAAGACATTGCCTGAGCTTCACGGAATGCTCAAGACTGCAGAGCCCAACTTGAGGAAAACCGCCAAGGACCCCAATGTGCTTATGGTACAGAAGGGCAAGGGCTTTAAGAAATCCTCTGCCAAGGACAAGGGAAAGGCTAAGGCTGTTCAAGTCTCGGACAAGGACACGCCAAAGCCCAAGCCCAAATCCAAGGCTGGGCCTACTGACATCTGCAGGTTCTGTAAAGAACCAGGGCATTGGAGGAGAGAATGTAAGAAATTCCTGGAAGGTCTAAAGGAATTAAAGAAGAAGACTCTGGAGACTTCTTCGTCAGGTATTTTTGTTATAGAAGTTAATACAACTACTTCTGATAATACCTCATGGGTTATGGATACTGGTTGTGGGGCTCATATTTGTACTAATATGCAGGCACTCAGCAACAGTAGAAGGCTGAAGCAAGGACAAGTGGAGCTACGAGTTGGGAATGGAGCGAAAGTTCCTGCACTAGCTGTAGGCACATACTTGTTGTCTTTACCTTCGGGATTGGTTTTAGAACTCAATAATTGTTATTTTGTACCTGCGATAAGCAGAAATATTATTTCAATTTCTTTGTTGGATTTGGAAGGTTATGATTTTTCAGTTAAGAATAAATTATGTTCCTTCAATCGCAACAATTTGTTCTATGGTTGTGCCCCTCTTACGAATGGGCTTTACATACTTGATCAATCCGCGCCAATTTATAACATTAATACCAAACGGTTCAAACCTAATGAGGAGAACCGAACGTTTCTATGGCATTGTCGTTTAGGGCACATCAGCGAGAAACGCATCAAGAGGCTCCATTCGAATGGACTTCTTGGCTCATTTGACTTTGAGTCATGTGAGAAATGCGAATCCTGCATGATGGGCAAAATGACACGGGCCCCCTTTAATAAACCTAACGAGAGGGCCAGTGACTTATTGGGCCTGATACACACTGATGTGTGTGGCCCAATGTCCACAAATGCAAGAGGAAACTATCAGTACTTCATTACCTTCACTGATGATTTCAGTAGGTATGGATATGTTTATTTGATGAAACATAAGTCTGAATCGTTTGAGAAATTCAGAGAATTCCAAAATGAAGTACAGAACCAACTTGGCAAAAGCATTAAGGCTCTTCGGTCCGACCGAGGAGGAGAATACTTAAGCCAAGAATTCAGTGATCATCTGAGAGAGTGTGGGATCGTATCCCAACTCACTCCTCCTGGAACACCACAATGGAATGGTGTGTCTGAGAGGAGAAATCGGACCTTATTGGATATGGTTCGATCTATGATGAGTCACACAGACCTTCCAATATCCCTTTGGGGATATGCTCTGCTAACAGCAGTGTTCACTCTAAATAGAGCGCCATCGAAAGCAGTAGCAAAGACACCATATGAATTATGGACTGGAGTGGCTCCAGTGCTGTCTTATCTTAGAATTTGGGGTTGTGAAGCCTATGTCAAGAGATTAATCTCAGACAAGCTTACACCAAAGTCTGATAAAGGCTACTTCATTGGTTATCCGAAAGAAACCAAGGCTTATTACTTCTATCTACGTTCCGAGAACAAGATCTTTGTTGCCCGGGATTGTAACTTTCTTGAGAGGGAGTTTCTCTCTAAGAAAGATAGTGGGAGTAAGGTACTGCTTGAAGAAATTCAAGAAGAGCAGGATACTGCTCAACCTGAAGAGGAAGAGCAGCAGGAGGACCTACAAGAAATTGTAGTGCCTGAACCTGTAGTACCTGAAGTTCGAAGATCCGGGAGGATCCGTCACGAACCCGAGAGATATCAAGGATTCCTCGTGACTGACTGTCATGATCTTCTGATCATTGATGGTGATGAAACATCGAACTTCAATCAAGCCATGATGGGCCCAGATTCCTCTAAGTGGCGTAAGGCCACTGATTCCGAAATGGACTCCATGTCGGTCAACCAAGTGTTTTCGTTGGTTGACTTACCCGCTGGTGTAAAAGCCATCGAGTGCAAATGGATCTTCAAGAAGAAGATTGACGTGGATGGAAATGTCCAGATTTATAAAGCCAGGTTGGTGGCAAAAGGTTTCAGACAAGTTCACGGTGTGGATTATGATGAAACCTATTCACCAGTGGCTATGATGAAATCTATTCGGATTCTACTAGCAACTGCAGCTTTTCATGATTATGAAATTTGGCAGATGGACGTGAAAACCGCCTTCCTGAATGGTATTCTGGAAGAGGATGTGTATATGACACAACCTGACGGTTACATAGATCCAAAGAATGCTGGGAAAGTATGCAAGCTTCATAAATCCATTTATGGATTGAAGCAAGCATCGAGGAGCTGGAATCTTCGTTTTGATGAAGCGATCAAGCAATTTGACTTCATCAGAAACAAAGAAGAACAATGCGTGTATAAGAAAACTAGTGGGAGCAAGATAGTATTTCTTATTCTGTATGTCGATGACATACTGCTTCTCGGAAACGACGTTCCAATGCTGAAGTCGGTAAAGGACTGGCTTGGAAGTTGTTTTTCCATGAAAGACATGGGTGAAGCCGCATACGTTCTTGGAATCAGGATCTACCGGGATAGATCTAGAAGGCTGATAGGCTTGTGTCAAGATTCATACATTGACAAAGTCCTACAAAGATTCAGCATGAAAGATTCCAAGAAGGGCTTTACGCCAATGGTACATGGCACAACGCTAAGCAAGAAGCAGAGCCCTACGACGGCTGCTGAGCTTGAGCGCATGAAGAATATTCCTTATGCATCTGCAATAGGATCTGTCATGTATGCCATGATATGTACTCGTCCTGATGTTGCTTATGCATTGAGCATGACGAGTAGATACCAGTCAAATCCAGGTGAAAACCATTGGATTGCCGTCAAGAATATCCTGAAGTATCTAAGACATACTAAGGACAAGTTCTTGGTATACGGTGGAAGTGATGTGCTTGAAGTCAGTGGATTCACGGACGCAAGTTTCCAGACAGACCAAGATGATTTCCGGTCACAGTCCGGTTATATCTTTTGTCTGAATGGCGGTGCAATCAGTTGGAGAAGCTCCAAGCAAGACACCGTTGCTGATTCCACTACAGAAGCTGAATATATCGCCGCTTCAGAAGCTGCGAAGGAAGCTGTTTGGATACGAAAGTTCATTAATATCAAGGATTCCTCGTGACTGACTGTCATGATCTTCTGATCATTGATGGTGATGAACCATCGAACTTCAATCAAGCCATGATGGGCCCAGATTCCTCTAAGTGGCGTAAGGCCACTGATTCCGAAATGGACTCCATGTCGGTCAACCAAGTGTTTTCGTTGGTTGACTTACCCGCTGGTGTAAAAGCCATCGAGTGCAAATGGATCTTCAAGAAGAAGATTGACGTGGATGGAAATGTCCAGATTTATAAAGCCAGGTTGGTGGCAAAAGGTTTCAGACAAGTTCACGGTGTGGATTATGATGAAACCTATTCACCAGTGGCTATGATGAAATCTATTCGGATTCTACTAGCAACTGCAGCTTTTCATGATTATGAAATTTGGCAGATGGACGTGAAAACCGCCTTCCTGAATGGTATTCTGGAAGAGGATGTGTATATGACACAACCTGACGGTTACATAGATCCAAAGAATGCTGGGAAAGTATGCAAGCTTCATAAATCCATTTATGGATTGAAGCAAGCATCGAGGAGCTGGAATCTTCGTTTTGATGAAGCGATCAAGCAATTTGACTTCATCAGAAACGAAGAAGAACAATGCGTGTATAAGAAAACTAGTGGGAGCAAGATAGTATTTCTTATTCTGTATGTCGATGACATACTGCTTCTCGGAAACGACGTTCCAATGCTGAAGTCGGTAAAGGACTGGCTTGGAAGTTGTTTTTCCATGAAAGACATGGGTGAAGCCGCATACGTTCTTGGAATCAGGATCTACCGGGATAGATCTAGAAGGCTGATAGGCTTGTGTCAAGATTCATACATTGACAAAGTCCTACAAAGATTCAGCATGAAAGATTCCAAGAAGGGCTTCACGCCAATGGTACATGGCACAACGCTAAGCAAGAAGCAGAGCCCTACGACGGCTGCTGAGCTTGAGCGCATGAAGAATATTCCTTATGCATCTGCAATAGGATCTGTCATGTATGCCATGATATGTACTCGTCCTGATGTTGCTTATGCATTGAGCATGACGAGTAGATACCAGTCAAATCCAGGTGAAAACCATTGGATTGCCGTCAAGAATATCCTGAAGTATCTAAGACATACTAAGGACAAGTTCTTGGTATACGGTGGAAGTGATGTGCTTGAAGTCAGTGGATTCACGGACGCAAGTTTACAGACAGACCAAGATGATTTCCGGTCACAGTCCGGTTATATCTTTTGTCTGAATGGCGGTGCAATCAGTTGGAGAAGCTCCAAGCAAGACACCGTTGCTGATTCCACTACAGAAGCTGAATATATCGCCGCTTCAGAAGCTGCGAAGGAAGCTGTTTGGATACGAAAGTTCATTATTGAACTAGGTGTGATACCAAATGCGGCTGAGCCTCTGGCACTGTTTTGTGATAACAATGGTGCTATTGCTCAGGCAAAGGAACCAAGATCACACCAGAAATCCAAGCATGTCCTAAGAAGATTTCACTTGATACGTGACATCATTAATAGAAAGGAAGTCAAGATCAGCCGAGTTCAGACAGATGATAACGTCGCTGATCCATTGACAAAGCCACTCCCAAGACCTAAGCTCGAGTTCCTAACTGAAGCTGTAGGCATTAGAGACATTGAAATGTAATCTAAATTTGAATGGGAGTTTGAGGGCTTTATTTAGTTATTTGATATGTTCTTGTAAAACATTTTCTTATGTTTAATGAAATTATTATTTCAAGATTATTTTAACTGTGATGAAATAATCGTTCCAAAATGATATGAACCATTTTATAGGTCATCGAAGTAAATGACTTGATCTTGAGTCATCAAAGTCATTTAGCTTGATCATGAGACCCTATATTTGATAGATGACTTATATCATCCTGTCCCTAGTCGAAGGTTGTTGAAATTGGAACACCAACAACCGCGTGAGACTAGATTGGTATGTGACTTATGACAAAGTCTCAGAATGTCATAGATGCACGGCATCAAAGTCAGTACATAGGTGTATGTTGGGGTACATACGACCGGACAAGACCCGCATATAAGAACTCTTCAGGATATTTATATCTGTGTCATAAGAGATTCTTACTACGACTATAGAGTATAGTCCTTAGACCTGAGTTCGCATGCATGTGACTGCACATGAACTAATGCGCTTTGATCATTGTCTAATGCTGTCGTTTAGCGATAGTTATAAGGACCTTGTTTGGGTGTATTATGAAATGAGTAGTTCACAGTGATGGAACAATACGGAATTTGTCCCTCCAATATAAATGGAGTGAATATCTCTAGGCCAATCGGAGATTTGAATACTGGAAAATGCATGGCCATGCTCAAACGGACTGTCCCGAGTCGTTTGGATTGTCAGTATCAAATCAGAGTCCGATGAACAAGATTAGGCTTTATAAGGATGACACTAATCTTGCCTTATGACTAATCGAGATATTGAGACAAAAGGATTATGAATACAGAGATTCCAGTTCAAGTGGGAGATTGTTGGAATTATGTCCAGTAATCTCTGTACTGTCTCTAGAAAGTAAGAGTATGTCAATGATCAGACATAAGTCATATAATACTGGGGGTCATGATGGCTTGCTAGAGTCCGCTCATGATCTATAAGTCTTGGACTTATTGCCTTTATTATATGATCCCATATGGGTCACACGCCTAAGCTAACAGGAAACTATGAAGGAACGGTACAGCAGAAGTACGGTAAAAGTGCTAGGCATTTACTGTGCTTGGAGAGACAGAAGGGCCTGATTAAATCCAAGGGATTTAATCAGACTGAGAATTGGGCCCAAAAGCCCATGAGAACTAAAAGGAGTTTTAATGAATAAAACTTGACCTAAGCTCTCTAATTCTCCCAACCCTCTGCGCCAACTCTCTCTCTCTTCTGCGCCTCCCTCCTCGTGGTCTAGCAGCCAAATTTCCTTTGTGTGCGTGTGTGAGCCTTTGGAGGAGCTATCCCTTGGTGGTTCTGCTGATCTCTGACCTGTGCCTCTTAATTCCGCTGCATAACAAGGTAACAGGTGAGATCTATTATGTTTCTAATCAAGAGAACCTAGATCTGCATGTTTAGTAGGATGAATCAATCTGAGAATTGAATCAGGAGACACTAAACTATCCGACAGGTGGCACAAACACACTATCCTTCTTCTTGAGTGTATCATTTACTACTTCTTCAACTACAACCTTTCCTTTCCTCTTAGCCATGTCACTATCACTCTCTTTGTTGAGAGCAGAATTTTCAGAATTCTCCTCCCCTTCTTGAACTTCAATGTCCTCATTGAGTGAAGATGTCAGCTTAGGCTTAGGCACTTGAATTTGTTGCAACTCTTTACCACTTCTCAAGGTGATAGCGCTGATGTACTCCTTTGGGTTTTGCTCAGATTTTCCGGGTAAAGTACCTTGAGTGCGGGACGTAGAGGCATTCTTGTTTTCCATGTTTTTGACCCTTGAAGTCAAACTCTGAAGCTCATTCTTAAGGTCCCGTACTTCCATAGCTCCTGAGGCTTGCCCTTGAAGGAGTTGCTGCATCATACTTTTCAGCTCATTATCAGCTCCCGAGGTTGAAGAAGTTTGTTGGTGTTGTTGACCAAAACCGGGTGGGTATTGTTGCTTGGGAGCATAGCCTTGTTGACCTTGAAACTGAGGCTTGTTTCCAAATCCTTGTTGGTTGTTGTAATTGACATATGGCTTTTGCTGTTGAGGTTGTTGAAAGCCTTGTTGACCTTGTTGTTGAGCTTGTCCTTGAGATGGAGCTTGAGGATAGACTTGGTCTTGGGGATTGGCTACATTGGTGCTGCGGTATGAGAAGTTTGGGTGGTTTCTATAGTTTTGGTTGAAGCCTTTGTTGAAACCACCCTGTCCAGCAATGAAGTTAATCTCCTCTTGAGTCAAATCCTCGTCATCATCATAAAATTGTGGCTTAGAATCCTCCTGGTGTCCCATAAAGCTGATGTTCTTTTGGCCAATGGAGATCATCTTGTCTACCTTCTCATTCAAAGCTTTTATCTCTTTCTCATACTTCTCATCTGAAGATGATGATCCTCTATTAGTCCTCTCATAATCCTCATTGTAGTTGCCATCACTTTGTGCTAGATTTTCAATCAGCTCCATAGCTGCATCTACTCCCTTGCCTAGGAAATGTCCATTGCTGCAAGAATCTAGCATTGCCCTCATTCTAGGAAGCACTCCGCGGTAGAGGTTGCTGAGTAGTGTTTCCTTGGTGAAACCATGATGTGGGCACTGAGTGGTGAGCTTATTGAACCTCTCCCAAGCTTCAGCGAAGCTCTCATTGTTGCGCTGCACAAACCCGGATAGCTCACTGCGAAAACGGGCAGTCCTCGTAGGTGAGAAGAACTTCTTCAGGAAAGCTTTCTTCAGGTCTCCCCAGGTAGTGATGGATCCTGGAGGGATAGTGATTTCCCAATCCTTGGCTCTGTCTGCCAAAGAGAAGACGAAGAGACGCATTTTCAACCCATCGTCAGTCACACCATTCAGCCTTGTGGTGGCACAAATCTTGTCAAAGGTGTCCAAGTGCTGCAACGGGTCTCCAGATGCTAACCCATGGAATTGATTGTTCTGCACCATGTTCATCACCATAGCGCGGATCTCAAAGTTATTATTGTTCACCGCTGGTGGAATGATTCCATGCCGGTTAGCATTTGTGTCAGGTGTATCTCCATCACCAATAGCCCTAAACGGCCTTTGTTGCTGCTGTTGTTGCTGCTGCTGTTGATCCTCGTGGTTATCCATAACTGTTGCCTCAACACTTTCAATTTGAACAGCTCGTTCTTGTGCTCGTCGTTCCCTTGCTAATCTCCTCTCGTATGCTTTGATGTCGTAAACTCTTGCAACTAAGTTTGTAGTCCCTTTGCTGCGCAAGTTCATACACCTAGCATCAAAAAGAGAGAAAGTAGCAAATTAGTAAAAATAACTTGAACTAAAAAGGAATAGAAAACGAATTGATATATCCAGAATCCAAAAATGGCAACGGCGCCAAATTGATAACTAGGATTTTGCAATCCTTTGAGGTACCAATTCCTCAAGCTTATCGTAGTAGCTTTGAGGTATCGAACCTATTCTGGGATGGATAAAACCAACAAGCAAATACTAATCCTTCAGAGTCAAATCAAACAATTTGGGTTTTTAATTTCTAACGATCCTAACAAGGCAAATCAGACCAAAGTAAACAAGAAGCTAATAAACAAACGATTCAATCAATGGGAAAAGTAAGGCTCAAGGGTAAGGGTCAACGGATAGGTGACTCGGGATGATCAAGGAATCCTAATTCAAACTTCTAAAAGCTAATCTCCTAGCAAGGAACACACCAAGTAAATCAGTTTAATCTCTTAATACCAATTCTTCACTTAATCTTAACTCAAGAACAAATTATCATTTGTGAATTAAAATCAAACGAGCATTCAAACAGGTTCCAATTAGCAAACAATCACCCTAGACATACATTTTCATGTGCTAGAATATGAAAGTCCTAACAAAGCTAAATACTGGAATTTCATCGAACATGTTGTGAACAAGAAATTCTAAACATCCTAATCAATGTGATCAAGATTAATTAGGCATTAAGCACACTTTGCTAGATGAGATTTTAGACAATTAACTACTAGAATCCTATTGATCACCCCTAATCAGCCTAATCCTACCCAACCCACAAGCCTATGGAGAACTACTCACAAATCATAACTAAATCAACAAAACTCATAGGAATAGAGTTGATCATGGAGATTGGTGAGGGATTGAAAGATTTGTAGAAGGAATAATGAAGAAAATACTGGATTAATCTCAAGAATCAAATTTTTTCTTACAAAAGAGTTTAGAACATCAAAAACTGCTTAAGAAACAAATAGAAATAGGTTTTTGGCTTAAATAGTCATTAGGGTGCGAGCCGGGTCAACCTGGAATAAACCGGGTGTTGACCCGGATCCGGAACATCTTCCTCTACGCGTATCGGTCTGCTGGACCGGTACACCGGCCGATATGGCTTTTCTGGGTTCCTGTATCGGCTTGGTCGGCCGATATCCAAGCCGATATGGACTCTCGGTTTTTCTGGTTTGGAAACGTATCGGCCCACCTGGCCGATATTCAAACCGATATGCGTCTTCGAATTTTAATCCGAGAGTTCATATCGGTTGAACCAACAGATATTGAACCCGATATGGACTCTCGGATTTTTGCCTGAACAAACGTATCGTCCTGCAAACCGATATCCTAGCCGATATGCACTCCTGTTGCTTCCTTCTTGGTCCTTTGAGCTCAAAACTCCTCATCCAAGCTCACCTTAGCTCCATGCACTCCAAATAATCTGCAAAACACAGAAAACACTCCAAATGCACGCCTAGAATGCCTACTCCTAGTCCTAAACAACTCTAGACTCTAGATGCGACAATGACTCGACAAAATGGTGCGAATGATGGAGGAAAGAAGTCAAAACAAGGACTATATACAAGCCTAAATGCATGAAAATGTATGAATATCAAGCGGCATCCTGACTGTCCCAAGTTGAAGAATCTCCACAGATTCTTCTTCAGAAGATGCATTTGCTTGACAGCGTGCCGTTGATTTAGCAGTTGAGCCAACCTTGCGTTTGCCAGATGCAATTTCCTGTCTTCTCCTTTCAGCCTCTCGCTTGACAAACGCTTCTCCCCTTCGTGGATCCTTTTTGTATAACACAGGGCCCACAAGTTCCTCTCCTTTAAATGTTCGTGGAGGATGCTGCATTTCGAGAACCGCTGATATGATTCTTGGGAATATCAGCCAACGTCGATCATTCTGTGGATCAGTGGCAAAGCTCATCACTTGCTTGTACACTAGCTTCCCAAAATCAATCCGGATACCATGGGCTATCTTGTAGATCAGCCTTGCTCTGTCCTCGGAGATATGATTCTTATGAGTAGATGGGAACCAGTTTGTAGCTGCTAAGATAGTCAGAGCTGCGTACTTTGGAGGGAGATCCACATACTTCATTCCTGCCCATGTCTTCTTCTGACCCTGAGTTAGATACTTAGAAAGTGTGTCAGCTGAG
Organism: Orychophragmus violaceus; assembly: GCA_030180135.1. NCBI lineage: Eukaryota > Viridiplantae > Streptophyta > Magnoliopsida > Brassicales > Brassicaceae > Orychophragmus > Orychophragmus violaceus. Next base: position 57,972,541 of record CM058236.1, on the reverse strand, counting down.
ACTCCATCGATACCTGCATCAGTCTTGATCTCAACATTTCTCAATGGTTCCAGATTTAGACAAGCATTGATCTGAGCTGGAGAGAACTCATACATTCTCTTTCGTAGGAAAACACGCACTCCGTTTTCAGTACCATCAGTACTTGGTTCTGGCAGGTTTGTGTAGAACTCTTTCACAATCTCAGGAATAAAACTGACTAATCCATCGACAGAACTTCTCAACATTCCTATGTTTGTCAGACCCAAATATCCCCACTTATCGGTTTCATCAAAATCCACTACTCGTTCTGCTAAGATTCCACGGTCTTTGAATAGTGCGTACCTTGCTTTAACTTCACGAGATGGGAAACACTTGGAGACAAAGGCTTTGCCTGAAGCACCAGTTGTACTAGATATTCCAGCTTTGACATAGGCTTTCGTTTTAGACTTCGTGTGTACTGTTTGTTCTGGTTTCTGTGATTTAGTTCTCTCAGAACGAGCCTTCTTGATTTTAGGCAAGGATCCTGTCTGCTTTCTAGCTTTCCTCTTCTTAGGTCTAGATGCTTCCTCAGTATGTTCAGCTGGCTCAACATCAATTGCTGCTGCACTTCCTGGTTCAACCACTATCATGGCGAGAGAGTCCTTGTTTGTGACCAGTGAAGCAAGCCCATCAACAACATCCCTCTCGTGTTCGCTTATTCCTTCTGTGTTCTCTTTTTCCTTTGAACGAATTGATTCAGTTTCCTTGTCACCATCTTTCGGTGATTCTGCGATCTTAATCTCCTTTGTTTCAGGATCAGACGGATGTTTGGGAGGCTGATCTTTTGGAACAGAAACACGTCCTGACTCAGCTTCATCATCTCTTTTCTTCTGTGCCAGATCTTCCTGACTGCTACTTCTTGAGCCGTTTTGAATGAGTTGGTGCTGGTCTGTTGGTGTTCACCCAAAATCTGATCAGAGACAAGGTTAGGGTTTCTGGGCAGCGGTACCTCCTCATCGGAGTTAGAATCATCAATCAACTGCGGCGGTTTGTGTTCCAGCGGAGCCTGGGTCGAGCGATGAGTTGAGCTAGCGCCCACTTTTCCTCTTCTGGTCGGATGCACCATTGTGAACTTTGACAGATTGAGCAGAGAGATTTTGGAATGAGGTAGAGCAACCAAGTTTCTTTGGACTTTTAAGAGCGATTGAGTTTCGTTTTCTCTTTTTTTCTTTCCTTTAAATTGATGCAAAATCTGTGTCAGAGATATTATTGCCCCTTTTGCATGCGATTTTATTGGGTGAAGATATTCCATATTTTTGAATTTTAAAATTCAAATCTTTTATTTCTTCTTAGTGCCCAAAATCTCGATTTCGTTTCCTGTCAAACCGCCTTTGAACCGATTCAACCCATATCTCCTTTTCACTGCATTATCTGTTAGTTCTCAATGTACAACATAACAATAGATCAACCACCTTCAGAATTCTTTAGCAATGGGTATAAACTTTAAAGTGAATTGACTACATTTCTACTGATGCAATTGACCCCTTATTTTTTTTTTTGAAAATAGTACCTTTTCTGAATTCTCATGATGATCTTGGATGTGTCAGGACTTGACACAGCACATGACTCAGTCTTGACCTCTTGTTCATATGATTCCTGCAGTTGGCCATCATCCATCCAGTGGCTAGCTTTCACACTCTCATGCCTTTATCATATCTTAATATAGTTTTCAACCTTTATCCTTCGAGTGAGATTGCCACAGTTTTTTTCTTTTCTTTTCTCTTTTTTTTTGTGTTTTTGATCTAGTAACTGTGTTGAGTTGATTCCATCATGTGGCTTTTCAGGATATCAACTCTTAGTTTTTTTTTCTTTTTGGCTTTTGAACCTCACTCGAGAAACCTGTACTATTCATGAGATAGGACGGCACAACAAGCAGCTCTTTTCCACTCGATTTCTTGACTCCAAATCAAATCAGAACTTGATGTACGTCATGTGCCAGCCCTGTAGATTTTTACATCTCACACACACCGATCGAGTTTCTTAGAGTAATAAAACGGTTAAAATCAAGAGGTTTTTGTAAAGAAACCAGCCAATTGCAAATCAGTAACTATGTATTCAACCACTACCTGTTTTCCGCCACTAGCTCTCGAATGAAATGATGTCTTATGTCAATATGCTTGGTTCGAGAATGTTGAACATGATTCTTTGAGATGCTTATAGCACTCTTATTATCACAGTGAACGAGAAGTGGTCCTGAATCGATCCCATAGTCAGCTGACATTTGTTTCATCCAGAGAAGTTGAGCACATCAACTACCCATTGCAATATATTCCGCTTCTGCAGTAGATAATAACACAGAATTCTGCTTCTTGCTCATCCAAGCAATTAGATTGTTTCCCAAGAAGAAACATCCTCCACTTGTGCTCTTCCTGTCATCCAAACTTCCTGCCCAGTCAGCATCACAGTATCCAACTAGGTGTTTATTGGATCCCTTTGAGTACCAAATCCCTAGATTGATCGTTTGCTTGACATACTTGATAATTTGCTTAACTGCCTCAAGATGGGACTGCTTTGGTTTAGCTTGATACCTTGCATGTATTCCCACGCTTAGACACAAATCCGGTCTACTAGCTGTAAGATATAGTAAGCTTACAATCATCCCTCGATACAGCTTTACATCCACGTCTATTCCATCCTCATCTCTTGATAGCTTGGTTGTAGTACTCAATGGTCTCTAGCTTCTTTACATTGATCCAGCTTGAATCGACTCAACAGATTCTTGGCATATATGCTTTGAGATATGAATATACCGTCACTATTCTGGCTAACTTGCAAGCCCAGAAAATACTTCAATTCTCCTACCATACTCATTTCAAATTCTTGAGTCATGTCTTGGACAAACGTATCCACCAGCTTTTGAGATGTGCCTCCAAAGATTATGTCATCAACATAGATCTGAACTATGATAATCTCATTCTTTTGTTCCAACACAAGAGAGTTTTGTCTACACTTCCTCTTGTATATCCTTTTTCTAGAAGGAAACTTGTGAGTCGCTCATACCATGCCCTGGGAGCTTGTTTCAAACCATACAAGGCTTTCTTCAACTTGTACACATACTCATGATTGTGTGCATCCTCAAATCCTTTTGGTTGTTCTACATGAACTTCCTCTTGAAGAAAACCATTCAAGAAAGCACTCTTCACGTCCATTTGATATACGGTGAAGTTCATGATGCACGCCATTCCAAGGAATAGTCTGATTGACTCAAGTCGTGCAATAGGGGCGAATGTTTCCTAAAAATCAACTCCTTCTATCTGAGAGTATCCCTGAGCCACAAGTCGCGCCTTGTTCCACACAACTATCCCATTCTCATCAATCTTATTTTTAAAGATCCACTTGGTTCCTACAACGTTTACTCCATCAGGTCGTGGTACAAGTTCCCATACATCATTACACACAAACTGCTCTAGTTCTTATCCCATTGCCTCAATCCAGAATTCATCATCTAAGGCTTGAATATGTGTTTTGGGTTCTATGACTGAGACAAAACACACGAATCGCACCATCTCTCTAAAGTTCAGATTGACCTTCTGTGTCATTCGTTCATCATTCACGTCTCCTAAGACTTCCGAGATAGGATGGTTTTTCTGAGTTCTACTTGGTTTAACTTTCACAGGAGATTTTATTTCCTCAGATTGGGTAGCTTTTGAGGTTCTTTCTTGCTCTATATTGTCTTCATCAGTGGGCTTTTGGAGCTCAACCGGTTCTGATTCACTGTCCGAGGAATCATCAGGGATTTTCATTTGACACAGATCATCGAATACGACATTAACTGACTCAACAATCATTCGTGATCTTGTGTTGTACACTCTGAACGCCGTACTAGTTCCTGAGTAACCCAAGAAGATACCTTCATCACTTCGTGAATCAAATTTCCCAAGATGATCTTTATCATTTAGTACATAGCATTTCCCTCCAAAGATATGGAAGTAGCTTAGATTTGGAGTCTTCCCTTTCTACATCTCGTATGGTGTCATGGTTGTTCCTCTTCTTACATACACCCGATTAACGATGTAGCAAGCTTTATTAATAGCCTCATCCCAGAACTTGAGTGACACATCATTTCCGTGAATCATGGCTCTGGCCATTTCTTGAAGAGTTCTGTTCTTCCTCTCAACCACTCCATTCTGTTGGGGAGTTCTTGGTGCTGAGAATTGATGAGTTATTCCATGATCTTCGCAGAACACTTTCATGGTTTCCTTCTGAAATTCTCCTCCATGATCACTTCGAATATTTCTTAATTCTTCCTTCTTCATTGATCAGCTGGAGTGCCCAGATTCTGAAGCTATCAGGTGTGTTTGATTTATCGCGAATGAATCTCACCCATGTGTACCTTGTGAAGTCATCGACTAGTACAAACACATATTGTTTGCCTGCTACACTCTCAACTTGCATTGGTCTCATAAGGTCCATGTGTACAAGATCTAATTTGTGCTTTGTCTGAACATCTGGCACTTTCTTGTTCTGAACTTTGACCTGCTTACCTTGGTTGCATGCTCCACATACCATTTTGCTTGCTTCCTTGAGTTGAGGTATACCCCAGACTATCTCATTCTTGACAAGGGTAGTTAGGTTCCTCTCATTCATGTGTCCAAGTCGTTGATGCCATAGATGAATGTCATTCTTGGCACTTAGGCACTTCACGCTGAGATATTTAGAGTTGTTTTCCCACATGTAGCAGTTGTTACCTGATCTGTTTCCTTGAAGAATAATATATCCCTTGTCATCTAGTGCTTTGCAGTCATAGCTTGTGAAACACACCATTAATCCTTCGACGCACAGTTGACTTACACTGATCAGGTTTGCCTTAAGACCCTTCACAAGATAAACATTCATTAGTTTAGGTAAATCTGAGTCGAGTGTCTTACCTTTGCCTTGTATTTCTCCTTGTCCTCCATCACCAAAAGTTACTTTGCCAGCTTTGATCATTTTGATGTCTCTAAGATGACTCCTTGTTCCTGTCATATGCCTTGAGCACCCACTATCAAAGTACCATTGGTTTTCATCTTCTGATTTTTCTGAGATAAAGGCCATACTGCAGCACATCTGCTTTGTTGAGGTATCTCTTGTACTACCTCCTGTTTCATACATGTCCGTCTTTTTCACCCAGATCTGGTATCTGTCCTTGTTCCAGTTAACTCTCCCTGATTTCCTGAGTTATCGAATTCTTTGATTAAATCTGTAGCAGTATGCTTTGTAGTGCTCCACCTTTCCACAGTAGTAGCAGTTCCTTGAGGATGATATCATAAGCTGTTTGAGTTTGGATTGTCGGACTAGCACGAACAAATGTGGTTTTTCCCGAACTGATCCAGATCGTCCTGTATAACCAAGTCCAGACTATGTGTATTCCGTTCTTCTATAGCTCAAAATCGTATCCAGTTGCTTCGTTCCTGCAAACATGTTTATTTTGCGATGTTGTTGATTTAGCTCGGACTGCAGTTGCTTAGTTACTTCTGTTTCCCTTTCAGCATCTGCTCCAATTCGTCTGATTTCTTGGCCAAAATCAGCTTCTCTTTAATCAAGTTGATGCTTTCTTTGCTGAGCTTTCGTTCGGTTTCCAGTTCTTCCTGTAGTGACTCAATCTGTGCCTCAAGCTGCTGCTTTGTCTGGATCAGTGCCGTATTTTCTAACCCAATTTTGATAAGAGTATTGAAGGAATTTCTAGCAGTTCTAATCAGGATTAGCAACCCTAGTCTGAATTCCGAGCCTAGGATCTAAGGTTCATGTAATTGAATCTATCAGATCTCGAGATTACCTGATGAATATGCAGCGGAAGTGTTTGCAGACAATCGAGATCACGAAGCGCCTCAAATGCTGCGCCTCTACTGGTATCCACACGCACACAAACTGGACCGCAGGGATGCTAGTGCCTTACAGAGATCTAATCTCCAGAGAGGTTTATTTCTGTGTTCTGGTGGCTGTGAATTAGGTTAGGGACGAGTTTAAGTCGACCATATATCTTATATATGTCGGCTTAAACCACAACGGAGTTAACCAACGATTAAACCGAATTAATCTGATTAATCCGCGAGTGCATCGATCGTTGCCAATCCTGCAACGATCGATGCTCCCCAGAACATTGATATCGAATGCATATCACATATGCATTCACTGGATCATTACATTAATGATCAACCTCGTCTTTAACGCCCAGTTTGCTTAGGTGTGTGACCCTGTAGGATCATATAACACTAGCAATGAGTTCTCAACTCATTGATCATAAGTGGCTTCTAGCAAAGCGTTATGACTACCTAGTGTTATGTGATTGTCTCATCTCGACTATACGACTTTCACTTAGAGCAAGTACAGTAGATTTCAGGACATTCCCAACAATCTCCCACTTGTACTGGAATCATCTATTCCTTTAATCCCTTTGCAGCTATATCTCAATCTAGCATAAGGCAAGCACTGTGTCATCCTTATTCAACCAGATTACGTTTATCGAATCCCGATTTGTACTGATGAAAAACAAACGACTGACAATCACCTCGTTTGAGCGCGGCCACGCATTTCCAGTATCAAATCTTCGATAGGCCCAGAGATATTCAACTCCTATTATATAGGAGGTACAAATCCCATCTTGTTTCATCCATGTCTCTTTTATATTTCATGATACGCCTAATCAGTGTCTTTATGATCACCAGTTACGGCTGACGTTTGACAAAGTCAAGACGAACCAATCCATATAAGAGAGGACATGATGAACTCAGGTCTAAGGACTACTCTCTTTAGTCGTAATGAGAAACTCTTATGACACTCATATAACATCTTGTAGAGTTCTCATTAACGGGTCAAGTCCGATTATGTGTTCTCCAACACATATCTATGTGATTGACTTTAATACACTTATTAATGACTCCATGAAACATGGTCATCAGTCACCTCACATACTAGTCTCACGTGGTTGTTAATGTCCCACGTTAACAACCTCGACCAGGGACCATTATAATTTATGTCATTTATTGCTTATAGGGTTTCATGATCAAGTCACATACTTGATGGCCTATAAAAATGTCATAAATTACTTTGGGACAATATACATATATTTAATTAACACAATTAAATAATGCTGAAACAATTTCATTAAAATAACATAACTATTATGTCTTTGTGAACATCATGTCATAACTAAAACAAATACAACTCCCACTGAAATCAAGATCATATCTTAAGAAATCTAATGCCTACAGCAGTTGTATGAAACTCATGCTTAGGCCTTGGGAGAGGCTTGGTCAGTGGATCAGCAACATTCTCATCCGTCGGGACTCTGCTGATCTTCACATCTCCTCTATTCACAATATCACGGATAAGGTGATATCGCCTTTCTATGTGTTTGGATTTCTGGTGTGATCTAGGTTCCTTTGCTTGCGCAATGACTCCATTGTTGTCACAATACAAAGCCACTGGCTCAAAAATGCTAGGAATCACACCGAGTTCAGTGATGAACTTCTTGATCCAAACAGCCTCCTTTGCCGCTTCAGAAGCAGCGAGGTACTCAGCTTCAGTTGTGGAATCTGCTACAGTGTCCTGCTTGGAACTCTTCCAGCTTACTGCACCGCCATTCAGGCAGAAGATGTAACCAGATTGCGATCGGAAATCATCTTTGTCTGTCTAAAAACTTGCGTCTGTGTAACCACTTACTACCAGCTCATCACTTCCTCCATACACCAAGAATTTATCTTTAGTATTTCTCAAATACTTCAGAATATTCTTGACTGCTGTCCAGAGACTTTCACCTGGATCCGATTGGTATCTACTCGTCATGCTTAAAGCACAAGCAACATCTGGACGAGTACAGAGCATGGCATACATGATGGATCCCAACGCCGAGGCATAGGGAATCCGACTCATGCGATCTCGCTCAGCAGGTGTCTCAGGACACTGCTTCTTGCTGAGACTTATGCCATAAGACATTGGTATGAAGCCCTTCTTGGAATCTTGCATTCTGAACCTGTGTAAGACTTTATCGATATAAGTGTCTTGACACAGTCCAATCAACTTGTTTGATCTATCTCTATAGATTCTTATTCCAAGAATATACGCGGCTTCTCCCATGTCTTTCATTGAAAAACAACTTCCGAGCCAAGTCTTAACAGACTGTAACAACGGAACGTCATTTCCGAGAAGAAGTATGTCATCTACATACAACACGAGAAATGCAACAGCGCTCCCACTAGTCTTCTTGTAAACACATGGTTCTTCTTCGCTTCTGATGAAATCAAACTTTTTGACTGCTTCATCAAAACGAAGATTCCAACTCCGAGATGCTTGCTTCAATCCATAAATGGATCGATGAAGTTTGCATACTTTCCTAGCTGCATTTGGATCGATGAAACCTTCGGGTTGTGTCATGTACACATCCTCTTCCAGAATTCCATTAAGGAAAGCTGTTTTCACGTCCATCTGCCAGATCTCATAATCATAATGAGCAGCTGTTGCTAGGAGAATCCGAATGGATTTAAGCATGGCGACAGGTGAATAGGTTTCTTCATAGTCAATACCATGAATTTGTTTGAAACCTTTTGCCACTAGCCTTGCTTTATATATCTGAGTATTTCCATCCACATCAATTTTCTTCTTGAAAATCCATTTACACTCAATGGGTCTTGCACCATCGGGTAAATCAACCAAAGTCCATACTTGGTTCTGTGACATGGATCCCATTTCGGATTCAGCGGCTTTCAGCCACTTTGCGGAGTCAGGGCTCATCATTGCTTCTTCGAAATTCGCTGGCTCGTCACTGTCAATGATTAACAAATCATGACAATTGGTTACGAGAAATCCATATCTCTCGGGTTCGTGACGGATCCTTTCGGATCGGCGAATTTCAGGCTCCACAGGCGCCGTCTCTACAACTCTTTGTAGATCCAACTGTTGCTCTTCCTCTACGGGTTGAGCATTTTCCTGCGGTTCTCGAACTTCTTCGAGTTGTACTTTACTCCCACTGTTTCTCTTGGAAAGAAATTCTCTCTCAAGAAAGACGCAGTTCCGAGCAACAAACACTTTGTTCTCGGATTGGTTGTAAAAGTAGTATGCCTTGGTTTCCTTAGGATAACCAACGAAGTAGCATTTATCAGATTTGGGCTCGAGCTTATCTGTAATTAATCTCTTAACATAAGCTTCACAACCCCAAATCTTCAGGAAAGACACATTCGGAACATTTCCAGTCCACATCTCATGTGGTGTCTTTGCAACTGATTTTGACGGAACCCTATTAAGTGTAAACGCAGACGTTTCTAGAGCGTATCCCCAAAAGGATAATGGAAGAGTTGAGAGACTCATCATTGATCGAACCATATCTAATAAAGTCCGATTCCTCCTCTCAGACACGCCATTCCATTGTGGTGTTACAGGAGGAGTGAGTTGTGAAACAATTCCACAATCTCTCAAATGATCACTGAATTCTTGGCTTAAGTATTCTCCTCCACGATCTGATCGAAGAGCCTTAATACTTTTGCCAAGTTGGTTCTGTACTTCATTTTGGAACTCTTTGAACTTTTCAAAGGATTCCGACTTGTGTCTCATTAAATAGACATAGCCATACCTACTGAAATCATCAGTGAAGGCCTTGTTCGAAAATACGTTAGGCGGTATACGCGCGGTCGGTATGGGCCTAGCGAGTTAGCGAAAAATCGGGGTAAACTCGGGATATACGCGGGGCGGAATTTTTGTGAAAATATATATATTTTTGTGAATAATGTAACTATATATATTATGTTTGTGATTAATGCAATGTTGTACAACTTAGTACAGTGGTTGGCGACAGTTTTATATACCATAGGTGACAGGTTCGACTCCCAAACTCAGCAATTTAGCATTTTTTTCCTTTTTTCTTTTTAATGAAGGGTTAAAGACAAAATTGCCCTCGTCTTCTTCCTCTAGAAATCTGATTCTGAAACCCTAAATACGGCGGTTTTCTCTTTTCAACACAAATCTTCATCATTTTTTTCTTGTTTTGCCTATTGTTTATTGTCAAATATAATAGATCTATCAAATATGTACTGATTTCTAATTTAAACCGAGTGAAACTTGACGTTTTTCAAAACTTCCGATTTCTTCACCGAACAGAGCATAATCGCGGCGGCCCCTTCCCGCCTAGCGCATCTCCGCCGTAAAATCGTCCGCCTTGCCCGCGTTTTCGAACAAGGAGTGAAGGTAATGAAGTATCGAAAATTTCCTCTGGCACTTGTGCTCATTGGGCCGCATACATCTGTATGTATAAGGCCCAACAGGTCACTGGCCCTTTCATTTGATTTGTTGAAAGGGGCCTTAGTCATTTTGCCTAGTAAACAAGATTCACATTTCTCACATGATTCATAATCAAATGAGCCCAAAAGCCCATCACTATGGAGCTTTTGAATCCGTTTCTCGTTTATGTGGCCCAAACGACAATGCCATAGAAAAGTCTGATTCGTGTCATTTGATTTGAATCGCTTGGTGTTAATGTTATAGATTTCTGTGCTTTGGTTTAGAACATAAAGCCCATTCTCTAATGGGCTGCTACCATAATACATATCATTGTAATCAAAAGAACAACATTTATTCTTAATTGAAAACTGATATCCTTCCAAATCCAAAACAGGAATAGAAATAATATTTCTGCTTATAGCAGGTACATAGTAGCAATTATGAAGTTCTAAAACCAAACCAGAAGGTAAAGACAAGTTAAATGTTCCTACGGCTAATGCAGCAACTCTTGCTCCATTCCCCACACGCAGGTCCACTTGTCCCCTTTCCAACGTCCTACTGTTGCTTAGGCCCTGCATATTTGTACAAATATGAGCACCACAGCCGGTATCCAATACCCAAGAAGTAGAACCAGAAGTGGTAATATTTACTTCTATAACATAAATACCTGAAGATGAAGTCTCGAAAGTCTTCTTCTTCTTCTTCTTCTCTTCCAAGAATTTGTTGCAATTTCTCTTCCAATGCCCAGGCTCTTTACAGTAATGGCACTTATCAGTCTCAGATGGGCCCGGCTTGGGCTTCGGGGCTGGCGCAGGCGTGTCCTGGTTCTCAACCGGGACTACCTTTCCCTTTCCCTTGCCTTTGCCTAGTTTCTTAAACTTCTTACCCCCTTGTACCATAAGTACATTAGGAGTGCCCTTCCTGATATTAGGCTCAGCTGTCTTAAGCATGCCATGCAGTTCAGTCAACGTCTTCGTCAAGTTGTTCATGTTATAGTTCATAACAAACTGATCATAACTTGACGGCAGTGACTGCAAAATGATGTCAGTAGCCAACTCTTGGCTAATGGGACAATCCAGTCTCCCCAGGTTATCAATATAACCCATCATCTTAATGACATGATGACTGACCGGACTGTCCTTTGGTAGCTTGCATTCAATGAGAGATTTAACCGTCTGGTATCTCTCAGTTCGTGCTTGCTCCTGAAACATGCTTTTCAGGCTAGTAATCATCTCCACTGGCGACTCCACGTTCTCGTATTGCTTCTGCAAGTCCGAGTTCATGGTAGCCAACATGAGACAATTCACATCGACCACATCATTGGAATGCTTGTCCCAAGCACTCCTTTCTGCATGTGCAGCATTGGATCTCGGTTTTTCAGGGAGAACATTTTCAAGGACATAGTCCCGCTTCTCCTGCTTGAGAACAATTCTCAAGTTCCGATACCATTCGAGAAAATTCGATCCATTTAACTTGTCCTTCTCAAGGACGGATCGCAGGGAGAAAGAATTATTATGAGTAGTGGTCATAGCTGAGAACATAGAAAAGGGAAAAGGTTCAGTTATGATGTTCAAGAAATGAGAAATCTTAACTTTTAAGAAAACTAGCATTATATTCAATCAATGCTTCCTCAGATGAATATAATGATCCAAGACCCATATTTTACTAAATTCAAGTGAGCACTGGCTATCACTCAACTTTAGCTATTTAGGTAAGCAACAACCTTGCTAGTTATATCCAATATAACTCTTGGTTGTGGATCGACATCTTATGTCCAATCCACCTGATGTCTCTGGGCCCAAAACGATTTTGATAGCCCAGTCAAGCAAACCAATCTCTTCAGTCATGTAATTGTTGATGCCTTGCACTGCAAGCCCATTAACACGATTACTTCCTGCCTTACTCATGTAATTGTTGATACCTTGCACTGCAAGCCTATCGTACAATGAAATGAGTCTTGACAGTTGACAAGATTGGAAAGACATCAAGTATCACTTGATATTTGGTTGAGGAACGGAAACATTTAAAACGTTCAGTTTTACTATGTTTTAATTCTTATAATTAATTAATCCGCGATAACCGATCAATCCAATTGATCCGGTTTTGAATACCGGTAAGCATCGATCGATGCTACGTTAGCATCGGTCGATGCCAACCTAATCAAAACAATCGCCATCAAACCATTCACAGTGTTCGACCATTATTAACCAAGCTCGATAACCGGTCCAATCCAATTGAACCGATCCAACAATCTCGCGAGGCTGTGTCGATCGGTGCAACAATTGCATCGATCGACACTAGGCGAAAACTAGGTTTATTCAGGTTTTCGCCCTGCATCGATCGTTGCCGGATTGGCAACGATCGACACCATGCGAAAATCCCTAAATTTTATACGGGTTTTCGCCCTGCATCGATCGATGCCGGATTGGCATCGATCGACACCATGCGAGAAAACCCTTAAACGTTTTCGATCAGAACCCTAAACTAGGTTTTCAGGAAAACGAATTTTAGCATGCTTGTATCAATTATACAAAGATCTAGATTCAACTAATCTAATCATCATGCTACAGATTCAATGGAACCCTAAAGCTCTGATACCACTGAAGGAATTTCTAGCAGTTCTAATCAGGATTAGCAACCCTAGTCTGAATTCCGAGCCTAGGATCTAAGGTTCATGTAATTGAATCTATCAGATCTCGAGTTTACCTGATGAATATACAGCGGAAGTGTTTGCAGACAATCGAGATCACGAAGCGCCTCAAATGCTGCGCCTCTACTGGTATCCACACGCACACAAACTGGACCGCAGGGATGCTAGTGCCTTACAGAGATCTAATCTCCAGAGAGGTTTATTTCTGTGTTCTGGTGGCTGTGAATTAGGTTAGGGACGAGTTTAAGTCGACCATATATCTTATATATGTCGGCTTAAACCACAACGGAATTAACCAACGATTAAACCGAATTAATCTGATTAATCCGCGAGTGCATCGATCGTTGCCAATCCTGCAACGATCGATGCTCCCCAGAACATTGATATCGAATGCATATCACATATGCATTCACTGGATCATTACATTAATGATCAACCTCGTCTTTAACGCCCAATTTGCTTAGGTGTGTGACCCTGTAGGATCATATAACACTAGCAATGAGTTCTCAACTCATTGATCATAAGTGGCTTCTAGCAAAGCGTTATGACTACCTAGTGTTATGTGATTGTCTCATCTCGACTATACGACTTTCACTTAGAGCAAGTACAGTAGATTTCAGGACATTCCCAACAAGTATCCCTTACCTCCTTATAGCTGCTGACTAAATCTACTTCTGTTTCTGAGTCTGAGTCAGATTAATTGTCTTCAAGTTCAGCGATTCCAAGGAAGGCTACAAAGTTATTGACTTCTTCTTCGTCACTTTCATCATCTGACTCATCATGGTTTACTCCTAGCATAGAATTTTCTTGTCTTCGTTTCTGATCATTGACACATTCCATATGAGTGTGTCCCATTCCTTTGCAGCCAAAGCACTTCATCTCACGTATTCTGACAGTTGGACATTCACTTTTGAAGTGTCCAAACCCTTTGCATTCATGGCACTGCATGTCGGATTTCTTCATATTCTTCTCTCCGCCAGTTGATCTCTTTGTGCTTTTGTACGAGCCTTGTCCTTGTTCTACTCTTCTTAGAGCACGATCAAATCTTTGAACAATGAGGCTTACATGATCTTCTCCCTCACTTTCTTGATTGGTTTTTGCTTGAGTGATGAGTGCAATACCTTTGGGTTTCTTTGTACCATCCAGTTCCAGTTCATGAACTTGTAACATCCCGACTAACTCATCAAAACTCATACTTTCAGTGTTGGCCGATACACTTAGAGCTGCTTTGTATGGCATGTATTTGGCCGGCAGACACCTTAAGAATTTTTGACCAGTTTCTTGTCTTTGTATTTCTTACCAAGTAGTGATGCTTCCTGAGCTAAAGAGCTGATTTTGGCGCTGAAGTCTGAGATTGTTTCGTCATCTTCCATTTTTAGATCTTCAAATTTGGTAGCCAACAGATCTTTCTCGAGTTCTGTACCTTTTCTGTTCCTTCAAAGTGGATTTGCAGAATATCCCATGCTTCTTTAGCCAGTTCGCATCCTTGTATCAGCTCAAACTGTTTCTTGGCTACTCCGCAGTGAATTGCAGTTAGAGCTCTGGAGTTGAATTTTGATAGCTTTAGTTCGACTTCTGTCCATTGTTCCTCTGGTTTAGGTACACCAGCTCCTGCTTCATTCTTCATTGTTGGAGATGTCCAACCTGTTTCAACTGTCTTCCATGCCAGTGGGTCGATGCCCTTGATTTGTGATGTTGTTCTTGCTTTCCAAAAGCCATAGTTGGTCGCATCCAGTATCACCCTAAAGCTATTGATCAGCTCATTGTAGTTCTCCATTTTTCCACAGAATCTCACCTGTATATATGAGCAAACAAGTGTCCGCTCTGATACCAATTTAAAATGCGAGACTAACGTAACACAGAATATGACACAAGGGTATTCTTTTTCAAAGACTGTTTATTGCAAAGCAAAACAAAAGTTTCACCTTAACAACCTAGTCTTTCCTCTTGCTTCTCGATCAACCAATGATCTCAAAGCTTTCTAGATTCACCCTTAACACCAAGTATAACTCTCTCTTAAGAACTCACAACTTTTGCTAAAAGTAATCTTTCTCTCTAAAGGCGCACCAAACACAAATGCCCTAGATGATCTATTTATACCCTATAGATCATCGTACAACTTTCTAATTCCCTTTTGTATATTTCCAAAATCCCTTTAGGTATGTTTCCATTTTTCTTTCTAGGAAAAAGCTTATTTTCCTAAACTTCTTTTGGCGCATATTCCTTGAGTATCTTCACTCTTCTATACGTCAAGCTCAGCTATCTTTCCTTTAGTTCGTCCTTGTTAAGCTCCTTGTATCCATACTTTCCTTATCTCCAGTTACATCTCACGCTCACTATCGCTGATTCAGTCATCGTTGTACATGCTGCTTGATTCATCCGCTGTTGTAACTCATGCTGTAGCTCAGTACTTCTTCAGAAATTTCCCATCACCGTTCTTTTTCACTTGGCTGGTTCATATTTTATGGGTTTTTTTTTGTTGTTGCAAATTTCATATATTATGGTTGAATGATCATTCTCAAAATAATCAGATCTTATGAAGGTCGTTCTGAATGTGGCACCTGAATAAAAAGCCAGCTGGTTATAACAAATTTACTAATTAATTTCTTGATTATTCATTAGTTGAATTCAATTATTAAGGTTGTTTTAAAAGGTGGTTACTCAAGCTATCATTAGTTATTTTTCAATCGAATTCGTGAAGAATGTACCGGAAGTTCAATTACTAACTAAATCCAATCATTAAAAAAACGATTTCTGATCATTTTCTTGATTGGAAGCCGATAAAACACCAAATAAACTCCCAGGAATGACGCTAAGAAATTTTAAATATTATGTAGTATGATTAATATTATATGCAGACAATCACATGCAACGTAACCACAAGAACGTGTTTTCCCAATGACCGCATTGTACGGGATATACGAACTTTTTTCTTCTTTATAAAGAATCTTATCGAGTTAGAATATCAAATATTATATTCCTAAATTTTTTTTTCGATTTTTTTTTTGTTTTAAATTACAAAATAACTAAAAACAGGAAAAAAAAAAGAAAAAAAACACAGCCCACTGAAATCCTATGGGCCCGACTAAGCCAAGCCCAAAACACTAATCTGCACAAAAGAGGTCTAAATTGTTAGAGAAACCCTAGCTTTGAGAACCGCCGCCACGGTAGATCGCCAACGCAAACCCAGACTCTAGCCACCGTGAAACACGCCGCCACCGCGAGGGAGAAGAACCACGACCACCAGGAAGAACTGAGTAACAAGGATTGTTGGGGAAGAAAACCGGAGAGCTTTAGACGGATAACCAGCGCATGAGCCGAGATGCCCAAACGGGAAAGAGGAGAGGAGCCAACTCGCCATCGCCATTGTCGGTCCACCACCGGCTGTGTTGTCTAGGAGAACGGCGAGCTTTCCCCGTTATTTTCGGTCCACCCCGACCACCGAGAACTCTCCACCGCGCTACCACCGTTCTCTAGCGAGTAGTCAATGGAGAAGAAGAGCCAGTGACACATGCAACCCCCAACTCCGCCGCAGCCACATACCGGGAGACCAAGACCCACCGCTCAAAGTACCGGGACAGGGAAGAAGAAGGCGACCACCATCTCGGAGAGCAAAACCCGAAAAACAACCATAGACGGCAAGAAGGAGACGCGGAGTTCCGGATCTGGATCTGCCGAAACCACCGCGAGCAGACGCGGAGCTCCATCGCGCGCCGTCGAAGAGGAAACTGGATCTGCCGAAACCACCGCGAGCAGACGAGAAGGAGTCCGCCAACAAACCGTGCGAGAGGGAGGAAAAGCCACGGAAGAAAACACCAGCCTGTGGAAAGAGAAAAAATGAAGGGGAAGAGGGAGGGCCCTCCCCGGCGGAGCTAGCGCCGGAGAGGCGGAGGAGAAAACTCTTTTTTTTTGTTGAGAGAAAAGGTTCTTTAGAGAGAGAGAAGAGAGGATATTCCTTATAATTTTAGTGTTATATTAAAATATTACAATACATTTATTTTATATGGAATGCATCCCCACTAATTAACTACCGGCACTTGCAGACGTATCATTACCGTCAAAAATTTAATGGTCTTTGTAACAGCCCAATTTTTAGGTCTAGGCTAAAAAAATAGATTGTTTGTTTGCTCATCTAATATTCATCTTAGTAGTTCATTCAGCTGATCCATATCTCAGTAATTCATTCAGATGATCCATTTGAATTTAAACGATGTATGTTTCAATTTTTAAATGTTCATATTGATGGAGCATTTGAATAAATCTTTGTTTCTGTGCTTAGTTTTTATAAATCTTCATCTCTATCTAGATGAATTCAATAAGAAAATGACTAAAAATATTTATACTGTGACTTAATCATATTTTGATCATAATCTTAACCAAAATAATTTTAATTATTAATCTAAAATATATGACAAATAATTTTCAAAAATTATTATTTTGTTATCATGCGGTTTTGAAGAAAAAACTATGATTTTATGATTATGGTTATATCGAGAAAATGCGACTTTGAAAAAACGTAATTTTACACTTTTGGCGGAAAACGCGGTTTTACGGTTTTGACGGAAAACACGATTATATGATTTTGGCGGGAAAACATGATTTTGCAGTTTTGATGGAAAAACACAATTTTAAGGTTTTTGCGGGAAAACATAATTTTACAGTTTTAATGGAAATGCAATTTTACGTCTTTGACAAGAAAACACGATTTTACGGTTTGGCGAAAAACACAGTTTTATGATTTTTGCGGGAAAAACTCGATTTGGAAGTTTTTGTGGAAAACACGAATATATAGTTTTATTGGAAAACATCATTTTCAATTTTTTCCAAGATAATTGTAATATATTATTTAATTTATGTTCGTTTGGTCATTTAAAATTTTCATCCAAATGATATATTTGAATAATTATGGTATATTAGACATTTGTTATTTTTGGATAAACTATCTCCATCCAAATGATCCAATTTGGTTTATCTATAAGAGTTTAAAAATTTTATCAAAATTTTAAAACTCATTTAGATGATTCATGGATTCTATATGATTTGCGGTTTTGGCGGGAAAACAAGATTTTATGGTTTTGGCAGAAAATCCAATTTTACTATTTTGACAAAAACACGATTTTGCGGTTTTGACAGGAAAAACACAATTTTACCGTTTGACGAGAAAAATGATTTTATGGTTTTGACGGTAAAACAAGATTTTAAAATTTTGGCGGGAAAATGTGGTTTTATGGTTTTGACGGGGAAACACAATTTTGCAGTTTTGGTGGGAAAACATGAATTTACGGTTTTGGCGAGAAATGCGAGTTTATGGTTATGGCGGAAAACATGGTTTTGTGGTTTTGACTGAAAAATGCGATTCTTTAATACACACGAGTATCTTTTCTCCTTTCCTACTTAAAGGTGTCACCATCAAATGAAAGAAGCAAGAGACAAATCGAAGCGAAGCTCTATGGAATTTTTGAGCCACCAGCCGTCGATCTCCTATCGTCAATAAATCCGTAGGAGTGAATTCCAGTTGTGTTGGAGACAAAAGGAAAAAGCCTCTGAGAAAAGCTTTCTCAAACTTCCTTCATCATTTTAGCCGTCACTTTTAAGACGATTTTCCAGAGAACTATGAAGAACCACAAAACACACAATACGTCGTTGGATAGAAATTGGTCTCCTCTTTCCAGAAAGTTAAGAATTGTTACGATCTGATTTACCGTTTCACAGTTATGATAGTTTTCCCAAAAAGGTTATGTGTATTACGAATCTATAACAGTCCATCAGGATCTATGTTTTGGTTAGGCAAAGGAGGTCCCTTTGACCCAAAACATTGCAGAGATATTATAGGTTCATGGATATAGATACTGGTGGAAAGACAACCGATGAGGACCTCTGTAGCATATGTAAGTGTGTCGTCTAACCGGTAGTAGCAGTTCTGTCTAATAAGGTGGTTGTTCTTCGTCGTGGCTAAGGTAAGGATTGGTTGTGGACTTCCTCTCTTTCGTTCATCCTTCTTCAGGGCGTTATTCCTTTGTAAATATCTGAAAAACCCGACCCGACATTCCTAGGCCGCAGTTGATGCGTTCCATGGACAAGCCGCTTCTTGGCCTTAACCTCCCTAAAATCCGATCATATTTAATTTTTTCCTTCTGGAGCAAGCATTCCTCGGATCTTCCTACTGACTTCCTTATTCGTTTCTAGTCTTAGATCCTTCATAATTAAAAATATGCACCAAAAATCCTTATCTAGCCTTTATTACGTTTTTCTAAATAACTATTTATCCATGAACCTCTTGAGTTCTTAATTTGTTTTCTTAAAACTCTTTCCGAGGTTCCAATCCTATATATCCGGTCTAACCATCTAATTATTAACTTAAATTGTTCCATTCACCTATTCCGTTCTAAACCATTACTTATAACATTATTAGACCATTTAAACAAGTACCTTAGCTTTTTAGGTGAAGCCGGTATGAATCCAGTTCCACGTCCTGCTTCCTTTGTCCTTGTACTTACCTTCACCAGCTTAGCTCATTCATTCATTGAAATCACATAACATATCTCCCCTGTACTTAGTCACTCATCCAACCATCCCCAATGTCCGTTGAATCACCGCTTCAGCCTTCCTGGCTTATCAGTCGATTCCAATCGCGACAGACCCATGCGGCCGTCCTGGCCTCTCCCGCATCCTGACCACACGATTGCCCACACCGATGTTTGCACTCGTCCTAACCGCGATCAAGCCATGGATTAACCTGTTTAAGCACCCGTCCAAACCATCGTACTCGCTAATGCCCATCACTTAGAATAACCATCCTGTCACTTGTCCAAAACGTTCGCCTATCCCTAATCATTCCAACATTAACTAACTATTTACTGATTATTCTACCCATCCCTTAGAATAACCAAAAATACTTCTTCCCTTAAACCATCTATAGTACATAGGCGAACACAGCTTCTTGTGCCGTTCCTTTAGATTTCCCCCCAGTCTTCAATCGACCCCTTTTCCGGATTGACAGCCGTAACCGCTCTGAACACTTCTGTCCGTGATCTCTCTCCAGACTCGATCCTATCATTCTATGAACCGACCCATCAATATGTCCTCAGATATTCCTATTGACTTCCTTATTCGTTTCTAGTCTTAGATCCTTCATACTTAAAAAGATGCAGTGGAAATACTTATTTAACCTTGATTCCGTTCTTCTAAAGAAGTGTCCATCCGTGAACCTCTTGAGTTCTTAATTTGTTTTCTTAAAACTCTTTCTGAGGTTCCAATCCTATCTATCCGTCTAACCATCCAAGTTTTAACTTAGATTGTTCGATTCACCTAATCCGTTCTAAACTATTACTTAGAACATTATTAGACTAATTAAACAAGTACCTTAGCCTTTTTGGTGAAGCCGATATGAAGCAAGATCCACGTCCTTCTTCCTTTGTCTGGGTGCTTACCTTCACCAGCTTAGCTCATTGATCCATCGAACGCACATAACATATATGCCCTGTACTTAGTCACTCAGCCAACCATCCCCACATGACCAAGTACAAGAGAGATCTTCACAATCCTTTATATCACCACTATACACTATTTAATATTTCCTTCGTTTCCCTTATCAACCGTCCCATTGCCTGAGCAGTATGCCTGGTTCCTGCATCTTTTCGTTGTGAGTCCTGCATCATTCATACATCATTCAGTTTTGGTTGGAAACATGCATCATTCCGTTTCGATCCGTGATCAGTTTACCCATCGCTCCGGGTCCAACCGGCGGATGGATCGGTCCATGGTCAATGTCCCTTGAATCACTACTTTGGCATTCCTGGCTACTGGTCGATTCCAATCGCGACCCGACCCATGCAGCCGTCCTGCCCTCTCCCGCGTTCCGACCACACGATCTCCCACACCGATGTTCGCACTCATCCTAACCACGATCATGCCATGGCTTGACCCGTTTAGGCATCCATCCAACCCATCGTACTCTCCAAATGCCCATAACAATCCTTTCACTTGTCCAAAACGTTCGCATGTCCCTAATCATGAGTTGTTTTGATCATGATTTTTAGTGAATTTTAGCTTTTGGGTAATGCATTTAGGCATCATTAGGATTGCATTTGCTTTGTTTCTCTTTTTGTAGGTGGTGGAAGACATGATGAATCACCCAAGAGATAATGGAGGAGGTAGGGACTGAAGAATACTTAAAACCAAGTAGAAAACAGCTAAGGATCACGACCAGACCTCACAGCGACCTACTGAATCCACTATGAAGAATTGCAGATGGTAGAAATGCACAGCGGCCTCCCAATGCCGCTGTGAGAAATCATCCCTCACAGCAGCATCCTACAGCGGGGTCCCAATGCCGCTGTGGGATATTTTGCGAAATGCCGATAGCTCCAGCTAGTGAGTAGTTTACCATAAGTTTCTGGGTTTGAGTAAGGTGAGGGTGATCTAGTAATGGTTTAGGTTGTTTAAAACTTGGAAATATTGATTTCTTACCTGTTAGAAACTCTTAATGCTAGGATTGAAGTAGCTAATCAATTCCTTGATCTTGAATGTTGCTAGCACTGAGAAGTGTAAATAATTTTTGAAACTCTAACAAGTGCTTTACGTACTTAACCAATAAGAATTGATGTTTAAGGTGTTTAGTGGTAATAAGAACTTGTTCATAATGCATATTTATCTTGAAATTGCCAATGAGAAATGATGTTAATGCTTGATAGGTATATGGCTATTATCATGAGAGTGGAGTAGCTTGATATGTTGTTTTTAGCCTAAGAAATCATTCCACTGTTTTTAAAAGTTTTTAAATTAATTGTTGATCACACAAACCGAAATTTCAGCCCAATGAACTTAGTATTTTAATCAATCAACTTAATCATCATCTTGCTCTGTTTTTACTTAGTTTTAATCACTCTTGGATATTGTTAGAATTTCATCTTTATTTTATAATCATGTTTGGAATTTGGTTATCTTGTTAGTTATTGCAATATTAGCCATAAAACCCACAAATTAATTTGGTTGCACTTAGATTAAGTGAATTCCTGCATTCTTAGTGTGTTTAATCACCCAAGTGGATTGACACCCCAAAAATCACAAAGACTAGGCTGTATACTTGCAGCTGAAGTGGTTATAAAGGGAAATTTGTATGCTTATCAAGTTTGGTGCCGTTTCCATCTTGGGTGGAAATTGAACCATTAGGATTTGGTTTTTGCTTGAGACTAAGTCTATCGGTTACATTGATATCTCACATTCTCTACCTTGTTTTCCTTCGTTTTGCAGGTGAATGAACTTGAGGAGCAGGGGACCAACAAACCTAATACCTCGGGTGGACGATATAAGAGCATTGGAAAGGAGCATATCAAGGGAGAGAAAACAACAACTGATGTTGGAGAACATACAAGAAGCTATGGCTGACCTAAACCAACAACAACATGATGGTGACGTTTTTGAGAACCTGGGCCATGAAGGACAAAGGCCAATCCATCAACCAAGAGTGCATAGAGCCATTGGAACATACGACGAACCAAGCATTCATGGCTACCAAACTGGAATCATTGCACCAGCTGTGGACAACAACAACAACTATGAAATCAAGGCAAGCATCATCAACATGGTGCAAGGAAGCAAGTTTCATGGCTTACCAATTGAGGATCCACTAGACCACCTACACAACTTCGACAAGTTCTGCCGAACAGTTATGATCAATGGGATTTCAGAAGATGCTTTGAAGCTGATCCTATTTCTGTTCTCACTTGGAGATAGAGCTCATCTATGGGAGAAGAACCTTCCTGCAAATACCATTACCTCTTGGGATGACCGCGAGAGAGCTTTCCTATCCAAGTTCTTCTCCAAATCAAGGACTACAAGATTGAGGAATGAAATATCAAGTTTCAAACAAAAGACAACAGAGAAATTTGGAGAAGCATGTGAAAGATTCAAAGGCTACACCAACCAATGCCCTCATCATGAGTTCACTAAGGAGTGTCTTCTCAGCACTCTCTACCGTGGAGTTCTTCCCAAATACAGGATGATGCTAGACACTGCTAGCAACTGCAACTTCTTGCAGGAAAATGAAAGAGAGGGGATGCAAGTAGTGGAGAACTTGGCTCTAACAGACTCAAACTATGGAGAAGATTATGACCGCACCTATCGGGAAGGAAGTGACAAAGAAGACCAAAGAAGGGAGATCCAGTCCCTTAATGACAAACTAGACAAGCTGCTGAAGGCAAACCAGAAGACGTGCACTTTGTTGGAGACTTTGATAACCAAAAAAACTACCTTGATGAGGAAGCTGAGATGGGTAGTGATGGGCAAGCATAGATGAACTATATCGGAGGACAAGGATTCAACAGAGGCTTCAATTAGAACTATAGGAATCATCCCAACTTTTCCTATAGAAACAACAATATGGAGAATCCTCAAGACCATATTTATCCCCCATTCAAACCTCAGACCAACAACAATCTACAAAGCAACTTCCAAAAAAAGCAAAACTTCAACAGCAATGGAGGTATCAACAAAGACAACCATACAAAAATAACAACGAAGGGAACTACCAGCAACAATAAGACTACAACAACCAAGGGAACCAACAATTCCAAGGACAAGGAAGCACATCCAACCAGCTAAGACAGGAGGACCAAATGATTCAATTGATGAAACAAGTTTTGGAGAGCAACAAGAAGTTGTTAATCGAGCTGAACGCAAAGTATGAAAGCCTTGCAGCAGAAGTAGCAATCTTGAAACATCAATACTCTCAAATGGGATTAACTTCAAAGAGACCACCAGGAATACTTCCTGGAAAATCGGAGCCAAACCCAAAGGAGTATATCAATGCCATTACACTAAGAAGTGAAAGAGAACTTGCAGCAAAGAAACTCATTGGGGACAATGAGAAACAAGGTGGGGAGGTGAAATTTGAAGTTGAAGAGGATGAGAAGACCACTGAGGAAGAGAGGCCAGAAGAAAGAGTTGTTCAGAATGCAAAAGACATCAAAGGGATATGCAAGATGCATGGGGAGAAGAAGGAAAACCAAAAACCGGTTCAGCATCTACTTCTAAGGAGAAAGCTTTTATACCACCACCCATGATCCCGAACTTCATTTCCCTGGAAGATTCAAGAAGCAACTATTGGAGAATTATAAGACACTCTTTGAAAACAGATGGTGAAGATTCAGCTCACAATGCCTTTTTTGGATGCATTCATGCTAGTGGCCCAATACATCAAGTTTCTCAAAGATGCGATTAAGGAAAGATCAAAGGAGATGGAATGCATGGTTGTCCTAACCCACGAGTGAAATGCTATCATTCAGAAGAAAACTATTCCAAGGAAGCTTAAGGATCCAGAAAGCTTCACCCTACCATGTGCCTAGGGACCACTCTCCTTTGAAAGGTGTTTATGTGACCTAGGAGAAAGTGTAAGCTTGATGCCACTCTCAGTAGCAAAAGGGCTTAGATTCACACACTACAAACAGTGTAGAATCTCACTTTTGTTGGCTGATAGGTTAATAAAACTTCCTGTAGGCATGCTTGAAGACATTCCCGTCATGGTCGGAAATTTTGAAATACCAATAGATTTCATGGTTCTAGAGATGGATGAAGAACCAAAGGAACCCTTGTATTTGGGAGACATTTTTTGGCCACTTATGGAGCCATCATTGATGTTAAGAAGGGGAAGATTGACCTACACTTAAGAAAGAATCATGTTCTCAAGTTTGACATTAATGAAGTGATGAAGAAACCGACAATTCAAGGCCAAGCTTTTTGGATTGAAACGTTGGATGCTTTGGCTGATGAGTACCTGGAAGAGCTGGCAATGGAGGAATCCCTAGAGATGGTCATGACTACCAAGAAAGACGTGAGTGAGCTGGGGGACCAAGAAAGTAAAGAGTATGCAAAACTCCTTGACTCACGCAAAGTGTTGGAAGGAAGTGATCAATTCTTGAAGCTTCCTCAAGAAGTCCACAATATCAACACCGTGGGGGAAGAGGAAGCAACCAGACCAGATATCAATGATGAGCCTAGCCTAGATGATGATTAGTGTGAGCTGAAAGCACCAAAGGTGGAGCTGAAACAACTCTCGGTTGGGCTAAGGTATGCTTTCTTAGGTCCAAACTCATCATATCCAGTCATTGTTAGTGAAGACCTAAATTAAAATGAACTAAACTCACTCCTTAATGAACTGATAAAATATAGGAGAGCAATAGGTTATTCAATTGATGATATTAAAGGACTCTCACCGACTCTTTGCACCCATCGAATCCATTTAGAAGATGAATCAATGACTTCAATTGAACATCAAAGAAGGCTAAATCCAAATTTGAAGGAAGTGGTTAAAAAAGAGATTCTAAAACTTCTAAATGCATGCAGATTTTACCCTATTTCAGATAGCACATGGGTCTCACCAGTACATGTAGTTACTAAGAAGGGAGGAATAACAATGGTAAAAAATGAGAAAATGAACTAATCCCTACAAGAACTATAACTGGACATAGAATGTGCACTGATTATAGGAAGTTGAAATCAGCCACCAGAAAAGATCATTTCCATCTCCCATTCATTGACCAAATGCTGGAATGATTGGCAAATCACCCATTCTATTGTTTTCTTGATGGGTACAACAAGTTCTTTCAAATACCCAATTCACCCTAATGATCAAGTAAAGACGACATTCACATGTCCTTATGGTACCGTTGCATATCGAAGGATTTCATTTGGGTTATGTAATGATCCAGCTACCTTTAAAAGGTGCATGATGTCGATCTTTTCTGATTTGATCGAAGAAATAGTTGAAGTATTTACGGATAATTTTTGGTATATGGTTCTTCGTTTCCTGCTTGTTTGTCTAATCTGTGCAGGGTACTTCAGCGATGCAAGGAGACAAACCTTGTATTGAATTGGGAGAAGTGCTATTTCATGGTCAAGGAAGGGATAGTGCTTGGGAACAAGATTTCAGAAAGGGGAATTGAGGTGAACAAAGCCAAGATCGATGTGATGATGGGATTGCATCCACCAAACTCAGTGAAAGGGATCATTTCTTGGGTCATGCTGGTTTTTACAGACGGTTCATCAAGGATTTCTCAAAGATTGCAAGGCCATTGACAAGACTGCTCTGCAAGGAGACCGAATTCGTGTTTGACAAAGAGTGCCTCAAAGCATTCCATGAGATCAAAAATGCTCTTGTGAGTGCACCTATAGTCCAAGCACCAGATTGGGATCTCCCTTTTGAAATCATGTGCGATGCAAGCGATATGCAGTTGGGGCAGTCTTTAGCCAAAGGAAGGATAAAAAGCTTCATGTTATCTATTATGCAAGGAGGACCTTGGACGATGCTCAAGTTCAATATGTAACCAAAGAGAAGGAACTCTTGGCGGTGGTGTTTGCATTTGACAAATTCAGATCATATTTGGTGGGATCAAAGGTGGTGGTATACACAAACCATGCAGCATTGAGACACTTGTTGGCCAAGAAGGAAGCTAAGCCAAAATTGTTGAGGTGGATACTTCTACTTCAAGAGTTTGACCTTGAGATTTAAGACAAGAAAGGAATTGAGAATGGGGTGGTTGATCACCTATCGAGATTGAGGATTGATGAACAAATGCCTATCGATGAGTCACTACCAGAAGAACAACTCATGCTGATCCAATGCTTAAGAGAAGGGTACAACGTAGGTATGAAGATAGAAGATGTAAATAGTTTGAAGGAGGAACATCTACTTTGGTATGCGGACTTTGTTAACTATTTGGCATATGGAAGGGAACGACCTAACCTCAACAGCTACCAAAAGAATAAGTTCTACCGGGATGTTACTCGATTTTATTGGGATGAGCCCTACCTGTTCAAAAGGTGCTCAGATGGCCTCTACAGGAGATGTGTTCAAGAAGAGGAGATGGAAGTAATCTTGTATCACTGCCATGGTTCAGATTGTGGAGGGCACTTTGCATCATTCAAAACCGCAACAAAAGTCCTACATTCAGGTTTTTGGTGGTCCAGCCTGTTTAAGGATGCTCACGGATATGTATCAAGGTGTGATGCCTGCCAAAGGAAAGGCAACATTGGAAGGAGAAATGAAATGCTGCAGAACCCGATCCTGGAAGTTGAATTATTTGATATATGGGGGATAGATTTCATGGGCCCTTTCCCGTCTTCCTATGGGAACCAATACATCCTAGTGGCGGTTGATTATGTGTGGAAGCCAATGCAAGTCCTACCAATGATGCAAAGGTGGTTATAAAGCTATTCATATCCATCATATTCCCTCGGTTTGGCATTCCAAGAGTTGTGATCAGTGATAGAGGTAGTCACTTCATCAACAAGGTGTTTGAAAGTCTTCTTAAGAACTATGGAGTGAAACACAAGGTGACTACACCTTATCATCCTCAAACCAGCGGAAAAGTAGAAGTATCTAACATGCAAATCAAAGCCATATTGGAGAAGACCGTTGGGAGCTCAAGGATGCTCTTTGGGCATACCAGACAGCCTTCAAAACACCTATTGGCACAATACCTTTCAACCTCTTGTTTGGACAGTCATGTCATTTACCGGTAGAGTTGGAGTACAAGGCAACATGGGCGATAAAGCTACTGAACTTTGATATCAAGACCGCAGCTGAGAGATGACTCATTCAACTCCATGAGCTTGACGAAATCCGGCTGGATGCTTATGAGAGCTCCAAAATCTACACGGAGAGGATGAAGGCATTCCCTGACAAATTGTCAAGAAAGATTTCAAGGCAGGAGACCAAGTATTGCTGTACAACTCCCGGTTGAAGTTGTTTCCCAGGAAACTTAAGTCAACATGGTCCGGCCCTTTCTCAGTCAAGGAGGTACGACCATATGGAGCAGTCATTCTACTCAACAAAGATGGAAGTGAGTTCACAGTGAATGAACAACGGCTCAAGGCCAGTGTCCGACCCCGCGGAAGAAGAGATATCAATTCTTCTCACAGAACCAACCCCATTCTAAGCAGTAATAGAGTCAAGCTCGTGACTTAAAACAAGCGTGCTTGGAGGTAATCCCATGTTATCCTTTGTACATATGATTGATTTTCTATCTTTGATTTGTTTGATGTGTGTTTGTGTGAGTTTTGTGTTTGTTTTAGTTTTTTTTTTGTGTGAGTTTTTAGCATGTGGGGAGTAACCAGGAGCAAGGATGCAAGAAATTACACCCCGGAGCGACCACACTAAGCCGCTGCAGGAAAAAAAGAACCCACTACGGCATCCTACAGCGGGATACCAAAGCCGCTGTGGGTCAAGGGAAAAATGCCGTGAAGCCCAAAGGCCTGCACAGCGAGCTCCCAATGTCGCTCCAGAAAAATTACTCACTGCGGCTACGTACAGTGGCATACCAATGACCTTGTGAGATAAACCCGAAAAGCCGTGAGCTTCAACGGCATGCACAACGGGTACCCGATCCCGTAGCGGCTTCCTACAACGGTATACTGAAGCCGCTGCGGGTAAGTTTGACCACGGTTTTCTTTTGGTTGACTCAATTTGGAAAAAAAGTATTTTCAAAATGTTGTGAGTCTTTCTTCCTCTTTCCCAAAAGCCAACTTCCAAAACTCCATTTCTTTCTTCCAAGTTTTCCAAAAACTCATTTTCTCTCAACTTTCAAAAAGATTTCCACTTATTTTTGGTGCTATACACTCACGATTTTGGGTCTAAACTGCTGCTAGAATCACACTCAGTCACTACATTACACAAACCACAAAGGTATGAACCCAAAATTCATTGTTCTTCATGTGAGAAACCTGGATTTTTAAATCACGGTTTTTACTTCGATTATGGACATAAATAGGTTCATCTAGTGATTGTAGACACACCCATGCTATTAATTTGAAGAACTCATAGTTAGATCTTTCTAAATTTGGATTTGAAATTCTAGGGTTCTTTATAATTTTTTTTTGGGGGAAAACGTGATTTGATTGTTTCTGTGGCTTTGCTAGAGTGTTTAGAGCGTACTTTGCAAAAGGAACCATATCAAATTCGTGATGGATTGAGATTTTTGTGAAAAAAGAAAGTGATTTATGAAGAAAATGGTGAAAAATTAGAAAAATCTGGTTTTTGGAAGAAGAATTAGTTTGTGATGCTTAAGTTGAACCTTGTAATTACCTAAATGTCGATGATTGAGGTTATGCTGAAGGAAATTTTCATGTTCAGACTTTAGGCATTATAATGGTTCGAATATTTGTGTTGTTGTTTGAGAAACAGTTTGATTGCCTTTAATTGTTTCTATGAAGATGACAGAAAGAACAAGAACAACACGATCGCAAGCTAGAGAGCAGCAGCAGAGTACACAGACTTATCGCCCGGGAAAGGAACCTGCCGTTGAGCAGAATGAGTACGAGGAAGCAGTTCATTTTTTGAGTAGCAGTGAAGATGAGATGGAGCAGCAAAGGCAGAAAAAGGGAAAGAGCAAGAAACCTGCAAAGAAAAAGCCAAAAAGAAGAAGGGAAAGAGCTACACACTGGGGCAGGTGAAGCAGAAATTGAGATTCTTTAGCTGGTGCGCTACAAAGTTCGGGGACACCGAAATCTGCAAGAAGCTGGGCATATACGACGGTGTAATGACACTACTGAGAGGCATGAGCTTGGAAAGCTTGATGAGGGAAGCTTATCCTATTTTTGAGATGCCGTGCTACAAGTTCATGTGCACGCTGCAGGTAGAGGAGTTTATGGATGAACCATCTGAGGAAGAAGGGTATGGATATATTACTTTCAGCTACTGCGGGACAAAGTATATGATGGGTTTCAAGAAGATATCACAACTGCTTGGTTTTAAGGATGAGAGGTGCAACAGCTACCACACATAGAGCTTCTTCCTACTGTGCTGTGAAACAATACATCCAGGACCGTCTATCAAACAGGTGAGATGAAGAATTCCGACATTGCTCACCCAGTGATCCGCTACGTCAAGAAGCTGTTGGCACACACCTTGTTTTCGAGACGAGAGAACAACAAGGTGCTGGAGAAAGAGCTGAGGTTTATGACTATGGGACTGCAGCCAGTGATGAGGCAATTTGACATTCCCGAGGTCAACTTCAGAAAATATAAGACGATGGGTGTTGTTGGTTACTTCATGAGGTATTTGTTATCAACCATGAAGAAGGCAATGACGTCAGTGGATAGGACACTAGTGTTCAGATTTGGAGGACTGCTCACACCAATCTTCCATGCGTTACGCATCCCACTTCATAATGGGGTTTCACCACAGCGAATAGATGAGAGCCATTTGACCTTTTTCCTCGCTGGGAAGATAGAGGAGAAATTTGGAAACACCTTTAGGGTGGACAGCCAGCAGACATAAAATGTGCTCTTTCCAAACACCGCCATCACCACGCTTCAGGACCGGGAGAATGTTAAGTTCCTGCTTCACCGACGGTACTATCACAGCACTGCGATGGAACCATTGGAGTCACTTGCAAGATAGAAGAAGAGGAGAACCTCTGAGAGCTCTTCACAGGCTACCAGAGAAGGTGCTAGTAGCGGAGCAGGTGCTACGACCGAGACAGGAGCTAGTACTGACCAGACCAGGCCACCGAGCCCAATTTATGGGAATGTCCGTTATTACCTCCATGCTTCCGACGAGGTAATTCAAGGAGCGCATCTGCGAAAGGAGCGCAGATGCGCAAGGAGCGCAGATGCGCAAGGAGCACAACTATATTCGGAAGTTGGAGCGTTGGAGTAAACTTCAGGATCGCACCATTGGGAAATTGGTGGAGACTGGGCGAAGAACGAAGCAAATCCTGGAGAAGAAATACAAGGAAAAAACCAAGGCTCTCACTCGACAAGTGAAGTACCTGACCTATATGGTGACGGGAAAGAAAGGTCTGGTAGAAGCATCTTCTGGCTACGGGAGAGTGAGGAAGAGGAGGATTCAGAGGAATTCCCGAGGCGACACTCCTACCATGGAGGTACCAGCTCTAACCGCAGCGCACCTGGATGCGCCTCCCTTGACGAGCGACGTCGCAGAGCTCGGCGACATATCCCTCCACCATCTCCCGGTTCCATAAACGAGTGTCTATCCTTGGGCAAGGATGACAACGACCCGATACCTCCTACCTACTGAGGTAACACCACCCCCTTGTACATATTTTTATTTCAATTTCTTTTTATTTTACCATCTTATACCCTCCTTTATTTTCTCGTCTCGGTGTGAAATAAGTTTTTTTTGGGGGGGGGGGGGTGATCATTTGGCATATTTTCTATTTTTTCCTTATGATTGAGCCTTTACATTTGTGTGTTGCATTGTAAATGGATATGATTTCGAAAAAACCAAAAAATTGAAAAATTTGAAACACAAAAAGAGCATGTAGCTTCATATTTTTTTTCACTCTAGTAACATTATAGATTGCATTTGCATATGCATAGGAAACGATGATATAATTGCCTTGTAAGAAATTTAGATTTTAGAACTCAACATAATGCCCTTGGTAATAATACTATGTTGTTTATACAACTTTTGAAACACTTGCACATTTCGAGCTTTGATCACACCACTCCAATCTATTTGTCAAGATTGATACCCTCAACTTTGAAACCAACTCACTTATATGGACTTGAAATGAATTTAAACTTCTCACTCATGGGTTTTTGATGCTTGATCATGGTCACCATATACACACTTGGATTATTTTTTTACCGTATTTTTACCCCCCTTTGTTAATACAAGTGGCCATTCTCACTCTTAAGATGGTTTCCACACCATAAAACCCTTCCCTTTTCTTTTAAAACTTCATTTGATTGCTTGAGTGAGGCCACCATGATAATGCTAACATGTGAAAAATCTTAAAAGTATGAGAACGACAATGATTAGCTCTCATAGGCTAGTCTAGGAGTTCACTATTGGATTGGCATTGGGGGTGTGAGCGCTTGAAAATGGGAATGGGAATGAAAGGAAAGAAAGAGTGAATTTGAGAGAAAAAAGAAAGAAAGAACCAAAGGCTTGTGTGAAGGGAAACACTTGGGGAGTTAAAATGAAATTAGAAAAGCTCTAAGTTTGAAATGAAAAGAAAACAAAAAGAAAAAGTCTTATTAAATATAAAGGATAGCTTCTCAAGACTCAAAAATGAAAAAGTCAAGTGGTCAAGTTTGGAAAAAGGAAGATTGGTTAAACTTGGG
The DNA here is from genome assembly GCA_030180135.1 of Orychophragmus violaceus. NCBI lineage: Eukaryota > Viridiplantae > Streptophyta > Magnoliopsida > Brassicales > Brassicaceae > Orychophragmus > Orychophragmus violaceus. Next base: position 57,940,596 of record CM058236.1, on the reverse strand, counting down.
ATAGTATTTGGAAACACAATTGGGTAAGACAATATGAGTTAAGAGTTGTATGCATAAATTGTTCTTGTCTTGCTACATTTTTCGTAATGTCTAGCATTCCTTTTCCTTGAGAGTTAGCCACCAAATATGAAATCATGACCTTCCTCTAAACACCATTTGAAGCCTTTTTATGCCAAGCCAATTGATTGAGATCAAATCCCCATTTGTGAGACTACACATTGATAAAAGAATGAATGCAAGTGTTGGTGGAGTGTTGAGTAAGTAGATTCATGATAATGTACTTAAGAGAATAAGATTTGGTGTGTTGATAAGCCTTGGGAAATTAAAGTGGATTAGAGTGTTTGTTTATGCAACATAATATTATTTTCTAAGGACATCATGTTAAGGGCTTGCTAGATTTCTTTGGTTATGAGTCTCCAACTTCAAACCTCTTTCCCTTTGTTCACATTATTGTTTGCTTGAGGACAAGCAAAGAAACAAGTTTGGGGGGGGGGGGAGTTGATGTGTTGTATTTTTGAGTTGTTTTTTTATCATGATTTTTAGTGAATTTTAGCTTTAAGATAATGCATTTATGCATCATTAGGATTTCATTTCCTTTGTTTCTCTTTTTGTAGGTGGTGGAAAACATGATGAATCACCAAGAGATAATGGAGGAGGTAGGGACTGAAGAACACTCAAAACCAAGTGGAAAAACAGCTAAAGATCACGACATGAACTCACAGCGACCTCCTGCAGCAGCCTACTGAAGCCGCTATGAAGAATTGCGGATGAAAGAAATGCACAACGCATCCACAGCGGCCTCCCAGTGCCGTTGTGAGAAATCATCCCTCACAGCGGCATCCTACAGCGGGGTCCCAATGCCACTGTGGGATATTTTGTGAAATGCCGATAGCTCCTGCGGCATCCATAGTGACCTCCCTGATATACCATGGATTTTAGGGTTTTTTAACCATGGTATATATATTATTTATCGAGTCTTATGTTATGTTTTGGAGTCTTTTAGTTATGTTTACAGGTCTAGACGCGTTTGGAGCGGAATTGGAGTTATTGGAGCATTCTGGAGCATTTTGGAGATTTAACCCGAGAGATGGACTTAACTGTCGAATTCACAGACCTGCATCGATCGACACACTTGTGGCAACGATCGATGCAAGGTCGACGCAGACAAATACTCGGCATTTAATGAAAAGTTTGGATATTGCAACTTTGCCCAGAAGTTTTTCATAATTACAAAGAAGCCCCAGCCGACTTTAGACCATTATATTAGGATTTTTAAGCCATTTTTTAGGCTACGCTTTTCTTAAGTCTTATTTTATTTTCAGAGAGAGTTAGGGGCTGATCCCGATCTCGGTCGAGAGAGGATTTTGAACCCCAGTTCTTTATTTGATTTTATAATATTTGGTTTTCTATTCATGATGTCTTCTGTTTCGATGAACATGTCTGAGTAGATTACCTTTTAGGTTTAGGGATTCTCATTAGGGATTTCATGGAATTATAGGTTAATCAATCTGTAGGGATTCATATATGTTAGTTCTTCATCTAGGATTGTTCTTAATGCTTGATCTGAATTAGCTACCCAGATTTATGATGTTAGATTGATTGATACAACGACAGTTGGTTAATTAGCTAGAAAGAACCTAGATGAGCAACTTAATTACTCGCAAAGGAATTTGGTTTAATTAGATTGTGAACATATCGAACTTGGAATTAAAGCTGGTTTAATCTGTTAGTAATTGCAAAGGAATTTGGATTGCTGCACTTAGACTTAGAGAATTCTCGCAACGACAGTTGGTTAATTCTATATATGTGTTTGAGTTCTAGAATAGCTCTTAATTAGATCTCGATTGATTGATTAGCTTATGTTCCTGATTTCCTGAGAACTCCCTAGACTTAACGTTCGCTTCCTTGCTCACAAACTCGCTATTTACTTTCTGCTTGCCTTTTAGTTTCTAATCATATTTGCTTTTTCCTAGTTTAATCTCTTCTGTTTTATAATCTATCAATGATCGGAGTCCCTGTGGATTCGATACCCTAAGTACTACGACTATATCACTGTGCACTTGCAGTTAGAATATGGATTAAAACTCGACCTATCAAGTTTTTGGCACCGTTGCCGGGGACTCTTTTGAGTCTTCGATAGATTTGAACTTAGGGTTTAGACTAGGTTTTTCGTTTTTATTTTTTGTTACTATTTTTTTTTCTCTTTTCCTGTTCTTGCGTTTCAGGTACGCCTGTAATCGCACTGCATCGATCGACACGGTCCTGTGTGTCGATCGACACTGATTCGCAATTGCATCGATCGACGCTCTACTTGCATCGATCGACACAAGGCGAAATCAGAGATACCGAGACCTTGAGCATTTAACAGGTTTCAGTCTAATGGAGCATGTGATTCTGATTCGCGGTAAAGACGGCGTTTTACGAGACCAAGAGGGTCATATATGCAACGCAAAGGGTCAGAAACTGGATGGGGAAGGAAACCCCATCATACCATATGCATTGGTGGAGCAGATAGCTGAGATGAGAGACAAAATTGATTCTATCCACAGCATCCTACTTAGGAAGGGACAAATCCGAGCTGATGCAGCAGCTGGGGAGTTTGCAGAGGTGAATTATATAGCTGGAGCTGATTATTATGAACAGATGTATGGAAATCAGCAGATACAAAGTTTTAGTTATGCTCCGAGATCGATATATTATGGTTATTCATCGTACCAAACACCTCCTGCACCCACACATAAGAGCAGATTTGAAGTTATGATGGAGCAGTGTCTCGAGGGACAACAACAAACCACTATGTCTTTCAACTCGAAGATTGATACCTTGTACACTGATTTGAATGAGAAGTTTGGGTCCTTAAACTCTCGTATAAGGCTGCTGGATACACAAGTGGATCAGATTTCAAGTTCTGTTAAAGAGAAGAATGCTCAGAATGCTCATGTCAATGACATCTCAGTTCAGGTTGACCATAAGCTGAATCAGGGATCATATCTTGAAGTTAAGGCTATGAAAATTTTGGAAAACAGAGAAGAATCCGATATTGAGATCCCTGAGTTTGAGAGTTTCGACGGACCAGACTCGACAGAGATTGACATTGATCTCTTGATAAAATCTTTCGGTGTCGATCGACACCCTCTTAGTGTCGGTCGACACGCAGTTCTGACGGCAATTTCGAGTTCTTACGACGAACAGAAATCGACCATGGTCGACACTGAAAGTCGACATCAATTCAATGTTGACCGACACCACATCTGCGTCGGTCGACGCGACAGTCGGACAGACCCAATTTCGCCCAAATCTGATGTTTTTGCTGGGAAAGGGTCTACAAACCTCCTATACCGTTCCCAAGAGTTCCTATAAGATCTAAACATGAGCAGAGTGTAGTCAAGTGCATGGTAGTGGTGGATAAGGAGATGAATGAAACTCCGCCAGCTGAAGCTCCGCGAGTTCATCCTTATGTGTTGGGATATGCAAAAAAGATAATCTCCACTGATGGTCATTTGAAAGATGAAGTTCAGATTAGTGGAACTACAGCGTCTGATAATGGAGAAAAGAAGATGGTGATTCCTCAGGAATTTACTCTAACATCTTCCGAGCCTGCAACTGCTCATAAGCAGAAAGCTCCAAACATCATATCTCCACTAAAGCAAAGGTATGCACATTCTAAACTTAAACCTCCTCATCAATCAGCTTTGAATGCAGGAAAACGCATAAACCCACCCAAGCTCCGCTCCCGCCCTGGATCTCTTCCTACGTACCTTGGACGCTCTCATGCTGATACCTCTTACACACCGCCATGGATGAAGAGATATTCACAGAGACACTCAAAGTCTCTGTTGAAACCCCCATGAATCTGATCTCTTCCAATAGTCAAGCTACTGACTTTAAACAAGCGCTGAGTGGGAGGAAACCCACTGTTAGGTTCGTTTTTATTTTCATTTTTCGTTTTGATTTTGGTGTTTTGATTTTTCTGTTTAAGTGTGTTCAGAGGCGTTAGAAACAGGCAGAATCGCCTTGCATCGATCGACACACCTAGTGCATCGGTCGATGCAGTCGCGATTTACGGTTTACCGATTCGATTGCGGTCCAGACATTGGTTATTCACATAACCGCGAGCAGAATTCACCTTGCATCGATCGACACACATTGTGCATCGATCGACGCAGGGCGACGATAGGTAAGTGTTCTGCAACTTTTCGGATTGTTTCAATTTGGTTTATTTCCTCGCCGACCCTAAGCTTGACACTACTGGGGACAGTGTGTTTTAAGTGTGGGGGAGGAGCTACTGACGCACGCTTTTGTTTTCTTAGAGTCAGTCCGTTTTTCAAAATTTGTTTTATCGAGTCAAAATAGTTTAAGTAAGAAATAATGATTTTTTGAGAAGAGTTAACAATATCTTGCAGGAACTTAAGTAACCATTGGGATGAAGTTGCAGGATCTATCTATGACTATTAGAAAACCCAGACACAGATCAACCTACTGAGGACACCCACATCACTTCAGGTATCCGAGGATCCTTTTACTGACTTCACCTTAATACTGACTTAATTTTCTCACCTAAGGGCTTGGTATACCTTGTGTCGGATTCCCTTGTTAGTTCTGACACAGCCTGTAAACCTGTCCTATTTGGTTCCCTTCTCCCCTTCCATAAAAAAAAAAGATAATAAACTGAGAATGAGTTAGTAACTCCGAAGTGGTCTGGGAGTGGTAGCTACAACTATCATATCCTGTGCATCCATGGAATGTGTCCAAAGTACACCCCAAAACGGGAAGAACACTGATAAAATAAAATAAAATGATACCCGATGGGGAAAAATCAGTTGTTAAGGAAGGGAAAAGAGAAGAAAGGGACCAGAGAAAGACAGTATGGTGGTCTAGAGCTGACAAGGTAAGAATCCATGTGCCCTTTGATCGATACTCCTTAGGTGAGACCGCACTTAAATACTTGCAGAAGTCAGTAGGGTGAATTTGAATGCGTGAATGTGATTGTGGAGTTTATTTAGGACAGTTGCTAAGTGTGGGGGAAGTATATGTTGGTCTTGATATCTTGCAGGTGATTCTCTCAGTGGATTACTAAGGGGAATCTGAGTGTTGTTGCTTCAAAGATGAAAAGAGTTTCTGAAAGTTTTCAAACTTCTTCTCTTATATTTTGGTCATTTACTTGCTTGAGGGCAAGCAAGAGCTAAGTGTGGGGGAGTTGATATACCATAGATTTTAGGGTTTTTTAACCATGGTATATATATTATTTATCGAGTCTTATGTTATGTTTTGGAGTCTTTTAGTTATGTTTACAGGTCTAGACGCGTTTGGAGCGGAATTGGAGTTATTGGAGCATTTTGGAGATTTAACCCGAGAGATGGACTTAACTGTCGAATTCACAGACCTGCATCGATCGACACACTTGTGGCAACGATCGATGCAAGGTCGACGCAGACAAATACTCGGCGTTTAATGAAGAGTTTGGATATTGCAACTTTGCCCAGAAGTTCTTCATAATTACAAAGAAGCCCCAGCCGACTTTAGACCATTATATTAGGATTTTTAAGCCATTGTTTAAGCTACGCTTTTCTTAAGTCTTATTTTATTTTCAGAGAGAGTTAGGGGCTGATCCTGATCTCGGTCGAGAGAGGATTTTGAACCCCAGTTCTTTATTTGATTTTATACTATTTGGTTTTCTATTCATGATGTCTTCTGTTTTGATGAACATGTCTGAGTAGATTACCTGTTAGGTTTAGGGATTCTCATTAGGGATTTCATGGAATTATAGGTTAATAAATCTGTAGGGATTCATATCTGTTAGTTCTTCATCTAGGATTGTTCTTAATGCTTGATCTGAATTAGCTACCTAGATTTATGATGTTAGATTGATTGATACAACGACAGTTGGTTAATTAGCTAGAAAGAACCTAGATGAGCAACTTAATTACTCGCAAAGGAATTTGGTTTAATTAGATTGTGAACATATCGAACTTGGAATTAAAGCTGGTTTAATATGTTAGTAATTGCAAAGGAATTTGGATTGCTGCACTTAGACTTAGAGAATTCTCGCAACGACAGTTGGTTAATTCTATATATGTGTTTGAGTTCTAGAATAGCTCTTAATTAGATCTCGATTGATTGATTAGCTTATGTTCCTGATTTCCTGAGAACTCCCTAGACTTAACGTTCGCTTCCTTGCTCACAAAATCGCTATTTACTTTCTGCTTGCTTTTTAGTTTCTAATCATATTTGCTTTTTCCTAGTTTATTCTCTTCTGTTTTATAATCTATCATTGATCGGAGTCCCTGTGGATTCGATACCCTAAGTACTACGACTACATCACTGTGCACTTGCAGTTAGAATAGGGATTAAAACTCGACCTATCACTCCCGAAGCCGCTGTGGATCAGGACGTCTCACAGCGGCTACCCACATCGACCTTCTGAAGCCGCTGTGAGACCAAATTTTTCCACATGCTCCTTTTTCTTTTTGCTTTCGGCTTGTAGACCCTCCATGTGGTTGTTGTCGACGAAAGCACTCTATTTTCTTCTATTTAAAGGCTCTTGATGTGTTAGAAGAGCCATATAAACGTCTTGTAAACAATCTACTTCAAACAACTAGTTTCCTTTGATCTTTTATGCAATTTAAGTTTTGTTCTTGAGTTCTTCTTATTTATTTCATACTTGCTTTATTAAATCATGTCTTGCTTTGTTATTACCTTGGCTAGTGAGTATTTTACCATAAGTTTCAGGGTTTGAGTAAGGTGAGGGTGATATAGTAATAGTTTAGGTTGTTTAAAACTTGGAAATACTGATTTCTTACTTGTTAGAAACTCTTAATGCTAGGATTAAAGTAGCTAATCAATTCCTTGATCTTGAATGTTGCTAGCACTGAGAAGTATAGTTAATGTTTGAAACTCTAACAAGTGTTTTACATACTTAACCAATGAGAATTGATGTTTAAGGTGTTTAGTGGTAAGAACAACTAGGTTCATAATGCATATCTATCTTGAAATTGCCATTGAGAATTGATGTTAATGCTTGATAGGTATAGGACTATTATCATGAGAGTGGAGTAGCTTGATATTTTTCTTCTTAGCCTAGGAAATCATTCCATTGTTTTTAAAAGTTTTTGAATTAATTGTTGATCACCTAAACCGAAAACTCAACCAAAGGAACTTAGTAATTTAGTCAATCAACTTAATCATCATCTTGCTCTGTTTTTACTCTGTTTTTAATCACTCTTGGATATTGTTTGAATTGCATCTTTATTTTGTAATCATGTTTGGAATTTGGTTATATTGTTAGTTATTGTAAGCTTAGCCATAAAACCCACAAACCAATGTGGTTGCACTAAGATTAAGTGAATTCCTGCATTCTTAGTGTGTTTGATCACCCAAGTAGATTGACATCCCAAAAACTACAAAGACTAGGTTGTATACTTGCAGCTGAAGTGGTTATAAAGGGAACTTTTTATGCTTATCACCTATTCATTCCAACATTAACCAAACATCCACATATTATTCTACCCATCCCTTAGAATAACTGACAAAGCCTTGCTTCCCTTAAAATGTCTCCAGTACAACAAGGATTCTTATGCCCTTCCTTGATATTTCTCCCAGCCTTTAATTGAACCTTTTTCCGAATCGACAGACATAACCGCTCTGAACACTACTGTCCAAAATCTCTCTCCAGACTCGATCCTATTATTTTATGAACCGACTCATCAATCTGTCCATCCAATGGGGAATCTACTAACTCTCAGCCAGACCACGCGATCCAGTTTAACCGCATGTCTCCATCAGATTATCCATGTCTGTTTGCATTGATCCATTCCGATAACCTACATAAACTGATCCGTGCAACGACTACATACCAAAACTGTTCTCCCAATGATTCCCTTGAAAAACCCGGCCCATATCTCCTTTCCAACCGCCGGTAAAACCCTTTGTGATTTCTAGGCACATCCCTTTGTTTCTTCCCCTCCTGCCTCATGGCTTCCTTTGGGTAACTCTTGGAATTTTCCCCCTTGGGCGTATGTGTTCACGATTTTCCTTGAGGAAACCATCCCTAATCACTCTCTCCAATATGCCGACAAATCCTTTTCATGATTCCGTTCAACTCCTCCTTACTTTTCCTCCAGCATTTGCGGATTCTCTTTGGGTATTTCTCTGTATTTTCTTGTGTGTATTTGTGTGTGTGGATGTAAGATGATCCCCAAAATCCTCCAAGGCCTCCCCTTTAAAGAAAACTGCCCAACCACCCTTATAGGCGAATGAGTGTTCCCCTTGGCTATCAACCGCCCAACCACTCAGCTACTGTCACTAGCTGGCTCAGAACACTAGCTGACCCAACTACCCAACACTCCTCCCAGCTGAGTTGAGCTGGCCGTCAGCTGACCAAGCTGATCCGGCTCGGCCGATCAGCTCATTTCAGCTGAACACTTCATTTCCAGCTTGCATAAGCTTATTTCTCAATGAAATTAGCTAATTATAGAACATGGAACACTTCTTCTTGGTCCCTTAGACTAATTGTCCACGTTCTAGTTCCATGACACTTACCCCCGATCATGCTAGGGTCGGATTCCAGGATACGGGTGTTACAATATCTGCTTCATATATGATGGACAAACCTATATCTATAAGATTGCTAAACTGAATATGGTTGATTGTATATGAAGGAAGTTTGCGGGTTGTTTACATTGTGTTGGGAAAGTATATCAAATATAAACTATGAGATATGAATATGGAATATGGGAAAAGGCATAACAACTAAAAGTTATGATAATGAAATAAGAGATATGAGGAACGAGTTAAGAGTTGTCTAGTTGTGATAGGTTTATTAAGAATCCAAAATGGTCAGGTACCATGTTTGTTTGTTTAGATTGTCTAGAGGTGGGACCCGTGTCAGGCACCTTAGTCATCATCAAGAGCATTAACGAGCCTGTGTAAAGGCTATAGAGAGGGTGACTGGGGTGGTAGTTCCCATGTCTGGTATCATCCCTAGCAGTGCCCGTGTCTGGTGCCACCTGCGGTGGTGCCCATGTCTGGCACCACATAGAGTCATTGTTTAGTACTTGAATGCCCTTCAGGGTAATGTTTATTAGCATATATTAACTTAGGAATTTTTTTTTGTTGACTGATGTATGCGACATATGAGTTCGTGGATCCCAAGGACATGCACTCACTGGGTAATCCAAATTATTCATTCCTCTCTTTCTTGCAGGTAATTCCGGAGAGTTGCATAACTAAATGATCGGGTGTGGTGCAATATTTTGGGAAGCAAGGGGGGCATTCTTTTTTTCATTTTAAAAAAACTTATGTTGTTTCTTTTAGAATTCTTTACTAGTTTTCATATTGGTTTTGTAAGACTTTTGGGTTGATGTTTAATAAAGTATGTTGGTTTAAGAGATTGTGGATGTGGTTTGGAAGTTGAATCGTTGTGTTAAGGATCTTAAGGGTTAGGGTGTTACAATTGGTATTATAGCGGGGGTTAATTCTAGTCGGTTCCGTCCTGGTAGATGGGTAGGTAGTGGTAATGCATTTATATTCAAAATTTAAAAGAGTTTTAAAACTTTTCAAATGGGGTATTTTAAAAAAGTTAAAGATAATGCACCGCCAATATTGAAGCTTACGCACACTCTTTGTTCATTTAGTTAGTAGGTTGTTGGGGTCGAAATCCCCTCGAAAAAAATAATAGTCAAAAATGTTCTAAGTGTTATGCTTGGGCTTAATTTTGCTTCGTATAAACTATATGTTTCGTATAGTTGGCTTTTCATATAGCTATATGCTTCTAATAAATCACATTTTGTATAAACTGCTAGGATGGATCACTTTGATGATTAGACAGTTGGAGCACTTTGATGATCGTTCTGCTCGGAAAGGTCTGGTAAGAAGCTCGGATGATTAGACAGTTGGAGCATGCTCGTGTGCTCGGACGGTCAGAGCTGCTTGACTGATCAGTGCTCATATGCTCGGATGTCGCCAGACCACGTCATGCTCGGCGTTGATACTGCTCAGACAGATCGTCATTCGACTGCTCAGACGCCAAACCACTCATGTCTAGACAGTTCATTATGCAAGAACCCTCCTCCTCCTCTCTCTCTCTCTCTCTCTCTCTCTCTCTCTCTCTCTCTCTCTCTCTCTCTCTCTCTCTCTCTCTCTCTCTCTCTCTCTCTCTCTCTCTCTCTCTCTCTCTCTCTCTCTCTCTCTCTCTCTCTCTCTCCCCCTCTGCCGGCGAGCCGCCACCTCCCTCCTCCTCCTTTTGTTTACTTGTGGCCAAGCTACCATATTTAGCCTTTAAACCTTTTAGAATCTACATAAATCATTTTAGCCACATAAAAAATCATCGCCAGCTCATCAAACCGCCATCTAAAACCATCAGAAACCGCCGCTTATCGCCAGAGATTTTGCCAGAAATCACTGTTCTCCTCCGCCATTGTCTCACTCTCTTTCCGGATCTCTTCTTCACCAGATTACGCCGGTCTCCTCCTCACCGGAATCTTTGCCGGAGTTTCTCTCCGTCGCCATAGAAATCTCGCCGCCTGTGTAAGCCCTCGCTGTGATCCTCTTCTTCACATCGGGTAATCGCTCTCACTCGCCGGAGGCTCATAGGCATCTCAGCCGATCATCTCGCCGTTGACTTCCTCTCTCAGCCTGTCAAGTTTTGGTGGACCGATCAACGCCATTCAACGACAGTCATCACCTTGGTCAATGCTGCCGGCCACACCTCTTATCGCCGCCAGTCAGCCTTCCTCCTCGCCGGTCAACACTCAGTCAAAGGTCGGGTCAACATTTGCGGTCAAGGATGGCTCAAAGCTAGTCAACGGTTCATAAAGGGTTCGGGATAGCATCGGTTCCGTCTTGGATCACGTGTATTTCGCAAGTCTGTCCATCTGTCACCATTATTGCACTGTGAGTTGGCTAAACCGTTGTGTGGTGCATTTAGATTAGAAACATATAGATCCCAAAATCATGAAACCGTAGTAACATAGGATTGCATACCCATAACTCGAATCTGATAGAACAGTTAGGTTGATTAAATAACACAGTTAATTAATTAAAACATATAGGAAATATTACATGGCATGTTATATAGTATTTTACTAGTAATTGATTGATCGTACCGTTAATTGTTGACTGGCTGTTGCATACATATAGAACGACATACTAGAAAATATATGCATATATATATATATATATATATATATATATATATATTAAGAACGTAATTAAATAAATATATACACGAGAATTAAGAGTTAAATTAACAAACATATTTAAAATACATAACACACCTTAGAATATGATGACTGGGGGTTAGTTAGACAATATTATAGGGTTAAAGTAATTAATTAAAGAATAATATGTATGTCATGAGATTAGTAAATTTACTAATCTAGATTGACGGATTCGGGGTAAATAAACACAGAAATAAAGAAATAGGAATTTAAAAAGATATAGTATGGGGATGAACCGTCTAAGGGGTTAGTAAGTTTATTAATTCCAATGTAGTGCATTAAAAGAATTAGGGTTTAAGCTAAAGATTAAAAGATTAATTGAACATAAGTTAATATTTGATTGGTGATGTGTGGTTATTGATTAATTGATTGTTATCTACTCTAGTGTTGGGCTGGGTAGACCATTGATTGTGTGATTGTTTAGATATGGTGCTGGGACGAGTAAATTGTGTTGTTAGATACTTACTTCGTTACGGGAATGAGTAAGTCTGGTTATAGATACATATTCCGGTACGAGACCGGGTAGGTTGAGATGTGTTCATGAATGGTGGTAGGACTTGTGGGATAGACTAGGTACTGGGATTGAGTTCTATTATTATTTGCCTTATCGGTCTTGTGTGATGTTATAGAGTCCCAGCGATTCTACTTGTTTTTATTATTGTGATAAGGACTTTATAAGGTGTGTTAGATCACGCAAGTTTAGAGATAACGTTCTGGTACTTCCTTCCCGATTGGATTCTCAAGTATTTCTTGGTCGCTTTACGTACCTTTGGGTGGTGATTCTGGTTATGGTGTTAACCTACTGAGTGACACCGGTACGTGTGTGGTCCGGAGAATACAGAGTCATGTTCTAGGGCCGGACTGCATGGAAACTTAGGCTATCTAGAGGTAGCCCGGGTCGATGTGTATCGATGGACTGAGAACAGTGTCCTAGGTCGTAGGACTTCGTGTTTAAGTATAGGAGTCGTGGGTGGTTTTAGTTACCATGGGGTAGCTAAGTTTCTCCGTGAACATTTACCGAGTTCGCATTTGGGGCCCATAGTGTAGAGATTGTATTAACACCACGATAGTTATATCGAGTCTAATCGAGGGAATGTGCCGCAAGGATCTCGATTTCCGTAGTTACCATTTGTTGATAGAGGATGCTTGTGTATTGTGGAGCTCATTGTGTCTTGGTAGAACGTGATCAACTATTTGTATTATACTGCTTATTGTTGATTGTTTGGGTTTTGGGCGGGGATTATTATTGTAGCATGTTTAGCAGCATGTTTAGTAGGAATCAACTCTCTGGGTAATCTTAGATTTCTCATTAGACTCATCTTTTGTTTTTCAGGTCTTAGGATTAGCTCGGCGGACGTGGGAGGACTTCAGAGTAGATTCAAGCTCACATTTGGCTACAGTTTGCTTTCAAATCATTTTTATTCAGTTTGGATTTTATAGGCACCTTGAAAGATTTTTTAAACCCTTTGAACTAGATGAAATAGGTTAAATGATTTAAAAGACTTAAAATATTTTAAAATAGAATTATTCTCTGATATACGATTTAGTTCGAACCGAACACAACTCGTAGAAATGGTATGGGTTGAAAAGCCTTGTATCGTGGAAACGAGATAAACAAAGTAAAGGATGGTTTAGGTCGAGCCATTGACCCAAACCGGATCTTCTCTAGCTTTGTATTGTGACGAACTTTTCTCGTTTGGCCTGCACGGGTTCAATTGGTCATGTTCTTGTTTGATTATTGGCCGGTCAGCTCGTCGGTCAGTGGATAACGGGAAAGGGGCATTACACCATCTATCGACCTGTTCCCATCGGTGTAATGCAGCCGGTATACCAAGCTCCTTCCCATTGACTTGCTTCCCATTGGCCAAAAGAATCCGATACAAGACCATTTCAATCCTTTTTTTTTTTTACTATAAGTACTTAATTTTGGGTTTCTAAAACCGTAAGTTACCTAAGCATAGTTTTGTTTCTCTTAAGCTTTTGTTTTAGGATTTGAAACTTGTAAGCCTTTGGTTTTAAGCTTTTAATCAAGTACTTCTTTATATTTTCTTAATCTCTTCTCTTATCTCTCTCTAATCTTGTTTTCTTACACTATCTCGATGAGTTTTGTGGGAACAATGGTGTATGGAGTAGTTAGGTTTGGGTCTTGTGGATGAAGTTGATTTAGGTGATTTATGTGATAATTAATGATGCTTAGGACTTATTGAGCTTGATCCTTCTCTAATTTGGTGTGCTCTATACTAGATTTTCAAGGAATTGCAAATCTAGAACTTAGGATATTTTATACCAAAAGATGTTTGATGAAATGTCTCAATGAAACAATTTAGAGGATTTCATTCTTAGCCTAAAAAATTAGTTGTCTAAGGTGATTACAGATTTAAGAACTTGATCAGATTGTTTGTGTGTCTCTTAATCACAAATGAGAGTTTATTTTTGATTAGGAATTATACAAAGGGATTAGCACCAAAAATTATATTAGTTATTAATTAGTGTTCTTAGCCTAAGAATTAGTTTTGCTAAATGGTATTTGGTTGATTTTCTTGCATGTTTGTCTTGTAATTTACAATTGGAAAATGAGTGATTGCATGATTAGCATATGAGCTATGAACCTAAAAATATGACTAACTTAATTATTGATCATTAGCCTTATTTAGCATTGTTTGATTGACTGAAGTTTCTTTGATTGTCTCTAAATCATCTAATCTCAATGAAGCAATTTAGAGGATTTCATTCTTAGCCTAAGAAATAGTTGTCTAAGGTGATTACAACTTTAAGAACTTGATTAGATTGTTTGTGTGTCTCTTAATCACAAATAATAATTTATTTTTGATTAGGGATTATACAAAGGGATTAGCGCCAAAAAAATTATATTAGTCATTGATTAGTGTTCCTAGCCTAAGAATTAATTTTACCAAATGGTATTTGGTTGATTTTCTTGTATGCTTGTCTTGAAATTTACAATTTGGAAATGAGTGATTGCATGATTAGCATATGAGCTATGAACCTAAAAATATGATTAACTTAATTATTGATCATTAGTCTTATTTAGCATTGTTTGATTGATTGAAGTTTCTTTGATTGTCTCTAAATCATTTAATCTCTATAGCCTCATCTTAAGATTCATCTTTTATCCTTTTTAGTGTTTCTTTGCTTAAACTTCTAGCATTTTTCGTTGGTTGACTTTTAGTTGACTTTTCCTGTATGTTTTATTTTTTTGCTTTCTAAATTTTTTAGGACTGTTAGATAAATATTCTTTTATCGATTTAGCTTAATTAACTAGTTTATTGCATTCTTAATGTGTTGTTCTTTTTGCTTTCTTTGATTGATATATCAAATATTACAATGATCAATATAGTGTTAGGTATAAAATTCTCATATATGATTTTCATATACATGTAGCTTTGGAATATAAAATTGAACCGAAATTATCGAACCGAACCGAACCGAAGTTTTATGAACCGAAACCGAACCGAACCGAAGAAAAAAACTGATCTGTAGGATTTTTAAAAACCAAAAAAACCGAAAAACCGAGTAACCGAACCGTAACCGAACCGAAGAACCGAAGTCCCAGGCCTAATAAAAACCGTTGGAGTGTACGTCCATGACTACTCCTAGTTTCCAAGCTAAACGACAAGAGAATATATCAATAAATATCTAGAGAGAGAGAGATTACAGTCACAAATCAACAGGGAAAGGTTGAAAAACTCAGCTTCACACATGAACATAAAGATTAGTGAAGAAGCCAATGCAGTCACTTATCTGATTTATGTAACAATTACAAATGTGCTTATACATGTGGCTGGTGAGACAACAGTTGCATATAACAAGAAATGCACTACAAGAAAACATGATATTAGCAACTGGTTTTAGCGACTGATTTCGTAGTCGCTAAATTTAGCGACTAAACGGCGACTATTCTGCGACTATTTAGGGACCAAAACATATTAGTCGCACATCAGTCGCTATTTAGCGACCAAATTATTCAGTCGCATAACAGTCGCTATTTAGCGACTGATATGCGACTATTAATAAGTCGCTAAATGGTGGTCGCATAACAGTCGCTATTTAGCGACTACTCCGCGACTATTTAGTGACCCAATAATATTAGTCGCACATCAGTCGCTATTTAGCGACCAAATTAATCAGTCGCATAACAGTCGCTATTTAACGACTACTATGCGACTATTATTAAGTCGCTAAATGGTGGTCGCATAACAGTCGCTATTCAGTCGTCATTCAGTCGCTATTCAGTCGCTATTCAGTCGTCTTTCAAAACCATAAACCCTAAATAAACCCTAAGACTTTAATTAATAACATTTCAATTACTACAACATATAAATATTATAAATCTTTCATAAACTATAAAATCCAAATATAAAAAACCCTAAACCCTAAAACCCTAACTCATACACAAAACCCTAAACCCTAAAACCCTAACTCATACACAAAACCCTAAACCCCAAACCCTAACCCTAAACTCTAAACCCTAAACCCCAAACCCTAAACCCTACCCCTAAACACAAACCCTTAACCCTAACCCCAAACCCTAACCCTAAACCCTAAACCCCAAACCCTAAACCCTAACCCCTAAACACAAACCCTAAACCCCAAACCCTAACCCCTAAACTCTAAACCCTAAACCCCAAACCCTAAACCCTACCCCTAAACACAAACCCTTAACCCTAACCCCCTAACCCTAAACCCTAACCCTAAACCCTAAACCCTAACCCTTAAACACAAACCCTTAACCCTAACCCCCAAACCCTAAACCCTATACACCAAACCCTTAAACACAAATCTTTTAAACATATACAATAAACCATAATCATACCCTAAACCTAATTCTTAATCATAAACTATAATAATCATATCCTATACTCTAAACCCTAACCTTAAACCTTAAACAAACCCTCAAACTCTAAAGTATAAATAAAATTCTAATTAACAAAATTTCAATTACTATAATATATTCAAATCTAAGATTCAACACTTATACAAATTTTTTTTCCAAAACTATTATTTTCAAACATTCTCATAACTTTAACACACAACCCTTAAAACTCAAACCCTAAACTATAAACATACTCTAAACCTTATTCTTTATAAACTATGAAAACAAAATATAAAAATTAGTTATATATACACTAAAATAATATCTAAACCATTTAAATATATACACAAATAGAAATAATATCTAAACCATTTCTCCATCTTAGTTATATATCCTCATTTTTTTTTTAATAATTTATAAAATTTTAAAATTTTTAATTTTTTTTTATCTCTTACTATTTTAAATTTAACATTTAAGTTTTTCTTTTTTAAAACCATTTGAATCATTTTAAATCATTTTTTAGATACTTATATATTAATTAAACTCGAAAAATTCTTATTGGCTAATACTACTGTCACTTGGATCACATCCTGGATCGTTAGATCTCTTTCTAACTTTAAATCTCAGCCCTTGATTTCTATAACCTAATTAAAAAAAGGTGTTACCCTCTCACCTTCTTCCCTCAACTCTCGCCTCGCCTCCCCCACAGAGCCGTCACCCATTTTCGATTTCATTCTCATCTCATCTCTGTCCCAAATCCATTGAGTTTCCCTCATCTCTGTCCCAAATCCACGTTTCAATACTTGCTATTGGAGGCTGGTTTCTATGGTCCAATGCTCACATATTCATCAACAAGTAATAATATTTAACTCAGAGCCTTGATTACTAATGCTTATAGATGTTTGTTAATTGGTTTATCAAATCCTTGTTTCTTTTTGCGCAGGACTCCACATAGGCTGAAGCAGAGCCCGGCGACTCGGTGGCACGGCGGAGACAGATCGGCAGAAGCAGAACCTTGGGAGCTTGCGTCGTCGTCGGAGTCTCCCTCTACAGCAGCAGATGAAGGCGGCGAGGGATTAGCGGTGGTGGTGACCGTTCTGTAAAAGGAGCAGGTGGTGGTGGTGGTCCGGCTATGATGGTGGTGGTTGTCCCGAAGACGGAGGCCGCCGACGATTCATACAGGATATATATATATATATATATATATATATATATATATATATATATATATGTATTATATATTGTATTTGTGTTGTTTTTGTATTTCTTTTTGTATTATTTTATTTATAATAGTTCAAACCAAAGCAAACTGGTTATCAAAACTAGCCAACCAAATTGAATTACAACAAAATCGAAATGTCAAACCAAACCAAACACAAAACCGTATCGGATCTAATTAGAGAAAACCAATATGTAATCAGTAGTCGCAAAATCAGTTGCAAAATAGTCGCTAGTTGGTAGCTAATTGGTCGCTAAATTTAGCGACTGATTAGTTACTAAATATATCCAGTCGCAACATAGTCGCATATTGGTCGCATATTGGTCGCTAAATTTAGCGACTAATTGGCGACTAAACTGCGACATCTATTTTGTAGTCGCCAATTAGTCGCTATTTAGCGACTGTTTTGCGACTCAAATATTTAGCGACGCACTGTTTAGCGACTAAAACCGCAGTCGCTAATATCCTGTTTTCTTGTAGTGATGGGGAAAAAGAAATGATACATTTGTGAAAGAATACCACTGTGAAATGATACATCGATTGGAAACACCCTTTGATTTATTATATAAACACCACCATATATGGTGGAGAGAGAGATAATAAAACCAACAAAAATTCTCTTCTTCTTCTTCCTCAAATAATTTCTGAAAACACAAAGTATAGTTTGCAAGGTTCTTCATAGGATGCATAATACGAAGATCGATAGTTGTATCCTACAAGATAGAAATCCAAGAAGCTACGAAGACCCCGTAGGAAATAATTATGTCTTAGGAGATTGCTTTAGCAAGCCTCTATCATTCTACAATATGTTCATACATCAAAGAACAAGTAACCGTAAAGTAAGTTTTTTATATTATTATTATTATTCACATTTGTATTCTCTCCATTCTATCGAGTAAACAATCTTCTATCATTCATATCAAACATTCATATCTCCAAAAGAATTATAAGAATCATTGGAGAAGAAGTACAAGTCTGAAGTGGCAAGCGCTAAAAAATTCATTGTGGGAAAGTTTCTGAATTTCAAGATGAGTGATACCAACTCCGTGGTGAAACAAGTGGAAGAAATTCAAATTATCGTTCATGAACTGAAGGATGAATGTATGGGGCTGAATGAAACTTTTTTAGTTGCTTCTATTATTGAAAATTTGCCTCCAACTTGTAAAGACTTCAAGATCTATTTGAAGCATATACATGGAGACATGAGTCTCGAGCAATTAATTTTAAAGCTCCGTGTCGAAGAAGAAAATCATAAAAAGGAGAAGTCTGAATTTTCTTCCATGGAAGCAAGGGGCAATGTAGTTAAAGGAAAAACTTCCAAATTCAAGGGTTTTAAGAAACAAAAAACAAGGTTAATAAACCATTTAACTCTGCAAAGGGGGCTGAATTCAAGAAGAAACCACAAAGTGCTTGTTAGGTGTGTGGAAAGCCTGGATATAGAGCTAAGGATTGCCGTCACAAAAAGGAAGGAAATTTAGGAGAAGCTAACAATGTTAACATTGCCGAAAATCAGTTTGTTGTTTTTGTTTCAGAAGAAATTAAAATCTTATATTAAAATTCAATGATTGGTGGGTTGACACTGGTGCAACAAGACATGTTTGTTCTGATATAAATATGTTCTCTCAATATGAGCAAGGTTCTGGTTGAGAAAAGCTCTACATGGGAGAAGGTCTTAAAGAAGTTTGGTCACTATGATGATAGACGATTCGTTACTCCATTTGATCCAACATGTAAACTTTCAAAGAATGATGGTGAAAGTTTCTCACAGTTAGAGTACACACAAATAGTTGGAAGCCTTATGTATATTACAAATTGTACAAGACCAGATTTGGCTTACTCATTAAGTCGGTTAAGTCGGTATTCAAGTAATCTAAATAGAGAACATTGGCATGCTTTGATTAGAGTATTAAGATACTTAAAGCATACAATAAGTTATGGTCTACATTTCACAAAACTTCCTTCTGTTTTAGAAGGATTTAGTGATGCAAATTGGATTTCAGGAGTTTAGACAGTAAGTCTACAAGTGGTTATGTGTTTACTCTTGGTGGTGGTGTTGTGTCCTGGAAATCATCTAAACAAACGTGTATAGCACGTTCTACCATGGAATCTGAATTTATCGCATTAAGAAGCTGCAGAAGAAGCTGAATTGCTTAGAAATTTTATTGAAGATATTCCATTGTGGCCAAAACCAATAACCGCATTATGTATCCATTGTGATAGTATGGCTACTTTAAATAGAAAGAAAAATAAAATTTACAATGGTAAATTAAGGCATATTAGACGAAGACATGCCACAATACGACAATTGCTTCCAATGGGGTGATAACATTGGATTATATTAGAACAAAGGAAAACTTGGCTGATCCTTTGACTAAAGGCCTAACGAAAGAGCAAGTTGTATTCACTTCGAGGGGAATGAGTTTAAAGCCAACAAAATGATTCACCACTTGGTGGAAACCTTACCTAGAAACATTGGAGATCCCATGGTTTAGGTTCAAGAGGCAAACTGGCTGAGGAAGACTCAAAGGGGAAATACACAATTCTCATTCCTATGAAGTATAATTGTGTTTCCGTTGATAATTAAGTGATGAATACTATATTATTAATACCGTTAATATCTTTTCTAAAAGTGGGATAAAACGAATTATCCTTAATTAATGTTACCTATATGAGAGTGGTGTCGGGTCGCACCTATGAGAATTGATATGGCTAAATTTTCTAGAGCTCTAAGCAAGTCAAGAAATGTTCAAGACCAAAATGAACACAACCGTATAAACTAAGAAATGTGATGATGATATATATGATTCACTTATTGTCTCGGTTTGCTATAAAAATATGGTTAATTCAAGACTTTAGTTCATTACCCATAAAGTAAATCCGATAAGTGTCTTTAGGAAATATTCAAGTCCAAAAGACACTTTTCCCGATGTATATACTCTATTTTCCAGAAATAAAACTTATTTTCTATTCAAATGTATGGGGAATATTGTAGAGTTTGAATAGAAAATGTGGGGATATTGTTGGAGTTTTATTTAATTTATTTTAATTAAATAATTATTGTGTATTTGTGAAAACACACCTTTTGTTAGAGTTTTATTTAATTTATTTTAATTAAATAAATACTCATGTGAATCATTATGTCTTTGTGAAAAGACACCTTTTGTTGGAGTTTTATTTAATTTAATTTAATTAAATAAGTATTCATAGGGCACCTTTGTGAAATGGCATCTTTATGAATGGATACATTTATGAAAGGATACATTTGTGAAAGAATACCACTGTAAAATGATACATTGATTGGAAACACTTTTTGGTTTATTATATAAACACCACCATATATGGTGGAGAGGAAGATAACAAAACCAACAAAAATTCTTTCTTCTTCTTTTTCTTCAAATAATTTCTGGAAACACAAAGTATAGTTTGCAAGGTTCTTCGTAGGGTGCATAATACGAAGATCGATGGTTGTATCCTGCAAGATAGAAATCCAAGAAGCTACGAACACCGCATAGGGAATAAATTCTGTCTTAAGAGATTGCTTTAGTAGGCCTCTATCATACTAGAATATGTTCATACATCAAAGAACAAGTAACCGTAAAGTAAGTTTTTTATATTATTATTATTTACGTTTGTATTCTCTCTTTTCTATCGAGTAAACAATCTTCTACTAAACCGATTGATTGATTTGCATTTATAATTTCAATAACATAAAGTTACTAAAGACTGATTCGGAGTGTCAAGAACTAAAGCCGATTGGGTTTACTTGGAGAGATGAAGCTGAGAAGGCTTTCTCAGAAGATCAAAGAATTTAAGTATGTTTGCTCAAGAACCGGAGGTTGAATGGAATCCATTAAGCTAGAGTCATGGAAGTAGTACAAAAGACAAGGTGGAGTTTTGTAGAAGAAGTGTCCTTTATACTAAGTGTTAGAAAGCTTATGCTATGGACAGATAGAATCTCTCTCGTGTGTGCATCCTAACCGTACACGTGTTATAATCTGGTCGAGCTATTGTAAGTGATTGATATATAGTCATTAGCTCAGGGTTAGAGAGTTAGTTAGACGAGTCAACATGAATCGTTGACGAGTGAGAGAGAGAGATTCAAGAGAGTCTGTAAACAGAGAAATAGATTGGTGACGATCAGAGATTCTAGCCGATTCCAGTGCATTCTTCCGGCGAGGTGTAGAGTGGAGAGTTTTGCCCGAACTCGTTATATCGCGTTATCTTCTTTCTCACTTTGATCAATCGCTCGATACTCTGAATTCATTCGAAAGATATACATAAGTATATCTTAAGCGAAGTATTCAATATCAAGTTTAACACTAATCAATTCGATCTGATGAGTTTAGTCATTTTGTGTTTCACTGTTGAATTTTCAGTGTAGTCCAACGAATTGTGCATAAGACCTACATAACTGTACATGTCTATGACCAAAGAAAAGGTTTGCTTCTATGATTCTATGATATAATGAGAAGGGATGCATATCTTGTTTTAGTTCTTCTTCATTGAGTCACAAAGAAACATAGAGACAATTATTTGTAAAGTAAGACGACTAAACACTATTCAATCAGTGCAAAATAATCCTTAACCATCTAAGGGCAACCCCAACGGGTATCTAAGACAGTTTTTATGATTAAAATAATGAAAAATATAAAAAGAGGAGAGAAGCTTAGAGTATGTTCTTTAATAAAAAAAAGTTAGAAACTCTTACATAATGCGTCACTTATTGATTGGTTTAATTTTTCTTTTTATTTCAAAATTTAATTGTTTAACGATATTAAGTATTAATATAACATTAGAAAAAAATTCATGTTGAGTATCTAACCGTTAGAGATGTTTTAAGAGCACTTCTAATGATAGTATTTTAAGTGAGTATCTAAAATACAAAATATAAAAATTATAAAAATATGAAAGAGAGATAAGAAATTATATTTAAAAAAACTCAAGGTTCTTATTTAGATCACTTAAGATACTTGTCAAACGATGATTTGATGAATTGTTTTTTAAATTTAAAATTAATTATAAAATATAATTATAGTATACATAATAATATTTTAATGTAAAGAAACTCATATAATAGTTTTTACTGATGAAGATGCTCTAAGGCTTAAAAATGAAATATTACTGCACTTATCTCAAAACGTGAGGCATAATATTCGTCCATAGCTGCCAGGGACACAAATACTACTTTTTTCTCTCTCCTTTTCTCTCTTGCAGACAGTGTTTCCGTACACCGATTGCCTCTCCGGCCACTGACGCTCCTCGTCGGGGCTGTGAGAGGGCTTTGTCCTTCTTTTTTCTTTTCTTGTTTCCGCTCAGGCTCTGTGCTTCATCCTTGGAGGCCCTTGCTCGGGTTAGTCCCGGTGGTGCGCCTCTGTCCCGTCTTCTCCGTGTTTCAACCTACGGTGGTTTCTAAGAAACTCCGCTTCGCTGCCTTGGTTCTGTGGGGACCGGATCTTTAGGCGGCGTCCCCCTTGCGGTGTTCTCCGGTGGGTTTCTCGCTCTGGTTCCCTGGTTGGTTGGTGGCTAGGGGTTTTGTCGGCTCCGGATCTTGGTGGTTGCTGGTCTTCTGTGTGTTCTGTTTTGTGTCGGCGCTCTCTTTGCTCGCTTGCTGGGTTTCTCTCCCCTCCTTTTTGCCCGCTAGAGGACGGCGGCTCTGAGGTGTGGAGGTTTCACGGCGGAGGGTGTGGACCTATTATGGTCGGGGCAACGGTGGTGGCTGTCGGGTTTCGTTTAGGCTCCGTCCGTTGAGCGGTGAACCAAAAATAGCGCGATCCGGTGGTCATCTCCGATATGCTCCTTCTTAGGCATGCCCTCTTTGCCCGGAGTGCGTTTGGCTCTTCTCTCTCTCTTCTGGCGGTGATCTTTCTGCATGTGCGCTGGGTTATCTCTTCCCTCTTCTGCCCGCTAGAGGACGGCGGCTTAGAGGTTTGGAGATGTCGCGGCGGTGGGCGTGGACCGATTATGGTCTAGGCGTCGGAGGAGACTGTCGATTTCCGTTTAGGCTCCGTCCGGTAAGCGGTGAACCGAAAATAGCGTAAACCGGTAGACTTTTCCAATTAGCCCTTTCCTAGGCATGCCCTCTTCTGCTCCCGATCCCGTCTCGTTTCTTCGTCTCCCTCTTCCAGTGGCTCCTTGTGTCTCGGCGTTCGTGGTGGCTCTTGGTTCTCCTCTTCTAGGTGGCGGTTTCCGACAGCGGTGGTGTCTCTTCTAGTCAACCGGCTTTCCCGTGTGGCGGCTCTGTCTCTGCTTTTAGGGTTTTGGTTTGTCTTGGACTAATTGTGTAAGTGGTCTCTAGGCCCATTAGGGTTTGTGAGTCTGATTTCATTTTGTTTATGTTTTTTCTTTATTTCTTTTTTCAAGTCGTCTGTATTAAAAAAAAAAAAATTTCAATATGAAAACCCTTTTAAAAAAAAAATATTCGTCCATAATTAGTAACTTGGGGATTGTAAGCACGAGACACAATATTCATCCAAAATTAGTAAATACTAGGTGTATACACCCCCCCCCCCCGCGCGTGCGCGGGGGGTGGTTCTTTGTTGTAATTTCTCGACCTGTGTTATTTCTCTACCACCCTTTTTATATAGTATAAGTACGTTGTTTATTCTCTGGGCTGTTATTGGGCCATTCAATTGCTTTAGCCTTTGGTAAATCTTATTCTCGTTGAAAATGCAAGAAAGAGTCATGGTGTTGTGTTGATGAAGCAAAATTAAAGTCTGTGTTTATCGAAGTGGTTGTAGTTAATAAAGCATTTTTGTTTTATAATCTTCATTAGAGTGTTTGTTTCTATACCATTATATTCAATATTGAAAATGTTTTATGATATATTAGCTCAAAAAGATATATGTACTTCTCCAATTATAATAGACACTACAACTGACAAAAGCGTAGATAGAGAAATGTACACCATCAAAAATGAAGTTGTGAATCATACATATGGGATCTCATTTATGATGCCCAGTAAAGATGTACCGACATTCATTGTTCAGCCTGCGCTCAATTCTTAATGGTGGATTTGATGATCCCATGGTTTAGGATCAACAACCTGTAGACATAAAAGGCAGAGTTATTGAAAATGCGTAGCCAAAGCTAAAACCAAAGATACACATAGATTTCTGCATTTCTTCATTCTATAATTTTAAAAAGGTTTTCACTGAGTTAGTGATTAGTATCCACCCCCACTGTTACAGTTCAAAAATGGAGATCGAAGAAAGTGGACGAAGGTCCTAAAAAGCAGCCATCAATATCAAAGAAAGATTAAGGATTGAAGAAGGGAAACGATAGAGAGGAGAGACAAAAGACACACTTGGACAATGATAGTATTACATTTTCTCATCGTTATTCAGAACGTCGTGGAAGTGTTGTAAATGGCTTATCCGCAGAATAAACAATGCAATAAAGTGAAAGAAGTCACATACGATAGATAGCATGAGTATTTATGGGGAGAAGGAGAAACTCGATCAGAAACAGTCACAACTGGCCCTGATGCTACGTACCTGAATCCATGTTTACCATATCCGCGAGATCACATTAGCCATGTTTCCTCATGTATTTGTTGTGATCATGGTGTAACCTATTATTTTTTTCAAAAAAAAAAATTGCTTGCTGGGAACGCAAGTCTGAGTTGATTATGGTACCTGACTAAGCATGTCACGTTTGGAGCTGCGCATTTGTTGCGCCGGAGTCATTTTCCATGCTCCTCAAGCTTTGTGCTGCAGCCTGCGCAAGAGATGTACGACCAGCCCTTACGTTGGAGAACACCCACGATTATGGCCTTGCAAATGAAGTATGTGTCATGTATCTTCAACAATAAAAGTTTTTTTGTTGGACAGACCAGACTAAATTATACAGTAGACTCAGGCTGTGGGTGAAGTTAATCTACCTGCTCAGGTTCGATATGCGTATGGGTGTTGGTGACTTTGATGATCGTAGTTTTGGAGAGGAAGCAGACGACGAACAGGTGGTCGGTGATCTTGTAGAGATTTGTGCATCTTGACACTTCGATTCCGGCGAGGTTTAATATGGCGCCTTCGTCCAACAATGGCCGGTATAGGTTTTCTCTTGCCGACGGGATGAAACCATGTATGGCTGTATTCTAAAGGCCGTAGAGATTTGAGCTATGAGTCAGCACACATGATTTGATAGTAACTTGCGATTTGAAAAAAAGTCTGATATCTTTTTCATCAAGAGGAAGGAGGTCAATCTCCATGAACTCCCCTTTTTGGATGTTTCTGTGAATTCCAGAATCGCATGAGCCGTCCGACGATTTGTTGCGTAGATTTGGCGAGGTGGAAGTCGTCGAAGGCGACACATTGAGTCGGACGCCGGAATAGCGACCATATCTTGTGTGGCCATGTCTGAATTGGATGAGAATGGAAAAAATGCTGGTGAGTATATGTGACGGTGTTGTGGTGTTTTCTGGGCTAGTGGTGGAAGATATATAGGACCCATCGGCTCATAGATGATACAGTAAGAATTGAAGGCTTTTGGGAGTTTACTGAAAGTTAAAGAGATTCATTCGTAAGTGATTGCTTATGATTAAAGAGGGTTTCGAAGAAGATGGAGGGTGGAGGAGGATGTGTAACGGAGGATAACATGAAGAAAGCTTTTCGAGGTGGTGCTGAATCTAGAGTGGAAGAAGGAAGGGAATCGGAAAGGTCTAGAAGTAGGTGAGTGTACGGGTGAAAGATGCAAAGTCGAGATTGATGGCGTCATGGTCTGATGGAATTTGGTCATGGGCTCGAATAAATAATGGACCAGAAATGAAACTCAAACACATAGTCCAAATCGTAAACGTTTTTTTTATATATATAAAAGTTAGAAAGAGTGCCACGTCAGATCAAATAGGAAGCTGATGTGGAGGACTTAAAAATGGAGAGAAAAACTCTCTAATTATATATACTAGGAGAGAATCCGCGCAAATGCGCGGATTTTGCTTAAATTTATAGATATTTAATATATTTTAATATTTATTTTGAGTTTTAATATTTTTATCCTTTTTAATTTACAAATTTATTATTATTATTATTATGATAATTTTGAAAATTGTTAACATACGATTATTAATTCAACTTGGCTAACATACAATATATAAATAAATATTTTTAATTATCAAGTTTTAATGAGTCTTTTTATAAATTTTTATTTCCTTCAACTTTTTATCATCATTTTTAATTTTTTTATAAATTATTTAAAATGTATACTTGTTTTCATATATTTTTATGAAAACTTTTAAATTTTATTTTTCATTTATAATATTTTAATTTTTTAGTTATCATTTTAAATTTTGTTAATTTTAAATATATTTCATTGATTTTTTCTTATGTTCTTAGATTTTATATAGTTTCATTTTTATTATTATTTTGTCTCATGCTGTAACATTTTATTTCTATTCTTAATAATTGTTATTTCTATAGTTTAATATTTTTAGTTATCATTTTATATTTCTTTAATTTATATATATATATCTCATTGATTTTATTTTATTTGTAATGTTTTATATTTTGGTACAGTTGTTTTTATGGTCATTGTATCTCATTTTTGTAATATTTTCTTTGTATTCTTAATAATTATTATTTTTAGTATTTATATTTTTTTCTACGGTTATTTGCTTTTAGTTTTCAATTATTATAAACTTTTTAATAATGTTATCTTTACTTTTAATATTATAACTGGATATTTTACTTGTATTATGATTTATTTATTTTGTTTATTTATTATATAAAAATATGAAGTATGTATTTAGAATTTATAATATAAAATATTTATATATTTTAGAGATTATGAATTTAATTACAATTTAGAATTTATATTTCAGTAATTATAATTAATTACATTTAAATTAAATAATTTTATATTAAATAATATAAATATTTATTATAGGATTAAATGATGATTTGAAAATTTTTGTCTTAAATTAATCCCCCCCCCCCCCTCCCCTTCTCTCATTATATATATGATGATTCATCAGAGAGTAGCATCAAGAGCGTCCTCCAATTGATATGGCTTGGGTACTGTACACACCACGTCACACCACTCGACCTCCCCCAAAATCGCACTACCCTTTCGCCTCTCAAGTTCAATTACCGCACACCAAATCATCTTGTTTTATGGCCACCAGCAGGTAATAAGCTCAGCCCATAAAACCGCCAATTTTCCACCATAGTTTCCCAACTAAAAACAAATATAACTGACAAACTTAAGCAGTGCTTTCGAACTTGTTGTTGCGGGATTTTGACTAAGTCTGAGAGAATCAGAGTTGGGGTCAAAAGAGTTCCAACAAACAAGTAAAATGAGATAAATGTGGGAACGAAAACTCTCTGTATTAATAATCAGGTCGATGCCGAACAATGAGAAGGATGGACGAAATGAGAGGTCACCTAATGACGAGCTCCCTAAGAGTTTCTTGGGCTCGTCGCTTTATAGAAAGTACCTCGAAGCTTAAGGAAGTTACAAGATCCTATCTAAATGAACAATAAGTGCTCTATTAATAGTAAAAATGGTCTAATTTCCTGCTGGACTGTTGACTCCTTAGTAGGCTTCAGTTGTTCGGCCGAAAGGATGGATGAGCTAAACAGATTTTGATGGGATTATATATAGATGGAGTGATAAACATTTACCCCCCCCCCCAGTTCGTCGGTCTTCGGCTCCGATTGATGTCGGCGAATGTTCCCGAATATTTAAGTCATGTAGAAATCTGATCGGTTAACCGGCTCTTTTGGCATCGTTAGAATGTTGAGATTATTTTGCGACTTAAGGGGTGAAAAGACGTCTATTGAAATCGAAAAGTTGCGCCGTCTGCATTTTCTCGATAATCGTTCCTTTGTTTTTCTATAAAAAGTTTTCACTCCCTCACTTTGCTTCATTTTACTCAGGTACTTCTTTCTCTCTCTAGTTTCCGCCTTGTCTTTTTTTTATTACTGAATTGTCTTATTGTACTGGTTGTTTAGTTTCGCTGATATGAGGGTAGATTCTAGTTGTAATTCGTCTTCTCGCAACGATTACCTTGTTTCTTCTGAGTCTCCGGACGATAGCCTTGTTCAATCTAGGTAAATTGAGGGCGACAATGATTTTCTTGGGCTGCAAGTCGAATGGATAGCTTGTATATTTCGGCATTGCCCCGATAGTGGTTAATCATCTGAACTGTCTGCCGCTCAACGATTCTTCTCATAATCGGACTCCTAGAGATGAGAATTTAGATGCTTCCGACGAAGGTCGGGAAGGTGATAATGAGCAAAGTTTGGGAGGTGGTAGTGACGAGCCTGCTGGTTCTGAGGGAGCATGGGTTGGTTCTATGCAGAGTCCGGCTGTTTCTGGTGGTCGATTTAGAGCGGCCACCTCGAGGGAGAAGAAGGGAAAAACAAATAAGAAGGTAGGGAAGGCATCAAAGTAGAAAGTTTTTGTTCATTGAGATATTCTTCCGTACATATGTGATAAGGTCACTACAAGAAAACAAGGCTCTAACCGACGGATTTTCCGACGGAAATATTCCTGTCGAAAATTCCGATAGTTTTCCGACGGAGAATCGACAATGAAGAAGTCATCGGAAATCCGTCGGTATATTCTGAAGGTAACTTAAATCCATCGGTATATTTCCGACAGATTTCCGACGGCGACGAAATCCTTCGGTAATCCGTCGGAAACCCGTTGGTTTGATGTTACCATTAACATAGCCGTTAATGTTACCGTTGGGCCGACAAACAAACCGACGGATTTCCGACGGTTTCCATCGGTTTTCCGTCTGTTAATTTTCTATATGTATATACCAAACATCTCTCACTTGCCCTCCACACCAATCTCTCTCTCTCTCTCTCATAGTCTCTCCCTGTCTAATATTCTTTATTACGTAAAAATGTCTTCCTCTAATTATTTCCGTTTGTGGATGGACGGACCGAGAGTTGATGAGACGACGAACTTAGTGCACACCCCATATGCACTCGATATTATGGAATTCATGACAGTAGCTTGCAATCAACCACATACACAGGAAACCGGTAAGATCAGATGTCCATGTACTCATTGCCGAAATGTTAGAAATCCTACGATTGACGAAGTGTGGAATCACTTATTCACAGTTGGGTTTATGGTGGGTTATAATATTTGGTATCTTCACGGGGAAACATTGGATAATGCAAGTAGTAGTAGAGAACCTTTTGGTAGAACTAATACATTGGAACCCATTGTTAGTGCTAGCGAACCTTATACCGCAGATGTAGATTTTGGTGTAGGTACTATTCAGATAGTTAATGATTCATTTAGGGAAAATATCCAGGAAGTAGGTGAATATCAAATTCCTAGGGTAGATGAGGAACCTAATGTAGAAGCTAGGAAATTTTTTGATATGTTAGATGTAGCGAAGCGGCCGCTTTATGACGGTTGCAAAGAGGGACATTCTCCATTATCATCTGCAACTAGGTTAATGGGCATAAAGACGGACTAGAATTTGGCGGAGCCATGTGTGGATGCTATTTGCGATTTCGTGAAAGATATTCTTCCTGAAGACAATCTTGCGCTAGGTTTATACAACGAGGTCGAAAAACTTGTTAAAGGGCTTGGATTACCGTATTAGATGATAGATGTGTGCGTCGACAATTGTATGATATATTGGCGAGAAGACGAATACCGTCTGGAATGTAAGTTCTGCAAGAAGCCGCACTATGAGGATACTGGAGAAAGAGCTAAGGTTCCGTTCAACATAATGTAGTATATGCCGTTAATCGATAGGCTGATGCGCTTATACCAATCGGAGCGAACTGCGGGGGAAATGAGATGGCATGTTGAGCATAGAAGAGGTGCAGAAATTGCACATCCGTCGGATGCGGAAGCATGACGACATTTTCAGAGCGTATATCCAGATTTTGCAAACGAGCCACTGTGGAGGGCCATACGAACAAGACTACGGGCGAGATCCAGGATCGAGTCACTCGGAGAATCGACAAAGAGGCGGGTAGAGGAGGTCCAGACTCAACAGTCCAAGGAAGTCGGCTCAACGGAGGAGGTACCGTCGCAAA
The DNA here is from genome assembly GCA_030180135.1 of Orychophragmus violaceus. NCBI lineage: Eukaryota > Viridiplantae > Streptophyta > Magnoliopsida > Brassicales > Brassicaceae > Orychophragmus > Orychophragmus violaceus. The sequence continues at coordinate 57,910,323 of CM058236.1, read as the reverse complement.
GGATCAATGAGATCTTTCTTGAGGCAATTTTGTGTATTTACTAAAAATTTAAATAACTCTTGCTTAATTGAGTTGTGTAACTAATATTTGTTAGTTTACTTTTCAGGAAACACAGCGCAGGAAGGGCCGTGTTTCCGGTTTAGGAAACATGGGGGAGGGAGCCTCGACTCCGTATTCCCGCTTCCGACCCGAGAGCGACGTCTTCACCGAAGCCTTGTGCGAGAAAGATGCAGAAATTGCAGCTCTCAAGACGAGTTTTGAAACTCTGTTGCAAGAGAAAAGGACGAAAAATGAAAGAAAGATGGCGGAGATGCGAGATCAAATCATGTACTACATCCAGTTTGGCGGACCTGTTCCAGGAGCAGGAGGAGGAACGAACGAGACAACTCGAGTAGTGGAACCGAGAGTGGGAACAGGAGCCTCGGAACGGGGACGGGTTCGGTGAAGGGGATGGGAACGGGAACGTGACTGGAACCCGATGGGAATTCCAATGTTTTGTAATTTTAATAAATACTTTTAATAAATTTAATAAAATTAATAAAATTTTTAAAAATATATATAAAATATTTCGTATATAAAACATTAAATAATTTATTATATAAAATATTTAAATATATCAAAAAATAATATTACGAACCGTCGTTTTACCATCAGTTATGATCTGTCGGTTTACCGTCAAAAAGGAACCGTCAGTTTACCATCGGTAAATAACTGTCGGTTTACCGTCGGTAAATATACATCGGTTTTCTGTCGGTTATTGACCGTCTATTTAACATCGGTTAGCGTCTATCGGTATACTGTCGGTAAACCGTCGGTTTAATGACCTCGATAAACCGTCGAGAAGCCGTCGGTAAATATTGGGTCGGAAACCGACGGTTTTCCGACGGATAGTATTTTCCGACGAACTAGAACCGATGGATCCGTCCCGCCGAAATTCTGTCGATAACAACCGTTTTCGACAGATTATCGACAGTTTGGTCCGTCTGTTACCGGCTGTTTTCTTGTAGTGGGTTTTTTTGAAACAGATTTTGCAATATTGTTCTTGTCGTCTTGAGCTCGACCTTGGAATGCCATCTCTTGTTCCCTCTCCCACGGCTCTTAGTTAGGTTTGTGAGGCGAGGAAGATGGCCATTTCTAATCTTTGCCCGGCGGCTATCCGTAACATGCTTGGGGATCTTATTCTGTCGGCTAAGTGCGGCGTTGATATGTCGTTTGCTTCTTCATGGAGGTGCCTGTTGGGATAGTGTCCTGAAATCAAACTTGTACTCACTCCTGATGATAGTTGTGTGTCGAGATCAGACATTCGTATAATACTGGGTGGTTGCAATGTTTTGCTAGAAGCCTCTTGCAATCTGTAAGTTGTATACTTACTGCCAGTATTATATGATCCTATAGGGTCACACACCTAAGAAAACTGGAAGCTAAGACATGGGAATGATCATTATGGTAATGATCATATTAATGTGTATTGGATACACATTATTATCGAGAAAATCGTGTTGTGTCGATCGACACAGTATGTGTGTCGGTCGACACAGTTCGGGTTTTCGAAAGGCTTTTCGAAATTATGATTTAATCAAGTCTGGCCCGTTAAGTGTGATTCTAGGTCGAAAAAAACTTAAAAGTTTCGACCGAGAATGGTAGCCGTCGAGTTTTTCTCTGACAGAAAAGCAGAAACACCAGAAACTGAGAATTCCCATAGATCCGGCACTACCATCCCGTTTCCAGCTTGTGTGCGTGTGTATCTGGTAGAGGCGAGGCACCTGTGTCGCTACTGATATCGTTCACCATTCATTCCGCTGCCAGTAACAAGGTAAGAACGAGGTTGGTGATTCATTATATCAAACCCTTAGATCCTAGGAGATCCTACAGTGGTATCAGAGCATGTTAGGGTTTAGACTATTGAATCTGATGCAATTAATTCGAAAACTGAGTTTGTTGAATTGATTATTGCCTGCTAAAATCGTGTTTTCAAGTGTTAATCTCAGATTATGTGCCTGTTGAAAAACGACACGCCGTGAAATAACGCATAAAATTTTTAGGGTTTGTCGCAGAGTGTCGATCGACACAAAGCGTGTGTCGGTCGACACAGAGCGAAAACTCGTAAATAATTTTAGGGTTTCGATCTGAGATCGAGTACCCGTAATCCTGCTGTGTCGATCGATACACTGGGTGTGTCGGTCGACACAGGCAATGCGATTAGATAGATCGGTTCAATTGGATTGAACCGGTTATCTCGCTCGGTTAATTTTAATTAACCAATTGGTTCTGGTTTGGTAATGTCGATCGACACAGAGTTGTGTGACGATCGACATGGACCGTTAAACCGAACCGGTTCAATTAGATTGAATCGGTTAATGAAATTCGATCCGGTTTGAGCGGTTATCGAAGACCGATTTAAATTATGTTGTGTCGACCGATGCCAATGGTTGGCGTCGATCGACACACCATTCGCAGAATTATTGGTTGGACCATAAATTTGCATATACCAGACCAAATTTAATCTTAAAGTTCTAGTTGAACCTAAAATTAATAAAACTGAATGTTTTAATTAAATTAATAACTTCTTGAATGTATATTGGATATACATCAAGATTAAATAATTCTTTTCCTCAACCAAATATCAAGTGATCTTGATGTCTTGCCCGATCTTGTCTACTGTCAAGACTCGTGTTGTTGTTGGATATTCTTGGAGTCCTTGGTATCAACAGCAAGATGAGTAATGCAGGTGATCATTGATAGATTTGCAGTGCAACTATTAGTGATCACAAGACAGAAGAGATTGGTTTTACTTGACTGGGCTGTCAGAAGTTCTGGGCCCAGAGACATCAGAGTAGATTAGACATAGTTTGTCTCATCTACGACCAAGAGTTGTACTGGGTACAATTAGCAATGATTTGCTTACCTAAATAACTAAAGTTTGGGTGATGGCAAGTTGCCCACTCAGATTTTGGTGAAGTATGGATCTTGGCTCATTGTATTCATCTGAGGAAACATAGTTTTGAATACAATGCGAGTCTTTCTTATTAGATAAGAATTCTCATTTCCTTGAGCATTATAACTAAAACCTCTACCTCTTTTAATTACAGCTATGTTTGTCTCCACTCACATCAACACTTTCTCACTAAGATCCGTCCTTGAGAAGGACAAGTTAAATGGATCTAATTTCTTGGAATGGTATCGGAACCTGAGAATAGTTCTCAGGCAGGAGAACAAGGAATATGTCCTTGAAAGAGTTCTCACCGAGAGGCCACGTTCCAATGCCCCGCAGACAGAAAAGAATGCTTGGGATAAGCATTCAGCTGATGTCAAAGATGTTAATTGTCTAATGTTGGTGACTATGAACTCTGAGCTGCAGAAGCAATATGAGAACGTGATGTCACCCATTGAGATGATTAATAGCCTGAAAGCTTTGTTTCAGAAGCAAGCTCGCACAGAGAGATACCAGACGGTTAAATCTCTCATGGATTGCAAGCTGGCTAAGGACAGTCCAGTAAGTCCTCATGTCCTTAAAATGATGGGTTACATTGATAACCTGGGGAAACTGGACTGTGCCATTAGCCAGGAGCTAGCCACTGACATGATTCTGCAGTCTTTGCCGTCGTGTTTTGATCAGTTCATCATGGACTACAACATGCAAAACATGACTAAGACATTGACTGAGTTGCACGGCATGCTGAAGACGGCAGAGCCGAATCTCAAGAAGGCAACTCCCAGTGTACTGATGGTACAAGGGGGTAAAAGGTTTGAAAAACCTAAGAAGGATAAGGGAAAGGCCCAAGTTGTCCAGACTGAGAGTCAGGACAAGTCCAAGCCGAAGCCCAAATCTGGGCCTTCTCCTGAGGATAAGTGCAACTACTGCAAGCAGTTAGGGCATTAGAAGAGAGACTGCAAGAAGTTCATGGAAGATTACAAGAAGCTGAAGAAGACGTATGATGCGTCTGACTCAGGCACTAAGAAACAGTAGAACGCTGAAGAAAGGACAAGTGGAGCTACGGGTCGGGAATGGAGCTAAGGTTGCTGCACTGGCCGTAGGCACCTACGAGTTGTCTTTACCTTCGGGTATGGTTTTAATTTTGAATAATTGCTACTTTGTACCTGCGATTAGCAGAAACATAATTTCAGTTTCCGTATTGGATTTGGAAGGTTTTGATTTTGCTGTTAAGAATAAAGTTTGTTCTTTTAATCGTGATGGTACGTTTTATGGTAGCGCCCCATTAGATAATGGGTTATATGTTTTAAACCAAGAAATGCCTAACTTTAACATAAATACAAAGCGGTTTAAGTCAAATGACGAAAACCCGACTTTCTTATGGCATTGTCGTTTGGGCCATATCAATGAGAAACACATCCAAAGGCTCCATCGAAATGGGCTTCTGGGCTCATTTGATTTTGAATCATGTGAGAAATGCAAATCTTGTTTGATGGGCAAAATGGCTAGAGCCCCTTTCAACAAACCGAATGAAAGGGCCGGTGACTTATTGGGCCTTGTTCATACTGATGTATGTGGGCCGATGAGTACTGTTGCCAGAGGAAATTACAAGTACTTCATTACCTTCACTGATGATTTCAGTAGATATGGCTATGTCTATTTGATGAGACACAAGTCAGAATCCTTTGATAGATTCAAGGAATTCAAGAATGAAGTACAGAACCAACTTGGCAAAAGTATTAAAGTTCTGCGATCGGATCGCGGAGGAGAATACTTGAGTCAAGAGTTCAGCGACTATCTGAGCGAGTGTGGAATTGTTTCGCAACTCACTCCTCCTGGAACACCCCAATGGAATGGAGTGTCAGAGAGGAGGAATCGAACCTTATTGGATATGGTTCGGTCTATGAGGAGTCATTCAGATCTTCCATTATCCTTTTGGGGATACGCTCTAGAAACGTCTGCGTTTACACTAAATAGGGTGCCATCTAAATCAGTGGAAAAGACACCACATGAATTGTGGACTGGGAATATTCCAAGTCTGTCTTTCCTGAAGATTTGGGGTTGTGAGGCTTATGTCAAACGTTTAATCTTTGACAAGCTCGCACCCAAATCAGATAAATGCTACTTCGTTGGTTATCCTAGGGAAACCAAGGCATACTACTTTTACAACCGATCTGAGAACAAAGTCTTTGTTGCTCGGGTATGTTCTTTTCTTGAGAGAGAATTTCTTTCTAAGAAAAACAGTGGGAGTAAAGTACATCTCGAAGAAATTCAAGATGCACAGGAGACTGCTCAACCTGCTGAGGAAGAGCAGCAGTTGGATCCACAAAGTTATGTGGAACCCGCGCCTGTGGAGCCTGAAGTTCGCAGATCCGGAAGGATCCGTCACGAACCCGAGAGATACTATGGATTTCTCGTGACCAATTCTAATGATCTGATGATCATTGATAGTGACGAACCAGCGACCTTCGCGGAAGCAATGATGGGCCCGGACTCCGAAAAGTGGCTTGGAGCCTCTAAATCCGAATTGGGATCCATGTCAGGAAACCAAGTATGGTCCTTGGTCGATTTACCTAATGGTGCAAAAGCCATTGAGTGTAAATGGATCTTCAAGAAGAAGATTGACGTGGATGGCAATGTGCAAATTTACAAAGCGAGGTTGGTGGCTAAAGGTTTCAAGCAAATTCATGGTATTGACTATGATGAAACCTATTCCCCAGTCGCTATGCTTAAATCCATTCGGATTCTTCTAGCGATTGCAGCTCATTATGACTATGAGATTTGGCAGATGGATGTCAAAACCGCTTTCCGAATGGTATTCTGGAAGAGGATGTGTATATGGCACAGCCTGAAGGTTTTGTAGATCCTAAGAACGCTGGAAATGTATGCAAGCTTCATAAATCCATTTATGGATTGAAGCAAGCATCACGGAGTTGGAATCTTCGTTTTGATGAAACAGTAAAACAATTTGGTTTTATCAAGAACGAAGAGGAACCATGTGTATACAAGAAGACTAGTGGGAGCAGAATTGCGTTTCTTGTACTGTATGTCGATGACATACTCCTCCTCGGTAATGACTTTCCGTTGCTTCAGTCTGTTAAGACTTGGCTCGGAAGTTGTTTTTCCATGAAAGACATGGGAGAAGCCGCTTACATTCTTGGAATCAGAATCTACAGAGATAGAATGAATAGGCTGATTGGATTGTGCCAGGACACTTATATTGATAAGGTGTTGTACAGATTCAGGATGCATGATTCCAAGAAGGGCTTCATACCGATGTCTCATGGCATTAGTCTCAGCAAGAAGCAGTGTCCGGTGACACATGCTGAGCGGGAGCGCATGAATAGGATTTCTTATGCTTCTGCAATAGGATCTATTATGTATGACATGCTGTGCACTTGTCCATATGTAGCTTACGCGTTAAGCGTGACGAGTAGATACCAATCTGATCCAGGTGAAGTTCACTGGACAGCTGTCAAGAATATTCTCAAGTATTTGAGACATACTAAGGATAAATTCCTTGTGTATGGAGGAAGTGAAGAACTTGTGGTGAATGGATTCACCGATGCGAGTTTTCAGACGGACAGAGACGATTTCCGATCACAATCTGGATATGTCTTCTGTCTAAATGGCGGTGCAGTGAGCTGGAAGAGCTCTAAGCAGAATACCGTAGCTGATTCCACGACGGAAGCTGAATATGTTGCTGCTTCAGAAGCGGCAAAGGAAGCTGTTTGGATCAAGAAGTTCATGACTGAACTTGGTGTGGTTCCTAGTATCTTGGAGCCAGTGGCTTTGTTTTGTGACAACAATGGAGCCATTGCTCAGGCGAAAGAACCCAGGTCACACCAGAAGTCCAAACATGTAGAGAGGAGATATCACCTGATTCGTGATATCGTCAATTGAGGTGATGTGAAGATCAGCCGAGTTCCGACGGACGAGAATGTCGCTGATCCTCTGACTAAGTCACTCCCAAGGCCTAAGCATGAGAGTCATACGACTGTTGTAGGCATTAGAGATCTTAAGATGTAATCTTGATTCTAGTGGGAGTTTTAGTTTTATTTTAGTTATAATAAGATGCTCTTGTAAAACATTCTTTTGGATATGTTTAATGAAATTTGATTTCAGCCTTATTTATTGTGGTCTAAATAATGGTCCCAAAATAAGTTTATGTCATATTATAGGTCATCAAGTTGAGGACTTGATCATGAAACCCTATAAGTCATAGATGATATAAATTATGTTTTGTCCCTAGTCGAGGTTGTCAAAGTGAGACAATGGCAACCGCGAGAGACTAGATTGTGAGGTGACTGTTGGCTAAGTTTCATGGAGCCAATGATATGATTATCGCAGTCAGTCACATAGATATATGTTGGTGAACATATGATCGGACATGACCCGCTAATGAGAAGTCTACAAGATAGTTATATCTGTGTCATAAGAGATTCTCATTACGACTATAGAGTATAGTCCTCAGACCTGAGTTCATCATGCTTTCTTGCATATGAATTGGTACACTTTGACCTTGTCAAACGTCGACCCGTAACTGGCGACTATAACGACACTGTTCAAGTATATCATGAAGTGTGCGTTGAAATAGGGATGGAACAAGATGGGATTTGTCCCTCCTGATTAACGGGAGATAAATATCTCAGGGCCTATCAAAGATTTAATACTGAGAAAAATTTGTGGCCGCACTCAAACGAACTGTAGTTCAGTTGTTTGTAATGTTCAGTATGAGATCAGGAGTTCGGTAAACACGATGTTGGCTTAATAAGGATGACACTAATCTTGCCTTATGCCAAATCTAGATATAGAGACAAAAGGATTATAGGAATTGTTGATTCCAGTACAAGTGGGAGATTGTTGGGATAGTGTCCTGAAATCACACTTGTACTCACTCCTGATGATAGTTGTGTGTCGAGATCAGACATTCGTATAATACTGGGCGGTTGCAATGTTTTGCTAGAAGCCTCTTGCAATCTGTAAGTTGTATACTTACTGCCAGTATTATATGATCCTATAGGGTCACACACCTAAGCAAACTGGAAGCTAAGACATGGGAATGATCATTATGGTAATGATCATATTAATGTGTATTGGATACACATTATTATCGAAAAAATGGTGTTGTGTCGATCGACACAGTATGGGTTTTCGAAAGGCTTTTCGAAATTATGACTTAATCAAGTCTGGCCCGTTAAGTGTGATTCTAGGTCGAATAAAACTTAAAAGTTTCGACCGAGAATGGTAGCCGTCGAGTTTTTCTCTGACAGAAAAGCAGAAACACCAGAAACTGAGAATTCCCATAGATCCGGCACTAGCATCCCGTTTCCAGCTTGTGTGCGTGTGTATCTGGTAGAGGCGAGGCACCTGTGTCGCTACTGATCTCGTTCACCATTCATTCCGCTGCCAGTAACAAGGTAAGAACGAGTTTGGTGATTCAATATATCAAACCCTTAGATCCTAGGAGATCCTACAGTGCCTCGATTACGATCAACCGGGGGATGCTGGGGATTTTTTAAGTTACTATGAGGCCCAAGCGTAATTTGAAAGTTGTGTTCGGTGTGCCGGATAAGACTAGTGCTTGGCAAGAGAACTACTTTTTCACGAATTAATGACGCGGTGATGTTGGATACGAGCATGACTTTCAAATCGGCGTGGAATCATGAATATGGTAGTTTTTTTTACCACTCTGTTTTTTGGCATTAACTGTCTTATATTTCTCTTCTTGTTTTGTAGATCGTTCGTTTTCGGGTTGTTGGACTCCAAATTTCTCTTGTGATTTGAAGAACTTAAGAGCTCACGGGCCGTTAGATTGGACTGACATTCATGATGAGAGGGTTATGGAGTGTTTTGCGAATATTTATTCAGGTATGATTTCTTTCTCCGTCTCCCTGTCCGTCTTTTAAAAAAAAAAAATTAGAGGATTTTTGGTGTTTTTAGCAGATTTCTTGGGACCTCATCTTCCTCTGAATCTGATTAGTGAGTCGTCGTCTTCCCATTCATCTAGAAATTGGCGCAGAGGGTCCAACGAGCATATGGGTCGGGTGATTGTTGACCTTCCCGAATTTGTTGGAAAAGACTTTCCATGGTTACCGAGGGTTCTCCAGTAATCGACCTTGATGCAAGTACGAGTGCTGCCGAGGAAGACCATCAGACTGTTCATGAGTCAATGCCTTCCAGGGGTGCTGGAGTTCACAAGGGGGTTGGTCCTGAGGAGGATAAGAATGAGGAGATGGAGGTTGGTCGCAATGAGGAGTTCACTAATAAGGATGATGTTTACTCTGAAGGGAATGATGGTTTTGAAGCCCAATATGATCTTCCTGATCAGCCAGGTAGTAAACGGTGCATGAAGATCCGGGGAATGAGACTGAGCGTCCTGATGATGCAGACCTTCCTCCTTCTTTTGCGCCTTTAGACGAATCAATGAATGGTTTAGACCACGTTAGTTCGAGATCTGATGATCCATCTCCTGTTGTGATTGAGCATGCTATGAATAGGAACATAAAACAGTTTGGAGAAGGTCGAGATTTTGAGTCATGGGACTTCACGTGGTCATATTACTACAAAGGGAAGGGCCTGTTTATGAATGACGAGCTCTCATGCACGACCCTCTGTCAGAAGATAATATCAGGGGTGCCCCGGAAATGGATCCCTGTTAAATGTGATGCATAAACGTCTGTTTCAGGAGAAAGTTAGTCATTACTTTGTGATGGTAAGCGTTTTTATTGGTTTTTTGATATTTCATAGCATGCATTCTAGCTCAGTATTTACCCACTTCCCCCTCTTCTTTTTTGTAGGCTTTTGCTGAACTCAACCGGCTCAAAGATTCACATGAAGGGGATTTTTGGCAGGCTAAGTCAACAGAGTAGGGTCTCAAGGAGAAGCTCGATAGGTTGCGGGATTCTGTTCATGAGTTGAAAGATGCTCGTAAGAGGCTTACTGAGATAGATGACCACACTGCTACCCTGTCCTCGGAGAGACAAAGAGTCTAGGAGATGGAAAATAGGGTGGTCGGGCTCTAAGATGAGAGGAGGAACCTCCTAGATGAAGCTAAGGGAGGGGTTAGATCCCTTATGTCTGAGGTTGATCATCTCGTGTCTGAACGTGATCAGCTTCAAGCTACTTTTGATAAGCGCCTCCATGTTGAATGGAAGGCACTGCACAACAAGGCCTTAGATCTCCCTAACAATCTTAAGTTGGAGAGAGAAGAGAATGATTCTTTCAGTGCTAAGCTATTGGAGCATAATCAAGTGTCGTTATTCTTAGTGCCTACCGACTGCTTGCAAAAGATGAAATTCCGGTTCCTCCAGGCAAGATCGCCAGACTTGAGAGGACGAGCCTCGTCTGAGGAAGGAGCTCGATACGATGAACACCGTTTACCTGAGTCATGAAGATCAGTGTATATCTACACTCGTTTAGATAATGCACGATGATGCTCGCCTTGAGGCCGGTGGAGAGAGCAGAAGGGACGAGCGAGGGTCAGTTACTAATGAGGGCCGATCCTTGCACCTTCGACCTTCCTGAAGGAATTTCTAGCAGTTCCTAATCCAATTAGGCAACCCTAGGTATAAATTCCAAGCCTAGATCTAGGGTTCATGTAATTGAATCATTGGGATCTCAGAATTACCTGGTGATTAGCAGCGGAAGATTTGCAGATAATCGAGATCTAGAGCGCCTCAAATGCTGCGCCTCTACTGGTATCCACACGCACACAAACTGAACAGAAAGGATGCTAGTGCCTTAGAGATCAGATCTCTCAAGAGGTTTCTGTTTCTTTTCTGGTGGTTGTGAATTAGGTTAGATTCGAGTTTAGGTCGACCATATATCTTATATATGTCGACTTAAACCACAACGGAATTAACCAACGATTAAACCGAATTATCTTGGTAATCCGCGAGTTGTGTCGACCGACACACTCTTTGTGTCGATCGACACTGCCGATCTGTGTCGACCGACACACTTATTGTGTCGATCGACACTGCCCAGAAACTTGGTATTGAATGCATATCAAATATGCATTCACCCGATCATTACATTAATGATCAACCTCATATACAACGTCCAGTTTGCTTAGGTGTGTGACCCTGTAGGATCATATAACACTAGCAATGAGTTCTAAACTCATTGATCATAAGTGGCTTCTAGCAAAGCATTATGACTGCCCAGTGTCATATGATTGTCTCATCTCGACAATACGACTTTCACTTGGAGTAAGTACAATAGATTTCAGGACATTCCCAACAATCTCCCACTTGTACTGGAATCATCTATTCCTTTAATCCCTTCGTCACTATATCTCGATCTGGCATAAGGCAAGATCTGTGTCACCCTTATTTAGCCAAGATCATGTTCATCGAACTCCGATTTATACTGACAAGACAAACGACTGACAATCACCTCGTTTGAGTGTGGCCACACATTTCTCAGTATCAAATCTTCGATGGGCCCTGAGATATTTATCTCCTGTTATATAGGAGGGACAAATACCATCTTGTTCCATCCCTGTTTCTTCACACGCTTCATGATACGCCCAATCAATGCCTTTATAGTCACCAGTTACGACTGACGTTTGACAAGGTTAAAGCGGACCAATTCATATGTAAGAAAACATGATGAACTCAGGTTTAAGGACTATACTCTATAGTCGTAATGAAAACTCTCATGACACTTATATAACTATCTCGTAGAGTTCTCATCAGTGGGTCATGTCCGATCCTGTGTTCTCCAACACATATCTATGTGATTGACTTTAATACTCTTATTAATGACTCCATGAAACTTAGTCATCAGTCACCTCACATACTAGTCTCACGTGGTTGTTAATGTCCCACTTTAACAACCTTGACCAGGGACCAACATAATTATGTCATTTATTATCTATAGGGTTTCATGATCAAGTCACATATTTGATGACCTATAAAATGTCATAAATTACTTTGGGACTATTATTTAATAACCATTATTAGATAATACAGATGTCAGATTTTTATAACATAATCAAATTATGTTTATACGAACATCATATCATAACTAAAATTAATGACAACGACTCCCACTAAAATTAAGATCACATCTTAAGACATCTAATGCCTTTAGCAGTAGCCTGACCCTCATTCGCCCTTGCTCAGCGTGTGTCGAAAGACACTGCGTCTTGCTAAGAGTAATACCAAGAGTCATTTGCACAAAGCCCTTCTTGTAATCACGCATACTGGACCTGTGTAAGACCTTATCACCATAAGTATCTTGACACAATCCAATTAGCTTGCCTAATCTATCTCCATAGATTCTTATTCCAAGAATGTACATGGTTTCTCCCATATTTCTTATCGAAAAACAACTTTCGAGTCAAGTCTTAACAGACTGAAACAATGAAATTTCATTTCCAAGAAGTAGTATGTTATCAACATACAATACTAGAAATGCAACTGCGCTCCCACTGGTCCTCTTGTAAACACATGGTTCCTCTTCATTCATGACGAAGTCAAACACTTTGACTGCTTCATCAAAACGAAGATTCCAACTCCAAGATGCTTGCTTATCTTCCTAGCTTCATTAGGATCAATGAAAACTTTAGGTTGTGTCATGTACACATCCTTTTTCAGAATTCCATTAAGGAAAACTGTTTTCACATCCATCTGCCAGATCTCATAACCATTATGAGTGGCGGTTGCTAGGAGAATCCGAATGGACTTTAAGCATGTTGACTGGGTAATAGGTTTCTTCATAGTCAACACCATGAATTTGCTTGAAACCTTTTCCACCAACCTAGCTTTGTATATCTGAATATAACCATCCATGTCATCTTTTCTTCTTGAAAATCCATTTACTCACAATGGCTTCTACACCATCGGGTAAATCAACCCAAGTTATACTTGGTTCTGTGACATGGATCCCATTTCGGGTTCAGCGGCTTTCAGCCATTTTCGGAGTCAAGGCCCATCATTGCTTCTTCAAAATTCGTAGGTCCATCACTTTCAATGATCAGTAGATCACGGCAATTGGTTACGAGAAATCCACATTTCTCGGGTTCGTGACGGATCCTTTCGGATCTGCGAGCTTCAATTTTTTGTAAAAGTCGCGCACATATCTCATATGTATACTTTTACCACGACCTAATTAACCAAGATTTAAAACATAGTTAATTAAGTCATAAACCAAAATCAATATTTTGGTTCACGATCTGTGTCGATCGATGCAACTTTTGTGTCGATCGACACTTCTTCAGAAACTCGCTATTTTAAATGTACATCGAATATACATTTACCAGATTCTTTGCAAACTTTAGGCACCACAGGTGCAGGTTCTACAACTTTTGTAGATCCAACTGCTGCTCTTCCTTATCAGGTTGAACAGCCTCCTGTGATTTTCGAATTTCTTCGAGTTGTACTTTACTCCCACTGTTCTTCTTGGAAAGAAAGTCTTTCTCAAGAAAACATAGTTCCGAGCAACAACCAATTTGTTCTCGTATTGGTTGTAAAAGTAACATGCCTTGGTTTCGTTAGGACAACCAATGAAGTAGCACTTATCGGATTTGGGTGTGAGCTTATCAGAGATTAAACGTTTTATATAAGTCTCGCAACTCCAAATCTCCATGATGGATAAATCAGAAACATTTACAGTCCACATCTCATGTGGTGTCTCTATAACTGATTTTGATGAAACCCTATTTAATGTAAACGCAGACGTTTCTAGAGCGTATTCTTAGAAGGATGATGGAAGATCTAAGTGACTCATCATTGATCGAACCATATCTAATAAAGTCCGATTCAGGAGGAGTGAATTGTGAAACACTTTCACAATCTCTCAGATGATCACTAAATTCTTGATTTAAGTATTCACCTCCATGATCTCATCGTAGAGTTATAATACCTTTGCCAAATAGATTTTGTACTTCATTTTGGAGCTCTTTGAACTTTTCAAAAGATTCTGATTTATGTTTTATTAATAAGACATAACTGTACCTACTGAAAATATCAGTAAAGGTAATGAAGTACTGAAAGTTTCCTCTAGCACTAGTGCTCATTGGCCCATATACATCCGTATGTATAAAGCCCAATAAGCCTCTGGCCCTTTCATTTTGTTCGTTCGCAACCTTTATCGACCGACGCACCGTTTGTGTCGATCGATACTACTTTTGTTGAAAGGGACCTTTGTCATTTTACCCAATAAACAAGATTCACTTTACTCATTATGATTCATAATCAGATGAGCCCAAAAGTCCATCACTATGGAGCTTCTGAATCTATTTCTCATTTATGTGGCCCAAAACGTCAATGCCAGAGAGAAGTTTGATTCGTATCATTTGACTTGAATCTCTTGGTATTTATGTTACAGTTAGGCACATTCTGGTTTAGAACATAAAGTCCATTCTCTAATGGATTGCTACTATAAAATATATCACTGTAATCAAATGAATAACACTTATTCTTAATTTGAAAACTGATATCCTTCCATATCCAAACAAGGAATAGAAATAATCTTTCTGCTCATAGCAGGTACATAGTAGCAGTTTTAAGTTCAAAACATGCCATAAAAGAAAACAAATGAAATACTCCTACGGCTAATGCAGCAACTCTTGCTCCATTTCCCACGCATAGATCCACTTGTCCTTTCTCCACAGTCCTACTTTTGCTCAGGCCCTGCACATTTTCACAAAATATGAGTACCACAGCTGGTATCAAATACCTAATAAGTAGGACTATAAGAAGTAACATTTACTTCTATAACATAATACCTGAAGAAGAAGTCTCGTACGTCTTCTTCAGCTTCTCATAATCTTCCAAGAATTTATTGCAGTTTCTTTTCAAATGCCCATAACCATTACAATAACGGCACTTAACATCTTCAGAAGGACTGGTTTTAACCTTAGGAGCATGGCCAGACTCGCTTGGATTCACAATCGAGCTGGTCTTGCCATCACCTTTGTTCTTACCAAGTTTCTTAAACCTTATACCCTTTTGTACCATAAGGACATTTGGGGTGTCCTTCTTGATGTTAGGTTCAGCAGTCTTAAGCATCCCATGCAATTCAGTCAACGTCTTCGTCAAGTTGTTCATGTTATAGTTCATAACAAATTGATCATAGCTTGACGGCAGTGACTGCAGAATGATGTCAGTAGCCAGCTCTTGGCTAATGGGACAGTCCAGTTTCCCCAGGTTATCAATATAACCCATCATCTTAATGACATGAGGACTAACTGGTTCGCCCTTTGGTAGCTTGCACTCAATCAGAGATCTAACCGTCTGGTATCTCTGAGTTCGTGCCTGCTCCTGAAACATCTTTTTCAGGCCAGTGATCATCTCTTTTGGCGACTCCACGTACTCATATTGCTTCTGCAATTCCGAGTTCATGGTAGCCAACATGAGACAACTCACATCCACCGCATCATTAGAATGCTTTTCCCAAGCATCCTTATCTGACTGCCAGGCATTGGCTCGGTACTTCTTGGGGAGAACTTTATCAAGGACATAGTCCTTTTTCTCCTGTTTGAGAACAATTCTCAAGTTCCGATACCATTCAAGAAAGTTCGATCCATTTAACTTGTCCTTCTCAAGGACGGATCACAGGGAGAAATTGTTATGATGGTTTGTGCTAGACATAGCTGGAAAAACAAGGGAGGTTTAGTTATGATGTTCAAGAAATGAGAAGTCTTAACAATTAAGAAAACTCGCATTATATTCAAACAATGTTTCCTCAAATGAATATAATGATCCAAGACCCATACTTCACTAAACTTGAGTGAGCCACTGGCTATCACCCAAATTTAGCTATCTAGGTAAGCAACAACTTTGCTAGTTATATCCAATATAACTCTTGGTTGTGGATCGACATCTCATGTCCAATCCACCTGATGTCTCTGAGCCCAAAACGATTTTGATGGCCCAGTCAAGTAAACCAATCTCTTCAGTCATGTAATTGTTGATGTCTTGCACTGCAAGTCCATCAACACGATTACCTCTTGTCTTTCTCATGAAATTGTGGACATCTTGCACTGCAAGTCTATCGCACAATTAAATGGGTCTTGACAGTTGACAAGATTGGAAAGACATCAAGTATCACTTGATATTTGGTTGAGGAATGGAACCATTTAAAACGTTCAGTTTTATTATGTTTTTAATTCTTCTAATTAAAATGGTTCATTTTGGATTGGTTATGTGATTTCAGATTCAATAACCTAAACCATCGGACCTTGTGTCGACCGACACTACTTTAGTGTCGATCGATGCAGGTTAACCAAAACCAATTTGCGATAACCGATCAATCCAATTGATCCGGTTTTATGATAACCAGTCAGTGTCGATCGACACTACATTAGTGTCGGTCGATGCTAACCTAATCAAACCAATTGCAATAAACCGTTCTTAGCGTTTAACCATTATTAACCAAGCTCGATAACCGGTCCAATCCAATTAAACCGATTTATCAATTTTGCGAGGTTTGTGTCGACCGACACAACTCTTGTGTCGATCGACACTAGGCGAAACAAATTTCATTCGGGTTATCCTTCTGTGTCGACCGATACCGGATTAGTGTCGATCGACACAGGGCGATAAACCCTAATCGTTTTTCAAGCCAAAAACCTAAAACTAGATTTTTTCATGAAAACGAATTTTAACATGTTTGTATCAACTATACAGAGATTCAGATTCAACTAATCTAATCAACATGCTACAGATTCAATAGAACCCTAAGGCTCTGATACCACTGAAGGAATTTCTAGCAGTTCCTAATCCAATTAGGCAACCCTAGGTATAAATTCCAAGCCTAGGATCTAGGGTTCATGTAATTGAATCATTGGGATCTCAGAATTACCTGGTGATTAGCAGCGGAAGATTTGCAGATAATCGAGATCTAGAGCGCCTCAAATGCTGCATGATAGGTCAAGAATTAATCCCTATACTAAACTGCAAGTGCACAGCAATATCAATGTAGTATATAGGGTATCGAAATCCACAGAGACTCCGGTGTTCAATAGCTCAAGAACAGGAAATTTAACTAGGAAGAAAGCAATGTAATTGAATTAAAAGCAATGCAAGAAAGTAAACCAGTAGCAGAGATTGTTGGTTGTGAAAGCAAGTTATTAAGAGCGCTAGATCTAGGGCGTTCTCAGGAAATCAGACAAGCAGACAGTTCATTCAGCAAGGATCTAATTAAGCACAGTTCTAGAACTCAAAACACAGATATAGAATTAACCAAATTCCTTTGCGATAATTCTCTAAGTCTAAGTGCAGCAAACCAAACTTTCGTTTGCGAGAACTAACAGATTAAACTAGCATTAATTCCAGGTTTGATATGTTCAAAATTATCCTAAACCAAACTTCCGTTTGCGCAAAGTTTAATTGCCCAATTTAATTAGTTCAGATTCCTAAACCCCACTTCCGTGACGTATTTAGCAACCTAAGATCTAGATTCTAATTGATCAGGTTAGAACTAGCTTTAAGCACAATTAAATTGAAGAACATATATAGTTTGAATCCTTAACTGAAATTGAACAAGTCTAGCAAGTCATGAAATCCTATGTGAGAAACCCTAAACCTAACAAGGAATCTACTCAGACATGATTGATGAAAACATAATCATAGAAATAATAGATTGCATAAAAGATAAAAGATTAAAGGGGTTCGAAATCTTCTCCAAATACAAATGATGTAACAGGTTCAGATCAGCCCCAAAATCTCTAAAAATCCTCTGCTCTTAATTATGAAAGCGTAATGTAAAGCGTATCTAATTAAAACACTAAAAACTCTATTATATAGGTCTAATCTCGGCCAGGGGCTTCTTTGTAAATATCAGGAACTTCTGGATCAAAGTGCAATATCTTGATTCTTCTAAACCGCCGAGTTTTGGCCCATCTCGCTGGTGCATCGATCGATGCTAGAGTGCATCGATCGACACCTTTCTCTGTTTCGGACAGTGAACTCTATCTCTCGGCCAATCACTCCAAAAATCTCCAAAATGCTCCATTATCTCCAATTTAGCTCCAAACCTGATTATACCTGTAAAAGACTCTAAAAGAACACAAAAGACACTAAAACACACTTATATCATGGCCTAAAACTAGTAAAAACCATGATATATCAACTCCCCCACACTTAGCCTTTGCTTGCCCTCAAGCAAAACATAGAACTAAAACATGGTGAAGAGGTTTGAAAACTCTTCAGAAACTCATTTCATCCTAGAAGCTACAATACTCAGATTCCCCTTAGTAAACCACTGAAAGAATCAATCACAGGATATCAAGACCAACATGTACTTCCCCCACACTTAGCAACTGTCCTAGGTAAACTCCACAATCACATTCAAGCATTCAAATTCTCCCTACTGACTTCTGCAAGTATTTAAGTGCGGTCTCACCTAAGGAGTATCGATCAAAGGGCACATGGATTCTTACCTTATCAGCTCTAGACAACCATACTATCTTTCTCTAGTCCCTTTCTTCTCTTTCCCTTATTTAACAACTGATTTTTCCCCACTGGGTATCATTTTATTTTTTTTATCAGTGTTCTTCCCGTTATGGGGTGTACTTTGGACACATTCCATGGATCACATGAGAGAAAATAGTGTTTGCTACCATTCCCATGACCACTTCGGAGTTACTAACTCATCCTCAGTTTATTATCTTTTTTTTTTTTTTTTACTTTTTACTTTATAGAAGGGGAGAAGGGAACTAAATAGGATAGGTTGACAGGCTGTGTCAGAACTAACAAGGGAATCAGACACAAAGTATACCAAGCCCTTAGGTGAGAAATCTAAGTCAGTATTAAATTGAAGTCAGTAAAAGGATCCTCTGATACCTGAAGTGATGTGGGTGTTCCCAGTAGGTTGATCTGTGATGGGGTTTTCTAATAGTCAGAGATAGATCCTGCAACTTCATCCCAATGGTTACTTAAGTTCCTGCAAGTCTTGTAAATCTTCTCAGAAAATCATAGTTTCTTACTTAAACAGTATTGACTCAATAAAACAAAATTTTTTTGAAAAACGGACTGACTCTTAAGAAAACAGAAAACAAAAGTCAGTAGCACCTCCCCCACACTTAAGACACACTGTCCCCAGTAGTGTCCAGCGAAGGATCGGTAAAAAGAAAATAAAAAATTGCAAAGATGAAATTATGTCTGTCGGGTTACCTCTGTCGCTCATGCATCGATCGTTGCACTAAGTGCATCGACCGTTACTTGGCGATTTTCGTGTATGGTCGATCGTTGCTCAAGAGCGCAACGATCGCTGCAATGCGATTCCTTTCGTGTTGTGACGATCGACACAGAAGTGAGTCGATCGTTGCACTGCGATTTTGTCCGAGACCTGCAAACATAACTGCACCAAAAACAGAAACAAACGTAAAATCCTAACAAAAACACCAAAAATTAAGTAGAAAAACACCAGTACCTAATGGTGGGTTGCCTCCCACCCAGCGCTTGTTTAAGGTCAATAGCTTGACCGGACGGATGGGAATTTTCAGGTGGAGGGAGCATGATCCAGGGGCAAAATCTGACATCTGGGAATCTCGGCCTTAGCCCAATAGTGTTTTACCCTCTGCCCATTTACAGCAAACTCATTACCTTCCTTGCCTATTAAAATGACAGCTCCATATGGACGCACTTCTTTGATCGTGTATGGTCCAGACCATCTTGATTTCAGCTTGCCTGGAAACAAATGCAAGCGAGAATTGTATAACAGTACCTGATCGTTAGGCTTAAACCGTCTGGAGACAATCTTTTTGTCATGATAAGCCTTAGTCCTTTCGTTGTACAACTTTGAGTTCTCATAGGCAAAATGTCTAATCTCATCCAACTCATTGAGCTGTATCAATCTCCTCTCTGCAACTGGTTTGAGGTCAAAGTTCATCTGTTTTACAGCCCATGCTGCCTTGTGCTCAAGTTCTACTGGCAGATGACATGCTTTCCCATACAGCAAATGGAATGGAGTAGTCCCCAATGGCGTTTTAAACGCAGTCCTGTAGGCCCATAAAGCATCATCAAGCTTAGCTGCCCAATCTTTCCTTGTCTTCCCAACTGTCTTCTCCAAGATCTCCTTGATTTGTCTGTTAGAAACCTCTACCTGTCCACTAGTCTGTGGGTGATAAGGAGTAGCAACTCGGTGATGCACTCCATGCTTCTTCAGGAGCTTCTCAAAAACCTTATTAATAAAGTGAGATCCTCCATCACTAATTACTATCCAAGGTACTCCAAATCTAGGGAATATGATGGATTTAAACAGCTTAATGACTACTGAAGAGTCATTGGTTGGACTAGCTATTGCTTCTACCCACTTAGATACATAATCCACAGCAACTAATATGAATTTATTCCCATAAGATGAGGGAAAGGGACCCATAAAGTCTATGCCCCAGCAATCAAAAACCTCAACCTCAAGAATGAAATTCTGAGGCATCTCATGCTTCCTGCTGATTTTCCCTCTCCTCTGGCAGGCATCACAATGAGAAATAAAGGAGTGAGCATCAGCGAACATTGTAGGCCACCAGAAACCTGCTTGCAAAACCTTAGACACAGTTTTGAAAGTAGCAAAATGTTCTGCATAATCTGATCCGTGGCAGTGGAATAGGATATCTGGAACCTCCGACTCAGCAACACATCTTCTATAAAGGCCATCCGAACAATGCTTATAGAGGTAAGGTTCATCCCAATAGTACCTCCTAAGTTCTCTGAAGAACCTCTTCTTTTCATATCCTTTCAGATTATCTGGTTCAGTCTCTGCAGCCAGATAATTGGCTATGTCTGCATACCATGGTCGATCATTTGTTGCGACAGCATTAATCTCAAACTCATGCTTTCCAATCCGTATCGTAAAAGTTTTTGGGTATGTATCCGCGCTGAAACGATCGTCACAGTCGGGTGTATCGATCGTCGCTGTCCCGATAGATGCATCGATCGACGCTGACGTCGCATCGATCGACGCTGACGTCGCATCGATCGACGCAACGCGATTAATCCGACAGTTTTGCAGGTTTCTGTCCAAATCTGTCTCACAAATTGTCCCAACCATATTGACGTTTTCTTCAGGCAAATAGTCATTAATTGGCACGTCCTCCTCAACTAGCATCCTCGAAAATGGTCAGCAACTCCATTCTCAACCCCTTTCTTATCTCTCACTTCAATATCAAATTCCTGAAGCAACAGGATCCATCTCAACAGTCTTGGCTTAGCATCCTTCTTCTGCATCAGATACTTCAGGGCTGAATGATCAGTGTGTACAATCACCTTGGAGCCAACAAGATAAGAGCGAAATTTCTCAAATGCAAAGACAACTGCCAGCAACTCCTTCTCCGTAGTGGCATAGTTTCTTTGTGCATCATCCAGTGTCCTACTGGCATAATAGATAGCATGAAGCTTTCTATCTTTCTTTTGTCCAAGAACAGCTCCTACAGCATAATCACTTGCATCACACATTACTTAGAAAGGCAAATCCCAATCCGGTGGCTGAACTATGGGAGCACTCACTAATGCCTGCTTGATCTGTTCAAATGCAGTTTGACAATCTGCAGTGAACTCAAATTTGGTGTCTTTACACATCAAAGCAGTTAGTGGCCTAGCAATCCTACTAAAATCCTTGATGAACCGTCTATAGAAGCCAGCATGTCCAACAAAGCTTTTAATAGACTTAACAGAATCAGGTGCCTGCAGGTTGGTCATCACCTCGATTTTAGCGCGGTCCACCTCTATTCCTGCTTCGGACACTTTATGTCCAAGCACAATGCCATCTCTGACCATGAAATGACACTTCTCCCAGTTAAGAACTAAGTGCTTCTCTTCGCATCTTGTCAGAACCTTGCACAAATTATCTAAGCACTCATTATAGGATGATCCATATACTGAGAAATCATCCATGAATACTTCCATAAAATCCTCAATCATGTCTGTGAATATGGACATCATGCATCTCTGGAAAGTGGCTGATGCGTTGCAGAGTCCAAAAGGCATCCTACGGTAGGCGAATGTCCCATATGGACAAGTGAAAGTGGTCTTTCCCTGATCCTCTGGATGGATGGGAATCTGAAAGAAACCTGAGTAGCCATCTAAGAAGCAGTAGTAAGGATGATTTGCTAACCTTTCGAGCATCTGATCAATAAAAGGCAAAGGAAAATGATCTTTCCTGGTAGCAACATTAAGCTTCCTGTAATCTATGCACATCCTGTGTCCTGTCACAGTCCTAGTAGGTATCAGCTCGTTCTTCTCATTCTTCACAACTGTAACACCGCCCTTCTTTGGCACTACATGGACTGGACTCACCCAATCACTGTCAGAGATAGGATATATAATTCCAGCGTCAAGGAGTTTCATAATCTCCTTTTTGATTACTTCCTGCAGATTAGGATTAAGTCTCCTCTGATGTTCGATTGATGTCTTGGACTCATCTTCAAGATGTATCCGGTGCATGCACAGCTCCGGTGAGATACCTGAAATATCATTAAGGGAATAGCCAAGAGCTTTGCGATGCTTGCGCATCTTGCTTAGCAATAAGGTGAGTTCTGCGTTGTTCAGGCTAGCATTAACAATCACTGGGTATGTTGAATTAGGTCCAAGAAAGGCGTACCTTAGCCCGGATGAAAGTTGTTTCAGATCTATTTTCGGAGCCTTTTCTTCTGCCCAGTCTCTGTCGTCTTGCAACGATCGTTGCTTAGATGGTGTCGATCGTTGCAGTCCCGCGTCAGACACTTCTACCTGCATTGCAACCTCGACAGAATCCATCAATCTTGTATAGCACATTGCAGGCTCGTCCTGTAGGTATTCCAACTCCAAAATAGAGCTCAGTAAAGCCCTTTCTAGTGGGTCCTCAGCATGTGATTGGTGGAAGTACTCTGCAGCCAAATCACCCAATGTGTCCACATAGAAGGTTTGCCCGTCGATGGTTGGTCTCTTTACCAGTTTGTTCATGTCAAAACTCATCTTCAGATCTCCCACATTTAGAACTATTTTGCCTCCCTGACAGTCAATCATCGCACCAGCTGTTGCTAAGAAAGATCTGCCTAGAATCAATGGGTCTTTTGGCTCCTGTCCATATTGTAGAACCACAAAATCAGTTGGGATCACACACTTGCCAACTGTTATAGGCACATCCTCTATTACTCCTTCGGGAATCCTGACTGATCTGTCAGCCAAAACCAGTGATATCCTAGTTGGTATAAAATCTGTCATCCCTAGTCTTTTAGCAACTGAAAGGGGCATCAGATTTACACTGGAGCCAAGATCACATGGGGACCTTTCGAACATCTCCTTGTAGATAGCACAATCTAATACGAAGCTGCCTGGATCTTTTAATTTCTCTGGAATTCTGCCTTGAACCACTGCACTACATACTTCATTGAGCATCATTATACTTTCTTCTTCAGACCATTTTCCAGAAATTGCATCCTTAAGGCATCTTTTCATCATGGGGGAAGTTTCAATGGAATCCAACAAAGGTACTTCAACCTTTACCTTTTTTATGAACTCCTTCCATTTTGCATACTGCCTATCATTCTTAGCTTTTCTGGGGTTCTTGGGATAAGGTATCTTAGGCTTGTATACCCTTTCAGCCGACTGTTTTGGGTTTTCAGCACTCGAACTTTCTGCAGTCACCTTGTGTCGATCGTTGCTCTTATCGCATCGATCGATGCTAGGCGACTTTGTTACGACCTCCGGTTCCTTGATTTTGCTTGGCAACGATCGTTGCTTAGATGCATCGATCGACTCGTGGCGAATATCGCGTATCTCATCTTCCAACTCTTCAATTTCCACGAGTTCCTCAACGCTTAACTGCTTTTTCTGGCCAGATGACAGCTCCTTACCACTTCTCAATGTCACGGCATTGCATTGGTACTTAGGATTGGCATCAGTCCTTCCTGGGAGATATCCCTCTTCCCTTTGAGCATGTCCAGCAGTTCTTGCAACCTTAGCATCAAGCTCTTTCATGTGTGTGTTCAAACACTCAAACTTCCCATTCAGCTCCCTGTAGATTGTATCCATCTTCGCGTCAGCATCTGCTGCGTACTTAGTCTGACTCTCCATTAGCTGTCTTAGCATCATCTCTACTTTACTCTCAGACTCATTGGCTTTCTTAAAACCACCTTGCTGAACTCCATTGGAGAATCTGTTTCCCTGTTGATTTCTAAATCCACTACCTTGGAAACCAGAACCTCCCATGTAATTCACCTCTTTTTCCTGAGTGTCCTCCTCAGTCTGAATTACCTCTACATCTTGGGTAGAGTGGACAGCTTTCTTACTTGTTAGGAGATTGTAAACTGTGTCTAGCCTAGATCTAATCTCAGTCATGTTAGAATCCTCTATACTTCCACCGGATTTCTTCCTCTTTTCATCTATAGTCTTGCAACTGTAGCTGCTAATCAGGTTCCCAATCAACTGCTTAGCTTGTGTAGGAGTCCTGGTGTTGAAATTAGCATTACTGGAATTATCCAGCGCAGTCTGATAAGGGAGATCTATGCCTCTGAAGAAGATACCAATCAGCTGTACTTCTGTGAATCCATGGTGTGGACAGTCACGCTGATACTGCTTAAATTTCATCCAGGCAGTCTTCAAGGGCTCCACAGCTCCTTGGGAAAAAGTGAGTATGTCCTGTCTGGACTGATCTGAGCGCGCATCATCATAAAAGTGACGCAGGAACTCACTCTTTAAGGCTGCCCAAGTAGTATACTGACCAGGTGCCAGTTGTCTCAGCCATGCACTAGCGTCTCCAGCAAGACTGTGCGGAAATAGCTTAAGGAACAGATAGTCCGGGCATACTCCTTCATACTTCATGCCAGTGACTATGTCCTCAAACTTGTCAATGTGATCCATAGGCTGCTCTGCTTGAAGACCATGAAAAGCAATCTGCCTCATCAGCTGGTAGTAGATGGTCTTGACCTCAAAATCATTCCTCTCAAAAGCAGGAAGCACTAGAGCTGCTCGGTTTGCATGAAACTCATCAGGTCTGTTGTAGTCAGCTAGTGTCCTCTCATGAACCACCATCTCTCTACCTTGGGCCCGTTCCTGATCCTGGTTTTGGTTCTGCTCCTGTTGTTGTTGCTCAGGAGGGTCAGGGATCACTCGTCCATCAGCATCAATCCTCTGCCCAGCAGCATTGTAAGGATTGTTTTCCGGATCCCTCAGGACACCTTCAGCATCTCGTATCAAGATCAGACGTTCTCGTACCATTCTATCTCTCTTTTCTCTTCTGATAGTCCTTTCTAGACGTCCAAGTTCCTCAAGATCGAGATTAACCAAGCTCGAGTTCGGATTACTTCTAGTTTTCTGCGTTGGCATAAACTGTCTGTAATCGTCCAACAACGATCGATGCTATCAGTGCAACGATCGGTTCAATCTCAAATCGCCTAGTGACGAACGATGCAAGGGTGCAACGATCGACGCAGTGCGAAATCGGTACCTGCGACAGAGAGAAAAACGAAAATTAATAAAACTGAAAATAAAAACAAAAACAAAAACAAAAAGAAAAATCCTAGTAAAACCCTAGGCTCGAAGCTATCGAAGACTCAAAGAGGCCCCGGCAACGGCGCCAAAAACTTGATAGGTCAAGAATTAATCCCTATACTAAACTGCAAGTGCACAACAATATCAATGTAGTATATAGGGTATCGAAATCCACAGAGACTCCGGTGTTCAATAGCTCAAGAACATGAAATTTAACTAGGAAGAAAGCAATGTAATTGAATTAAAAGCAATGCAAGAAAGTAAATCAGTAGCAGAGATTGTTGGTTGTGAAAGCAAGTTATTAAGAGCGCTAGGTCTAGGGCGTTCTCAGGAAATCAGACAAGCAGACAGTTCATTCAGCAAGGATCTAATTAAGCACTGTTCTAGAACTCAAAACACAGATATAGAATTAACCAAATTCCTTTGCGATAATTCTCTAAGTCTAAGTGCAGCAAACCAAACTTTCGTTTGCGAGAACTAACAGATTAAACTAGCATTAATTCCAGGTTTGATATGTTCACAATTATCCTAAACCAAACTTCCGTTTGCGCAAAGTTTAATTGCCCAATTTAATTAGTTCAGATTCCTAAACCCCACTTTCGTGACGTATTTAGCAACCTAAGATCTAGATTCTAATTGATCAGGTTAGAACTAGCTTTAAGCACAATTAAATTGAAGAACAGATATAGTTTGAATCCTTAACTGAAATTGAACAAGTCTAGCAAGTCATGAAATCCTATGTGAGAAACCCTAAACCTAACAAGGAATCTACTCAGACATGATTGATGAAAACATAATCATAGAAATAATAGATTGCATAAAAGATAAAAGATTAAAGGGGTTCGAAATCTTCTCCAAATACAGATGATGTAACAGGTTCAGATCAGCCCCAAAAGCTCTAAAAATCCTCTGCTCTTAATTATGAAAGCGTAATGTAAAGCGTATCTAATTAAAACACTAAAAACTCTATTATATAGGTCTAATCTCGGCCAGGGGCTTCTTTGTAAATATCAGGAACTTCTGGATCAAAGTGCAATATCTTGATTCTTCTAAACCGCCGAGTTTTGGCCCATCTCGCTGGTGCATCGATCGATGCTAGAGTGCAACGATCGACACCTTTCTCTGTTTCGGACAGTGAACTCTATCTCTCGGCCAATCACTCCAAAAATCTCCAAAAATCTCCAAAATGCTCCATTATCTCCAATTTAGCTCCAAACCTGATTATACCTGTAAAAGACTCTAAAAGAACACAAAAGACACTAAAACACACTTATATCATGGCCTAAAACTAGTAAAACCCATGATATATCACTGCGCCTCTACTGGTATCCACACACACACAAACTGAACAGAAGGGATGCTAGTGCCTTAGAGATCAGATCTCTCAAGAGGTTTCTGTTTCTTTTCTGGTGGCTGTGAATTAGGTTAGATTCGAGTTTAGGTCGACCATATATCTTATATATGTCGACTTAAACCACAACGGAATTAACCAACGATTAAACCGAATTAATCTTGGTAATCCGCGAGTTGTGTCGACCGACACACTCTTTGTGTCGATCGACACTGCCGATCTGTGTCGACCGACACACTTATTGTGTTGATCGACACTGCCCAGAAACTTTGTATTGAATGCATATCAAATATGTATTCACCCGATCATTACATTAATGATCAACCTCATATACAACGTCCAGTTTGCTTAGGTGTGTGACCCTGTAGGATCATATATCACTAGCAATGAGTTCTAAACTCATTGATCATAAGTGGCTTCTAGCAAAACATTATGACTGCCCAGTGTCATATGATTGTCTCATCTCGACAATACGAATTTCACTTGGAGTAAGTACAATAGATTTCAGGACATTCCCAACACTTCCGAGGTGATTCTTTGTGTTGTACCTTTAGTTTGTACTTTTTTTGTTGTATGAACTATCACTCTCCCTTCCCCTTTTTGTTATTTTGATGTTAAAACCCCGTCTAGATGAACACCTTTTGTCTGATTCTAATTTCCTATGACTTTTTCGAAAAGATGTTCGATTTATATGATTGTCCTTCTTCATTTTATGTTTCTTTGTTGACAATTGGAACGACATGTATTCGGAGCTTGTTCACTACTCGTCGTCGCAGCCATGTTGCCGTTTGAGATCGATCCTAGGATCTCAGTGGTCAAAACTTTTTTGGTGTTTTGACCGTTACTTCCTTTGATTGTGTGTAGTTTTCTATGGTCGGTCGAAGCGTCATCATTGCTTTTACTAACTGCTTTGCATGTTTTTGGGAAATGAACCGCCGCTTTTGCATTTAAAGGTTGCATTGGTAGCCGACGGGTCACATTAAATGCTGCTTTGGTAAACATTGCTTGCTTGCTATAAATATAGCCTCTTTCTTTCAATTTTTTCACAATTCATTTCTTTCTTCTTTCCCTTATTTCTTCTTGAAATATTTTCCTCCTTCGTGTCTTGGGCTTCTTCGTGTATGATTGAGTTTTGACGACAAAGAGCCGAATCTCAATGGATCGTGGCACCAAGGCCATTCTGCTGATGAGCTTCTCATTTTTTATTGACACCGGCCTTTGCTGACCTCCCAAATTTTTTGGGCTCATCGACATCGCTTGTAGACGAGCTCATATTCTTTTTGAAAAGGAGGAGCTTGTCGATATGTGAATATATACCGATGACTACCTTTGTTTGTTGCCTTTCGAAACTCAAGAGTGATGCGTAGATCCTTCTTTTGTATTGATTTTATGTGTCATTGGTTTCAGTAATGTGTCACAATTTGGTCCTCTTCAGATCGTTCGGCTTCCGCGTAAGTGCTTAGGTTTTCCTTGCA
This sequence comes from Orychophragmus violaceus, assembly GCA_030180135.1. Lineage (NCBI taxonomy): Eukaryota > Viridiplantae > Streptophyta > Magnoliopsida > Brassicales > Brassicaceae > Orychophragmus > Orychophragmus violaceus. The sequence goes on along the minus strand of CM058236.1, from coordinate 57,882,144 downwards.
TTATTTGGCTGTTCGTAGCTCGTTCTGAAATTTTGTTTGTTTGCAGAGAAACATATGTTATGTCAGACTGACCCTTCTTCTTTTGCATAGGGGTAGCTATTCTTTTGGAGAAGGCATCAACATCAGACTGGCCAGGGAAATCATGGAGTCTGGTTTTGGAGGCTGGTTGACACTTTTGGTGTGCTGAGGTAGACTCCTCTGAGTTCTTCTTTCCCCAAGCTGATCCTCCCTGGTTCCGACTTCATTGTTGTTCCCGTCTGTGCTGCTAACCTTCAAGGACTTCCTTGCAGGGAACAAACAATTAATCCATTTTTCAAGAAAGGAGTTCGGATCCTTTGTTATCGTGGTCAATTTTTTCTGAGGTGAATGTATATGAGGTGTTTACCCCCCCCCCCCATCCCCCCATTTTGAGAGATGAATTAATGAAATTTGCGAGTCGATCCCAGCTTTTTACGAGATCAAAATTTTAGGTGCGAGTACGTGCTCGGCTTATCTTGTTTTTATTTATTTATTTTGGTTTGAAACTATGCTCGGTTTTTTCAAATGTTTTTTGATGCAAGTTTGGGCTCGACTTATCTTGTCATTTGGTCATTTTCTAAGTTTCTAGGTGAGAGTACGTGCTCGGCTTATCCTGTAAAGTCCTTGAGTTTTAGTTATGCGAAGGAGGTTTGGCTTACTCAATTTATTCTATTAAGAACTTGTGCGGGGTCTTGCCCCGACTTAGGTTCACTGAGATTGAAAACATGGCGCGTGATGCCACTGTGTATGAGACACGTTTATTTTGATCGATCATTTCGCCAGAAAGTCGATGTTAAGTATTGAGAAGTACAAGAATGTACTTAAAAGGGGAATTTTAAATTAAAAATATAAAAGTTGTTGAACCTTGTAAAGGTTTCATATGTACCCTCCGGGGAGGGATCAAGCCGAGCGTAGTTTTTTTTACAAGTTTTGGAGATGGGGCTTGCTTACTCATATATATATTTTTTGGAGAGTCGTAGCTATTTGTTTTAGGGAGCCTAAGCTCGCTTACATACTTACTTTTAAAAGGGGAGTCAGATCTCACTAGAGGACTTTCTTTGCTGAGGAGTGAATCTCATTTGCCTTCTTTGGCATTGGATCTGTGATCGTTTTGTTGAGGAAGTAGGTCGATGCCAATATCTCTTTCTTTTGTTCGGTTACGAGATATGATTTATGCAGCATCTTGCGCTCGACTGTGAAGTATTTCCTTGATTTATTTTTTACTTTCTCAGAACGTGAAGATTCCTAATGAGGTATAGAATTTCATGCATTGGTGGTAAGTCTTGGGGATTGCTTTGATTGCATGGATCCAGGGGGTTCCAAGAATGACATTTTAAATTTCAGGTCGGCCGATGACAACAAACTTGGTAATTTTGGTTACTCTTATGACGTACAAAAGAAGCTTGATCGTTCCGATTGTGGTTGTCATATCACTAGAAAAACCAAGTAAGAGGTTTCTCTGTCAGTTTCATTTTATAATCCCACAGTTCCATCCTCTGTAAGGTTTCCTTGAAAATATGGTCAACCGAGCTTCTTGTGTTGATAAGAACTTTGGTTACCTTGCAGTCGCCTATCTGAAGTTCAAAGACGAGCGGTTCATTGGGCGGCTTGTTCTTCATCCTCTTAAGTGCAAGTCATTTCGCTTCCGACCTTCAATTCGTCGGCAATATTCATTTTACATTGTTGATGTATGTTTGCTTTATGGTCGTACGTCGTTGTCGATCACATCGATTCGTTGAAAGTAGGGAGTCCTCCCATGATCATCTTGATGCGTCTCCTTGGTGGGGGAGTCCCTTCCTTGCTAGAATCGCGACCTCGTTTTGGCGTCTCCATGTCGACATTGCCATGCTCTTCTTGTTGTGGATTGCCTTGCTTTCCTTTATTTTCTCGTACGAGTCGGCATCATTTGCCTTAGTTATTTGGTTAGCGATGTGTTTCTTGGTTCCCAAGTGGTGTCGTTGGTTCGTTCCAATTTGTTATGTTTGTTTTTTCTTTATGGTACTCCCCGAGCATGAGAATTTGTAGATGGCGACATACGGTGGTGTCATTCTTTGACCGTTGATGGAAAGTGCATAAAGATTTTTCAAGTTCTTCTGAGCGGAGATATTTGTTTCATACCGGTTTTGTTGGTTATTTGGTTGATTACACCCTTGCTGCTGACCTTGTTCTCGGTTTGTCTGCTTCTCACCGACGTAGTAAGTCGTCGCTTTCCAGCATTTTTTGTCAAGGTATTCTGATGTTGGATCTTTTCCTTTCACCGTTGGTGCCTTCACTAGGGTGAAATTCTTAGCGAGCATCTATTTCTCTTCTTCGATCTAGATAAAGATGGCTGCTCGGTGAAGAGGTCCTCGAGCGTCAACGGCTTTTTTTTGCCATTTATTTACGGAAAGGAAAATCGTACCACAGATTGTTTCCCATTGCTGGGACACCTTCATTATCAGTCACCGAGATCTTAGATACAATGTTTTTGAAATGGTCGATGTAGGATCTGAGGGGCTTCTTTGGTCCCTGACTTATCGTCTAAAGGTCAGCGTTTGAGGACCCCTCTTGAATGAACATAGAGTAATGCATGAGGAAAGTAGTCTATAACTGATGGTAGTTGTAGATAGAGTGCGCTTTGAGACAGGAGAATCAGTTGAGCGAGGCGACACTTAGGTTTTCTAAAAAGAGCTAGCAGTGATCGGCATCGCGTTCCACAACATAAATTGTACTCATCCCATCGCGATGCGGAAGGCCGTCAGATATTGTCGGGGATATGAGTTCCCTTCATAGGTCGACAACTTGATCCTCCCTAGGTGTCGGATAGGAGTTCATGTTTTCTTGTTTGTGAACGTGGTGTTTTGTGTTTCCTTCAGCACTCGGTTGATCTCTTATGTCGAGCTAGTTGCTTTGTGGACCTTCGAGGTCATGTGCTTCAATTGCGCCTTTATTGTTTGATCTCGCTGCTCCTGTTTGTCTTCAATTGTCTAAGCCTTGGTTCGGTAAGTAGTGACTGGTTGATATACTCAGAGTTTAATTCCCTAAGTTACAGTGCAAGTGCACATGCAAATGTAGTATATAGAGCTTAGCAAGGCTCTTTCCAACGGATCCTCAGCGTGCGTCCTATGAAAGAATTCCTCTCCCAAATCACTGAGAGTGTCCACAGAAAAGGTCTATCCGTCCATGGTTGGTCTCTTCACCAGCTTATCCATATCAAAACTCATCTTAAGATCACCCACATTCAGAATAATAGTCCCCTTCTTGCAGTCAATCATTGCACCAGCAGTATCTAAGAAAGCTCTACCCAAGATAAGTAGATTCTTCGGTTATTCTCCATACTGCAGACCACAAAGTTTGTAGGGATCACACAGTTACCAATCCTGATTGGCACATCCTTTAATACTCCTTCAAGGATCCGGACAGTCCTGTTTGCTAGAACCAATGAGATTCTAGTAGGCATGAAATATGTCATCCCAAGCTTCTTAGCAACATAGAAGGGCATAAGGTTCACACTTAAACCAAGATCACACAATAACCTCTCAGATCTATCTCTGTAGATAGAACAATCCAACACAAAGCTCCATAGAAATTTTAGTTTTTCAGGAATCCTGCCTTGAATCACAACACTACATACCTCTGAGATCATCAGTACACTCTCTTCATCAGTCATGTTACCAACAAGCATGTCCTTGAGACATCTCTTCATCACATGAGTAGTCTTCAGAGCATCAATCAAATGCACTTCAATCAAAAAGTTATTCATTATCTCCTTGCATTTAGTCGACGGAAGCTAATACTTAGACTTCCTTGGGTTCTTAGGGAAGGGAACCTTATGCTTGTAGACTCTATCATCAGCTTTCTTCAGCTTCTTTGCGTCTGATTTCTGTGCAGGGCTCGTGCGTGGATCGACACTAGGAGTGCGTCGGTCGATGCTCGCCTCAGGTGCAACAACCTCTGTGTCGAGATTAGGCTCAGAATCTCGATTCACGTCCTGCGTCGATCGATGTTGGGGTGCATCGGTCGGCGCACTCTCTAACTCGTGAATGTCATCTTCCATCTCTTCAATCTCAACGATCTCTTCCAAACTTAGACCCTTTTTGTGTAGGAACGACCTCCTTACAACTTCTCAACGTAATTGCACTACATTGATACTCAGGATTAGCATCAGTTCGTCCAGGGAGAGATCCATCTTATCTCTTTACAGACCCAGTAGTCTGTGCAACTTGAACATCCAATTTCTTCACATGAGTGCTTAAGACATCAATCTTTCCATTCAGATGCAAGTACAGAGAATCTATGTTTCCATTGAAACCCATTGTACTCTTCTGATGATCCTCCAGAAGTTGCTCCATTAAACCCATCATCTTATCAGACTGCTCATTTTGAGGAGGAGCATATTGATATGATGAATATCCATAGTTCCTGGTGAAGTGATAGGTCAAGAATTAATCCCTATACTAAACTGCAAGTGTACAGCAATGTCAAAGTAGTATATAGGGTTATCGAATCCACAGGGACACTTGGTCTCAAGAGAATCAAACTGTAGGGAATGAATACTAGAAATAAGCAATGTGATTGTATTGAAAACAGTGCAAGAAAGTAAATCAGTAGCAGAGATTATTGGTTGTGAAAGCAAGTAATTAAAAGCGTCAAACCTAGGGTATTCTCAGGAAATCAGACTAGCAGACAGTTCATTCAGCAAGGATCTAATTAAGCACAGTTCTAGAACTCAAAACACAGATATAGAATTAACCAAATTCCTTTGCGATAATTCTCTAAGTCTAAGTGCAGCAAACCAAACTTCCGTTTGCGAGAACTAACAGATTAAACTAGCAATAAGTCCAAGTTTGATATGTTCACAATTATCCTAAACCAAACTTTCGTTTGCGCAAAGTTTAATTGCCCAATTTAATTAGTTCTGGTTCCTAAACCCCACTTCCGTGACGTATTTAGCAACCTAAGATCTAGATTCTAATTGATCAGGTTAGAACTAGCTTTAAGCACAATTAAATTGAAGAACAGATATAGTTTGAATCCTTAACTGAAATTGAACAAGTCTAGCAAGTCATGAAATCCTATGTGAGAAACCCTAAGTCTAACTAGGAATCTACTCAGACATAGATAATGAAAACATGATCATATGATAAGTAAATTGCATAAAAGAATAAGAGTAAAAGGGGTTCGAAATCTTCTCCAAATACAGATGATGAATTAGGTTCAGATCAGCCCCCAAAAGCTCTAAAAATCCTCTGCTCTTAATTATATAAGTATATCTAATAAAAACTCTAAAAACTCTATTATATAGGCATAATCTCGGATGGGGCTTCTGTGTAAATACTGGAACTATCTTGGGCTTCTTTGTAAATCTTCAATACTTGTCAAACCGACGTGTACGGCCCATCTCGCGACTGCATCGATCGATGCTTTGAGTGCAACGATCGATGCATGATCAATTATACGAACAGTGAGTTAAGCTCTCGGCCAAAACGTCCCAAAAATCCCAAAATGCTCCAAATATCTCCAATTAGCTCCAATCCTGATTTAACCTGTAAAAGACTCTAAACAAAGACAAAAGACACTAAAACACATCTATATCATGGTCTAAAATGGGTAAAAACCATGATATATCAACTCCCCCACACTTAGCCTTTGCTTGCCCTCAAGCAAAACATAGAACTAAAACATGGTGAAGAGGTTTGAAAACTCTTCAGAAACTCATTTCATCTTAGAAGCTACAATACTCAGATTCCCCTTAGTAAACCACTGAAAGAATCAATCACAGGATATCAAGACCAACATGTACTTCCCCCACACTTAGCAACTGTCCTAGGTAAACTCCACAATCACATTCAAGCATTCAAATTCTCCCTACTGACTTCTGCAAGTATTTAAGTGCGGTCTCACCTAAGGAGTATCGATCTAAAGGCACATGGATTCTTACCTTGCCAGCTCTAGACCACCATACTATCTTTCTCTAGTCCCTTTCTTCTCTTTCCCTTCTTTAACAACTGATTTTTCCCCACTGGGTATCATTTTATTTTTTTTATCAGTGTTCTTCCCGTTATGGGGTGTACTTTGGACACATTCCATGGATCACATGAGAGATAATAGTGTTTGCTACTATTCCCATGACCACTTCGGAGTTACTAACTCATCCTCAGTTTATTATCTTTTTTTTTTTTTTTTTTTTTACTTTATAGAAGGGGAGAAGGGGACTAAATAGGACAGGTTTACAGGCTGTGTCAGAACTAACAGGGAATCCGACATAAAGTATACCAAGCCCTTAGGTGAGAAAATCTAAGTCAGTATTAGGGGTGAAGTCAGTAAAGGATCCTCTGGTACCTGAAGTGATATGGGTGTTCCCAGTAGGTTGATCCGTGTCTGGGTTTTCTAATAGTCAGAGATAGATCCTGCAACTTCATCCCAATGGTTACTTAAGTTCCTGCAAGTTTTGTAAATCTCCTCAGAAAATCATAGTTTCTTACTTAAACAGTTTTGACTCAATAAAACAATAAAATTTTGAAATACGGACTGACTCTTAAGAAAACAGAAAGATAAACGTCAGTAGCACCTCCCCCACACTTAAGACACACTGTCCCCAGTAGTGTCCAGCGAAGGATCGGTAAAAAGAAAATAAAAATTGAAAAGGTGAAATTATGTCTGTCGGGTTACCTCTGTCGCACGAGCGACGACCGGTGCATTAGATGCATCGACCGTTACTTGGCGACTTTCGTGTATGGTCGATCGTTGCTCAGGACCGCAACGATCGCTGCAATGCGATTCCTTTCGTATTGTGACGATCGATGCAGAAATGCATCGATCGCTGCACTGCGATTTAATTCGAGACCTGCAAACATGACTGCACCAGAAACAAAAACAAACGTAAAATCCTAACAAAAACACCAAAAATTAAAAAGAAAAACACCAGTACCTAATGGTGGGTTGCCTCCCACCCAGCGCTTGTTTAAGGTCAATAGCTTGACCGGACGCGCAAGATCTTTCAAGTGCCAGAAGATCCTGACAGAGACTTTTTTTGTCTCTGTTCAAGTCTCCTCATCCATGGCGGAGAATAGGCTGCTGCAGAATGCTTCAGTCCAAGAAAAGATGGAGTAAAATGCGCTCCAGGATCTATTATCACAGTCTCATTCAGCTGCTCATCATCTGCTTCCAAGATCTTGAAAGTCTGTCCATCTATCAGTGGCTTCCGCAGCTTCTCCATCTCATATCGCAGTGTCTCATCTCCCAGGTGGAGGTCTATTAGACTCTGTCTAACATCAATCACAGCTCCTGCTGTGGCCAAAAATGGTCTCCCAAGCAATAAAGCTTCATCCGGATCGCAGGCATATTTCAGCACAAGGAAGTCCGTTGGAACTAAGTAGTTTCCAACTCTTACCGGAATATCCATAAGGAGTCCTTCAGGAACTCGCATGGACTGATCAGCTAGGATAAGACGTGTCCTAGTAGGAGCAAAATCCAACATACCCAGCTTCTCTGCCACAGAGTAAGGCATTATGCTCCCAGCAGCTCCTAAATCACACAGAGAACGCCTAAAACTATCTTCAAAGATAGAACAATCAAGTACAAAGACTCCAGGATCAGGCAGTTTCTTTGGGACCTTAGTTAACAGAACATCACTAATATGCTGAGGAACTACTATCACCCATTCTCTCAGCTCTTCATCTAATGGCAACATCTTGTTCAAATATTTCTGAACACATGGATGATAAGGTGGATCATCAGATGATGGAATTTCTTCCAAGTCTTCACCACTCTTTTCTAGCCTTTTCAGCTCTTCAATCTCTTGTTTAATCACTTCAGACACCTTGGGACAGTGCCAAATAGCTCGTGCATAAACATCCTCTGGAGTGATTTCAGACGTATCAGGGAATAGGCGGGCTAGTTCTGCATCAATCTCATTTTCATCCCACGGATTCTCTGCTTGTTCACGACCTGCATCGATCGATGCCAGATGTGTATCGATCGTTGCATCGCGATCATCATAACTTCCACCCGAGAGTTTTTCACAGAAATCCGAAAATTCTTCCTCAGTCACCAACTCAGCTGTACTTAGCTCAAATTTCTCCCCTAGATAAGATCCATCATTAATCAGTACAGACCAGGCCTTAATATGAGTGTCTGCAACTCCTTTCCCTTTCAGTGAGCTGGACATCTGATTCACCTGAGTGTCCAACTGCTTCATGTGAGTGCTCAATGTCTCAAACTTCCCATTGAGGTCCTGATAGACAGCGTCCAGCTTCTTGTTGTTGTCTACAGAAAGCTTGGTTTGACTTTCCATCAGTTGCTCCATCATAGCCTCCATTTTGCTCTCATGGGCTGTAGGTGCAGGAGGAGTCTGATAGGATGTAGATCCATAGGTTCTCTGAGTACCTTGTCCATAGGTCTTCTGAAAACCACCATTCTGTCCTCCATTTGAGAATCTGTTCCCCTGTTGATTGTTAAATCTATTACCTTGGAAACCGGAACCTCCTATGAAATTCACATCTTCTTCCTGAGTGTCCTCCTCAGTCTGAATCACCTCTACATCTTGGGCAAAGTGGACAGCTTTTTTACTTGTCAGGAGATTGTAAACTGTGTCCAATCTGGATCTTATGTTAGCTATATCAGAATTCTCTACGGTTCCACCAGATTTCTTCCTCCTTTCATCCATTGTTTTGCAACTATTGCTGCCAATCAGGTTCTCTATCAACCGTTTAGCTTGTGTAGGAGTTCTGGTGCTGAAATTAGCATCACTGGAATTATCCAAAGCAGTCTGATAAGGGAGATCTATTCCTCTGAAGAAAATACCAATCAGCTGTACTTCTGTGAATCCATGATGTGGACAATCACGCTGATACTGCTTAAATCTCATCCATGCGGTTGTCAAAGGCTCCACAGCTCCTTGGGAAAAAGTAAGTATGTCCTGTCTGGACTGATCTGAGCGCGCAGCATCGTAGAAGTGACGCAGGAACTCACTCTTTAAGGCTGCCCAAGTAGTATACTGACCAGGTGCCAGTTGTCTCAGCCATGCACTAGCGTCTCCAGCAAGACTGTGCGGAAATAGCTTAAGGAACAGATAGTCCGGGCATACTCCTTCATACTTCATGCCAGTGACTATGTCCTCAAACTTGTCAATGTGATCCATAGGCTGCTCTGATTGAAGACCATGAAAAGCAATCTGCCTCATCAGTTGGTAGTAGATAGTTTTTACCTCAAAATCATTCCTTTCAAAAGCAGGAAGCACTAGAGCTGCTCGGTTTGCATGAAACTCATCAGGTCTATTGTAATCAGCTAGTGTCCTCTCATGAACTACCATCTCTCTACCTTGAGCTCGATCTTGCGGTTGTTGCTCAGGTTCAGGGGGATCAGGGATGACATTCCCTTCAGCATCAACCCGATGCCCAGCAGCATTGTACGGGTTGTTATCTTGGTCCCTCAGGGTACCTTCAGCATCTGGTATCAAGATCAGACGTTCTCGAACCATTCTCTCTCTCTTTTCTCTTCTGATAGTCCTCTCTAGACGTCCAAGTTCTTCTAGGTTGAGATTAACTAAGCTCGAGTTCGGATTACTTCGAGTGTTCTGCGTTGGCATAAACTGTCTGTAATCGTCCAGCAACGATCGATGCTATCAGTGCAACGATCGATTCAATCTCAAATCGCTCAGCAACGATCGATGCAAGGGTGCAACGATCGACGCAAGGCGAAATTCGTACCTGCGAAAACAGAGAAAAGTCAGCAAAATAAAATAAATAAAATAAAAAACGAAAAACAAAAACGAAAAACGAAAAATTTCTAGTAAAACCCTAAGTTCGGTCCTATCGAAGACTCTAAGAGTCCCCGGCAACGGCGCCAAAAACTTGATAGGTCAAGAATTAATCCCTATACTAAACTGCAAGTGTACAGCAATGTCAAAGTAGTATATAGGGTTATCGAATCCACAGGTACACTTGGTCTCAAGAGAATCAAACTGTAGGGAATGAATACTAGAAATAAGCAATGTGATTGTATTGAAAACAGTGCAAGAAAGTAAATCAGTAGCAGAGATTATTGGTTGTGAAAGCAAGTAATTAAAAGCGTCAAACCTAGGGTATTCTCAGGAAATCAGACTAGCAGACAGTTCATTCAGCAAGGATCTAATTAAGCACAGTTCTAGAACTCAAAACACAGATATAGAATTAACCAAATTCCTTTGCGATAATTCTCTAAGTCTAAGTGCAGCAAACCAAACTTCCGTTTGCGAGAACTAACAGATTAAACTAGCAATAAGTCCAAGTTTGATATGTTCACAATTATCCTAAACCAAACTTTCGTTTGCGCAAAGTTTAATTGCCCAATTTAATTAGTTCTGGTTCCTAAACCCCACTTCCGTGACGTATTTAGCAACCTAAGATCTAGATTCTAATTGATCAGGTTAGAACTAGCTTTAAGCACAATTAAATTGAAGAACAGATATAGTTTGAATCCTTAACTGAAATTGAACAAGTCTAGCAAGTCATGAAATCCTATGTGAGAAACCCTAAGTCTAACTAGGAATCTACTCAGACATAGATAATGAAAACATGATCATATGATAAGTAAATTGCATAAAAGAATAAGAGTAAAAGGGGTTCGAAATCTTCTCCAAATACAGATGATGAATTAGGTTCAGATCAGCCCCCAAAAGCTCTAAAAATCCTCTTCTCTTAATTATATAAGTATATCTAATAAAAACTCTAAAAACTCTATTATATAGGCATAATCTCGGATGGGGCTTCTGTGTAAATACTGGAACTATCTTGGGCTTCTTTGTAAATCTTCAATACTTGTCAAACCGACGTGTACGGCCCATCTCGCGACTGCATCGATCGATGCTTTGAGTGCAACGATCGATGCATGGTCAATTATACGAACAGTGAGTTAAGCTCTCGGCCAAAACGTCCCAAAAATCCCAAAATGCTCCAAATATCTCCAATTAGCTCCAATCCTGATTTAACCTGTAAAAGACTCTAAACAAAGACAAAAGACACTAAAACACATCTATATCATGGTCTAAAATGGGTAAAAACCATGATATATCATGAAGCTACTAGTGTTGTTTCCAGGGTTGTTGTTACTCTGAAAAGGCTTCAGGTATTGAGGCTTAGGAGTGAAACAAGAGAAGTTTTGATTACCTGTGAATGTACTTCTCTGACCATTCCATTGTATCCACCTCTGCCTTGCTGGTTCCCAAATTTGTTGCCATGAAAACCACTTCCACCAACATAGTTCACATCCTCTTCCTCGCAGCCTTCTTCAGCATCAAATATCTCAACATCCTGATCAAGATGGACATTCTTATTACCAAGAAAAGATTATGAACATAATCAATCTTGTTCTTTATCTATGCTATCTGCGAACTATAAACCTTTCCACTAGACCTCTTCCTCTCCATATCAGCATTCTTAGTGCTATTATGACACACCAAGTTCTCAATCAGCTCCTTAGCTTGCTCTGGAGATTTAGTGTTGGTTCTCATTGCTAGCAGCATCCAATGGCATCTGATACCACAAATCAACTCTTCTGAAGAAAAGGCCCAATGGCTGTACTTCAGAGAAATCATGATGAAGGTAATCTCTATGTTAGATCTTAAACCTTACCCACGCTGCTTTAAAAGGCTCTGTAGGTCCCTGTTTGAACTGTAGAAGATCCTCTCTCAGCTGATCTGATCTAGCATCATCATAAAAGTGTCTAAGAAACTTCCTCTTACCTGCATCCCAAGTAGTCAGAGTCCCATGTGGAATCTTCTTCAGCCAATTTGCAGCTTCTCCTCCAAGAGAGTGTTCTAAAATCTTACAGTGCAGGAACTTGTAGCTCACTCCATTATGCTTCATTCCAGTAACCAAAGACTCAAACTTCTCTAAATGATCCATAGGGTGCTTATGTGGGTGTCCATAAAAGAGGTGCTTCCCCACAAGTGTATATTAAGAAGTCTTCAACTCAAAGTCATTATGTGTTATGGGAGGAGGTACAATCGCAGACCTGTTAGCATAAAACTCATCAGACCTGTTGTAATCAACAAGTAACCTCCCAGCTGGCGGATTAGGTGCATTAGGTGGTACTTCAACCTGTGGATTTACTTGTCCACTTGCACCTCCACCAACACCATCATCCTGCGGTTGCTGAATAATTTCGTGGACAATCACGTTTCCATCGGCATCAATTATCTGACCACGCTCATTGCAAAAATGGTTCTCTGCATCTCTCAGAATACCTTGTTCATCCCGAATCAGAATCACATCATTCACATTTGACATCTTAACCGGTTTCTGAGTTTATTGTTTGTCCTTTCTAACCTTGCAAGCTCCTCAAGTCCAAGGTTAACGAGTTCCTTTTACGGATTACTTCTAGTTTCACGATTAGGCATTACTATCTGTTCACGGCATAATTGTCGATCGATGAACAGGTTCTCAACGATCGATTCAGTTTGTCGGTGCGTCAATCGATTATGTAGAGTGTCGGCCGATGCACGTCGTCTTCTGGTAAACTTGAAACACTCAACAAAACAAAAAGGAAACAAAAATTAGTAACTAAAAACGAAAAACCTAGGGGTTGAACCACGGAGACTCAAGAATCTTATTGTAGACTATAGAGTATCGAGAATAGCTAAGCGAAATCAATCAAAAAGCAGTAAATAAAACGCAGTAAACAGATCAGCAAATCGTTTTGTTTTTCAAATACTAAAAGCGCTAGGTCAAGGGCGTTCTCAGGAAATCATGTCATGCAAATCAACAAATCAGTCAGGATCAAATTAAGTACCGTTCTAGAACTCAAACACAGATGTAAAACTAACCAACTTTCGTTGCAAGAATTTACTAAGTCTAAACCCTAGAAACCCAAATTTCTCTGCAATTCCTAGCAGATTAAACTACATTAAGTGCAGGTTTGATTAGTTCACAAATCAGTTAAACAAAATTTATTTGCAGATAACTAATTTGTTCAACCTAAACAAATCACAATCTAAATTACACTTTTATGTTAACTTACAAACCCTAGATCTAGATTCCAATTGATCAAGTTAGAAACTAGTTTAAGCACAATCCAGGTTGAAGAACTAACATGTTATGAATCCTTAACTGATTAATTCAATCTAACAAGTCATGAAAACCCTATGAGAATCCCTAAACATAACAATGAATCTACTCAAACATATTGAATGAAGCAAACACATAATATGAATACATTGCAATAAAGAAAGAGTAGAGAATGAAAAGGGGTTCAAAATCTTCTCTAAAACCAGTACAAGGAACAGATCAGCTCCAAAGCTTCTAAACTCTCTCTAGCCAAAAGTATGAAAAGTATCTCTAGAATAAAACACCAAAACCCTAATATAAAGTGTATAACACGTCTTCAGTCTCTTTTGTAAATACTAGAACTTCTGGGCCAATTCTGTAATTTTTCAAATCTTCATTAAACGCTTGCGAATTGTGGATTAAGGAGCTGTGTCGATCGATGCATGGGTGCATCGGTCGACACTCAGGTCGTTAGAAACTCTGGTCTTCTCATCACGGCTTTAGCTCGAATCCTTGCCCAAAAAGCTCCAAAATCTTCCAAAGTCTTTCAAACGTGTGTAATCCTAATAAACACCTGCAAAGACTCGAAAAACACTACAAAAGATTCTATTATATACTTATATCATGACTTAAAACAAGTAAAAACCATGATATATCACTGGCTCATTCCTCATCCAGTTGATTGGGATGTTAAGAGCATCGGTGGCCACATGCTTGGATCGGCATCCTGAGTTGATGATACGTCGAATAGAGCCCTTTGGAGTCAGGGGTGAAGTCTACCATTCTCAGAGACGCTTGTTGTCCAGAATACTGGAGGTCGTTGATTTCTCTCAGCATACGGTTTGAGCAGTCGCGAGTTGATCGAAGCGGATTATTAACTCGGGTCAGCTCGTCGACGCGTGTCATCAAGACCTTTATGAGGGAAGAGATGTCCTGAGCATTAGGCTGATCGTTCGGAACCTGATTTTTCAGCTTGGAGTCTTCATGCGTGTCAGTTACTCTGGTCTGATCGGCTAGCTTGTCGACCAGTGGGACAAGTGAGTTAAGTTCCAGCATTGTTGTTGGCTTGGTGATCAAGCTCGGTGATGACGAGATCGGAGTCTGTTGTTCTGATGAATCGTGATTGTCGCTGATAAAGGATGATCCTGTCATTATCGACCTCATCTAAGGCGAAGAGAATTTTCTTTTCCCCACAGACGGCTTCAATTATTGTTGCGAATTTTTTGACTAAGTCTGAGAGAGTCAGAGTTGGTGTCAAAAAGGTCCGAACAAACAAGTAAAATGAGATAAAAGTGGGGACGAAAACTCTCTATATTAATAATTAATTAGGCCGATGCCGAAAAATGAACAAGATGGACGAAATAGGAAGTCGTCGATGGACGAGCTCCCTTAGAATTGCTTGGGCTTGTCGCTTTATAGAAAGTAGCTCGGAGCCTAGCAAGTTACAAGATCCTCTCTAAATGAACAGTAAGTGCTCTATTTATAATAAAAATGATCAAACTTCCTATTCCTATTGGGATGTTGACTCTTTAGTATACTTCAGTTGTTGGACCGAAAACTTAGATGAGCTGAAAAGATTTTAATGGACTTATGGATGAGATGTTAAACCTATATCCAACAGAACAGTTCAACTTCCTCTAGCATACCTTGGTATCATACAATTTAAACTTCCCAGAAGTACTATAACAGTACAATGACTAATATCTTCAAACTCATCTAAAATATAAAGTTCATCATCTCTTACTCCAAATGCTGACGATTGGCTTCTAACATTTGTTTCATATTGGGCACATTGGGTTGATCACAAGAGGCTGCTGATAAAAACTGATGTTTATAAATTGGACTTATATTCTAAACTGATGTTTTATTGTAGCTTTTTACAATATGGACGAAGGTTGATAGGAGCTTCAGGTACCCACCAACATTATAGAATCGACAAGTTTTAGCATTTGGAATATCAAAGATTAAGTGGTTGTGGGATTCAATTAGAATAGTTAACAAATCAGTTCAAAAGACCATTATTCTGGACACAAATAGAACGTAATTATGCTCAGAGTCCCAAAACTAAGAAACAGATGTGAGAGAAACTCATCACATCAGTTTACCTTTGAACAGTAGAGATGAAATTATGTTCTGTTAATTCTTTCTTGTTCTACTCAGACTTGATTAATATATCTAAGTTAACACTAAATCCCAATTGAAACTCATATTCTCTTCACCGTGTATACTGAAAATTCTCCAATCAGTCTACATACTCTGCAAAAGTCAAATTTAATATATAGATAATATAGATATTAATCCATAGTATATATCTGATAGAAGAAAGACCAAAAAAAAAAAAGAACACAAGCGTAACTAAAACATTCTTGAAGTCTAGGAAAAGAACCCTCACAAAGATCTCTTTTATGTGTATCACTCTTCCTCTTATTCTGGAAGAGGAACTAGACTTGGAACATGCACATAATTGCAAGATAGATCCTTCAATCTACACTCAACTTGTTTGTATTTCTCACCCTCACCCAATTCGTAAACATAATATTTGAAAATATATTTCCCATAAATATCTTCTTCCATGCACCCTAACATAATCTTATTAGTCTTGAGGATGAAGTATGTCGGAAAACTCCAAGGGTAACTGGAGCGTAATTTTGAGAGATCAAAGAAATTTACTTTGAAATACTTGCTCCACGAGACAATCCCATCAGTCAACTTGTTTGTAACCCACACCTCAATCTCCGCATGTTTATGTCGATGTAATAGAGAAAGCCTATCTCCTTGTGAACAAGACAATAGTAATGCTTGATCAATACTGTCGTGAAAACAACCAGTTTCCTTTGGAACACAGATGGGCTTGAATGTTTCTGTGGAAAAATCAAAACTTTGGATGAAGAGTTTGATTTCGGAGTGAACTCTGTCCTTTTCAGCAATCCAATACATGTTTCCATTCATAGACACACCTTGCCACAGTATATCGCATTCGAAAGTAGCATCTATACTTCTCCAGATCTTAGACTTAAACTCATATATCTCAATCTCTGATGATTTGCCACACTTGATATTGAACCTCAAGATCTTGTAGTTGTCACGGGATTCATCGTCGTATCCAAAACCGTAGAGATCAAAAGATGTGTAAGGATTCGAGGGTTCGATCCATTTGAGTCGGCTCACAAGCGGATTCCAGACTGCAAGCTTTATATTTGCATCCCAATACTTACCTCCCTCAATACAAACACAAAGCAATAAACCGTCGCAGGGAACCCTTCTATTAAAAGTATAATTGTGTAACTCATCTGGGACTGGTAGACATAAGGGAGAGTTGGTCTCCATATTACAAAGTTGAATCGATTTATGACCGACTCGTACGAATCGTTCCTGGGAGAGATCCAAGTGTTTGTAGATGAATCGCTTGTTGTTGATTAGAGCACACCATTGTTTGCATATTGATTTCAATCGTACCAAAGATTCGATCGGAATTTTGTAAAGTATCTCTTCAACTAACTCAAAAGGCAGCATCGACAACGAACGCCCTTCTGACGAAGTCATAGATGTTGTTTTAGAAAACTTAGGTCACGAAGAGAAAATTTTGGTACCCTAATCGATCACCGATTACTTAGAAAAACAAGTTATAATTATATTTTCTTTACCAAAAGAAAGTATTTTTCCTTTTCTTGGTTGAGACGGAATATAAATTTGAATTTTTGTTTTATTATGAATCAGATATTCCCAAGTATAGTTAGTGAGGAACAAATTGCGAATCTTTTGGATTTACAACATAATCCGAGAATTACAAATGATCAAATTAAAAGTATTTAAAAAAAAATGTATTTTCTCTGGACAAAACATATTGACTTCGTCGCATGTCTGTTGGGGTGTATAAAATTTGTATAAAGTTCACTGCAAAGTGCAAACTAAAGACATTTTCAACCGACCTCTATATTTAACTCTAAACTCTATTTTAGAGGCAAATCTACTTTAACACATCTCTATTTTCACCTTTAAAATAGAGATCTCTATTTTTCCTCTATATATATAGAGAAACTCTATTTTCCCCTCTATAATAGAGGTGAACTTTTTAATTTACAAATCAGTCCATCGTCTTTCAAATACTTTTATTTATAACTAAAATAATTAAATATTAATATTTTTATAACTAACAAAATAAGAATTAACAAAATATAAATAATACTATTAAATATTTAAAATAAATATTAAAAAATCAAAATATATTATGTTTGAGAAAAACATTTTTTGATCATTTATGAAAAATTATGGATAGACATTTTACCCGGATCCAAAGATCTGAACCGGTACCAATCCGAAAAACTCTTATTTTGGTATCGGATCAGATCGTATAATATTATAGTTTTATAAAATTTTGTAAAAATAAAATAAATTGGCTAAATTGCAACTTTGGTAAATAAAAAATATTATTAGTAAAATAAAAAAAAATATTAGAGAAAATATTCCTTTAAAAGAAAATATAGAGGAATACATTGGAGCAAAATCCACTTAGAGGTAAAAATAGAGGAATACATTGGAGATGGTCTAACAAGCAACGAGTATCATATAGTTTGCAATATATTATGGTTTTTACAAGGTTTTAACTATGATATATATTTTATATATAGAGAATTTTAGCATCTTTTGTCTATTATAATCTTTATAGTTTTATGTATGTTTGGACTTTAATTAGAGATGATGGAACATGTTGGAGCATATGTAAATGTGGTAACCGAGTTTGTCACGAAGGTTAAATGCTCGTCTTGTTCGGGAGAGCTGACGCGCTCGGGGATCCGTGAGTCAAAGTTTGTCTTAGAGAGGAACTGACTAAGTTCTGGAACGAACATGAGAGAATGAGTTGCTCGGTAACGAGAGTGTTTTGTATTAGATGTAAAAGAGAGTCCGAGCAAGTCAAAAGGCGAGCTCGGGTTACAATTCGGGAAGTATTAACTCTACAGAGAGAAAGTAGTGAGAAGTGCCAAATCCCCAAAAGTTACATTAATGTATAGTGACGACTCCTATTTATAGTAAAATTCGGTCGTACTTTTTACAGGCCGTTGACTCCTTGTCGAGCTCGTGCGGATGGGCCGTACTTGGTGACGAGATGGGCCAAGCCGAGGTCATCTTTGTCTGTTAGTGGAGCCGAGTCGATCCGAGACCGCGAGCCGTGCCGAGCCGAGCAGGAGATAGTCTGCGACCCGAGCCGAGCCGTTTGATGATGAGCTCGTTTTCGGATGGGTGTTGTTCGGGCTTTTTGTTTATTGGGCCGAGTTTTATTTTCTGTTGGGTCGAGCTTTGTCTCAGAGAACAAGCATTGGGCCCTGCTAAGTGGATGGGTGCTAAACCCATATATAACAGTAAGCCCCCCCCCCCCAGTTCGTCGATCTTCGAGTTTGTTGGAGTCGGCGGATTTGTTAAGTGTTTTAGTTGGGTCGATTCCTGTTCGGTAGAGGCTTGGTCGGGCTGTACGTTCGTTTGTTGCTTTCGTCTTTGGGAAGACCAAAAGTTTCTTGGGAAGATGAGAGGTTGCGCAGAGATAACGACGATATTTATGAACGCTCAGAAGCTGAAGAGTCGTCTTAGATGTAATGATTGCGCTCTTCTCGCAAACTCCATGCTCCGCTTATAAATACTCCTCTTCGCTCTTCTCATTCTTCATTTCTCCCCTTGCGCAGGTATTTCGCTCTCCCTTCTCTCTACATTTTGAAGGATTATCGGTGTTTTTCATGGTTTAATTCCCAAATTACAACCTAACACATAATCTTAACAGATCTAGGTTCTTGCAAAACGAATCATAAAACCAACCTGATCTTTACCTTTTGCAGCGGAGTGATTGGTGGTAATGACAAGATCAGATTAGAGCTGATGAGAATCGGCTCCTCCTCAAGTATCCACACTCTTACAAGCAAGGGATGGCTGCTAGACCAAAGAGATGGATCAGAGAGAGTTAGAGAGAGAGATGGAGGCTCACAGCTGCTGGAAAAATCGCAGGAGATTAGTTACCAAACCCTAGGCGATTTTTATCACTCTCATTAATGGGCCCAAGTCATTAGACTAATGGCTCATTAATCTTTTGGGCCCAAGACACAAATCAGACAAAAGCCTGTATTTTGTATGGCCCAATTCTCTGATCTAATACAGTAAATGCCATTGCATCTTACCGTATTAATTCCATTTAACTTTCCCGTTAGCTATGGTGTGTGACCCTTAGGGATCATACAATACTGGTAATAAGTCCTAAACTTATAGATCATGAGCGGACTCTAGCAAGCCATCATGATCACCCAGTATTTATGACTTATGTCTGATCTCGACACTTATCATACTTTCTAGAGATAGTACGGTAGATTTCAGGACATTCCCAACAATCTCCCACTTGTACTGGAATCCTACACAGGACATTCCCAACAATCTTCCGATTGTACTGGAATCCTACATTCCCTAATCCTTTTGTCTCAATATCTCGATCTGGCATAAGGCAAGATGCGTGTCATCCTTATATAGCCAGACCATGTTTATCGGACCAGATTTGATACTGACAATGCAAACGACTTGGGCAAGTCCGTTTGGGAATGGCCATTCTCTTACCAGCTATCAAATCTCCGATTGGCCTAGAGATATTACCTCCGTTAAACGGCAGGGACAAATCCCATCTTGTTCCATCACTATGAACTACACAATTCATAATACACCCAACCAAGGTCCGTATAGCTCCCAGTTACGAAACAGCGTTAGACAATGATCAAAGCGCATTACTCCATGTGCAGCCACATGCATGCGAACTCAGGTCTAAGGACTATACTCTATAGTCGTATATGAGAACTTCTTATGACACAGATATTAATATCTTGCAGAGTTCTCATCTTGCGGGCCATGTCCGGTCATATGCTCCCCTACATATACCTATGTGTCGACTTTGATGCCGCGCATCTATGACCCCTCGAAACTTGGTCATAAGTCTCAACACAATCTAGTCTCAACAGGTTGTTGTTGTTCCAATTTCAACAACCTTCGACTATGGACACTATGATTTATGTCACTTAGTTAAATATGGGGTTTCAGGATCAAGTCTACTCATGTACTTCGATGGCCCATATATAGTGACATGAATCATTTTGGAACGATTATTTTATATCACAGTTAAAATAATCCAGAAATAAAAATTTCATTAACATTTTAAAATGTTTACATGAACCTTTCAAAACAACTAAGTAAAGCCCTTTACAAACTCCCACTGAAATTAAGACTACATCTTAATTTCACTCATCCTACAGGTTCAGTCCGCGACTCGTGCTTAGGCATAAGGAGTGGCTTCGTTAATAGATTAGCAACGTTCTCATTCGATGAAACTTGCTTATCTACTTAACACCTCTGTCATTTATCTCACGGAATAGGTTATACCTATCCTCAAGGTGTTTGGACCTATGATGTGCAGCCAGTCTCATCTATGCTGGCAATCACATCAAGTTCAGTGATGAACTCTTCTTTCCAAACAACCTCTTTCGCCGCTTCTCAAGCTGCGAAATGTTCAGCTTAAGTCATGGAGTCAGCAACAGTGCCTTGCACCGCCAGTTAGACACAAGATATAGCCGGACTGTGACCAGGAATTATCTTTGTCTATTGGAAAATTGCCTTTCAGACTCTATCGACTTGTAGCACCTCACTTTCTCCGTAAATCAAGAACTTATCCTTAGTATTTCTCAAATACTTTAGGACATTCTATACGGTAATCCAGTTATTCTTTGCTGGATTTGACTGGTCTTTACTTGTCTTGCTTAACATTAAAGCAACATCAAAACAAGTACGTGTCATGGCATACATGATAGATCCAATTGCCGACGCATATGGAATCCTATCCATGCATTCAAGCTCAGCAGATATCGTAGGATACTGTTTCTTGCTTAACGTATTGCCATGTGACATTGGCATAAAACCCTTCTTGGATTGCTGATTACGTGTAGGACTTTGTCAATTTAAGAATTCTGACTTTGTCCTACCAGCTCTTTTGGATCTCTATCTTTAGATCCAAAATCCAAGAACTACGTGGCTTTACCCATGTCAATCGTAAAACCAACTCCCAAACCAGTCCTATACCGACTGCAGTATTGGGACGTTATTTCCGAGAATCAGTATGTCATCGACATACATTATGAGAAATGCAATATCGCTCCCACTAATCTATTAGTAAACGCACAGTTCCATTTCGTTCCTGTTCAAGTCAAAACCTTGACTACTTCAACAGAACGAAAATTCCAACTCCGATATGTTTGCTTCCATCCATGAATGGATCAATGAAGCTAACTTACACATAGTGTAATTTTATGGAGTCCGGGCTGACTTTCGCTTCTTTGAATTTCGCAGGTTCGTCGCTTTCAATGATCATAAGATCATGCGACTTTCAATGATCATCAGGTTCAACTAATGACGAGAAATCACTCTCGGATTAGTAACTGATTCATTCAGATCTGCGAACTTCAGGCTTTACAGGTGTAGATTCTACAGAAATCTGTAAATCCATCCGCTGCTCTCCCTCAACAGGTTGAGCAGCCTCCTGTATTTCTCGAAATTCTTCGAGTTATACTTTTACTCCCACTGTTCTTCTTGGAAAGTAACTTCCCTTCTTAGAAAACAGAACGGACGTAAAAGTAACAAGCCTTGGTTTCCTTAGGACAACCAGCGAAGTAGCACAACTACAAATACTCAGTAAAGACGAATTTGGATCGATTCCAATCCACATTTACGTGGTGTCTTTCAACTGATATTAGTGGAACTATTTTAGCGTAAACTTAGATATTTCTAGAGCGTTATTCTTAAAGAATATCATGGAAGATTCGTGTGACTCATCTTTAATCATTTCTAATAAGATCTGATTCTTTCTCACAGAAACACCTCCAGGTTTTCAGGAGAAATGAGCTGTGAAACGATTTCACACTCTTTCAGATGATCACACAATCAATGACTTAAGTATTCTCACTCGTGATCTTATCCAGAGTCTCAATACTTCTGTCATTCAGATTCTATACTTCATTCTGGAACTCTTTCGACCATGTCAAAGAATTCCGACTTGTGTCTCATCAAATGAACACAGTCACACTCACTGAAGTAATCAGTAGAGACAATGAAGTACAGGAAATTTTTCTCTGGCATTACTGCTCATCGGACCACATACATTTGTATGTTCAATCTCCAATAAGCCTTTGGGCCCTTCGTCTAAGATGGGCCCTTCGTCTTTTGGTCTAGTAAGCAGAATTCAAGTCTCATAAGATATCCATTCAAATGAGCCCAAAAGTCCATGACTATGGGGTTTCTGAATCCGACTTACTCTTTTTGACCAAAACATTTATGCCAAGAAAAATCAGGTTTAACTCATCAGATTTAAACCAATTGCGGTATTTATGTTACATTTAGGCACTCTTTGGTTTAAGACATAAAACCCATTCCTTGAATAGGGTGCTACAATTAATATTTCATTAAGATCAAAAGAACAAACTAGTCCTTTATCAAAATGAAAAACATTCAAATTCTTACAAGAAAATGAAAGACAACTCTGCTTAAAGCAGGTACATTGTAGCAATTATTTAATAAAACCAAGCCTCAAAGGCATCTACCAGTGAAAACCCTATGGCTGAGGCAGCATCCCAAGCTCCTTCCAGACATGCAGTTCCACTTGCCCTTCCTTCAACGTTCTACTGTTGCTCAGGCTCTGCATATTATAACAAATATCAGTGCCACAACCGGTATCCAATACCTATAAGGTATAACTTGAAGTAATAACATGAATACCTGAGGAAGTAGTTTCATACATCAACTTCAACTCCTCATAATCTTCCATGAATTTAATGCAATTTCTCTTCCAATGCCCAGTCTCTTTACAGTAGCAGCACTTACCAACGTAAGAGGTATCTGACTCGGGCTCAGAAGACACTCGCTTGCCATGATTCAAAATCTGGACAACTTTGTCTTCACCCTTGTCAGCTTTAGGTTTGGTAAACCTACCCTTCTCCTTCATGAGATTGTACAGGGTGCTCTTCACGTTTGGCTCAACTGTTTTGAGCATGTCATGCAGTTCAGTCAACGTCTTCGTTAAGCCTTTCTTGATATAGTCCCTTACGAACTCATCATAGCTTGACGGCAGTGACTGCAAAATGATCTCAGTTGCCAATTCCTGGCTAACTGGATAATCCAGTTTCCTCAGGTTATCAACGTAACCCATCATTTTACTGACATGAGGACTTACTGGATGATCATTTGGTAGCTTGCAGCTAGTGAGAGATTTAACCAACTGGTATCTCTCCACTCTTACCTGCTCCTGAAATTTCAATTTCAGGCTGCTGATCATCTCTATTGGCGACTCCATGTTCTCATATTGCTTCAGCAAATCTGAGTCCATGGTAGCCAACATCAGACCACGCACATCTACCGCATCATTATAATGCTTATTCCAAGCATTATATACTGCATGACTGGCTTTGGATCCGATCCTCTCGGGGAGAGCTATCTCAAGGACATAGTCCTTTCTCTCATGCCTGAGAACCAGCCTCAGGTTCCGCGACCAAGTCAAGAAATTTGATCCGTTCAGTTTGTCCATCTCAAGGACATACCGGATTGAGAAAGTGTTTTGATTGTTTGTGATTGTCATAGCTGAAATTTAGAGATAAATAGAGTTTTAGTTATTAAGTTCATAAAAGAGTAATCTTAACAACTTATAAGAAAACTCGCATTGCATTCAAAATTTCTTTGTTTAACCTCATAAGAATGCAATGATTCCGAGATCCATGTTCAGCTAAATCCAAAGTGGGCCACTGGCCGTCACCCGGAATTAGCTTTACTTGGTAAGCATACACACAGCTAGTTATAACCAATAACTCTCGGTTGTGAATTGGGCCCAAGGCCCAATACACCAGATGTCTCAAGGCCCGGGACTCCCGATGGCCCAGTCAAGGAAACCAATCTCTTACAGCCAAATAATCACTAAAATCTGGGACTCCCAATGAAATTAGTGACTATATACTACTTTACTTACGCGAAAACAGACACCTCACACTGTAAGCCATATCTGTAATCAAATAAGCGTTAAGTAGCTGACAAGATTGGAAAGACATCCAAGCTTGATATTGCTTTTGAGGATTTTTAAGTTTTATTTCCAAAAATAGAAGATTACTATTTTGGGAAACTTTCTTATTTTAGAAACTTTCTAAATTTAGTAACTTACTAAAAATAGAAATTTCTAATTTAAATATTTCATAAATATTTTGGGTTGGGTCACAAATTATAGGCCCAATTCTTGGCCCAAGACCATAGAATTCCAGCTGGCCCAATAATTTGACATAACCGATCCTGTTTATTAATTCTGGTCCAAGACCAAATTAACTATCAAAACCATCGGTTATTTACTAAACCAGACCAGCTCTAAATTATTTGGTCCAACCAAATCAAACTTAGACCAGCCTTCGGTTTAGGTTAAAATTCAATTTTGAATTTCAATCCGGTTTAACCAGAAATTAAATAATACCTTGTATTAAATAATTTCCAGCAAACCGCGATTCGGGTTAACGGCTTAAACCATACATTAATTAAATAATTAATGAACATACATAAATCACGCTAACCAACAATCAAATCGTGATCTTTATTATATATTCAAATTCAAATTTGATTAAGATCACATTAACTAGAAACAAAACGAACCTAATGTTTCATAATTATCAAACTAGCAAAGTCAATAATTAATTTGAGCAAAGTCAAACTCTCGTGATAACAACAACAAACACGATTTGACCCCTTCCATTAACAATCACTTTGCAAGCTAAATGGGATTAATTATCAAACATAAAAGTCAACAAGCGATTCACGATTCTGTATATTAATTGTCAAAAAAATCAACACGATCACATGCTTTAATCATCGATCACATGGTTGATCAAAAGCATTATCGATCGGTTAAAAAAACGATCGACTGCACATGCTTTCAGATTAAAACCGAGACCATTTAATTATTAACAATAACATTCGGTTATTGAATAACATGGCCGAGACCGAGCCCTAATTAATTATCGCTTGAGCACGAGCATGATAACACAAACAAGCCGATTAATTATCGATCTACAACAACACTCGGCAATAAACACAATTTACCGAGACCTTCAAGCGATAATTAATTAGGGTTTTTTTATCGGCACAATTAAATATGCCGAGACCAAATTATGCGATTAAGGTTTTAATCAATTTAATCAATTTAATTCATTCAATTGATTCAAAAACCTTTAAACATTCATATGATCCAAATTACAAGAAACCTAATGCCTAGGCTCTGATACCACTGAAGGATTATCGGTGTTTTTCATGGTTTAATTCCCAAATTACAGCCTAACACATAATCTTAACAGATCTAGGTTCTTGCAAAACGAATCATAAAACCAACATGATCTTTACCTTTTGCAGCGGAGTGATTGGTGGTAATGACAAGATCAGATTAGAGCTGATGAGAATCGGCTCCTCCTCAAGTATCCACACTCTTACAAGCAAGGGATGGCTGCTAGACCAAAGAGATGGATCAGAGAGAGTTAGAGAGAGAGATGGAGGCTCACAGCTGCTGGAAAAATCGCAGGAGATTAGTTACCAAACCCTAGGCGATTTTTATCACTCTCATTAATGGGCCCAAGTCATTAGACTAATGGCTCATTAATCTTTTGGGCCCAAGACACAAATCAGACAAAAGCCTGTATTTTGTCTGGCCCAATTCTCTGATCTAATACAGTAAATGCCATTGCATCTTACCGTATTAATTCCATTTAACTTTCCCGTTAGCTATGGTGTGTGACCCTTAGGGATCATACAATACTGGTAATAAGTCCTAAACTTATAGATCATGAGCGGACTCTAGCAAGCCATCATGATCACCCAGTATTTATGACTTATGTCTGATCTCGACACTTATCATACTTTCTAGAGATAGTACGATAGATTTCAGGACATTCCCAACACATTTCTCTTTCTCTCTCTAGGTATGTTGTTGTATTAGTAATTATGAGGATCGATACTCACTCAGAGTCATCTCCCGATCACGACGATCTTCGTTCGGTAAGGTTGTCCCCAGTAAATTCTGCTCAACCTAGCTCGTCTGTTGCGCAGTCTAGTTCTTCAGTAAGCTTGGAGCGAACAAAGGTTATTGAACCGAGCCCGCGGAGTGATCCGGCTCGTTCGCTTCTAGTTGTAAATAATTTTACCGAGCATCCAAGTTCCGTATCTCGTAGATTCAGACGACGACGGTGTGCGCCCCTGGTCGGCTCCATTGGGACAGCATCCGGGTCCCCTCTTTTTGAAGGAAGAAGACGTATACCTTGTAGATCAGGCTTTACTTACCTCTCTTTCGCCAGTCCTGAGTAGATCTCAAAATACTTGGAAGACGATGCAGCAACAAGCTTCGGAAATGCCGAGGAGGCAAAGAAGTCTCGTCCTTTGCATCCTGTTCTTCAAACAAAGTGCACGGGCGACGATTTGAGATGGCTTACGAGCAATTGCTCGACCGGTGGCGCTGGTCGGCTCGAGCTCCGTAAGCCTAGACCGAATGAGAGGCCTTGGCACTGCCCGAAGGGGTGGGTATGCCTGTATGACTTCTGGTTCTGACACATTCACATACGGTTTCCCCTGCCGAGGCTGCTGATTGCCTATTGTGAAGAAAGGCAAATTGCGCTATCTCAACTTTGTCCTGCGGCGTTTCTGAACTTAGTTGGTTCGGTGATCTTGGACGCCGAATGCGGTGTAGATATGAGTCTTCGGTTTTTCAAGGAGATTTTGTCGATATCGACGAATAGTATGACAGTGGGGACCCGTTATGTGAGTATGAGGACTCGTTATGGCCTTAAGGTTGTCATCGGGAAACCGTCCAAAGTTGACGACTAGCAGGATCGGTATTTTTATGCTCGGATAAATTCGGCCTCGGTCCCTGATACGGAGAGACCGTATAGGACAAGATGGAATCATCTTCATGGTAATCAATTTGTTTTTGCTCGTCCTTTTAATTGACTAACTCATGCTGGTTTTTCTTTTTTGCAGATCGTCACCCTATTACTCTCCCATTACCGGACGATTTTATCGAGGATCTGAAGAAGCTCGTTGCTCGGGGAATTCAGAAGTGGCCATAAGTTCGCGCTGATCGGGTAAAAAGAGCTTTTGAGCGTCTTGACAAAGGTAACAGTCATCCTTTTTTTGTTTCGTTGGTTCCTTTCTTTTTCTGGTCTGGATCTTTTTTTGCAGGTTGTCATCTTCGTTCGGTCGAATCTTTGATCGAATTAAACAACAAACCGCTCGTTCAATACACGAAGAGGGGTAGGAAGAAGAAAGACATGGACCATATGGAGCTCGAGGTTTTTGACTATGTCGGAGATAATCTGCATGGCAAGAAAATCAATTCCGTCAATCCGGAAACTGATCGGGCAGATTCACGCGAGTCTCTTTCTCCAGGGATGGTTTTCAGGAATGGCTACCATCGGGATCTGTATTGTCAAGCGAGTGTGGCGGTTGACGAGGCTGAAACTCGGAGGAAGAAGAAAAAGAAGAAGAAGAGGTCATGTCCTAACGAAGTGGCGGCTACCGAGTTAGGAGAGGCTCGGGTGGAAAATCAAGATCGGGTGGCCGAGGATGCCTCCAATGTGCAACCCTTGGCAAAGAAGAAACGGATAGCGTCTGAGGCTATCGTAGAGACCGGTGACCGGGTTTCTGAAGCCTTGGCTGATCGGACTGAGGTCGAGGCTTCCGAGCGTGGTGGCGCTGAAGAAATCGGAGTTTTGGCTGGTCGAACCTAGGGTGCACTTGCTCAGGTTGATCAGACTGACGAAGTTGATGGGCTTCGGGACATAGTAAGTGCACCCAATTACAATTTCTCCTTCACATATGAAGGGGCGACGTCGATCGTCCGCGATGAGATGGCTTGTGCGGACTTCTTCCGCATGCTCAGGGATAGTCCGCCAAGAGAGCTTCCCTTGGTTAACGAGTCCTTTATGGCGGAGTTCCATAAACAGGCCGCGAATGATATTGTTCGGGTATGTTTGTCCAATACTGCCTTGTAATGGTGGTTTCTTGATATTGAGTTTCTTAATTTATTTTCTTCGTCCTTTTTTGATCCATAGTATATATCTAATAAAAGAAGAACACGAGCAGACTACAAAAAAAAAAAAACACAAGCCTAACTAAAGCATTCTTCAAACCCTCACAAAGATTGTCGCCATCTTTCTCTTATTCTGGAACTGGAACTAGACTTGGAACATATACATAATTGCCAGATAGGTCACCAAGTCTACCCCGTGCTGTCGGCTCACTTTGTTTGTTGATATATCATGGTTTTTACAGGTTTTCAACCCTTGATATAAGTCTTTGTCTAGAGTCTTTTAGATGTTTTTGGAGTCTTTTGAGTCATTTACATGTTTTTATACTTTTAGAGTTAATTGAAAGTTTTGGAGCATTATGGGGACGTTTTAGAGCACTCGTACGTGAAGAACTTTGGAGCCGATATTTGGTGTTAGTGTCGACCGACATTGCATTGTTGTCGGTCGACACCTAGTTCGATGACAAGCAAAGCACACCGTTTTTGGACAAGTCTTGAAGATTTGCAACTTGGCCTAGAAAACTAATCTAGCCTCAAAACGTGTTTAAATATTAATTAGGTTAAGCAGTGTTTTATTTTTTTTTATCTTTTGTTCTTGCTTTTGGATTTTGGAGATTGGAGAGATGTTGCTATTGGGGCTGATCTGCTACTATGTAACCTTTGAGAGAAGGATTTAGAACCCCATTAATTCTATCTATTCAGCCTCTAGTTTTCTATTAAATTATGTGTTGTTCATTCAATATCATGTCTGAGTAGTAACCTTTGTTAGATTTAGGGATTCTCATAGGGTTTTCATGCCTTGTTAAATATCTGACTAAATAGGATTCACAATCAATGTGTTCATCACCTAAGTTAGACTTAAAGCTAATTATGGATTGTTCACCTAGAAATTAGATCTTATGTTAATAAATTGGCACGAGAGTGTGGTTTATAATCTGATAGAACTTAGTGTGAGCAATTTAACTAGATGCAAAGAGATTTGATTTAGGTAAATTGTGAACGGAAGAACTTGATATTAATGCTTGTGTAGAACTCTAAGATTGCAAAGAGATTTGAATCGTTAGGTTGCTGGACATAGAGAACAATTGCATCGAGAGGTGAATTGTTTGACATTTGTGATTCTAGTTCTTGAACATGCGCTAAACATGAATCCTGATTAGTTAGTATCTGGCATTGTATGATTTCCTAAGAACTTCATAAGTCTAGTGTCTTTCTCACATCGAAACATACTCCTATTTTACTTGCTATTTACTGCTTTACAACCATTTGCACCTGCTTAGTTATAGAGAACGAACGGACTTTCTATTAGTACTCTGTGGACCACTGATCGATACCTTAAGTATTACAACATCTACACTGTACGCTTGCAATTAGAACTAGGGATAATTCTTGACTTATCATTTGTCTATCTCACCCTCACCCAATTGGTAAACATAATATGAGTAAATATAGTTTCGCTCGCTATCTTTTTCCTGGCACCCTAACATTCTCTTATTACTCTTGAGGATGAAGAATGTCGGAAAACCCCAAGGGGAACTGAAGCTTAATACTGGGAGATCTCTTACTTTGAAATACTTGCTCCACGAGACAATCCCATCAGCCAACTTGTTTGTAACCCACACCTCAATCTTCACATGTTTATGTCTATGTAATAGAGAAAGGGTGTCTCCTCTGGGAAAAATCAGTAATTTATGATCAATAGTCCGGCGAAAACAATAAGTTAATTCCTTTGGAACACATATGGGCTTGAATGTTTTTGTGAGAAAATTAAAACTATAGATGAAGATTTCAGTTTTGGAGTTAGCCCTCATCTTTCTAGAAATCCGGTACATGTTTCCACTCATCAACAAATCTTGCCACAGTGCATCGTATTTGAGAGTAGCATCAATACACTACAAGAAAACATGCAAATATCGACGAAAGAAATCGACGGATATCAGTCGGAAACTGTCCTTTCCGACGGATTTCTAACAAAAGAAACCGTCAGTTCTATTTTGTTGAAAAAATATATCCGTCGGTTTTTCGTAGGTAATTACCGACGGAGATAAAACCGATGGATTATCGATGATTCATCAGCGGATAAACTAAAAACGGACTTTCGACGGTTTACCGATCATGGTTACCGACGGTTTCCCGAGGCAATATAACTGACGGTTTGTCGACGGTTTCCCGAGGCAATATAACTGACGGTTTGCCGACGGGAATAAACCGATGGTTTACCGAGCACAGTAAATCGACGGTTTTCCGATGCAAGGAAACCGACGGTTTTCCGTTGGTGCTTTACCGACGGCTTTCCGAGGGAATATTACTGATGGAATTCCGAGGGAATATTGCCGACTGATTACCGACGGCAGTAAACCGACGGTTTACCGATGGTATATTAATGATGGATATCCTAGGCAATATTACCGACGGCCTTAAACCGACAGTTTACCGAGGGAAATAAACCAACAGATTTTCTGACGGATTACAAAGGGATGAGAAAAAATAATTAAAAAAAAAATATTTAGAAAATTATACAATTATTTTATTAATATTATAATTAAAAAATAATAATAATGCAAATTTATTATTAAATTTCAAATTTTTTAATTTTTTTAATTATTCAATAAAAAAAATTAAAATTACATTTGACGGGGCTGGGGTACGGATCCTGATCCCGTCCCCATTCCCGCCCTCGGTTCCACAGGTCTCTCTTCCAGAAGATGGTCGTGCTTGATATAGTACATAAACCGATCATTCATCGCCTACATCTGCCTCGTCGTTCCTGTCTTTTCCTCTGCCATCCGGGCTTCAATCCGCGCCTGACTGGCCTTCAACGATTTGATCTCCTCCTCTTTCTCCCTTAAGACTTCAGTTAAGTTCTCGTTTTCTTGACGGAAGCAGGAATGCGGTGTCGAGACTTTCTCCGCCAAGTTTCCCAAACCAAAAACCCGGCCTTTTCTCTTCTCCATTTCCTGCAAAAATTGTAATGGTACTAGTTAGAAATTAAGTAATTTTAGACTTAATCATATTTTAGTTAACTTAAAATCTTACCTCGAGAAAGATTTCGTTGATCTTTTCCTGCGGTAGCTCTTCCCTTGAACCGACTTCCTCTGATTGGGAAACCACCTCATCCAACCGCCTCTTCGCCGACTCAACAATTCTCCGAGGGATCGAATCCTGAATTTCTAATACAAGGGATTCTTAAATTACTTCCGCAGATGTTTTTCGATGATCCGTTTTCATTTTCGAAACCCTAAACCCTAATCCATCAGTATTTCATCGGTAAATTCTGACGGAATACCGATGGACTAAAATTATCTGTTGGAATCGATGCCGTTTTCTTTATCGTCGGTTTTCCATCGGAAATTCTTATATGTTTTAAAAGAAATTTCGACCCCACATGCGAATCAAACCTGGGTCAGAAATATCCAAGGAAATGTGCCAAACCAAGTTTGTTGAGTGTTAAGTTACCTTTTTCATAAAATTATTTGTATCTATGATATAGTGTTCACGTTACTAAAAAAAGGTTTTAGAAGAACTCAAATAAATTGTTGTAAAATTTGTACGTAAATAGAATCGGTGTCGCCGTCGAATTCTTAATCGCCTTCTGAGTCATTGCCTTCTGAGTCATAGTCCGTTGAAATAGAATCGGTCTCGCCGTCGAATTCTCCTCTCTCTTCTTCTGAATCTGAATGAAGAACAATATACCCAAAATGACTGAAATAAACAACTAGATTAACTTCAAGGGATTCTTCTAAATGAGTTATATAACCACTTCCGCTTGCTTGCAATGTCTCTTGTTCTTGTTGTTCAAATCCATAGACCCTCACTCGCGGGCTTATTTTCGTAACTGTGATCCATGGATCGTTCTTGTATGTTTTACGAGGGTGAGGAATATAACACACCTGCATAAGGTAGATGGTATCCGAAATAATCTTTATTTGAAAATAAAATTAATAAAGATACATAAAGTCGATTACTAACCTGGTCTGCCTGTGAAGCAATAATGAACATATCATAATGTCTGAGTTTCTTGCTCGAATTGATAGACGTCACACCAAACTCATCGATGGTTAAACCTTGCCCTATGATCGGGTTATACCAATCACACAGAAAAACCACACATCTCATGCCAAGCTTCCCTATGTACTTAACTTCTAGTATTTCTTTGACCATAGTACAAAACTTCGCCAGATGCAGATGAAACACCGTGATCGGCGGTAATTCTTGAAGAGCCTTCTACATGCACCTTAAATGCGTACCCCTTGTGCAATATATTGGATAAGACTTTGCGGTGTAGTGGAGGCCCTCAATTATGTCAACTAACCAATCACCAGGGGTGCATCCGCTTTTGAGTTCACTGTTAACCTAAAAGTATGACACGATAGAGTTAAAAAATTAACCCAATTTCACCAGGGTTTTGTAAGATTTCAAAAACAAATTCTTACATAAAAATTTAACCAAAGGTTGAAGTCTCTTTGTTTCCGAGCCTCACGCTGGGTCTCGTTCAATTATGGATGATGATGCTGGAGAGCTTCCATATATAACCTACAAAAAGTGAAAATATATATATTTTAGTAAAACAATTATTATGATAATTTAAAACCAAGTGCAACAACAAACATAAATTGAACATGTATACTTCTCATATTAAAATACTTCCTCGCAGTTGGTCAAAATATACTTGTGGAGATGCGTATGCTCTTGGGTTGTTAGTTGCCGCTTTCCTGATTTTCCACTTAACCGACCTACTTGTTGAAAAATGCTAGGAACGGGTGACCGATAAATTTGCCTCTCTCTCCTATCATCGTTTCTAACTAGGTGCCTGCTCTTTGTGCCTACCTGTGAAGGCAAGTAATATCTAGGAAAGGTCGCAGTCTCTTTGTTGTTATATTGAGCCACATCAGAACCTCTACTTTAGCGGGGTTCTTCACCTTCTTTTTAAGGTGGAACATATAGCGCTCGAAAGGATAAATCCACCAATATTCCACTGGACCTCCAAGTCTAGCTTCACCAGGGAGATGAATAGGCAAATTCTCCATAATATCAAAGAAAGACGGTGGAAATATCTTCTCCAGATTGCATAAGATCTTCGGAATGTTTTGCTCCAAATTTCTGAAGCCATCAATATTAAGTGACCTTGTGGATATATCCATGATAAACGCTCCGACCGCTGCAATTGCTTTGTGGACGTCTCGAGGAAGGAGATGAGCAAATGCAAATGGTAGGAATCGTTGCATCATCACATAACAAACATGACTCTTCATTCCGATAAAATTTCCTCCATCAGTGTCCACACAGTTACGCAAGTTTGATGCGTAACCGTCAGGGAATTTAACTCGTAGCATAATCCACTCAAAGAACTCTTCCTTCGACTTTGGGTCTATTCAATACGTTGAAATTGGAGGTTTTCTGTTCTTATGAAGATGAATTTCAGGCCGAGCACAAATTTCAGGCAAACCAAGCCTAGACTTCACATTATCTTTCGTATTCCCTTGCACATTGAGAACAGTGTTCATGATGTTATCGGAAAAAAATTTCTCAATGTGCATGACATCAAGATTATGCCTTAGTTGTGGTCCTTCCAATATGGCAATCCAAGAAGATGCTTTGCTTGTGCCAGTTGTGGGACACACCAGCTGCGTATACATTCTCATGCCCATTTCCACCACATTCACGAGTTCTTAGTGCACCGAAGTTTTCTAAGAGGCTGAAAGTTACAGACCCATTGTCTTGGAGAATAGGATCATCAAACACTTTCCTCTTCTTCGTAAAAAGTTTAGTGTTTCTCCGATATGGATGATCATGCGGTAGAAATCTTCTATGACAGTCAAACCAACACGATTTGCGTTCATTCTTCAACTGGAATGCATTGGTCTTTTCCTGACAATACGTACATGCTAACCTGCCATGCATTTTCCATCTTGATAACATACCATAAGCCGAAAAATCGCTAATAGTCTACATTAGCACAGCCCACATCAGATAATTTTCCTTGCAAAAGACATCATATGCGACAACACCGGGCAACCATAATATTTGAAACTCATTTATCAATGGCTGCAAGCATACGTCAAGTGATCTTCTTGGATGCTCTGGACCGGGAAAGAGTATGGAGAGGAAAATAAACTCTTGACGCATGCACATAGATGGTGGTAGGTTATAAGGAGTTAGAATCACTGGCCACAATGAATATTGTCTCCCATGCCTTCCAAATGGGTTGAAACCATCTGTGCATAATCCGAGGTACACGTTACGTGGCTCAGATGCAAAATATGGATATACTCTCTGAAAATGTCGCCACGCTTCAACATCTGTCGGATGTGCAATCTCTTCTCCTCTTCTATGCTCAGCATGCCATATTATTTCCCCCGCAGTTCGTTCAGATTGGTATAAGCGCCTCAGCCTATCGGTTAACGGCATATACCACATTCCTTTGAACGGAACCTTAGCTCTTCCACTTGTATCTTGATAGTGCGGCTTCTTACTGAATTTAGAATCCAGATGGTATTCATCTTCTCGCCAATATATCATATAGTTATCGATGCACACATCTATCATCTGGTACGGTAATCCAAGCCTTTTAACAAGTTTCTCGACCTCGTTGTATGAACATGGCGCAAGATTATCTTCAGGAAGAATATCTTTCACTTCGCCAGATTGTAGTCCTTCTTTATGCCCGCTAATCTTGTAGCGGATGATAATGGCGAATGACCCTCTTTTCAACCATCATAAATCGGCCGCTTCGCTGCATCGAACATATCAAAAAATCTCCTAGCTTCTACATTAGGTTCCTCATCTACCCTAGGAATTTGATATTCACCTACTTCCAGAATATTTTCTCTATATGCATCATTAACCATCTGAACGGTACCTACACCAAAATCAACATCCGCACTATAAGGTTCTTTAGAACTAACATTAGGTTCCCAACTACTAGTACTACCATAAGGTTCTCTACTACTACTTGCATAATCCGATGTTTCCCCATGAAGATACCAAATCTTATAACCCGCCATAAACTCAACTGAATAGAAGTGATGCCATACTTCGCCAATTCTAAGATTTCTAAAATTTTGGCAATCAGTACATGGACATTTTAACTTATTGGTTTTCTGCGTATGTGGTTGATTGCAAGCTAACGAAATGAATTCCATAATACCTAGTGAATATTCCCTATGCACTAGGTTCTCCGCCTCATCAATCCAAACTCCGTCCAACCACGATATGTAGTAGTTATAAGAAGACATTCTTCTCGGTAATCAAAAGTATTAGAGAGAGAGAGAGAGTTATGGAGGGATAGGTGTCGAGGGGAAGAGAGGACATATGAGGTATTTGTAGGAATATACGCAACGGAAAACCATCGGATATAGCCGTTATCCGTCGGTTTCATGTCGGTCCAACGTATACCTTAACGGCCACATTAATGTATACATTACCTGTTACATTGAACAGCCGTTAAACCGACTGAATTCTGACGAAATGCTGACGAAAACTTTATTTGTCGATGAAAACCGTCGAGAATTACCGACGATAGCCTTCCCGTCGAGAATCCGTCTGATACTCTGTTCATTTAAAAGAATATTTCTAACCCTATTTTTGTATCTATCTATATCTCTTTTCTAACTATTCAAATGTATTTTGTTTCAATTGTCATGCCTGAGTAGTTTTATTTGTTAGGTTTCGAGTTCTCATAAGAGATATCATAGAATGCTAGGTTGATTTATTAGTTAAGATTCATAATCAGATTTGTAATTCACCATAAGTTATTCTTAGAACTAATTCTAAACTGATGACCTAGAACCCTTGTTCAGAAACTCGCTAGTCGTTGTATGTTCGGTTAGCCCAAACCTAGCAAATTAGCGGAAAATCGGGGATTAGCGAGATTTACGCGGAGCGGAATTTTAATTCGTATATGTTGTTTATGTATGTATATATATATATATATATATATATATTAAATTTTAAAGAAATAAAACGTAAGATGTTATATTAGTGTGGTGGTTTGTGCACTTGAGTTGAAGCATTGGCATCTCAGGTTTGAATCCCGGGTAATGCATTTTGGTGGATTTAGAACAGACATTTCCGGTTCATCTTCTTCCTCATATGTCGCGAACAAACCCTAACAATGGCAACAGGCATTTTTTCCCTTTCTTCCATTTTTTTCGTTTTCTTTGTATTGATATCGAAAATTGCTAGATTTACGCAAGAAAACTCGATTTTCAAGTTAAAATGGACGAAAAATCGATTTTTTCAGTCACCGATTTTTTAACCGAACATGTCCAAATCGCGGCGGCCATAGGCCGACGAGCGATATTCCGGAGAAATTTTTGGATGTAGGCGTTGCGTTTTAGAACATTTCCTAGAACTTAGATCTTAGGTTAATTGATTGACATGAAAGTGTGATTGATAATCTGCATAATCTATTTTTAACACTGAGTCATTCCATTCGTAATTTTGAGTTTGACAGCCAATCTCAAAATTACAAAGTTCAGACGAGAAGAAAAACACAGGGCAACAACCCAATGAGAAGCTAAAAGAGTTGATCTTCTCTAGAAAATCTTGTGCTAGTTTAGATACTCTTCCTAAATCAATAGTTTCAAGAGTTGAAGAAGATTCACATAAATATTCATCTATGCGTTCTTGGTTATTTCTAACAAAAGAAAGTTTTACCTTTCCGTCATGAAATTGCTAAATGTTTTTTAAACGTGTTTTTGGTTCTAAGGGTTCTTGAGGTTTTTGGGGGTTTAGTTTGGCAGCTCCCTCGAGGACCCATTCATCTGGAAGAGTTATATCTTTCCATTGGATAGATCTCGGGATAACGGAATTGGATCTCGAGAGTTCTCCTTTTTTACTTGAAATTTTTACTTTTGAAGAAAAAACACTCGTCATTTCTTTGTAATGAACTCTAAATATTAAAGCAATTGGAATTGATCTTTCGATCATTTCATAATTAT
Source organism: Orychophragmus violaceus (assembly GCA_030180135.1). Classification (NCBI taxonomy): domain Eukaryota; kingdom Viridiplantae; phylum Streptophyta; class Magnoliopsida; order Brassicales; family Brassicaceae; genus Orychophragmus; species Orychophragmus violaceus. The sequence goes on along the minus strand of CM058236.1, from coordinate 57,845,077 downwards.
GTGTTTTAAAATTTAAAATTAGAGATTTAAAATATTTTTTCATTTAAAGAGACAGTCTAGTTTGGATAACAATCAAAAGAGATTGGTCCAGCACACAAACTTGATTCTACAGATCTTAGCAAAGAATCTTCAAAGATTTTAAATCGTGTCTCTCTTAGAATTTCTAATATTGAAGTATTTAACCCTTCTTTTGAAAGTGGTTTAATACCAACTTGTACTAAACCAATATGAATATATTTAAAATTCTTTTCTATATGTCTTTGTAAAGCACATTCGGAAAACAAATGTATTGTTTCAAAAGGTTTTGTTTGTTGAATATCTCGTTCTTCGGTTTTATTTGTGAAATTTGTTCTTAAGAAAATCATTTTAGAAATTTGATAAATTTGATCTTTATAGACTTTTGGAATTTTCTAAAAGTCAAATGATCCTTGAGAATCATGTATGGTTGTTTCATGACTAGTGATTACTCTTTTAGAATATTTAATAGATCTCTTGTCCGATTTGAAAGAGGAGACGTTTTAAGATCTATTTGAAGATGATCTAAAATATGATTCCATTTTTAGTTTTTTAAAGTAAAGATCCAGGACTCCTGACTAGACTTAGGTTTTAATTTCCCAACACCTAGGGACTTATGACCTTGTTTAGACCGACAAAAACACTCAGGAGGACCATAATTGAAACCTCTATGATCAAAATGAAGAAAAAGGAAGATCTCTAAAACACCAGAGTTTAGAGCCTAAACACTACAAGAAATTCATGTATTAATAGCTACTGGAAAACGCTATTTAAAGATATGATAGCATTGTGTTACCCGCTATGTCATCGACCGCGATTAAAAGTGTGACACTTTAGATAGCGTTTACAGTATACGCTATGTTATATATTTTTAAGATAGCGTTTTATATACATGCTATGATATTTAATTTTTAGATAGCTTTTACTTTAATTGCTGTTGTATATGTTTTTTAAGATAGCGTTTATTTGATGCAATAGGTTACTTCTACAATAGCGTGTATGGGATTATGAATTAGCTATATAATAGCGTTATATAGTCGTCTTCTATATTGTAAAGATAGCAATCTTTTAAATGTTATCGTTAGATTAAACATATCAATCCATAAATGTTATGTATTTCAATTGTTCGAAATCATATTTTTTTTTTGTTACCCTAATATTTTCTGTAAATATTAATTTAATTTAATTTTAATTTTAATTACATTTAAATTTAAAAAAATATATATTATAAAATAAAAATAGATTCATATCAAGGTATTAAAAACACGGTTCAATACCAATGAAAAACACATCAAATACAATTAACACAAACATTGTTCATACATCAAACACAACTCCCTAACACCTTCAGCTTCTGCTACTTAGCCTCGACGACCACCTTTTCTTGAAGACTCTCCTTGTTCTTTCTTTGGTCATTTCATTGCAGCTGAGTTGGAGTCAGTTCCAACTGGTTCGTCCATTGTCCATCACTACTGTGTGCAAAGACTGATACCTAAAATAAATGAAAATACTAAATTAGATTCGTAAAACTTTAACAAGACACAGCTAAAAACAAAGGTGTATGAACTCACCCATTGAACTTGGGATGAGTTAATGTAATCCTTGAGCTTTCCAGGAACTTCAGACCATAAACTATGAACTACTCCTAAGGCTTTGTAACAATCTCCTTCGTTGTTAACAATCAAACGTAACCCATGAATGTCGTGGATTTCTTTCCAGCTTGGCTCTGTATTGCTTCAAACCTTATGCTCCTGAACACAATATCATGGTCTCGAACAAAATTCCCGCCTCCATTACAGAGATTGCAAACACCTAATAAGATTCAGATAAATATCAAACTCACTTGTTACATTCTACATAGCCAGAAACATTAATAAGAACAGTTGTATGTAATCAACTGTAAATAAAAGGAGCCGATTTTAATTGTAATCAGCGATTAGGTAAACGTGACTACCGTCGAACAACATGCTCTTCAGCTCCACCACCTGCTGTTCCAATGGCATGTACTTCCTTGAGGATGTTATGGGGACAGATGAGACAGATTAGGCTTCTTGGGTGACGCGGCGACGATGTGGTCGGAGAGAAGATACGGTGACAAAAATCTTCGGAGAATCCAAACACAAAAGCGGATTATTGAAAAACTACACTCAATTTAAAACTGAGAATCGCAAAATCAAAATCCAAAACACACGAAAGAAGAAACCTTAATTCAGAATAAAGTGAGAAATGGAAAGCGATGAGAAGGGGCTTTCGTGAAACCATGGAGCCCTAAATGCAAAACTCGAAACCCTAAATCAGAAACCATGGAAGAGATGGGCGACTGATTTAGCAGAAACTAGTATGTGATGAGAAAGAGCTTTCGTGAAAAAAAAAGGTGAGAAGAGGAATTTAAGACAATGAGTTATGTCCGTTGATTTTAATATGATCTAACGGTGGATAATGAAAAAAGTGTGATCCTTATTTCTATGTCTTAACCAATGAAAAACCAGTTTTTTATTTGTTGTTTTTGTTAAGACCAGATTTTTTCATTACAGTTTCAAGTTTAACATTTCTGTTATTTTATTCTTTTTCAATTTTTTGTCAATTATTTCCTTTTAATTAGTGTGTTATTTTTACAATATGTGGTAACTCAATAAAAATAAATTATATATTATTCAATGTTTTGTTATATTATTCAAAGTATTAAATTTTTGTTATATTATTCAATGTTTAAAAAATTAGTGTTAAATGATTAAGGGTTAAAAGTTTAGGGTTTAGGGTAGAGAGATAAGATTTTTAAGATTAAAATCTAGTGTTTATGATTAAGAATTAAAAGTTTAGGGTTTAGGATATAGAGATAAAGTTTAAAAATTTAGTGTTTATGATTAAGGATTATAATTTTAGGGTTTAGGGTATAGAGTTAAGGTTTTATAATTTTAAAATCTAGTGTTTATGATTAAGGATTAAAAAATTAGCGTTTAGGGTTTATGTTTTGTGAGGAATTAAGGTTTTAGATTTAGGATTTAATGTTTCAAGTGTAGGATTTAAGTCTTTAAGGTTTGAGTTTATAGCCTAGATTTATGGTTTTGGGGTATAGGATTAGGGTTCAAACCCTAAACCATATTTATACTCTAAAAGAAATTATCATTAGTTTGTCTATACAACAAGTATAATAATATAAGTGAGAAATAAAAAGAAGTTTTGGAGTTTAGGGTATAGATGTGGTTTTGATTTCACACCCTAGTAGCAAATTGGACTTTTTAGGATGGATATAAATCCTTAGTAGAATGTCTCATCTCATTTCTCCACTAAATTAAAAGTATACATCTATTTAGACGCAAAACCAAAGTTAAAAAAAAAACTTTTATATATATATATATATACACACAATCCAATAGAAGACAATGGATCTTGTCATGCTCCTTCAGCAAGAACAATCACCATATGACCACTCTCCTTGAGCCGTTTCTCTATGTACTCCAAGAGTCCACCTTCTCCTTCGAGGTCAGATGGTGACTCGGGAATCAAGCATCAATCAACATCTCTGCCGGCTAATGTAGCATACATCGCTATGAATCTTGTAGAATAGCCTTTACTCAGTAACAGCTCGAAAGGTTTTTAACTGTAATGTTCAAAGCAAAAACACAAGACAAGGATAACTTACCACTGTAACGAACCATAAGCTTAATTGTACCATTTTCGTTACTCCCACAGCAATGTTCAAATCAAGAACACAAGACAAGGACAGGCTGTACGTTTGACTCCTCAGTTAGAATTTCTTTCACCTGCAACCATATCAGAAAAATCTTCCGATTATACATTCATGCTTGCCTTGGCAACTCGATTTTATAAAATTAAATCTTAATTGATTGAACCATCTCTTACCAAATGTAATGAATGAGAAGTTAAACCAAATGCATGCAAGCAGACCAAAAAACTATTAACCAAATGCAATGAATGAGAAATAAAGGTGATAAGCTATGAGTAGATGGAAGTCTCGAAGAGTTGCATCTCTTCAGAGAAAAACATCATTACACCTCTCTGCAAGTCATTTCAAATCAAATTAATTAGTAAAATAATAAAAAAACAATAGAAACTGTTTGGTTTCTCACAGTTATTTCCTTATAAATAGAGGGAGTTAGGTTTCTTTTTTCTCATCTACTTTTCTCTGCAAATCCACAAAAAGAAAGAAATCACAAGCCATTCAGTAACATCATGTCGTGGTGCAACAAGCTTTCGGAGTTGGAAGTTAATGACAAAATCAGAGCTTGGCGTTTTAGAGTGAAGATAATCATGATCCACTCATATCACATTTTCCAAGATGGACCGTTTTGGAGTTATATATTGGCAGACGAGGCTGTAAGTTTAAACTTTAAATCTTAGACTGAACACATCATACATGCAATTAACACATCTGACCATGTCTAAATTTGCAGGGAACTAAGACTGAGATGATAATTTGTCCATCAGAAGCAAGCAGATTTAAAGGACTTGAGGAACAAGAGGGCAAGTGGGTCGAGATTTTCAGGGTTCATGTTGAGAAGGCGTTTGCAGGTTTCAAGCATGTAAACTCTCCCTTCAGACTTAGTGTCATGGACGGGACTCAGATCAAACGCATCGACCCTCTCAACAACTATCACTACATGGATTTCAATTGTATGGGGCAATCCCTCACATCAACATCGACACTCCTATAGGTATGATTCCTTAACACTAACCAACACATAATCCTAAATCATGAATAAAATATAAGTAACCAGATTTGAGAAACTTATCTTGTAGATATAATGGGCGTGGTCTTCAACGTGGAACCCCTTGGAGTCTGTTGGGCAGACCGTAAAAGGTCACGGCTTGTGTTCCACATAAGAGACAACATGTAAGTAAAGAGAATTTATAATCACAAGTTTACTATATTAACAAGTCTGTTATGACAGAAGGTTTTTTTACATGATATAGACCATCAAATTAAATGTTTTGCAAATGGGGACACTGCTTTTGCAATCAGGGTTGAGTGGGAAAACACTAGGGGTCTTGGAGTGGTGATTGTGGTGTTAAATATGTGGAGGATCCATAAGCACTTACGCGGTGATGATGAGGCATGGCTGGAAACCCATAAAGGCTTATCTGATTTCAGATTCAATCCCCGGATGGTAGAGGTTGATGATTTTAGGAGAGAGCTAGCAAATAGTGACCCGTATGTTGCCAGACACGGTGCTATTGTGCCTCTCTAAGACCTGAGTTTTATCTGCCCTTGTCTCTTCTCTGTCTCTTTGACTTAAACATGATGTGTTGTTGAACTTATCTCTTTTAATTTATGTTTTGTCTTTAGTTTTCTGTTTCATATAGAACTGTTAGAAAACTTAGATGTATGTAACCTGGATAAGGTTATGTGGATTGGTTTTCTCAGTCCAACTGTTGTCTGTTCTCTACTTCAGCTACAGAATCAGGCGCTTCTGCAAGAATCCCTAAATGGACAAAAAAATAAACAAAGGGTCATGAGAAGCGAGGAAGATTTCTTGTTAAATGAATCATGTTCCAAAAGCAGACTCACAAGAATCGATTGTTTGCTTGTAAAAGCTCTCCAGAAATTCCTTGGAGTCTAGAGGACTATACCTGCAGATCATATCAACTGTATAAGACTCTTAAAAAAGCTTTCATAATAACATTCATATTGAGCTCTTGACCACAAGTCTGAATAGCAAAATACCTGAGTCCAACCGCTAGCTCCCGAGACACCTTTTGGTTAATCTCAGTTGAATCTCCAACAATGTAGATTGATGCCCCTTTAAGAAGCTGCTTCATTCCAGCAGTGAAAGACTCACATGATTCAACAATACCAGTCAATATGTTCTGTTCAAATCCGTATCACTTGCGTCTATTACGATCTCAAGTTCTGAACCCCAAAGTTCTCTGCAAAAAACCCAGCTTCGATTTAAGATTGTAAACAATATAACCAAACACAAATTCAAAGTACTACCCTTTAAATTTCACATACGTTTAGCAGATTTGAGCCGTGATATCTCTCTGTAAAAAAAAAAAATAAACGGATAGAGTCAGCATAATCGATATTTATCTACTTCGTATCAATACATATTCTAACTCAGATTTACCTTTGATGTCTGATTTTGCTTCGTTTGAGAAATTATAGAGAACCCAAGATTCCTAGGCAACTAAGAGTCAAATTAGGGTTTCGATTTGGCGATAACATTGAGTAATTGAGTGAAAAGTGCGAAATCGAGCCAAGATGATGAACATGCAAGAACGAAGAAGAGAGAGTGACCAAGATTAATCGAAGAAGGTGATTTGATATTTTAAGCTAAATTGGGTTAAAGAAGATGCTAAATTGTGACAGTAGAAACCCGAAATTGAGTGTCAGAGTGAGAAATCAAGAGGGATATAGAGATTTCTAGCTCATGAACAGATTGGACAAAGAGAGAAAGAGAGTAATTGAAAAAAAGTTTTATTTTCTTTGGTTTTAGTCAAGCGGGACATAGAATTATTTTTGCCGCTTAACGAATTCATAGCGGTTTAGAGTTAATTCATTGGCACCAAGTAATAAAAATTTGGCCCGTGTGAATTTTTTGTCCCGCTCAAAGCATTAATAGCGTTTAGATATAACCAAACGCTATCTTTAATTCATGGTTCAGTCAAAGATAGCATAAACATCAAAAACGCTATATGGTTATGCTATCAGTAATCAAATTTATTGTAGTGAAACTTATATCGCAAGAAAATATTACTAATGATTTATAAGTTGAGACTGATGATTGTTCTTATATAAAATCTAGAGGTTCAATAATAAATTCTAACAATTATCTTCAAAAACACAAAGTTCAAATACTATTTTTCAACTGGTTTGAAGATTATGCATCTGAAAAAAAAATCTATTATCCATTTTCTAAAATAACAAATCCTATTACAAATTGTAACAAAACCGCTGAATGGAAAATACTTGCTAATGGTAAAATTATTCGCTCAAACGTCCTCCTCCACAAGGAACAAGGCTTGGATGGTTAGGCACACTAATTTGGTCAATATCAATGGAACGTAATGCCTTTCGGTTTGAAAAATGCACCTTCAGAATTTCAAAGAATCATGAACGACATATATTATGAATATTCAAAAAATTTCATTGTCTATATTGATGATATACTAATATTTTCGCACTCTATTGATGAACATTTAAAAAATTTAAAGACATTTTACTATGTAGCAAGAAAAAATGGTCTTGTTGTTTCAAAAACAAAAATGTCTTTATTTCAAACTAAGATCAAATTTCTAGGACATTACATATCGCAAAGTATGATAACTCCTATAGAAAGATCTTTGGAGTATGCAAATAAATTTCCAGACAAAATCTTAGAAAAAACCCAATTACAAAGGTTCCTTGGAAGTCTCAATTATGTCCTAGATTTTGTCCTAATATAAATAGAATTGCTAAACCATTACATAATCATCATAAGAAAAATCATACTCCGTGGACTAAAGAGCATACTGCATTAGTTCAAAAAAAAATAAAAACAGGTCCTAGAAATCTCATGTTTGCACATAGTAGATCCTTATTTAGATAAAATCGGGAAACAGATGCGTCAGATGTAGGATATGGGGGTATCCTTAAACAAAAGAATTTAGATGGTGGTGAGAGTATTGTACAATTTACGTCATCACATTGGAATGATACCCAAAAGAATTATTCTACTATTAAAAAATAAATTTTAAGTATTGTATTATGTATTCAAAAATTTCAAAGTGATCTCTTAAACAAAAAATTTCTTTTACGAATTGATTGCAAAAGTGCTAAAGATGTTTTACAAAAAGATGTGAACAATCTTGCTTCAAAAAAATTTTTGCGCGATGGCAATGTTTATATACACAAGTCCTCGAGGTTAAAGGTTTTGGAATATAAAGCTTCTCAAATTCCAGGTGAGGATATTTAAAAGATAGAGATTTGAAGGAATTTTGGAATATAAAGGTTTATATATAATGCTTTTGAATTTTTTTTCTTTTATCCAAGTGGGGATATTTAAAAGATAGAGATTTGAAGGAATTTTGTATTTATCCCACCATTTGACTCTATATTTTCTTCGGATTATAGGAATTGTGTGTGATGAAAATTCAAGTGTCAATGAAAAGACACAAGGGAAATGAAATTTGAATGGAATAAGGCTAACAAAGGAAATTTCTTTTCTTCTTGGGATGGAACAAAATTTTCTTTGAAGATTTGAAATGATTTTTGGATATTAGGTTTAAAAATTTCTGTGATAGAATCAAAATAGTTCCACCATGGCATGAACCAATAAGGAGATTTGGAAATGTCACAAGTTTTGTCGAAAAATATCAACCACATGTGTTTGTGTTTTGGAGATTGGATCAAAAAGGAGTTGTACCAGGCTTAGCAATAATCCCAGTAATTGAATGGGACTCTGTAACAAGGGAGATTTTTCAAATTTTCTGGAAAATTTTGATTATCATTAAGATCATATTCCCAATCACTTGGTGCAATGATCTTATGAATTTTGAAAGTGGAATAAGCATCATAAGTGTTGTTTTTGTTGAGATAAAAATGTTTAAATAACACTGATTCTGTTGTTTTGAAATAATAACACAGTTTTATCCGTATTATGTGGTTTGAAAAAATTACTTTTTCAAAATATTTTCCAATTGTTAAAAATGGATCATTGTTGACAAGAAAATTTATTCGACATTTATAATGTTTTGATAAATAGACTTTTCAAAATTCTCTGGGGGTGTTTTGTGAAAATTCTTTCAAAATAATTTGTGAATTATTTGAAGGTTTTGAAACAAGTTTTGGGGTCTAGTTTTCTTTTAAAATCCGTTTTGAAGGGACCTCGTTAAATTTTGAAATAGCTTGAGAAGAGATTTTCTTAGAAGATTCTCCCGTCTCTTTTTAAGACATACTTTTCCCGAAAGCTTTCTACAGTTGCAAGATTTGATCCATCATTTGTTCTGGAGATTTTGGTATATCTTCTTTTTGGACACTCTTTTGTGACTGAGATCCATGGCTCTGTTTGTGGGATTGTATTTATAGGTTCGGGTTTTTCTGAAATTGTTCCAGGGTTATGTCTTTTCCTTTATCGATCTTCTTCGGAGGCAATTATACATGTTTTGACGAAATTCTCATGTCAAAAAGTCTGGGAAAAATTTTTAATCTCCTTTAATCAATTAAATCTCGAAATCAAAAATACTTAAAATTGCTTGCCATCGCACAAAAATTTGTTTTGAAGCAAGATTTTTTCACCTCTTTTTGTAAAACTCTTTAGCACTTTTGCAATCAATTCGTTTTGTCTAAGAGATCACTTTGAAATTTTTGAATACATAATACAATACTTAAATTTTCTTTTTAATAGTAGAATAATTATTTTGGGTATCATTCTAATGTGATGACGTAAATTGTACAATACTCTCACGACCATCTAAATTATTTTGTTTAAGGATACCCCCATATCCTACATCTGCATCTGTTTCTAACATTTTATCTAAATACGGATTTACTATGTGCAAACATGGGATTTCTAGGACATGTTTTTAATTTTTTGAACTAATGCAGTATGCTCTTTAGTCCAGTGAGTAGGATTTTTCTTAAGACGATTATGCATTGGTTTAGCAATTCTATTTATATTAGGACAAAAATCTAGCACATAATTGAGACTTCCAAGGAAGTTTTGTAATTGGGGTTTTCTAAGATTTTGTCTGGAAGTTTATTTGCAAACTCCAAAGATCTTTCTATAGGAGTTATCATACCTTGTGATATGTAGTGTCCTAGAAATCTGATCTTAGTTTGAAATAAATACATTTTTGTTTTGGAAACAACAAGACCATATTTTCTTGCTACATAGTAAAATGTCTTTAAAATTTTAAAATGTTCGTAAATAGAGTTTGAAAATATTAGTATATCATCATATAGACAATGTGAATATTCAGAAAATATGTCGTTCATGATTATTTGAATTTTTGAAGGTGCATTTTTCAAACCGAAAGGCATTACATTCCATTGATATTGACCAAAATGATCTGCTTTGCTACGGGCTTCTAGGAGAAGCCAACTCTGTTCCTCCTAACACAGATATCAGATACCGTAAACACAATTTTATAACAATCGGCTTCAGATATTTGAATTTGCCAAAATCCTGATTTTAAATAAAATTTTGAAAATATGTGAGCCGAGTAAATCTTTGAAGAATTTTTTTTTATTTGGAATTGGATATCTAATCCACTTTAAGGCAGTGTTTAAAAGTTTGTAACTTATTACTAACCTAGGAGTGTCCCTCTTGATTTTAGAATATTTATTTACATAAAAAGCAGCACAAGACCAATGTGATTTTGATTTTTAAATTAATCCCTTATCAAGAAGATCAGAAATTTCTTTTCTACAGTGTTTTTCTAATTCTGAATTCATTTGAATTGGACGAGCCTTTGTAGGAAATTCTTTTTCAATAAAGTGTTCATAATAAGGCAAGTCAATATGTTATTTTCGATTCCAAAAAGCAGTTGGCAAATTCGACCAAATTTCTTTTTCAAAAATTTTAATTAGATTAAAAAATTGCTCTTGTATTTCTTTCGAATTTAAAGCTTCTATGGTTTTTTGAATTAAAACGGGGAATTGCTAAAAATGCCCCTTAAATTGGTTTTAAATAAAAGTGTACCCCTCAATTTGAATCAAATGTAAAACATGTTTTCCTTCCTAGGTAAATTACTGCGAAGCCCTTATGACCAAACAAAAAAACAGAAACCGCAATTACCATTCTAACCTTCGCATGTGTCGGACTTCTATAGAAGTCTGATACAGAATAAATTTGTAAATTTAAATTTTAAAATTATAAAAAAAATATTTTGTCAAAAAATTTATATACAAAAATTAAATATATACAATTTAATAGTATATAAATTAAAATTTGGTAAATTGAGTCAAACTAAACAATATGTAAGTTAAAGTAAGTTCTAAACCTCAAAACATGTTTTGTGATGGAACATTTACATACGAGTTACATATAACTTTAGGGTTAGATTCATGGTTTACCAAATTAACATTTAAAATTTAAAATTTGCACATATGTGTTATAATGTTCATATATTTAACAAATTTTATGTTTCCTAATTGTTTTGTTTAAATATTTTTACTTATAAGTAATAAAAATTAGATTTAGGGTTTACCAGACTTCATGGCGAAGTCTGAATTTTGAGGTTTCTCAGACTTCCAAGAGAAGTCTGAGATGAATTTAAGTTAAAAATTTAAATTTAAAAAGTTATAAAAAATAATTTGATATACTTTTTGATACATAAATTAAGCATAAGCATTTTTATGTATATAAATTAAAATTATATAAACTTTGATCAAATTTTAGCATTGAAGATATATTTTGTTCAAAACACCATGTAGTTTGATCTATGTTTCACATATGAAGTTGAATATCATGTTTTTATTTGTAGGGTTAGATTGAAAGTTTGTGAATTTTCATTCATATTGTTACATTTACATATAGTGGTTAGTTTGTGACTATGTTTAACGAGTTTGATGTTTATTATAAGTTTCTATATAAAATGATGGTATTTAAATACTAATTATTAGATTTAGGGTTTCTCAGACTTCTAGATAAATCTGGTTCAAGTATTTAGACTTCCATGAAGTTTTATTTCAGACTGCATATGAAGTCTGAAATTTGAAAGTTTTTTCAAAAAATTCACGCGAACACTTTTTAAAAAGGCGGGAAATTTTCCCGCTCACAGAAGCTCATTCTCAGACTGCATATGAAGTCTGATACAAAATATTTTACAATTTTTAATTATTAAAAATCTGGCGGGAAAATTTCCCTCCAATTTCTCTCCACTTATCTTAACCTAATCTTGTACACATATAACACAAAAAAAAAATCTTCACATTCTTCCCTCTCTTACAACCTCTCTTTCTCTCTCTCTTTTGTAAAACCTCTCTCAAATTTCTCATCCAAAAAGGTTCTCAAGCTTATTGTCTCATATGAGTTCTTATGTATGTGATTCATAGTTGATTCTCTTTGAGCTGCGAAATAGGCAAGTGAATCTGTTCTCTTTAGTGTTTTCAAAAGTTTTTTAATTGAAATAATTGAGACTGTTGACATAGACTTTTGATTATACAATTTCATTTGTTCAAACAATCCTTTATTATCCTTTTTTTGAGACTTATTCGCTAACTAATGCAAGAGCTATGTGTTTTTACTTTTTCAGGTGCTTGGTTTAAGATTGAGCCAGCTGACTCTCCAAGGAGGCTGGAGTTGGGACTTCTTATGATGCTAATGGCTCATAAATTTTGAGTGTAGTACGAGGAACACGAAGTCTGAGAGTCTAATACCAGACTACAACCGAAGTCTGAGAGTTTCTCAGACTTCCAGGTAAGTCTCGTTCAAGTATTTAGACTGCGTATGAAGTCTGAAATTTGCAAGTCTTTAAAAAATTTCACGCGAAAACTTTTAAAAAGGCGGGAAATTTTCCCGCTCACAGAAGTTCCTTCTCAGACTGCATATGAAGTCTGATACCAGATATTTTATAATTTTTAATTATTAAAAATCTGGTGGGAAAATTTCTCTCCAATTTATCTCCATTTATCTTAACCTAATCTTGTAAACACATATAACAGCAAAAAAAAAACTTCACATTTCAATCTCTTACAACCTCTCTTTCTCTCTCTTTTGTAAAACCTCTTTCAAATGTCTCAACCAAAAAGGTTCTAAAAGGTATTCTCTTGGAGACTTGTTTGCTAGCTAATGCAAGAGCTCTGTGTTCAAGCTTTTTCAGGTGCTTGGTTTAAGGTTGAGCCAGCTGACTCTCCAAAGAGGCTGGAGTTGAGACTTCTTATGCTGCTAATGGCTCATAAAACTTCACTGTAGTACGAGGAACACGAAGTCTGAGAGTCTAATATCAGACTACCAGGTAAGTCTGGTTCAAGTATTTAGACTTATCGAAGTCTTATTTCAGACTGCGTATGAAGTCTGATACCATGCAACAACCAATAGAAACTAATACATATTTTGATTTAGTGTAGATGTTGAAGGTGCTTTGGACAAAACAAGAAAGCATAAGAAGAGCAATCTTGAATGTTTATGGTGGGACTGACATTGTACACATGGTGTGTATGGCGATACAAGGAACACAAAGCAATCAAAATTCTAGTATACTATGCTTGTATTGTATTAGATTATTGGATGATCAAACCAAAGAAAAGAAGTTCTCCTTGTATACTATGCTTGTAGAAAAATATAAAGTTGTATATATTTACTTTTGTCTACTCAGATCAACAAGGAATTTTGCTTATTGAAAGTATACAATATCAGAAAATGGGTCACTTTAACTTAGGAAGAAAACATTACTCTTTAGATTACATACACCAACATATGACAAACTAAAATAACCTTAAGTGGTGCTGAATATGTCGTCAGACATCAACTGCTGTCTGATTCTTATGAGCTAAAAGTTTATAAAATTAACAAGTTCAAATGTCAAGTTCGTTCTCTCATCATCACATTAGCGATATTATTGAAAAAAAATCAGCTTGTAAACGCTCGGCATGTGGTTGTGTAGCTCATCCTAATCCCAATTTACTTCTTCACTGATACTTTGATATGCTTTGGTGCAATCATTTCAATTATATCAAAGCATTCAATAAACAACCAACATATATAATGTGGAGTATGACGTTTACGCATAGACATCCATTCCACCAGCTCGGTTTTCTTGTATTATTTGTATAAACAAACATGTATAAACCACATTAGAGGTCTTTTGGGAAAAGCCGGACTTCTTTCGAAGTCTTATGCTATTAGTTACATTGCCAATATTATTCAAAAAATGATTTAAAAATAATTATCAAATATAAGAATGTAAAACTCATGCAGAAGAAATATATAAAACTAACACACATTTATAAAAATTAAAATCAACAAAATTAATCACAAATATAGAATAAAATGCATTTTTAAAGTTTTTAACATTTCAGACGGCTATAGCTGTCTGATAAAAGTGAAACCAGACCTCTATGGCAGTCTGGAAAAAGGGGTATTTTTGCAATTGAAATTGAAATGTCAAACAGCGGATGCAGTCTGAAATCCATCAGACAGCGTACGCTGTCTGCTTTGGAAAAATTTTCAGACATCTTATGAAGTCTGAGAAAAAAAGGGTAGTTTTGCAATTGAATTTGAATTGCCAGACTTCTCCGAGAATTCTGATAATTTTCAGACTTCTCCTAGAAGTCTGACGAGAAGTAGAGGGTAGTTTTGCAATTGATTTTGAAATGTCAGACTTCTCTAAGAAGTCTGATAATTTTCAGACTTCTTATGCTGTCTGACAAGAATTTCAGACGGCGAGGGAAGTCTGATAAAAAACATCGCATTTTCGGTTTTTATCCAGCGTTGACCAAAATTCGATTTTTCAGATGTCTATAGCCGTCTGACAGAAGTTTGAAATTTCAGATGTCTATAGCCGTCTGATGTTATTTTTCCTTATTTTCAGACAGATTTAGAAGTCTGGCGATTTTTTCGCTTATTCTGGTCAACATCTGAAAATTTGGGTAAATTGCAGTTTCTACCCCTCCTTTTTGTCAGACATCGGATCCCGTCTGACAAAAAGTCAAAAATCGGTCAATTTCTTGCCAGACTACATAAGAAGTCTGACAATTTGAATCAATTGCAAAACTACCCTCTTCTTATTTTGACTTCTTGGTGACGTCAGATAAATTTTTTTTTTGTTTTCAAAGGAATTTCTCAGACTTCTATGGAAGTCTGTCAATTGAAAGTCAATTGCAAAACTACCCTCTCGTTGACCATAATTTTTCATCAGACTTCGTGGGAAGTCTGAAATCGCGAAACAGATATGAAAATCGGGGGATCTTGTGAAAAATCACATAAATCTGATTTTGAGCTCGTTTTTACCTTCCCCAAACACTCAAAACTTTTAGTTACACCAATACCCAACAAACCCAACCATTTTTATGCAAGAGTGACCAAAATCGCAATAGATCCAAATTTTAAAATTTTGTAGAACGTGAATTAAAGAGTTTTTTGGATGAAATTGGATAGAAAATAGGAGAATAGAAGGTTGTGAACTCTAATATGGAGTTTTGATGGGTCGAAATTGGTTGTGTGAGGCATGAGGAGCTCAAAATTGGTTGTTAATGGTGTTTGGGTGAACTGAAGAAGATGACAGTTTCGTAATTAAGTTAGATCTAAAGGGTTTTTTTGGTCTTTTGGTAAAAATATCAGACTTCATATGAAGTCTGACGATGACATTATCGTGAATACACAGATTATTAGGGGGATATATTAGCGAAGGGAAGGAAGGAGAAGGAGAAGGGTAGTTTCAGGGTTGACTTCAATTTCAGGGGCATTTTTGCAAACAGCCCGAATTAAAACTTCTAATTTTAAGTTTTCTAAATGAAATTTTTTGCTTTGAATCAAAGAGTTGTTAAAAAAAATTGTATTGAATAAGATTTTATTAATTTCAGGCTTCGCCTCTTTGGTGTTTCAAGAATATTGAAAGATAGTTTTATATTTTGGTTTTTAAAAGAAATAGAATCTGTTGGGATAGTGTCCTGAAATCACACCTGTACTCACTCCTGTGATAGTTGTGTGTCGAGATCTGACATTCGTATAATACTGGGCGTTTGCAATGCTTTGCTAGAAGCCTCTTGCAATCTGTAAGTCGTGGACTTACTGCCAGTATTATATGATCCTATAGGGTCACACACCTAAGCGAACTGGAAGCTACGACATGGGAATGATCATTGTGGCAATGATCATGTTATGTGTATTGAAATACACATAAGAATCGATATAAAGGTGTTGTGTCGATCGACACAGCTTGTGTGTCGGTCGACACAGTTCGGATTTTCCGAACAGGCTTTTCGGGTTATGGCTTAATTGAGTCTGGCCCGTTAAGCACGTTTAGGTCGAATAAAAACGTGTTTAGTTCGACCTAAACAACAGAGCCGTTGAGTTTTCTTGACAGAAACACTAGACACACCAGAACCTTTCGATCCCCATTGATCCGGCACTAGCATCCCGTTTCCAGCGAGCGTGCGTGTGTATCTGGTAGAGGCAAAGCGTTGCGTTGCTCCACTGATCTCGTTCACCATCTTCTTCCGCTGCCAAAGGTAAGAACGAGGTTGGTCTATTTTCAATATAACAAACCCTAGATCCATCGGGATCCAACAGAATCATCAATCAATTTGTATGGTGTAATTAGACTTATAAATGGAGTACCTAAAATAACATTTTGATATATATATATATCATTTGTGAGGACAAATGCAGTTTTGATGAGGATATTATTTTTTAAAATCGAAACTTCTGCTTTAGATGTTATACGAAGTTTGGAATGGTTTACAACAAATAATTTTCTCGGGTTTCTAAATGAAAGCATTTTGGGACAAGCCCAGACTTGATGCAATTAAGATCAACACATGTATCAAATAGAGCAATTGTATCAATTTTCTAATTTTCAGAAGAAAAAAAAAACAATTGTAACTCTTATTTTATATTTTCGAGAGGTGATTTCCTATGGGGCATGTCTAGAGATTTTATCTGTTCATTTAGATTTAGATCTTCTTCTGTATTTTCTAAGCGATCATTTTCTTCTTCATCAGAACTAGAAGCATGATGTCCTTTGATAGAAGATAGAATCGAGTGAAAATATTTGGAATCTCATTTCTGCTTTTCTTTGAGGATTTTAAAATCGTTTTTACTTATTTAATTTCAATCCTAAGATCTTGTATTGATGTTTTGTAATTATCTTTCTTTCTTTTATTAAGAATGTTAATTAGATCATAAGAGGATTTGGAAGAAGTATGATCATGAAAGTTTTAAGAATTTTCTAAGGTTTTGTTTAAGGAAAGAAGAATATTTCTAGAATTTTTGTTTTAGGCTTGGATCAAAAATGGAATTTAAGATTTCAACCTGAAGTTCTTGACCTTTTGTAAGGACATGGATATTCTTTCTACCAGATTCCGAGCTCGATGATGAACTATTTAGTTCATCAAATGCATGGACGCTTCAGAAGAAATTGATAAATCAGAATCATAAGACGACGAAGAATGGTCTAGTAAAATAAAATATTTGATATTTTACTTGAAAGCTCTTCTCCAAGTTCGAGTTCTTGGATTTTTCTATTTAAACGAAATAATTTAGAAGTGTGGCCTTTCTTTTTACATTTGAAGCATGTAAGATTTTTATAGAAACATTTCTTTGGTAGATTTTCTTTTGGAGGAAATTTTTTGCAAGGTTTTTCCTATGAATTTTCTCGATATTTATGGTTTATACTAGGTGATCGACCCGTGCACATGTGCAGACATTATCCTGTTGTTAATTAATTTATATGTATTTCTCGATTAGTGTCACGATAAAACGTGATAAAACTTTTTTCTATATCGAGATGGTATAAGATTTAATTTATAGTTTCATATTTATATCGAATACACAAACAGTATAATTATATATAATTTAATATATGTTAAAAATAATAATTATAAGTTATAAAGGTATTATAATCCATATATTTTATGGTTTCCAAATGTAGCAACTTTTGTCAACTCAGAAGGATGCGGTGAGATATTGACCAATGGGCGAGGCAATGGATTTGAATGATCGTGCCTTAAAGAATGAGTTCATATCTTGTATCACTTCTTTTGTCAGTTTAAATTCCGTACTCTATTAATATTATTGGAAATATTATATCGAATCATAAAATGGATATACAAATAAAACAATCAACAAAACGAATTAAAAAATACCCGAACTCAGTACGAGATAACAAAACATGTAATCGATATCATATTAAAAATAATACCAAAAATAGAATATGTTCTAGATTAAAAACTCAACAAATAATAAACTCAAGAATCCAAGAGATCATCATAAAATTCTAGGAGAAGAACAACAAAAAAAAAAAAAAAACAAATGAGAAGAAAGATTGCATTTAAACACAAAGGTAAGTTAATCATTCACTATCCTCCTCGTCAAAAATCATTCTCGATCTTTTTGTTCTGGAACACTTGTCATATTCTTTTTTGATTACAACATCACTTTTCTTAGACAATGGGGTAATCGAGTTACAAAGTGAAGGATCTGAACTCTCAGAAGAATTGGTAAGCATAAGGGGATGAGATCCAGAATTATCAGTTGAGTTCGCAAGCATGAACTGAGTAAGATAAAATCACAAAAGATAACATAAATAACAATTATCGATTAGATCATATAAATAAAAAATTAGTCAAATTAATACATGATCAGTTTCAGACAAATATTGATTAACCCTCTCTTGATCAGCCCAAGCATGTGTCACAACAAATAGTTGGTTCTTATTCTTTCTATCGTCTTCACAAATTGTGATTTTTAATAAAACTTTTTTACCGATCAAATCGGTAAGGCATTGAGGTAAAGTTGTTGAATCTGTAGACTACAATCATTATTAAAAAAAACAAATGATTATCTATACATATAAAACAAAACTGATACATAAGATTCAAAACAAAATATGTAAAACATATACCTCATTAAATTCTTTAACCACAACATTTGCAGTGAGACGGAGAAGTTTTTCAACGGGTCGATCAAACATCATAAACTTAGTTTCTGTTTCAGAATTATCTTCAACTCGAAGAAGAACAAAGTACCTACACAATTAGATTTCTAGAAAAAAATATATTAATTGTCAATATAAGTCTATACATATATACCAATTGATGAAATTTAATGTATGTACTATACCTTGCATTCATGTTTATAACAATTTCGTCACATGTCGTACAATCAAACTCAACTGGTTTTCCATCATCATCATCATCATTACTTGCATCGTACACTTTCTTGTTGCATTTAGCACATGCAGGGTAATATCAACTTTGAATCAAATCAACTGACTCAATGGTGGCACATGTAATGCATTTTCCATGCTTCATCAGTTAGAACGCATTGACATATCAATAAATCATACGGTTTAAAAAATTTCAAATAAGCCATATTATCGAAAGCATGATTACCTCATAATCAACTACAATCTCAGATATTGTAAGTTTCTTGTTCTTTTTGCAAAAAAAACTCATCATACAGCGTCGTATTCGATCCAAGTGAAAGCTGATTGGATTCACCATTGGTCCATTGGTAATCATAAGATTATCTGATGGTAATTTTTTTTTTAAAACACACATGTCCAGTTTAGTTAGAAAAATAAACATTTATAAAAACAAAAATATTTAAAGATAAAACTCTTACCTCTTACGAAACTTGTTGACGTAAGAACTGTTTGGATTTAGAAGAACTTTGGTTGAATTAAATCCACTGGACATGGACCAGTCATCTTCGTTTTAAAAGAAGACATGATTAGTATACTAAATTATTTAGATCTAAATTAAATAAATATAAAATAAATATAAATGTTAAACCGTGGATAATTGACCTTGATAAGATTTGCAGCTTGCGAACCTCATGACAAAGATGATTTGACCTCCTTCATTATTTGCATTGAAATCGAACACTTGTTGAGCATATTCACCCCCACAGACTTTAAACGCAATCTCTGCAAATCAATGAGATACATTATATGAATAAAATTTTGAAAAATAATATAAAACATAATATATGTACACTTACGAATCGTTTCTCAGCTCATGGTTTAATCTTTTTGTGCTCATTCCATTTTGTTTCTTGACATTATCTAGCGACCCTAAAGCAACGATTTGGCCAATAACGTCTGAAAACAATTGTTAAAAATAATGTATAAATTGAGAAATATAATTTAAAAAAAAAATAAACAGGTCACAGATAACAAACCGATCAAGACATTTTCTCAAAATCCCCAGCAAGAATCTCATCAAACAACAAATACTTCTCTTCCACCTCTTAGGAAAGTCCTCACATAATGTGATTTTGCTATGATTTGTAAACGTCATTTTAAAAGGGAGAGGATTAGTCTTATATTCATTTGAATATGTGACAGATCCAAATCTTTCAATACAAATTGCCTCATTTTCAAACAACGTTTGGCTAAATTTCCTTGCCATGTCCTAAGCGAGAGTTGCATGTATTCTTGTACCTTGATTATCGAGGTTTAAAAACTAAAGTTAGTATATCATATATACGAATATAAATATGTAACAATTTCTAAATGTTCAATCGTTACAAAAAAAAAACTTGATGTTTAAAATCAAATCATTAGACCTTAGCTTTGTGATAACCGAGCTTCTTCTTTCATGGGACCAAACGAACAAAACAGAATTAAAAAACCAAAAACATAGAAATCCTTTCAAAACCGATAAGAAGAAGAAAGTAATAGAAATGACAACGGATCATTTGATCAAACTTTTGATGATCCGGAAGAAAACTTCCATGGCCAATGAGGGAAAAAAAAACTTCTTGAAAATATGGAAGATGCAAACGATTGTGTTTCTAGGTCACCCAAGCTCACCTTATATAGGATTTAACAAACTTCTCTCGAAAGCTAGGTATATGCCACAAAATATATTTTTTTCAAACTCGAACTAATAAGATATTCAGAAAGATATTGTGCATTTTTTTAGGAAATGAATTAATTATATGAATAATACTCGAATTGATGGCATTCTCGTAAATAAAATCGAACTTCAAACCCTTTAAATTATTTTAGGCCTTGCCATGTCACATTTCCAAGTCATCATTATCCTCCTCTAGATCTCCCTCATGCCGACACATCAGCATTCGCCCAAAATTTACTTCTCATTTAAAGGTATATATAGTTTCTAAGGTGTTTTATACGCTTAGTTTTGGAGTTGTTGGTTTTACTACAATATCCTACACAATATTTGCTACCTCGATTAGTGTCTATTTTGAATTGTTTACAAAAGGAACCTGATTCAACTTTTGTCCTTTGAGTTCCCATTTAAGATGTTTCTGGAGTTTCAGATCTTGACAGATCTTAAGACCTTCTTGTTGAACAATACTGATTAACTTTCCTGCTACAACATATTGACTAACTAGTCGAAGCAACCACCGGAAACAAACTCATGTTATTCATGGACGCTTTCTCCCGGTACAACAAAATCCCAATGCAACGAGACGATAGAGAAAAGACATCATTCATAATGGACCGAGGAAGTTTCTGCTACAAGGTCATGCCGTTCAGACTTAAAAATGCAGGAGCGACATACCAGCGCCTCGTCAACAAGATGTTCGCCAAACACCTCGGCCGCACTATGGAAGTCTATATTGACGAAATGCTTGTAAAATAATCGGTAGCAGCAAATCACGTCACGCTTATGAAGACATGTTCTAATACCCTGAACGACTACAGCATGAAGCTAAACCCATCAGAGTGCACTTTTGGCGTCACCTCGGGAGAATTATTGGGATACATCGTAACTAAGCGAGGATTGAAGCTAACCCGAAGTAGATCACAACGATAATGGACTTGTCGTCTCCAACAAAAACCCGTGAGGTAAAAAGGCTAATTGGCAGAATCGACGCGCTCAATCGCTTCATTTCCAGGTCAACGGACAAGTGCATGCCGTTCTATGAATCCTAAAGGCAAACAAAAAATTCGAGTGGGGCGAAAAGTGCGAAGAAGCTTTTCAACAGCTAAAGGAATACCTCATGACCTTGCCGATATTGGCAAAGCCAGAAGAAAAAAATAATGCCCTATCTTTATATAGTAGTGTCAAGCGCGACCATGAGAAGGGTCCTGATTAAGGAAGATCGCGGTGACCAAAGACCATCTTTTACGTCATTAAACCTTTAGATGGAGCAGAAACTCGGTACCCAACCATCAAAAAATTGGCTTAATGGTCGTGAAGTCAACAAGAAAGCTTAGATCTTACTTCCAATTACACCCAGTCACCGTCCTAACAACCGTGCCCTTGTGTTCGTTCTTATACATCCCCATTCAATCTAGGATATTGCCAAGTGGGCAGTCGAGCTGAGCGAGTATGACATCAAATTCAAAGGCGGACCAGTGTA
Organism: Orychophragmus violaceus; assembly: GCA_030180135.1. Lineage (NCBI taxonomy): Eukaryota > Viridiplantae > Streptophyta > Magnoliopsida > Brassicales > Brassicaceae > Orychophragmus > Orychophragmus violaceus. The sequence continues at coordinate 57,823,118 of CM058236.1, read as the reverse complement.
AAAGATCTAGTCATGGTGGATTTCATCATTGAGCTCCCATCCGAGCTAACACGTGAAGATCAAACAGATGAAAAGAGTTGGAGCCTTCACGTAGACGATCATCGTCAAAGGCTAGCTCAGGAATCTGAATTCGGCTCGAATCACTGACGGGTGAAGTACTCGAGCAGTCGTTCAAGCTAGGATTTCCAGCCTCAAACAACGAAGTCGAGTACGAAGCCCTGATTTCTGGATTACGACTGGCTAAATCCATAAGCGCAAAGAGCATCCAAGCTTACTGCAATTCGAAACTAGTTGTAAACCAATTTAACGGGGAGTACAAAGCTAAAAATGAATGAATGGATGCATACCTCAGCATAGCCAAGCAATTGACAGATGACCTTAGTTTTTTCAATCTAACAAGAATCCCAAGAAAGGAAAATACTTAGACGGACGCCCTCGCAGCCTTGGCCTTGAGTTCAGACGCGGACCTTAGAGAAACAATCCTGGTGGAACTCATAGACAAACCAAGCATAAGTCCTCCAGATGTATGCAACGTCATCGACGGAGACATAAATGACGAAGACACTACATAAGACAAAGTCTAGGCCGATAAAGTACAAAGAGACGATTGGACATCGGAAGTAAAAGCGTACATATTGGATGGAGAGTTTCCCAAAGACAGTTGGGAAGCCTGCAGACTCAAAGCAAAGGCAGCCCGGTACGTCATGATGGAAGATGGTCTTTTCCATTATAACACTGTCAGAGCAACGCTGCGATGTGTGGAGGGTAAGGAGATCGACAAAGTATTCAAAAAATCCACGAAGGAGCAGGAGGAAATCATGCCGGAGGACGGTCGTTGGCACTAAAGATCAAGAAACTTGGTTTCTTCTGGCCTACTATGATAAAGGATTTTGTAAGATACGCCTCGAGGTGTGAACCATGCTAAAAACATGTCCCGGCCATACACGCGCCCACATAAGAGTTGCAATATGGTACAGCACCATATCCATTCATGCGATGGGCTATGGACATAGTCGGACCAATACATAGATCTCGGAAAAATGAATATGTCATGATTTTGACCAACTACTTCACCAAGTGGGTGGAGGCTAAAGCATATTCTACGGTAACAGCATGATATGTCACCACATTTCTATGGAAATATATCATTTGCAGACACGAGCTCCCCTACGAGATAGTCACCGATAACAAAAAGCATTTTCCATTGTTCTTATTAAGTCAATTCTGCAAAAATTGGAACATCAGACTAAGCAAGTCGACTCCGTACTACCCACAAGGAAATGGTCAGGCGGAAGCAACAAACAAGATGATCATCTCTGAGCTCAAAAAAGGGCCCGACAAGCACAAAGGAACATGGGCTGATGAGCTAGATGGAGTCCTATGGTCACATCGAATCACCCCGAGAAGCCCATCAAATCAAACCCCATTCTCCTTAGCTCATGGAATAGAAGCAATGTCTCTAGCAGAAATAAGCTTACCAACTATTTGGCGATCCATGCTCATCCGGAATTCCGAACTCAGTGATGAAATTCTTCTCGATAACCTTGATTCACTTGAAGAAAAAGGAATGAGGCCCACCATCGGATTCATAACTATCAGCATCTCGCTGATCGATACTACAACAAAAAGACCAGGGGTCTACATCTAAAAAAAAGGATACCTTGTCCTATGCGAGTTCACAAGGGAACAAGATAAAAGAACGCCAGTAAACTCGGCATACATTGGGAAGAACCTTACCAAATCTCAAAAGTCGTTAAGCCCATGGTTTACGAGCTCTCCGAGCTAGATGTAAAACCCATCAGCTAGATTTTCCAGTCCTCAAAAAAAAATGTGTACGCTCACCGAGTTACCATTTATGTAAAATGAACTACGAATGGCTTGATCTCCATTAACGGGGTATGCATGCAGTCCTCATGGATTCAACTACATCATTAATAAAATTACATCTTACAAAAAGATACGACTTCTATGTCGGCATTCTGGCCAGATGCTTGACTCAAACGCGCTCCACGAGTGCCATGGTGAAATAATCCACGGATTCATCATGTGTGCAAAAATTTATAACTTTAGGCCACATTGCTGAAGGATTAAGTCGGGATCGCCACAGCTTGCTTAATTCTAGGTCGCGACAAATAAGCCGACATGTCTCGCATAACCGATCTCAGACTAAGTGATAACCGTGATACGAATTCGGCATCTACAACCACTCGTTTACAAAAAGGGTGTTGAGGAACACTTTGGTATACTCCCCTCTTTCACAACAAAACGGAACCAACTCCGCAAGCGTTTTCCACAAGATGGTTATAATCCCACCGATGTATTACTCGGCTCAAAATAGCAAATTAAACAAAGTAAATCGAAAATCTTCCATTACGTCGGCAATATAAAAGCTCCATCGGGGTTTTATACGCTCGGTAGGATGAATACATCGAGGTCGAACAAATCAAATTTTCTTAGAAGGATTTATCGGATCGAAACAAGTGCGCAAGAAACAGAGATACTAGCTGACACATGTCAAAAACCAAAAGGCAATTCCTTTGTTTATGCTTATCTCGGACGAAGATACAAGCCGAAGTACAGTAAGGAAACGAGTAAAGTGAAAACAAAATTTCTACATTTATTCATCTTCAAAGGATGTTGTTATACATTGAGCAACAAAAATAAAAAGAGAAAGCTAAAACTAATTTCTTGAAAGACAATTTCCGTCTGAGGATCGGTCTCTCCCGCAAGAAACCGAACCGCTTTCTCGACAAGACGATTTCGTCGCTTGTCGCTTGCAAGGCTCATCTCTGATAGTCAGATGCAGAGATGGGAACTGTGATGGATCAAGGTCGTATAGAGGATCTTCATAGGGTAAAAATACTTCTTAAGCGCCGACCTAACCGTTCCAAAGTGCTCACCTTGCCGCCGACCGAGCTCTGTTGAACAGCTTGCTCAAAGATCAATCTGCCCGCGTTTTTTGGGACGGGTCCACTCCGATGTACAATCAATTGCTCTGCAGAAAATTAAGAGGTCAAAAGTCCGAGCCATAAAACATCTAAAATAAAAAGAGAGGAGAAGCTTACGCGGAAGGCAACTTATCCCGGAAGAAGCAGACTAGAGCACGTTACTGAAATCTGTTGGATCGCCTAGGATCTAGGGTTCGTTATATTGAAAATACCAACCTCGTTCTTACCTTGAACTAGCAGCGGAATGATTTGGTGAACGAGATCAGTAAGCAACTCAGATGCTTCGCCTCTACCAGATACACACGCACACAAACCTGGAAACCGGGATGCTAGTGTCGGATCTTTTGGGATCTCTGAGTTTGGTGTTTTCTGCTTTCTCTGTCAAGAAAAAGACGACGGCTTGTGTTCTAGGTCGAAAATACTTTCTATTTATTCAGACCTGGAACCACTCAAACGGGCCGACTTGATTAAGTCATAAATCGAAAAGTCTGTTTCGAAAACCCGACATGTGTCGACCGACACACATACTGTGTTGATCTACACAACACCATATTCTCGATACTAATGTGTATCCAATACACATTAACATGATCATTACTATAATGATCATTCCCATATTTTAGCTTCCAGTTTGCTTAGGTGTGTGACGCTATAGGATCATATAATACTAGCAGTAAGTCTACGACTTACAGATTGCAAGAGGCTTCTAGCAAAATATTGCAACCGCCCAGTATTATACGAATGTCTGATCTCACCACACAACTATCATCAGGAGTGAGTACAAGTGTGATTTCAGGACACAATCCCAACAATCTCCCACTTGTACTGGAATCATCAATTCCTGTAATCCTTTTGTCTCTATATCTCGATTTGGCATAAGGCAAGATTAGTGTCATCCTTATTAAGCCAATATCGTGTTTATCGAACTCCTGATCTTATACTGAACAATCCAAACAACTGAACTACAGTTCGTTTGAGTGCGGCCACACATTTTCTCAGTATCAAATCTTCGATTGGCCCTGAGATATTTATCTCCCGTTATTCATGAGGGACAAATCCCTTCTTGTTCCATCCCTGTTTCAACACATACTACATGATATACATGAGCAGTGCCGTTATAGCCGCCAGCTACGGGTCGACGTTTGACAAGGTCAAAGTGTACCAATTCATATGTAAGAAAACATGATGAACTCAGGTCTAAGGACTATACTCTATAGTCGTAATGAGAATCTCTTATGACACAGATATAACTATCTTGTAGACTTCTCATTTGCGGGTCATGTCCGATCATATGTTCACCAACATATATCTATGTGACTGACTGTGATACTCATATCATTGACTCCATGAAACTTAGTCAACAGTCACCTCACAAGCTAGTCTCTCGCAGTTGTCAGTGTCCCACTTTGACAACCTCGACTAGGGACAAATCATAATTTATGTCATCTATAACTTATAGGGTTTCATGATCAAGTCCTCAACTTGACGACCTATAATATGGCATAAACTTATTTTGGGACCATTATTTAGATCACAATAAATAATGTTGAAATCAAATTTCATTAAACATATCCAAAAGTATGTTTACAAGAACATCTTAATATAACTAAAATAAAACCATAATAACTCCCACTAGAATCAAGATTGCATCTTAAGATCTCTAATGCCTACAGAAGTCGTATGACTCTCATGCTTAGGCCTTGGGAGTGACTTAGTCAGAGGATCAGCGACATTCTCGTCGGTCGGAACTCGGCTGATCTTCACATCACCTCTATTGACGATATCACGAATCAGGTGATATCTCCTCTCTACGTGTTTGGACTTCTGGTGTGACATGGGTTCTTTCGCCTGAGCAATGGCTCCATTGTTATCACAAAACAAAGCCACTGGCTCCAAGATACTAGGAACCACACCAAGTTCAGTCATGAACTTCTTGATCCAAACAGCTTCCTTTGCCGCTTCTGAAGCAGCAACATATTCAGCTTCCGTCGTGGAATCAGCTACGGTATTCTGCTTAGAGCTCTTCCAGCTCACTGCACCGCCATTTAGACAGAAGACATATCCAGACTGTGATCGGAAATCGTCTCTGTCCGTCTGAAAACTCGCATCTGTGAATCCATTCACCACAAGTTCTTCACTTCCTCCATATACCAAGAATTTGTCATTGGTGTGTCTCAAATACTTGAGAATATTCTTGACTGTTGTCCAGTGAACTTCACCTGGATCAGATTGGTATCTACTCGTCATGCTTAGCGCGTAAGCTACATCTGGACGAGTGCAGAGCATGGTATACATGATAGATCCTATTGCAGAAGCATAAGGAATCCTATTCATGCGCTCCCGCTCAGCATGTGTCGACGGACACTGCTTCTTGCTGAGACTAATGCCATGAGACATCGGTATGAAGCCCTTCTTGGAATCATGCATCTTGAATCTGTGCAATACCTTATCAATATAAGTGTCCTGGCACAATCCAATCAGCCTATTCGCTCTATCTCTGTAGATCCTGATTCCAAGGATGTAGGCGGCTTCTCCCATGTCTTTCATGGAAAAACAACTTCCAAGCCAAGTCTTAACAGACTGAAGCAACGCAACGTCATTACCGAGAAGGAGTATGTCATCGACATACAGCACAAGAAACGCAATTCTGATTAGTCTTCTTGTATACACATGGTTCTTCCTCATTCTTGATGAAACCAAATTGTTTTACTGCTTTATCAAAACGAAGATTCCAACTCTGTGATGCTTGCTTCAATCCATAAATGGATTTATGAAGTTTGCATACCTTCCTAGCATTCTTAGGATCTACAAAACCTTCAGGCTGTGTCATATACACATCCTCTTCTAGAATACCATTCAGGAATGCGGTTTTGACATCCATCTGCCAAATCTTATAGTCATAATGAGCGGCAGTTGCTAGAAGAATCCGAATGGATTTCAGCATAGCGACTGGGGAATAGGTTTCATCATAGTCAATACCATGAATTTGCTTGAAACCTTTAGCCACCAACCTCGCTTTGTAAATTTGCACATTGCCATCCACGTCAATCTTCCTTTTGAAGATCCATTTACACTCAATGGCTTTTGCACCATTAGGTAAATCGACCAAGGACCATACTTGGTTTTCTGACATGGATCGCATTTCGGATTTAGAGGCTCCAAGCCACTTTTCGGAGTCCGGGCCCATCATTGCTTCCGAAAAGTTTGCAGGTTCGTCACTATCAATGATCATCAGATCATTGGAATTGGTCACGAGAAATCCATAGTATCTCTCGGGTTCGTGACGGATCCTTCCGGATCTGCGAACTTCAGGCTCCACAGGCGTGGGCTCCACAGAACTTTGTGCGTCCAACTGCTGCTCTTCCTCAGCAGGTTGAGCAGTCTCCTGTGCATCTCGAATTTCTTCAAGACGTACTTTACTCCCACTTTTTTTCTTAGAAATAAACTCCCTCTCAAGAAAAGAACAGTCCCAAGCAACAAATACTTTGTTCTCAGATTGGTTGTAAAAGTAGTATGCCTTGGTTTCCCTAGGATAACCAACGAAGTAGCATTTATCTGATTTGGGTGCGAGCTTGTCAGAGATTAAACGTTTGACATAAGCCTCACAACCCCAAATCTTCAGGAAAGACAGACTAGGAATGTTCCCAGTCCACAATTCATGTGGTGTCTTTTCCACTGATTTAGATGGTACCCTATTTAGTGTAAACGCAGACGTTTCTAGAGCGTATCCCCAAAAGGATAATGGAAGATTTGAATGACTCATCATAGACCGAACCATATCCAATAAGGTTCGATTCCTCCTCTCTGACACTCCATTCCATTGGGGTGTTCCAGGAGGAGTGAGTTGTGAAACAATTCCACACTCGCTCAGATAGTCGTTGAACTCTTGACTCAAGTATTCTCCTCCACGATCCGATCGCAGAACTTTGATACTTTTGCCAAGTTAGTTTTGTACTTCATTCTTGAATTCCTTGAATCTATCAAAAGATTCCGACTTGTGTCTCATCAAGTAGACGTAGCCATACCTACTGAAGTCATCAGTAAAGGTGATGAAGTACTTGTAATTTCCTCTGGCAATAGTGCTCATCGGCCCACATACATCAGTATGAACAAGGCCCAATAAGTCACTGGCCCTTTCATTTGGTTTGTTGAAAGGGGACCTAGCCATTTTGCCCATCAAGCAAGATTCGCATTTCTCACATGATTCAAAATCAAATGAGCCCAGAAGCCCATTTCGATGGAGTCTCTGGATGCGTTTCTCATTGATATGGCCCAAACGACAATGCCATAAGAAAGTCGGGTTTTCGTCATTTGACTTAAACCGTTTTGTATTTATGTTAAAGACAGGCATTTCTTTGTTTAAGACATATAACCCATTATCTAATGGGGCGCTACCATAAAACGTACCATCACGATTAAAAGAACAAACTTTATTCTTAACAGCAAAATCAAAACCTTCCAAATCCAAAATGGAAACTGAAATTATGTTTCTGCTAATCGCAGGTACAAAGTAGCAATTATTCAAAGCTAAAACCATGCCCGAAGGTAAAGACAAATCATAGGTGCCTACGGCCAGTGCAGCAACCTTAGCTCCATTCCCGACCCGTAGCTCCACTTGTCCTTTCTTCAGCGTTCTACTGTTTCTTAGTGCCTGCATATTCGTACAAATATGAGCATCGCAGCCGGTATCCAATACCCACGAAGTAGAACTAGAAGACACAACATTAAGTTCGATAACATAAATACCTGAGTCAGACGCATCATACGTCTTCTTCAGCTTCTTGTAATCTTCCATGAACTTCTTGCAGTCTCTCTTCCAATGCCCTAACTGCTTGCAGTAGTTGCATTTATCCTCAGGAGAAGGCCCGGATTTGGGCTTTGGCTTGGGCTTGTCATGACTCTCAGTCTGGACAACTTGGGCCTTTCCCTTATCCTTCTTAGGTTTCTTAAACCTTTTACCCCCTTGTACCATCAATACACTGGGAGTTGCCTTCTTGAGATTCGGCTCTGCTGTCTTCAGCATGCCGTGCAACTCAGTCAATGTCTTAGTCATGTTTTGCATGTTGTAGTTCATAATGAACTGATCAAAACACGACGGCAAAGACTGCAGAATCATGTCAGTGGCTAGCTCCTGGCTAATGGCACAGTCCAGTTTCCCCAGGTTATCAATGTAACCCATCATTTTAAGGACATGAGGACTCACTGGACTGTCCTTAGCCAGCTTGAAATCCATGAGAGATTTAACCGTCTTGTATCTCTCTGTGCGAGCTTGCTCCTGAAACAAAGCTTTCAGGCTGTTAATAATCTCAATGGGTGACATCACGTTCTCATATTGCTTCTGCAGCTCAGAGTTCATAGTCACCAGCATTAGACAATTAACGTCTTTGACATCAGCAAAATGCTTATCCCAAGCATTCTTTTCTGTCTGCGGGGCATTGGAACGTGGCCTCTCGGGGAGAACTCTTTCAAGGACATATTCCTTGTTCTCCTGCCTGAGAACTATTCTCAGGTTCCGATACCATTCCAAGAAATTAGATCCATTTAACTTGTCCTTCTCAAGGACGGATCTCAGCGAGAAAGTGTTGATGTGAGTTGAGACAGACATAGCTGTAATTTAAGAGAGGTAGAGGTTTTTAGTTATGATGCTCAAGGAAATGAGTAATCTTATTTAATAAGAAAACTCGCATTGTATTCAAAAACTATGTTTCCTCAGATGAATACAATGAACCAAGATCCTCAGATCACCAAAATTTGAGTGGGCGACTCGCCATCATCCAAAATTTAGTTATCTAGGTGAGCAAATCATTGCTAATTGTACCTAGTACAACTCTTGGTCGTGGATGAGACAAACTATGTCTAATCCACTCTGATGTCTCTGGGCCCAGAACTTCTGATAGCCCAGTCAAGTAAACCAATCTCTTTCTGTCTTGTGATCATTGACAGTCGCACTGCAAGTCTATCAATGATCACCTGCCTTACTCATGTTGCTGTGGATACCAAGGACTCCAAGGCTATCCAACAATGAAACGATTCTTGACAGTAGACAAGATCGGGCAAGTCATCAAGATTACTTGATATTTAGTTGAGGAAAGGAACTATTTAATCTTGATGTTTATCCAATATACATCCAAGAAGTCATTAAATTAATTAAAACATTCAGTTTTATTAAGTTTAGGTTCATTTAGAACTTTAGGACTAAATTTGGTCTGGTATATACGAATTTGAGGTCCAACCATCAAATTTGTGAATGGTGTGTCGATCGATGCCAACCATTGGCATCGGTCGACACAATCCAATTTAAACCGGTCTTCGATAACCGGTCAAACCGGATCGAATTTCCTTAACTGATTCATTGAACCGGTCCGGTTTAACGGTCCACATCGATCGTCACACAACTCTGTGTCGATCGACATTACCAAACCAGAACCAAATTGGTTAATTAAAATTAACCGAGCGAGATAACCGGTTCAATCCAATTGAATCGATCTATCCATTCGCATAGTCTGTGTTCGACCGACACACACAGTGTATCGACTGATACAGAGCGATCTCCAAGACCGAGTGAGCGTTTTCGCGGTGTGTCGACCGACACAAGATTAGTGTCGATCGACACTATGCGACAAACCTCAAAATCTTTTACGAGTTTTTGCGGTGTGGCGACCGACACAAGATTAGTGTCGATCGACACCATGCGACAAACCCTAAAATTTTATTATGCGTTTCGCGGCGTGTCGACCGACACAAGCTTAGTGTCGAACGACACAGTGCGACAACAATAGTTCGTCGTTTTCAACAGAGACTAAAATCCGAGATTAAAACCTTGAAAACACGATTTAGCAAGCAACAATTCATTCAATTACATCAGTATTCGAATTAAGTGCTTCAGATTCAATAGACTAAACCCTAACAAGCTCTGATACCACTGTTGGATCGCCTAGGATCTAGGGTTCGTTATATTGAAAATACCAACCTCGTTCTTACCTTGAACTGGCAGCGGAATGATTTGGTGAACGAGATCAGTAACCGACTCAGATGCTTCGCCTCTACCAGATACACACGCACACAAACCTGGAAACCGGGATGCTAGTACCGGATCTCTTGGGATCTCTGAGTTTGGTGTTTTCTGCTTTCTCTGTCAAGAAAAAGACGACGGCTTGTGTTCTAGGTCGAAAATACTTTCTATTTATTCAGACCTGGAACCACTCAAACGGGCCGACTTGATTAAGTCATAAATCGAAAAGTCTGTTTCGAAAACCCGACCTGTGTCGACCGACACACATACTGTGTCGATCGACACAACACCATATTCTCGATACTAATGTGTATCCAATACACATTAACATGATCATTACTATAATGATCATTCCCATATTTTAGCTTCCAGTTTGCTTAGGTGTGTGACCCTATAGGATCATATAATACTAGCAGTAAGTCTACGACTTACAGATTGCAAGAGGCTTCTAGCAAAACATTGCAACCGCCCAGTATTATACGAATGTCTGATCTCGCCACACAACTATCATCAGGAGTGAGTACAAGTGTGATTTCAGGACACAATCCCAACAAAATCAACGACGCATTAGATCGATCCAAGCGAAGGATTTGAGTGTCGCCCCTAAGTTTGGAAAGACGAAAAACGGGGACAACCATCGGCATAAATCCATGTACTGATTCCTCTACTGTCATGGGCTGGAGGTCATAAAAGAATTGAATTTCAAAACTTTTTTTGCACAAGAAAGTAAAGCTCATGAAAATAAGGTATTTTATGTCTTCAATTTTTTCGTTCGTGTTCATTCATTTTTCGTGAGTATATATTTGTTTCCTAAATAAATTAATGTTTAAAATTTTATTATTTATCAGACACTTGTAAGGCATTTCCTTCCTCTGGCAGAAGGACAAATAATGCCCAAGTGGGATGATGAGGTTGAAGATGAAGTTTTAGTCTACATGTTTCCTAATATACTTCACAACCATGTGAATGAAACCACTTGGGTAGTTATCAAATCTAAAAAGGAGGAAGCGTAAAGAATCTGTTAAAGTGGATGATTCAGAGAATTCAAAGAAACAGAAGACAACTTCATGTAAGCAAAATATAGGGATGATGGAGACAGTGAGCCTCCAAATATAAGTACAAAATTTGTTTTAAATGGTAAACTAGATTGAATTTTAATGTGCATTTTCTCAATTTATTGGGTGTCAAAAATTGTATGATGATGTAAATTACATTGGTGGTGAACATAAACAAAAACATGTCAAAGTTGGATCCGATGAGCTGCTCACCATGATGAAGAATCTGACTTCGAAAGTAGATAACATGGGCACTAACGTTGCAAAAAAGTAGAAAAAAAATACTTGAAACACATTGCAACAAAGTTGTTGGTGGGTTTGGATATAACACTTGAGACTACATTCGCTCTCATGCCAAAAACTTTTCGTTTTTTGATTCTGGACCCCGAGAGTTATTTCTTTCAATCTCTATTCTTCTACCCACAATTGGTATTGGGCTTTATCCTGATTTTGTGCAAGCAAGTCCTGCTTGAACGGTTCTATCTTGGTAGTTCTCCGATCTCTTGGAAAACTAGGAAACAACCATCAGTGTCAAGGTCTTCCGCCGAAGCCGAGTATAGATCTATGGTGTTTGCTTTGTGCGAGCTTAAATGATGCGAAGATCAATACATTAGAGAAGGAGCAGAAATGCATGAAAGAAAAACAAGCAGCAACCGAGATTGAAAAAGCTGCCAACTCTAAACCTATTGTAAGTTACTATGAGCTTTGTCTTCATGTGTATACATTTTTAAGTTAGCTTAATTTATGGTTTTAAGTGTTGATTCTAAAGAAATAGACTTATAGGTATTAGGTTTTTTTAAGTTGAATTGTTTGTTTTTAGTTATACCTATAGGAATAAACTAATGGTGATTTTGTGGCCACTTGTTCAACAGTCTTAGATGGTTGAGCTGAAATCCACATTGCAAGATGGCTTGCCCATGCGATGTTAAGTATGTCAAAAAAACTGACAAGCATGTTCGGAATAAGGATTCAGAGAAGAAAAAAAAAATGGAAAAAGCATGGATAAGATCTTTGAGAAGAAGAATATTGGAGACTTCTCATTAGCGGGTCACGTCCGATCATATGTTCACCAACATATATCTATGTGACTGACTGTGATACTCATATCATTGACTCCATGAAACTACCGGGGGAAGGATCCTAAGGCCAAAACCTCCTAATGGACTGACGGGAAGGACTATCTCGGCCATACTGACTAACGGGATGGAAACGAACTGACGGGAAGTCAGTCAGTATGGCCGAGATAGTCCTTCCCGTCATTTTGTTTCCATCCCGCCATCCCGTCAGTTCGTTTCCATCCCGTTAGTCAGTATGGCCGAGATAGTCCTTCACGTCAGTTCGTTTCCATCCCATCAGTCATTCTGTCCGTGAGAATGCTATGGAAACGAACTGACGGGAAGGACTATCTCGGCCATACTGACTGACGGGATGGATTATCCTGACCGGATGAACCGACGGGAAGGATCCGAAGACCAAAAACCACCCTAATGACGTAAGGGTGAAGAAATTGGTGGAAAAAAAAATGACGGGATAGGATAAACTGATTCTATCCACCAGGAGAAGGATCCTAAGGCCAAAAACCCCCTAATGGACTTCGGATGAACCGCCGGGAAGGATCCTAAGGCCAAAATGCAAGTTTCCATGACCCAGGAAGAATTGGATCGAGTTTTTTTGAAATTATCACGAACAAAATCTTGGGTCATGGAAACTTGCATTTTGGCCTTAGAATCCTTCTCAGCGGTGCATCTGGTCAGGATAATCCATTCCGTCAATCAGTATGGCCTAGATAGTCCTTCCCGTCATTGCGTTTCCATCCCGTCAGTCATTCTGTCCGCGAGAATGCTAGTCCTTTGTTTTTTTGGTCAGTATGGCCGAGATAGTCCTTCACGTCAGTTCGTTTCCATCCCGTCAGTCATTCTAGCCGCGAGAATGCTAGTCCTTTGTTTTTTTTGGTCGAGGGATTCCCGTCATTGCGTTTCCATCCCGTCAGTCATTCTGTCCGCGAGAATGTTAGTCCTTTGTTGTTTTGGCCGAGGGATTCCACACCTTACGTCATTTAAGGTAGTCAGTATGGCCGAGATAGTCCTTCACGTCAGTTCGTTTCCATCCCGTCAGTCATTCTGGCCGCGAGAATGCTAGTCCTTTGTTGTTTTGGCCGAGGGATTCGTCAGTATGGCTGAGATAGTCCTTCACGTCATTTCGTTTCCATCCCGTCAGTCATTCTGTCCGCGAGAATGCTAATCTTTTCTTATTTTGGCCGTGGGAAGGTTATAGCCTATCCATTTGAGAGGTTTGGGTTTTGATAGTTTCAAAAAAAACTCGAGTCAATTTTTTTCGGGTCATGGAACCTTGGTTCTCGGTAGGCTATAACCTTCCCACGGTGATACACCGTGGGAAGGTTATAGCCTACCGAGAACCAAGGTTCCATGACCCGAAAAAAATTGACTCGAGTTTTTTTTGAAACTATCAAGACCCAAACTTCCCGTCAGTTCGTTTCCATCCCGTTAGTCAGTATGGCCGAGATAGTCCTTCACGTCAGTTCGTTTCCATCCCGTCAGTCATTCTGGCCGCGAGAATGCCGAGATAGTCCTTCCCGTCAGTTCATTAGGAGGTTTTGGCCTTAGGATCCTTCCCCCGGTGGATAGAATCAGTTTATCCTATCCCGTCATTGTTTTTTCCATATCTCGGCCATACTGACTGACGGGCTGGATTATCATGACCGGATGAACCGCCGGGAAGGATCCTAAGGCCAAAACCACCCTAATGACGTAAGGTGTGGGCTTGGCTAAGAAAAAGGTTGTGATGACAATTGCAATTCATAATCTTGTCGACGAACCTAAAGAAACATGATCAGACCCGATTGAGTGGCAGATGAACATCGTGTTTGGTAATGGTCTAGATGATTTGGTAGAACATATTAAAAAGTTGGATGATGGGCCACCACCCAAAAGAGGCCAAACAAGGTTAGCATCGACACAACTTTGCCCGTTCATAGGGAATTCTACAGTGAAGCATATCATCGTAGGTGTGACTCCATCTCCAGCAGCATATGATCCATTAGAAGGTCTGGAAAATAATAAAATCTAGACTTACTGCATTTCCTATTGTATGATGAGTATGTATTTCTTTTTAATTTTCTTATGGCATCTTAAGACAATGTAATATCTCTTTTACATTTAGGATTGTCTAACATTTGACTTAACATTTTTGTAGGGTGGAACTTGATGCTTCCTCTCATTCTAGTGTTGCATTCTATAAAGTGATTATCACTCTGAGAGTAGAGTGGCCTAATGCTACATATGGGTGATTGACAAATTCGGTTTGTTTTATTTTTTTCAGTGTCATTTGAATTTAGATTTCAAATTGCTTGGTTACTTGGTTAGAATTATATAGTTGGAATGATTTTAGAATGTAGTTCTCTTGAAGATATAATGGTTATTTTGTGACTTGTTTAGGTATTTGTTCACACAGATGAAAAATCAGTGATCATGATGAGTGTGTGGTAGCCTATGTTTCATTCTTGAATTCCATAATTTTATTCGTTGTTGCCTAACTGAAACTTTGAAACTATAATTTGAAATGTTTTAAATTCAATTAGTGAATTTGTGCTTTTAAGTTGTATTTGCTCATTATATAATATATATGTTTGCTGTTTTATTTAAGACATGTAACAATTGTTACAACAACTGCTTTTGTTTTGTTATGCAAGATGCTAATTCCTTCATAGTTATTGTCATGAATACAAATCTTTTTTTGGTACTCATTTTGCAGCATTTGGTCTGTAATGCATATGTTCCATAAGAGATCTCTACGTGATCTATCTTTGTATCATTCTAAGTGAGTTATTTTTTTGAATCAGTGGTTCATCAATAAGCTGATACTTGATTTTAAAGACTTCAACATGAAAATGTGGAAAGAAACGGAACCCGTATAAAGGTGTTTTTAATGGTATTTACCCAACTGATTATGTGACAAACAAAAGATAGCTTCAGGATTGGAACCGTATAAATGTGTTTTTAAGGGTACCTACCCAACTGAATCAGAGTTGATAGGATGGCCAGGTGATATGTTGGTTGAGCTACCAAAGCCCAATAACATGCTGGTTTTGTTCTTAGCATCCGACAAATTTAGCCCTTTTAACACATTGATATTCTCAAATAACTATTGTCGCAAATTCACAAATTGTAATGTCGCAAATTCACAAATTGTAAAACCATTCGTCTTGTAAAGGATAAATGCAAACAAACAATCGAAGGTATAACATATATGATATATGTGTTGACCATGCAAGACAATAAATCTGAAGTTGTTTTCTTAGAGTTAGTTTAGAAATATCACATAACACAATTGCTGCTATCTATGTATGTATTGTAACAGAAGAATCTTAATCCTTCCTGAAGGATCTTGCAGAATACCAATCATATATAAACCCAATAAAGCGTTTTCCATTAATGAAACAATAGCAGATCTCTCATCTACTGACTCTCACTCAGATTCTGGAAACTTCATCTCTTGTGCAAACTCTTTAGTCATCTTCAAGAAACCTTCCATGTGAACTTGTTTCCATTCCTTTTGGCAAAAAAAAAAATGCAAAGCAGAGCATATATACAGCAGTTAGTCATGATCCACATAAATGACCTCAACTATGAACCAAGTTACCTCGAAATCCCATGTACCGTACAGGTCAGGATCATCTTTGTTGGCCCATACGTAAGTTTTGGTTTGCAGTTCGTCTGAGCTATCCTGTTTAATTGAAGGAGTAGCAATGTCACAGCATATCTAAATCAAATCTTATATTGAATCAGCTTATAATCTGAACTCACTGTCAGTAAAACTTGGACGTTGTCTCTTTCATACTCGATATCCTCAAACTCATCTAAAATGTAAAGTTCATCATCTGTGATTCCAAATAATACCTGCAATTGAAAATTCAAAATCGAATTTCCCAATCTCTAAAATTGAAATTATATCTGAATCGAACCTTGCCAGAGACTTTATCGGCTTGAGCTGGTAGAATAGCGGGATAAACACGTCCTTTGATGCTGAATCTATGGCTACAAATCCACAAAATCATCCATCAATTTCGATTCAATTTCAACCGCCGAAATCGATCACAGAAAGAGAGAGAGAGAGAGAGAGAGAAACGGAATCGTACAAATCAGGGAGGATCGCGGAGGCGGTGCGAGGGATACGCTTGAGGAGAAGGCGAACGACGTCGTCTGCCATGAGGCTGCCGTAGACGAAGACACTGTGCATTGCCACTGTACCACTCATCTTCTTTCGCACAAGAACAGAATCTTCGATATAGGATCAAAATCTATGATTACAGATGATGGGACAGAATCATCGAGAGATTCTTTGGGCCTTCAAAGGCTACGAATCTTTAGTTTTAGTTTTGATATTACGGGTAATTAACAGATAGATTTGGATTGGGCTTACAATCTTGTCCATACCAACATAAGTTGTTTGATTCTCAGCGATTCTTTCTCAGAGAGAGATGGTGAAATGCTCAAGATTGGTTTGAAACTTTTGTTCCATTCTCTTCACACTGGATTTGATCACAGAAGTTGCTGATACAAAACCCATGGTTCAAATTAAATTGGCCTTATTATCTTCTTTTTTGTGGTCTAAATTTCATTCAAAGTAAAATGAAATAACGTATATATGGTAGAATGCATCGGTTTAATACATAAGCATGCATGTTTCAAACCTCTAGAGACAAAATCCTAAAACGAGGGAAACTAACATAAAAATATATCGATCACCCATTCTAATGACGAAAAGAGAGAGAGATAGCAACTTCAAACGTTTTAGGATAGGTGAAAACAGAATGACAAAAAAATTAAAACGCACGACTCTGCTGGGGATCGAACCCAGAATCTCTGGTTTCGTAGACCAGTGCCTTATCCATTGGGCCACAGAGTCCTTGGAGTTCAATATGTGATGATCATATTTATAAACAAAATAAAAATCCGATTAATTTGTTTGATGTCAGTTTTTCCATCTAGCGACTAGGTATCAGTTATGGGTAATGTTGCAGTTTTCATTGTACAATGTGTGAAGAACGGGAATGACCATTCATTTGAAAGCTGAATAAACTAGTGACTTCTATTTTAGTTTGTAAGACTAGTTAAAATGAAAGGATTTAACAATCTACGGATAGGTTAATTTTTGAAACTATAAGATCTCTGTTTGGATCTTGTATATTCATTTCCATTTTGTAAATTTGTAGGTATCCGAGCCAACAAGGCAATAAGCTCTTCGAAGTTCATCATATCCCAAACAAAATGTATGATAAAAAAATCTTAAAGATAACTTGTGAGAAAAATAAACATAACGTATAAAAATATTAAAAACTACTAGAGAAAATTTTCGATTTGAAAATTAGAAACAAATTATTAATTAAGAAACCTAACATTTAATTATAAAATAATATTAATGAAAGGAAGAATGATAATTTACAATAATTATTAAAACATAAAAATGTCATTTATGATGCATAACAAAAAATCTTATTTTTGGTGATAATCATTATTTAATTTGAATAAAAAACACATATCAGCAATTTTGGAATGTGCTTAATGGATTTTAGAGTTACAAAATTTTGAAATAGTTGTGATTACTTGACAAATATATATACCAAACTTTTAAAATAACTAAAATTAAAATAAATTAAAGATGATGTGTTATAAATTTTTATATAATCATAAATTAATATTTATAAATATGTTGTTAACTGTATTTATAGTTAACATGCAAACAATAATCATTTATTTTGTAAAAGGGCTTTATATTAAAATAAATCTAAAAAGTAGAAATTAAAATAACCAAATTCAAATTTTAAATAGGCCTGGTTTGGACCAATCCAAAGACAGACATGTCCAAAAACCGCGAGACCTAAAGTTAACCCTAGCCTATAAAGCCGAACATTGTTGCTGCCAAAACGGGAAGCTTGATCCAAATGACAGCTTCAAGATCCACGATTTAGCCAGTGCAGATGCCCTGGCCAGAAAGAAACACCGGAAGAAGAGATGAAGGGAAAAACGAAAAGATAAGTTAGGGGCTAAAACGACCATGCCTAAGAGAACGTGGGGAGAGCTAAGTTGAAAGATAGATACATTGTCGGTCCACAACCCGAAAAAGTTCATGCCTAGAAAACTGAAGAGAAGAGACATAACCCATGACGCCATTTTGAGTCAACAACCTCCCACCGACCGACCTCCACCATTAACCATCGCCGACCCCAAGCGAACGCAAAAGGGAAGAGGAAAGACCAGTGGGTCAAGCGCCACTAACATGCCACCTTCAACCTAACCTAACCTCCAAGCCTCGCCGAGCACAAGACATTAGAGAAGACCAAAACCGAAGCGGAGAAAAAAGAAGAAGAAGACCGGAAGAAACGCCGTTGGAGGGTCACCAGACTGATCCTTGTTAGATTTGGATTCGATTGAATGAATCCACCAAGATTTTCCACCAAGCCAAGCCAGAAAAGAAGCCACACCACCAAATCTGTCAAAAGAGAAGAGCCACGCCACGAGGAAAAAAGCAAAAATACGGGTGAAGAAAAAAGGAAAGAGGTCACCGAAGAGGCTGAAGATAAGCAGTGGCGGCGGTTTAGAGAGAGATTGGGGAGAGAGAAAGTTGAGAACAAGTGTTTCTTACACTACTTGAGACATTCAAACGATAATCTAATCTTGTAGATTTTAAAATTACTCTATTAAACATTTTCTATATGTGTTAACATCTTTTTTAGTTATTTACAAAAGATTTATCATTTATGTAACATTTTAAAATGGAAATCATCGCAACGCACCAAGCCACCAACGTTTAAATAAATAGATGCTGCTAACGTTTATATGCACATTCAACATCACAAAGTCCTCTCATATTCTTTAAGAGTACTATACTGTTCATCAATGTCCAATGCCGTACATTTCAGAGGTTATGGGTCCAAATCCAATAGCATCACTACATCTATCGCTACAAAACAAGAAGAAGTCGATGAATCTATAAAAATATTTTATGTCAAACTGCACCAATCATCAGAGAATGATCAGTTAGACCTAATAAAGGCTCGAGTGAACCCCCAAATACAATTGTGGTAGCCTTGGGATGTTGTACTCTTGCTTTATTCCTATTTGTGTTAAGTCTTTGTTTTTTTTTTTCAGTTCATTCAGGCCTTTTGTGGTTCGTGATTTTGCGTTTCTTAATAATTTTTAATGCAAATTCTGGTTGTGGTCGGTTACCTTAGTTGTATCCAAGGATCACTGAGTTTTTTATTTTTTTATAATAATATTAATATAATAAACCGACCCGATAACCGGGGATCAAACCGGATTTACAAACAAGACCAGAAGTAAAATAACCAAACCTAACCGACAAGAACCTTAACCGGATTCGAAACCCTAGAAACCTAGACGACAATTAGGATATATTCTATTTTATTTTTAAAGTCTTTTTTTTTTTTGGTCGACTGTTATCATTTTATATCAAATGGGTACAAAAACACAGTAAGATGATATGGGCTTAAACAAACGACGGCCCAACAAAGCATTTGAGAAGATAAACATCAAACCACGTGTTGTAAGCAACTCGTGATGAAGGCCACGTGTAAGCACCAGTGGAACGCCGACATGCAGCTCGCCGGTCGCCGCAAAGAGAAACCGATCGCCGGAAACCGCAAGTCCGATCGAAACGCGCCGTTGAAAACCCATTTGCAGAACACAACTTCCAAGAAGAACGTCTGAGAGCATCGGAATCAAGATTGAAGCCTTCAAGCCTCACCGGGAAACAGAGCCGCCGAGAGGCTTCGCCACCGTCACGATACAAGGTTGATCGAGACATGACCCACCAAAGCTCCTCCTTTGAGCGGTGGTAAGTGATGAAGATATTAATTCTCGGGGAGGCAGGGATCGACGAAGAGAGCTCAAAGGTAGCCGATGTAGCAAACGAAATTGAAGAACATGGGAAGCGTGATCGGAGAACTCGCGAAAGCGAGAAGTAGTCCGGTAGAAAACCGGAGACATCGGATGTTAATCCGAACTTATTCAAAACAAAAAGCTGAGAAATCCAAAAAGGATTACATAGAGTATAATACAAACCCATGATAAGCCGCTTGAACAATCGAGATCGAATCCACCGCTTCTGAAGGATTGGAATCTGTGAAGAAGGGGAGGAAGCGAAAGACGATTGTTAGAGAGAAAAATCTCTCTCTAAAACTAGAGAGAGAGAGCGACCCGTTTGCGTTATGGATTGTTTAAAACCTTCCGACTGAAACATTTTATTTTTAAAGTCTGGATACATCTTTTAGTTTCTTTTAGTTTCTCACTCCAACTTACACACAATTAGGATATATTCTATTTTATTTTATTTTTGTAAAATGGTCGAAAAATCCAGTTAATAGGAAAGAGAAGTCAAGAGGTCAAAGGAAAGAGAGGCGGGGAAGAAGGAGAAACGTTCGTAGAGAGAGAGAGAGAAGACAAAAGAGTACGATTTCTATAGAAAGCTCTCTTTCTCTTCATCCTCTTATTTTGGAAAACAAAAATGAAAAATTAACTCAGCAGATTTCGGAGAAGAAGAGACAAACCCATCTTCAGACCACGAAAACGTCTCTCTCTCTTTCGATCTATTCCCTCAAGTTTCCTGAATCTCAAGAGGAAAGAGAGAAAGAGAGACATAACAAGATGTGGATGGCAAAGAACAATAGCGTGGGGATCAAGGAAGGAGGAGGAGGATCGACTGGAGTTGTGGCTGTTGCTATAGACAAAGACAAAAGTAGCCAACACGCTCTTAAATGGGCCGTTGATCATTTGTTGCAGAGAGGCCAATCTGTTATTCTCCTCCATGTCAAGCTTCGACCTTCTCCTTTAAACAACAACCCTTCTCTTCATGCTTCCTCTGCAAGTAAACAATAAACCCTTTCTCTTTTTTTTTCTTCCCTTGTTATGGTCTATCTGTTTCTGATGGTTTGTGTTTTTGTTTCAGAGATGAGCCAAGATTCTTCATTGGTATGCAGAGATCCAGAAGGCGCTTCAAAGGAGATATTCCTTCCTTTTCGTTGCTTCTGCACGCGCAAAGATGTGAGTTTCTGGGTTTGATTCTTATATGTGTTTCCTTTCTTCTTGTATGCTAATGAGAATTGTGTAGATACAATGCCAAGATGTGTTGCTTGAGGAGTACGATGTAGCAAAAGCATTAGTCGAATATGCAAACCAAGCCGCTGTTGAAGTTTTGGTGGTTGGTTCCTCCAACAAAGGTGGCTTTCTCAGGTACAAAATAATTCGCTTTCATATTTTGTTGAACCTTGATTCTCAAGTAGATCTTATGTTCAAACTTCAGGTTCAACAAGCCTACAGATATTCCAGGGACCATAACGAAAAACGCGCCTGATTTCTGCACGGTTTATGTCATATCCAAAGGAAAGATTTCAACAATGAGATCAGCTTCTCGTACTGCACCCACCCTTGTTCCTCTCCGCAGTCCGATTCAACCACCTAGCTTAAAGCCACCTCAACCTGTGCCTTCTACTTCCACTAACATACGAGGTTGTAAAAACTAAACAAAACACACAAAACTTCTTTTCTACTTCTTTCACTTATTGATTTCACCTTAAAAGTTGTTTGTTTTTCTCTGCAGCTGAGAGAATGTCTTTTGAGTCTCAACAACGCAGGTCTATCGAAGATCAGCAACGAAGGTCCATGGAGGATCAGCAACGCAGGTCTATGGAGGATCAATCAGATTCCTTCAGGTACATTCCTATTGTGTTTTCATTTATACATTGATCTTGAAAACTCACAGCCTTGAAACTGAAAAAAAAAAACAGATCTCCTTTTACTAGAAGAGGCAATGGGAGATCATATGGGGAGTTATCTGTTCCGGAATCAGACATATCCTTTGTCAGCTCTGGTAGACCGAGCATTGACCGTATCTTCCCTAATTTTTATGACAATAATGATCCAAACCGAACACCTCCTAGGCTGTCAAATTACTCTGATATGGACTATGGTCCTAGTCTTGATTCCTCCAACTATGGAAGGAGATCAGTTGATATAAGCTCACCTACTGATTTTTCATCTGGCTCCTTTGAGAGCGAAAGATTTTCATCCGCTTCAGCATTGGTAAGACCGTTCAAATCACACCTTACAAATCTTTATATAGCTACAGTTATTGAAATTTTGACAATCACCAAAAGCAGGATGATGTAGAGTCTGAGATGAGGAGGCTTAAACTGGAGCTGAAGCAGACAATGGAAATGTACAGTACAGCTTGCAAAGAAGCACTTACAGCAAAACAAAAGGTACGGTTTCTGCAAAACAAGTGTTTATGTCTTCGGTTTCTGTTCCTCATGTGTTGGTAATTTCAGGCGACAGAGCTTCAGCGTTGGAAGTTAGAAGAAGAGAGAAAACTGGAAGAGGCAAGACTTGCAGAGGAAGCAGCATTGGCCATTGCAGAGAAAGAGAAAGCAAAGTCGAAAGCAGCTATGGAGGCAGCTGAAGCAGCTCAAAGGATTGCTGAATTAGAATCTAAGAAAAGAGTCAACGCAGAAATGAAAGCTCTCAAGGAGTCTGAAGAGAAAACAAAGGCCCTTACCGCTTTAGCAAACTCTGATGTAAGGTATAGGAAGTACTCCATTGAAGATATCGAAAGTGCGACAGAGTTTTTCGCTGAGAAATACAAGATTGGAGAAGGTGGTTATGGACCTGTCTACAAATGCTATCTTGATCACACACCAGTGGCTGTTAAAGTTCTTCGTCCTGATGCAGCTCAAGGAAGATCTCAGTTTCAACAAGAGGTTGAGGTGTTGAGCTGCATTAGGCATCCTAACATGGTTCTACTTCTTGGAGCTTGCCCTGAATGTGGATGTTTAGTCTACGAGTTCATGGCTAACGGGAGCTTAGAAGATCGTCTTTTCAGATTAGGCAACAGCCCGCCTCTCTCGTGGCAGATGAGGTTCAGAATCGCTGCAGAGATCGGGACTGGACTCTTGTTCTTGCACCAGGCTAAACCAGAGCCTCTGGTTCACCGTGATCTCAAACCGGGAAACATCTTGCTAGACCGTAACTTTGTCAGCAAGATTTCTGATGTTGGTTTAGCAAGATTAGTCCCACCTTCTGTTGCAGACACAGTGACACAATACCGGATGACTTCAACCGCTGGCACGTTCTGTTACATCGACCCGGAGTATCAGCAGACAGGAATGTTGGGTGTGAAATCTGATATCTACTCACTCGGCATTATGTTTCTGCAACTGATAACAGCAAAACCACCAATGGGTTTAACTCATTATGTGGAGAGAGCACTCGAGAAAGGGACATTGTCGGATTTACTTGATCCAGCTGTTTCTGATTGGCCAGTTGAAGAGACAGCAGAGTTTGCTAAGTTAGCGTTGAAATGCGCAGAGCTAAGGAGAAAAGACAGACCTGATCTTGCTAAAGTCATACTGCCAGAGCTAAACAGATTAAGAACACTTGCTGATGAATCATCACAATCTGTACTTGGACCATCTCCTACCAATAGCCAAACTTCAGTGCAACTGGTGAGTACTGGAAAAGAAACTTGAAGTCATTAATATTACTTGGCTGATGTCTTAATCTTCACTACACATTTTGCAGGAACAGATGTCTGGTGGTTCCATCTCTGTGCCTCAATAATAGTGAACTACACACAAATTGCAATTTTACAGGATTCAGATGTCTTGGATGTTACAGTTTTACCTAATGTAGACAAGAACCTTCAAATAAAAATTGAGAAAGGTTTAAAATATTGTTATGTAGAGTCTTTCCCTTGTAGTGAAAGTGTTTCAATTTTGTACAGAACATTCTTATAATCTAACTTAACCATATATCAAAGATAGAGTAAAATAAAGTTAGAAACCCAACCTATTTCAGTTTCAGTTTTAGCATCAAGTAGAACATGTAGTTAGGTCACTAGACGACACAATGTAGAAAATCTTTTAAAATAATCAGATGACTAAAAAGATAATTTAGTAGAAATTCAATTCAAAACAACAAGAAAAGCCGCAAAATCGTTATCTAAAGGGTCTTAACGTGAAACAATTGAGAAGAATCAAGAAGCTACACTGAATCTCAAACAGGACCAAAAAAATTATTCCCAACCAGCTGGATGTGGCACAGCCGTGTCCCATCCATCTGCAGCTGGAGCAACTGAAAAACAATTTAACATCGACATCAGATTCTATTTTAAACAACCCAGAAGCCAAAGCTTAGATCTTGTCAGAACTTACCACTCGCATCATTCCACGAACCAGCTGCAGGAGCCGCACTGATTGGCTGCTGAGCATCTCCAGTCCATGAAGCATCAGGAATCGCAGCAGTGGTCCATTGGTCGCCACCAGCAACTCCATATTCAGCTGCAGCGAGTCCAAAATCTGCCTGTGGAGCAGCTTCTTCATCTTCAAGTTGCTTAGCCTCCTCGGGCTCTCTGTAAAAGAACAGGTCCATCTATTCCAAAAAAAAAACATACCAAATGTGAATAACCAAAACAAATTATCTAACAAAGAAATAAAAAGACATGAAGAATGAATAGTGCTCTTACCATGACATCCCACTTCTGTCCAGGACGGATAGTTCCACGCATCTGAAGGACCATGCGAGCAAGAAGCCAGAAGAGACAACCAATGCTGTGCTTTCCCTTGTTGTTTGCTGGAATCCCAATGTCCACAAATCTCATGGGAGAGTCAGTGTCACAAAAAGCAATGATTGGGATGTTTCCCAAAGCACCTTCCTTGATTGGCTGTAGCGCACACACACAAGACAACACTAAAGTCTCAGTTACATTAGGGAAAATAATTCATCAAATTGTGTTAATTAACTTACCTGATGGTCAGTCCTAGGGTCGGTAAGGATCAGCAACCTAGGCTCACTGAAGGAAGTTTGCATCTGATTGGTGAAAGTACCAGGAGTGTGTCTTCCAGCAATGGCATTAGCACCAGTGTACTGAGCGAACTTGAGAACAGCTCTCTGGCCATAGGGTCTAGCAGATTGGACAATAATGTCTTGTGGGTTCTCAATCGCAACGATAACTCGAGCAGCCATGTGTAACTTCTCATATGTTTTCCCGACGTCGAAGAGACATATACCTGACAACGAAACGTTCCATTAAGAATATAAAAAGACTACAAATCACTCTATGAGAAATCACAATCAGATCCTAACTTAATCAAATGGAGAATCAATCTAACACAAAAGGAATCAATTATATGAATGTAAAATTGAGAAATTACCATCCTTGCGTCTCTCGAAGACGTAACGCTCCATCTGGTAATTGCAATTTTTGGTTCCGAGGTGAACCTCAGCGGCAATCATCATTCGGATGTCAGATTCCTTCTGGGAGAGATGTACGTTAGTCACCATTTTGCTACTCTCTTCTTCTTCTTCTTCTTCTTCTTCTTCTTCTTCTTCTACGGGAAGAGGGACTTATCGCCGAGAGTAGCTTTCTGCCGGCGACGAAACTAAAAGACAAATATGAGGGGGAGAGTTTATGAACTTAAGACCGACCCCCAAAACCCTAATTATATTTATAAGAAAATGTTATTTTCTTAATTTAGATGTTTTGGGCCAAAAGGTCTATACATTTTCTTTGCTGCTGGGTGGGCCATCATTTAATATAAAGAGAGATTTAGGTGAAAAATACCTTTTGGTAATTTTATTAAGCATATGGACATTTGTCTTTTAAAACCAATTTGGACATGGCAAAAAGACGAGACTACCCTTCTAAATTGGACACTTAAACTTCAGTCTTTCTCTGTTTGTCTCTCTCATACCTTTTTCTTTCTTCTCTTCTTCGATGGCTTTACCTTTCTTTCTCTGTCTCTCTCTCATGTCTTTTTTTTTTTTTTTCTCCTCTTGGCTCTAACTCGTCGTTCTCCGTCGTGAGTTCAATCTGATTATGAGATGGAAGTTGCCTCAGACATGGATTTAACTCATGGTTAGTATTCACCCCAGATCTGGATTTGTTTTTCTTTTTCTTGTTGATTAGATCGATTCTTTCTTTCTCTCTCTGAAAACTATCAATAAACAATCCACATTTTTTTAAGTTTTGAGTAAAGAAAAAAAAGATTTGATTTCAGATCCAAACTTGTTTTGTTGAAAAAAAGATGGGTGGTAGTATTGCTAACATTTTAGTTGGTGCTGATAACAATTTTGATACATATGATTTTTTGAGATTTGTATCGTTAACATTTATTAGGGACGGTAAAATATTACTAAAATATAAAATAATTCATATATATAAAGCAACAATTATAGCAATGGTTGGTGGTATTGCTAAAATTTTAGTTACTGATACTAAATTTTTTGATACATATGATATTATGGATTTGCATCGTTAATATTTTATTTAGGGGTGCTAAGATTTAATTTGGTGTTGCTAACGTTTTGGATATATATGCTATTTTAATTTACGTATTTGATAACATTTGGGGCGCTAACATTTTATTTAGTGTTGTTAATATTTTAAATACATATGATATTTTAAACAGAAATGATGATATATTTTTTGATATGGATCTGTAAGATTACAGCTTTAACTATATGTCCTAATACGAAAAATCAGGAATTTGTGGATGAAGATGAGACGAGAAGACTGTGGAGATGTGGATACAGAGGAGAGTTTTGGAGATGAAACAGATGCAAGAACATCACCATGAAACCCTGCCGAGAGAGAGAGAAGAGAAAACAAAGGAAAGTTAGAAGATTTTGTTTTTTTGATATTTTTTTCCTTTTTTATTAGATCGAAATGTATTAAAGGATCAGGGGTAATTTTGTCATATAAAAAATGTAAATTAGTCTGTGGTCATACATTTAATTTTTGGTCCATTATGGTCACCGGACCTAAATACTTCTAATATAAATTATCCATTTTAAACCGGGAAAATCAATTGAGTGGTAATTCCAACTTGATTTTTTTTTTGTTATACAAGATTATAACCAAAGCAGGTGTTATTCGAACGCATTTGAGTGTGTTGCAGCCGTATCCGGAAGAGTGTGGAACTTGTATCGGTTCTATCTTGTCAGGTTATTGAATCTTGGTTCTTTGGATCTGAGAAAGCGTTTCTCAGTTGTGTTTCATGAAGCTGACGTTATCGTTTGGTGGGCCAAATAGAAGCTAACGTTATTGTTTGGTGGGCCGAGTGCTACTTCGGTATTTCTTGTTCAAAGAACTTCATAGGTGTTGAGATCTCTAAGTTGGTTTCCTATTGCTAGGTTTTGGATTTTCATCGATTCATGTTTGTTTTAGTTATAGGTTTCAGTTCCCTTTAATAGGTCTTCTTTTAGGAAAATCTCTTTCCAACTGTTTTAGTTTTCGGAGATATCTACTTATTATGCCGGCTCAGTTTCCCTTTTTGGGCTTAATTTCCAGAAATTTCCTGTTTTTCTGCCGGTTTATGGATTTCTCTTAGTCTGGTGTTTTTTACCCTTGTGTGATTTTATCTGTTGTATGTTCTTTAAAAATTTAATGGAGTATCTATTCAGACAGAAAAAAGAAACCAAAGTCGATGATTACACACAACTACCAGAAACGAATACTACCGGATAAAGATCATCCTTAAAATCATAAACCGGTGAATAAGAGAAAATCTCTAGAGACAATAACATAAACTCTTTAATCTCAACTAAAAGTCAACAAACATCGGAATAGAACCTAAAACCGATACAACGTAGGTGGGAGAACCACCATCAAAAAGAAGATAACATAAACAACAAGCCTATCTTTATTAGGACTAATCTACCGAAATTCATTATATTGCTTACCATATAAGCCACGAGACAAACCATAAGTAGGGTTTTGAATAGTGTGTTCATGCCACGCTCCAGTCTAACTCCAACTTGATTATAAATAGGGTTTTGATTAGTAATATTGCATAATTATAGAATAACCACAAATAAATAAAATTACATAATAATTTAAAATCCATTATTTTGTGCAAATAATTTAAAATCCATAAAATCAAAAATATGGAGTAAAGTTTTTTTGCAATCAGATAAATTTACGAATAACATAACATATAATTTTTTGAAATAAATTATTATCATATTTCATATATCTTATTTAACATAAAAAATTAGAATAGGCTTTATAATATTTGAAAGAAATTACATAATTTAAATATTTTTGAAGATCTTATTTCATTATAGTTTTTTCAATATAAATACCCTTGTTCGAAAACGTGGGTGTCTAGCTGCCCGCCTAGACGGCTAGGCGCTCGACGGTAGGTGGGCGCAGCGATTTCAACCACGGCGGTGAGTTTAATCGTTCAAGCGTGGTTTTAGTTTAATCGGCTATTTTTTTAGTTGGTAAACACATTTTTGTTAATACGCGGGCCATAAACAAAATCGGCCCAAAACAATATTTTATACTTCCACAAATATTTTAGCCCGGAAATTTTACAGGCCATTCATTAAACTAGTTTTATTATAATTATGTAAAGCCCAGCCCAAATCCATCGATAAACACGAGATCTATTCGACGACAAACCCTAATTCTCAGTTTTCCCCAATTCGGAAAATCTGAGAAAGGAGATTTCAACCTAACGCTTTCAAGGTGAGTGATGTTCTAATAGTCTATGTTTCAGTTTAATTAGTCTCGGAGTTGTTTATGTTTTTAACGTCTCTTTCTTCCTTTGCATCAATGGTATCGAAGAAGAAATCGAAGAGGAAATCGAGGAGAAACCGAGAAGTACAAGGGCTTCAACATCTATAACGGTTATTCTAAGGTTAATCTACTGCTATTCTGAAACAGGAGTAGATGAATGAAAAGTTTATGGGTTTGTGAAATCGTGTGTTAGAGAAAATTTTGAACCGGCGGTTTGTGAAATCGTGTGTTACAGACTTGATAATGTGAAATCGTGGCTTAAAGAATTGTATTTATTGTTTGTGAAATCATGGCTTAGAGACTTGTATATATGGTTTGTGAAATCGTGGCTTAGAGAAATAGTTTGAGAAATTTTTTGAGATTTTTTTTTTGAGAAATAAAGAAAGTGTTCTGCTTTAAGACTTGCTAATGTGAAATTGTTGTGAATGTGTTTGAAGAAATCGTTTGGATTGAAAGCTTAGCGAATATGTTTGAGATATACATGAAAGGTTTGAGAAATTGTCAAAGTAGAATTGATATGAAATCTGTTTGAGTATAGATATGAAACAAGTTTGAGAGCTAGACTGGAGATTCTCTTCTTTTATTTTTTCATGGATGGACATCCCTTTAAATAGAAGGGAAACTAGGTTAAAGGAGGTGGCTTAATTGTCTTAATGGCCATTTTTTGAGAAATTCCAAAATGAGAAAATTGGGCCATGACAATTATTCCCACTTAACCGGAATTCGTCCCGAATTCCAGGTGGAAAATCCTCGAAACTCAAGCCCAAACCCAATGGAACACGTAAATCACTTTGAAGGAAGGAGAAAATTCTTGCAAAGTTACACACTTTTTCTTGAAATCCAAAGAATGAAAAAGAACGAAACGAGTAAGGAGTTGGACTTCCAAACCGTACACCCCAAAACCTTTTGACTTTCGATGATCACTTGATCAACAATAAAAAAAGCATGATCAAAACGACGATCCTTAGTTGGCCTAGAGATGTTTATGGAATGGAATCCAAAGAAGCCTCAACTTCCTCATTCTTATTCTCTCATCCAAGGAGGAAAGACAAGATGAGCTAAGGCTCACCAAGCGAAACCACACATATCGAGAAAGGATACAAGCCGGAAGAGAAAAAAGGAGCATGAACCGGAAACACATCTAGTGGAAATATAAGATCACATGAGCACTTAGGAAGGATCCATAACTATTTCCCATTAGGCGAATCTCTCGGGAACTAAGGAATGAATAAGATAAGGATCGGGGGCAGGACTGCAATAATTTAAGGAAGAAGCGCATGAAGGACGAAAGTCCAACCTGCAGAACTTCAAAAAAGAATGAGAGCACCAAGAAGGGAAAGAAGATTCAGGACTAGAACGACTTGTGAACCAAAACGATATAAAGGAATATAGAACTCAGACTCAGAAACACCATGAAACTATTCTTGATTCACCTTGGGAACACCACTCACAATGATTCTTGAACTCTCTGGTGAACGCCACCACATACATGTCGCCTTACCACGTCTGGCACTCCGAACAAACGCCAATCCCACATACACATCAATGGTATCTACTACCCTGAAAGCGTATACTGCAACATACATCTCAACATATACCTTGTCGGTATACACCTCAACATATATCTCGACATAGATCTTAGGGAAATCGCCACCACTAAGGTTTGACGGCACCTGTCATGATCTGGAAGGAAGATCTACTACACTAAAACCATATAAAACAAGTTTCGTAATACTCTAGTTGGTTGTTTTGAAAAATCCTTTCACAAAGTTCATAAGGTTTTTAGAAAACGACTGAAGCTGATCCCTCATGGCAGAACTGAGGGACCTTAATTCATGCTCTGATACCAATTGTAAGCCGCGTTCCCAGAGAAGTAGAAAAGACGATGTTAGGACATTCATTATACCAAAAATGGCTAACCGGAATATCCTCTTATAGTCCCAAGAGTCTGCACGCTCCCTTATGTTTAAAACCACTAACCTAACCAAAAATTGAACTCCTGCTACCTGTCCTGCGGGGAAAGAACAGGGAAAAGGGAAAGGACTGAGTAATTGATTAACAACAATTATCCAGTGAGTGCAGGTCCTAGGAACCCACAATCTCATCTTAAGCCAACACATTAACAAGAAACAAGTCCTAAGCTAATAATACCTTGAAATCATCTGCCCGAAGGCTTTCAATAAACCCACACTACTATTTTCCATTCGTTCTTCACGAGCCCACAACTCACACAGTCCTGAACCTACACGGGATGCTACGCCTCTTACACGATGAAACTCATGGAACCATTCAGAGGGCTCATCACACCCCCCTCTACGAAAAGAACACATATGGCATCCCCCTCGTACGTGTCCTGCATAAAATCTCCATCACCGAAACCTACCACATCTACTCCACACATAGCCAACAATCACAATTAACATTTTCGGTTTCATATAATAACCTACGGTTCTACAATATTCAATCATATCACCACAACTCAAAAAATAGACTTAACTACCTAGGAAATATGATATTAACAAAGGACTTACATCCCGTATTGAGATATATTAAGGTAAAGATCACATCGGTCCTCACCCTGGCCAAAGGGGCAAACGCGTAATTTAGAGACAAAATGGAATCATGATGGAAAATCGTGTGAGATAGGCTTTCGTTTTGCTCAAAACGGATAAGGGATAAGCTAGTTATGATCAACTGGAAAAGTCAACTAAAATATCAAACGGTCAACAGTCCAGTCAACCCGGTCAACCCAAACCTTAACCCAGACTCAGAACCAAATACGCTGACCGACCCGACTCAACCGGGCCAGACCCAACCAACCAAATTAAACCGGGTCCAATTGCATAACCAATCCAATTCACATAAACCAAATTTAATGGAAGGAATTAAATCAAACCAGGATTAAACCAATTAACCCAGTCAGCAAACCGATCATCGAGTTGACACGGTCGGCGGTGAGTTGACTCGGTAGACGGCATACAACCACTCTCAGACGCATGGCACACACTTTCCAAACTCCCTGCGTGTGCGGACACGTGTAACGGAGAGGTTGGCAGCACTCGCTTCGTCTTGTCAAGCTGAATGCGGTGGTAGCTTAGGATTTGTGAGATTCCTCTCGGTTAGAAACTTAATAGGGTTTTAAGATTTGTCTTGGATGAGAATATATCAGACGAAAATAATGACAGAGACGATGGTAGCTCGCCGGAATCCTGCAACGGATAACTGACGTGTTGACATTCCAATAAAATGTCTTACTTTATGGTTTTGAAATTACAATGTTTATAAACTCATATGTTAAAATATTTTCAAATTTTAAGGTTTTCTAATATTGTTCCAATAAAATTACTTGTAACTATTAAACTATTAATTCTTGTATATATATATATATATATATATAACAATAATACAATTTCTCATTTCTGGAACAACTTTTTAGAAGGGTTTCATAGAAATTTTAGTTAGTCTTCTTCTTTGAAATTACAAAGTTTTAGTTACAATGTTTAATTAATGCCCACTTTTTTCATTTATTTCTGGTAGTATACAATCATTGAGTCTCTTCTAAACCTTTTTTTTTGTTTAATCTGGGGTATCCCAAACCTATAGAGAGATTCAGACTAATCTTCAAAGGGAGATGCAGCTTATGGATATATCCTCTTTCCGAATATTTAAATAGGCTCCTAAATCAAAGTTCATATTCATGTGGATGTCCGAAACAATTGTGAATTAGTTTCGTATAGCAAGAAAATTGAACCCGTAACATGGTAGCGTACAAAAGCGTTCTAAACTTATTTGTTTTACCATTGGATATTGATAATTTGTTTCCTTTTTTAAAATTGTTTTACATATTTTCGACTTGAATTTTTTTTGTTTTTTAATAGAAACTTTCTTTGCCACAAATTTATAGTAACGTTTCTTTGCATCTTTGAATCACGGATGGGAATAAGAGATTAGCTGACGAGTGACGATTCATCTTTTTGGATTTGCTGATTTTTTTTTTGTCAACAAGTTTTTTTAATATAAAGGTAAGCTTCATAAACAAAAAAACGGTTCTTGGAAAACATTGCCATCACAGCAAAACAAATATTACAATAAGATAAGCAAAACAACATAAGGAGATAGTAATAACAAAGCACCTAAACAACTTAAATCTTGGAGAAGTCCTCGGTTCTCATCAACGATTGCGTCGTTAAGTAAGATTACGCCTTGGGGATTGGAAAACATATATAGTGATTTAACACCTGAGATTGTAACAGTAATAAGTGCACAATTAACGATCTCCAGAATGTCTACATAAGCAATTAGAAACCTATAAAATGAGAATTTGATAACACCCTTTGCGACGACACAACCATTTAGTCCAAATGGTGAACCCAAGGGGAAAGTAAACTCCGTAAAAGAGACAAGGAGACTACATGAGTCCAAGATCCTCATACAGAGGTAAATGATAACAGGACTGCATAAAGCAGTATCAAGATCCTCATAACAAGGTAAAGAAGCGCTAAAAATGAGTCTAGCAACCTCAAGCTAAGATAAAAGATCCTCATAGAAAAGTAAGGGTCCTCATAAAGAGGTAAATGAGCACTAAGAGTTGGCCTAGCAGCCTCATAAAGAGGTAAATGGAGTGACATAATCTGAATTCTACAAAATATTATTCTTGCAATATTCCAAAATCCAATCAAATCACAAACATTCCGAAGAACCAACAAAATTGAAATTGATAGAACACCAGGAGGATCACGATTGGCCTGAGGATTGAAGGAACAACCACCTGAAAACTCCACCCACCCCGGTTAAAACAACACAAGATCGCCAGTTCCAAAAAATGTGGGAGTAAAGGCCAACACTACGAGGCAATATGGACTCAAAAAAATCAATGGTTTTGTGGACAGCGAGGGAAGCCATAAACTCAGAAACTGCGAAGAGTGACAACGGTGTAAATCTTTGCACAGAAAAGTAATATATCTCAGTCAAGCAGTAGAGATGTAAACATGGAAATAAAACTGAGGCTAAATATTAAGTGACTTTTTGACCCAAGAAATTCGTACTCTCACATGCCGGAGGTGGCGGCTTTAACCACCATGACCACGATGGTGGAGCTAGACCAGAGAGCATAGCTGAGAGCAGAACCCGCGACGGAGGAGAAGCCTTGAGCATTTGAGGAGAGAGCAACCCAACCATTTGCGGGGGATTTGATAGAGGATACACAGTGGAGGTTCAACTACTAGGACAAGCGATGGGAGATTGATTGGAGATGAAGGACAATGCTGCGGTGGCAAAACAAACAAACATCAACACATAGACAGAGAAGCCCAAAGAGACCCAAGCGGAGAAGCAGGCGGGGGTGCGGCGCATGAAGGCAGCAGAAAAATGATCATGGAGGGCAGAGAAGAAATCGGTGGAGGAGGAGGGTCAGGAGGTCCGGCGGGAGCTGAAATCGGTCCCGAGAAAGAGAGGCAGTATGGGTCCATGAAGGAGGACGACATAGGAGCTCGAAATGGCAGAGATCACGTCATTTTCTGAGTGGAGACTGCACCTCGGGGAATGGTCGAGAGAGAGAGAGAGAGAGAGAGAGAGAGAGAGAGAGAGAGAGAGAGAGAGAGAGAGAGAGAGAGAGAGAGAGAGAGAGAGAGAGAGAGAGAGAGAGAGAGAGAGAGAGAGAGAGAGAGAGAGAGAGAGAGAGAGAGAGAGAGAGAGAGAGAATATTCGTTTCAAAAGCCGGATTAATTCTCTCCAAGTAGATTATAAAACCTAGATAATTAACTTCGAATCCAATATTAGATAACACTCACGTAATTTTAATAGTAAGGTGCTGTTCGTTTTTGCGTTCAGATGCTGAATCCAGATTTTGTATCCAGATGCTGCGTTTAGATGCTGCGTCTAGATGCTGTTCGTTTTTGTGTCCAGATGCTGCATCCAGATTTTGCATCCAGAATCAAGCTTGTTCGTTTTTGCGTTTCTACTAGCATCTAGATGCAACTAATTTGAAAATGACTAAAAAGGGCATGTTTTCATGTAATAGTATTTTGAGGTTCTAAATTACATTTTTACACTAACATAACTTTTTAAAAATACATTTTTTATAAAATAATATTTATTTTCTATTATAATTTAGTTTTTACACAAAACAATTTTAAATTTCATAAAATAATCATCAGAAATTTAATTATTGTAAATTTTAAAATTGATTTAATTGCTAATGTTGTTAAATTTTTATAAGAAAATGTAAATTTAAAAAAACAGATTTAATTGTTAATGTTATTAAATTTAATCTTGCTTAATTGTTAAAAACATTGTATAATGATAACAATCACACCTCTTTTATAACAAAGTATCACCACTTATGTTTCACCAATGCCAAGACACTTTAAGGAATAATGACAACTAGAGGAACACACAATCACAACATGATACAAAGATTTATCATAACTAACATCATTCGTACAAGTTGCCTCGGCTGAAAGCTGGATCTGACCCTTTCCCAATTCCTACAAGATATTGATATACAAGATCAGATGGGTGTGTACGACTAAATATAAGAAGTAAAGGCAACTTTAGATCACACAAAGTGCAGCTAAACACTGATAGAAATTCTCAGTCTTGTCATTAAGGTTCACACAAAAGATGAATCAGTAAAATAGTTCACATCTAAATTTTACACACACATTTGTATAAGAAATCAAATGATGAGTATATTGAATCTCACTTGTATGCACTGGAGTGATCTTATTGATTTCAGATGCAAAACATAACGGATTACACTGATATACCCGCAATGATCGATGAGAGACTTGGTGGTATATACACAGCAGGAGTGGAGGAGGTTATATCACTGACACTGATATGTGTTGATGTTTCAAGTGAGAAGAGACCAACAATGAGTAATGGGTGAAGATACTCCAATTGTTACTCTTGGAAGTCAGCTTTTTAAATCATCAACGTACTCCATAGAACCTTATAACAAGTTGACAAAAAAAGAGCTTGGATTTCAGTGTCATGAAATTATCAAAGCCTAATTCACGTCTAACTGAGAATATCATCTAACACAAGAAACTGAAGAAATCAAAGATTTACAAGAATCATATCTCAAAACCAGTACAAGAACCATTCTCAAATCTCAATCACATCATCAACATACAAAACATGTTTCCTATCTGCATCAATCATGGACCTCAACCACATTCTAGCGAGTAAAAACATGTTTCCCAAGCTTGATCTGAACAACATTTATCAAAGCCATCATAAGGAATCCACATCCACAAACCGAACCAAAGACGCTAACTCTTTTGAGATCAAACAACATGGAAACCGAAAGATTTATCTCCAAGTAAAATCATCATTTTAACAGAAGCATCTCTATTTCTAAGCCAAAAAGCTACATGGTTGAGCCAATAAGAATACTAATCCTACCCAAGAACATTGGTCTACTGCAGTATCAACGTGGCCTGATATCAAATACTCTTGGTGCAAACAAGAAAACAGACAGGAATCAAAAAAATTTAAACCTCTTTTAACAAATGGGCTAAATCAGTTTCAGTGTAAGCTGAATTTTAAACCTTACTTTCTTATGAAACTAGCAGCTGGGATAAGAAGTTTACTGTTCTTCTGGAAATGACAAGTCTCTCTGAGATCAATAGTTCCTCAAACAAGTAACCTGATACAAAGACACAAGATTAAAACACAGTGAAAACGAAATGGTTTGATGAACACACACCCAATGAAATGGAAAGTGGAGGGAGTATACCCTTTTACTAGCTATAAACTAATCCTGAATGACACTAGATGGGAGAAGAGAGTATAGACCTGGTCAGTGACATTTTCTGGAATAGATGGGACTCGATCGGCACATCGTGGGTGAGAATTCTGCTGGAGAAAAGTTATAACCTGCGACCACATATCTAAGCTCATAAAACTCATTAAAACTCATTTTAGAGAAAAACCCAAGTCTATAAACAAGAAATCGAACCCAAACATCAGGAACCCGACCCTAAAATAAGATCTGAAAACCCAAACCCTAGAACAAGATCTGAAATCCGAACCCTAGAACCCTAGAACATGATTGATAAACAGAACGAGGAGATTGCTTACAGAAACGACAGAATGGATGATTTCTCCGGTGAAACTCCCGGAGACTAACGTGTTCTTCGATCCGATCGAGAGAGAGGCGAGGAGAGAGAGACAAGGACAGAGAGAGACGTGTTTTCTTTTCGTTCGACTCAGATGGAATAAAATTTTTTTTGTGTTTTTAAAAAAATATTAATAAGGGTATTTTAGTCTTTTACAGAAATGAGATGCAGATTTTGCATCCAAACTCTTCAAAAATGTAAATCTGAAAATTCTAGATTTTTGAGATTTTTTGAGATGCACAAAAATTTGCATCCAGATTTTGCATCCAAACTCAGAATATAAAAAGATCAAACGAACAACATCTATGAGTTTGCATCAAGATGTTGCATCTAGATACCTAAACGAACAGCACCTAAATTTAGTTATGGATTGGGAGTATTTCAATAACCTATTCAGCAAAAAAAAATTTATACAACTTGTCAGCTTTTTAAAAAGAATTTTTGACTTTCTATTAAAAAAATTAAAATAATAAAAGAATCGAAAAATCAAATAGTTTTTGTAACACCATGATTCTGAATTATTTATTTTATAAATAAATAATTCAGAATTAAATTGATTTAAACAAAATCAATGTCTTATGGTACCATATCGAAAAATGTCATAAGGACTATATAAGCGGGTGGGTATCCTTGACTGACTGGGCAGCTTGGAAACTAGGCTAGATAAACCCACCCAGATCATGCATGAAACATGGTTTAGTCGGCGTAGATGGGATCAGGCTGGATTAAGGAAGTTTGGGCTGATGGGAATCCGAATGTTGATGAAACTTAACCAAGATCGATGGAAGGATCGACAGACTAAGTTCAACACAATTAGATAAGCCAGTTAAGGTGATTTCCGAGCTAAAGTCAGTTAAGCCGGATTTCTTTGACAAGCTGGGTGATTGATAAGATTGGTCAACTTGTGGCTGGATCAGATAAGGTTTGGTCGGGATTCAGAAAAGACAGTTGAGACGGTCGGTCTCAGCTTACACTCACAGAAAAACATGAGTGTTTGATAGACTGGTTTTGGCGGGAAGGGTTCTTGACCAAAAACTCAGCGAATTCGCCTAAGGAAAGAAGCGAGAACGATTATCTGAGATAACTTGAAAGAGAGAAACCGAGAGTTGATTGAAAGTTGTTTGCGTTTGGCTTGCGTGATCAAGCATGACTGTTGGAACCATTGGCCGGGATAGACGTGCTGAAGGATCACGTGTAAGAGGTGTTAGAAACCGAGTTAACTGAAACCAAAAATTGACTAAGGTGAGTGTTCTAGACCTGTCTCTTGTCTAGTTCATTTACTTGCTTCATTTCCTTAAGTTAGATTGCTTGACTTTATTCAATGTTCTGCATATTCGGCCTTATGATCGATCCAAACAAATTGGGTGATTAGTCTGGCTGAATTTTGTCTTGTAACTGATTTATTGAACTGATTGCTTGTTTACGGGTTTTGATTTGGCTCGGTGAACGACTTAACACACTTATTAAGCATCCTGTTTTACTTACGCTCTCTTTTCTTAACATAGGAAAAGAACATGAAGAAAGTGGCTAGATTGCAGGACAAAGGCAGACAAGAATGAAGGATGGTGGTTTTAATTTCTATTGGGTTTCCGATCTAGTTAAGCAATGTAATAGCTTATTAGCAAACACTTCATTGTACCAGAATCGAATGTTTCTAAGTAATTCAAGTTGTCTGCTTTGCATAATTCAGTCTAGAATGATGAAACCTCAAGTAAATTGCTAAGTTAAAATGAAACAACCTAAATCCTAAGTAATTATATAAAAAGAAATTGGGTTAGGGCGTTTCAACTTGGTATCACAGCATGGTCGATTCTAGGACTGATTTTATGTGGACGAGTTATTTGGTTAAATCCATCCTACCAACAAGTATGTTCCGCGGTAAGTCATCTAACTGATAAAGGCTATGACCCATATGTTGGGAATGTCCTGAAATCTATTGTACTTACTCCAAGTAAAAGTCGTATTGTCGAGATGAGACAATCATATGACACTAGGTAGTCATAATGCTTTGCTAGAAGCCACTTATGATCAATGAGTTTAGAACTCATTGCTAGTGTTATATGATCCTACAGGGTCACACACCTAAGCAAACTGGACGTTAAAGACGAGGTTGATGATTAATATAATGATCTAGTGAATGCATATTTGATATGCATTCGATATCAATATTCTGGGGCAGTGTCGATCGACACAAAGAGTGTGTCGATCGATGCAACTCGCGGATTACCAGATTAATTCGGTTTAATCGTTGGTTAATTCCGTTATGGTTTAAGTCGACATATATAAGATATATGGTCGACCTAAACTGATTTTAACCTAATAGACAGCCACCAGAACTTGAATAGAAACCTCTGAATAGATTGGATCTCTATAGGCATTAGCATCCATCCTGTTCAGTTCGTGTGCGTGTGGATACCAGTAGAGGCGCAACATTTGAGGCGCTTTAGATCTCGATTATCTGCAAATCTTCCGCTGCTAATCACCAGGTAATTCTGAGATCCCAATGATTCAATTACATGAACCCTAGATCCTAGGCTTGGAATTCAGACCAGGATTGCCTAATTGGATTAGGATCTGCTAGAAATTCCTTCAGTGGTATCAGAGCTTTAGGGTTCCATTGAATCTGTAGCATGTTGATTAGATTGGTTGATTCTGGATCTCTGTATGATTGATACAAGCATGCTAAAACTCGTTTTGATCAAAGTAACCTAGTTTAGGGTTTTGTTCGAAAAACGTTTTAGGGTTTTTTGCATGGTGTCGATCGATGCCAATCCGGCATCGATCGACACAGGGCGAAAACCCGAACAAAATTTAGGGTTTTTCGCATGGTGTCGATCGATGCCAATCCGGCGTCGATCGACACAGGGCGAAAACCCGAATAAAACTTATGTTCCGCCTAGTGTCGATCGACACAAGAGTTGTGTCGGTCGACACAAACCTCGCGAGATTGATGAATCGGTTCAATTGGATTGGACCGGTTATCGAGCTTGGTTAATGATGGTTAAACGCTAAGAATGGTTTATTGCGATTGGGTTGGTATCGATCGATGCTAATGTAGTATCGATCGACACTGACCGGTACTCAAAACCGGGTCAATTGGATTGATCGGTTATCGCAGATTGGTTTTGGTTAATCAGCATCGATCGACACTAAAGTACTGTCGGTCGACACAAGATTCGATGGTTTAGGTTATGGAACCTGAAATCACAGAACCAAAGCAAGATAAATCAATTAATTAGAAGAATTAAAACATAATAAAACTGAACGTTTTAAATGGTCTCGTTCCTCAACCAAATATCAAGTGATACTTGATGTCTTTCCAATCTTGTCAACTGTCAAGACCCATCTGATTGTGCGATAGACTTGCAGTGCAAGATGTCCACAATTTCATGAGTAAGACAGAAGGTAATCGTGTTGATGGACTTGCAGTGCAAGACATCAACAATTACATGACTGAAGAGATTGGTTTACTTGACTGGGCCATCAAAATCGTTTTGGGCTCAGAGACATCAGGTGGATTGGACATGAGATGTCAATCCACAACCAAGAGTTATATTGGATATAACTAGCAAAGAGTTGCTTACCTAGATAGCTAAAATTTGGGTGATAGCCAGTGGCTCACTCAAGTTTAGTGAAGTAAGGGTCTTGGATCATTATATTCATCTGAGGAAACATTGTTTGAATATAATGCGAGTTTTCTTAATAGTTAAGACTTCTCATTTCTTGAACATCATAACTAAAACCTCCCTTGTTTTTCAGCTATGTCTAGCACAAACCATCGTAACAATTTCTCCCTGCGATCCGTCCTTGAGAAGGACAAGTTAAATGGATCCAACTTTCTTGAATGGTATCGGAACTTGAGAATTGTTCTCAAACAGGAGAAAAAGGACTATGTCCTTGAGAAAGTTCTCCCCAAGAAGTACCGAGCCAATGCCTGTCAGTCATATAAGGATGCTTGGGATAAGCATTCTAATGATGCGGTGGATGTGAGTTGTTTCATGTTGGCTACCATGAACTCGGAATTGCAGAAGCAATATGAGTACGTGGAGTCGCCAATACAGATGATCACTGGCATGAATAGTATGTTTCAGGAGCAGGCACGAACTCAGAGATACCAGACGGTTAGATCTCTGATTGAGTGCAAGCTACCAAAGGGCGAACCAGTTAGTCCTCATGTCATTAAGATGATGGGTTATATTGATAACCTGGGGAAACTGGATTGTCCCATTAGCCAAGAGTTGGCTACTGACATCATTCTACAGTCACTGCCGTCAAGCTATGATCAATTTGTTATGAACTATAACATGAACAACTTAACGAAGACGTTGACTGAATTGCATGGGATGCTTAAGACTGCTGAACCTAACATCAATAAGGACACCACAAATGTCCTTATGGTACAAAAGGGTAAAAAGTTTAAGAAACTTGGTAAGAACAAAGGTGATGGCAAGACGAGCTCGATTGTGAATCCAAGCGAGTCTGGCCATGTTCCTAAGGTTAAAACCAGTCCTTCTGAAGATGTTAAGTGTCGTTATTGTAATGGTTATGGGCATTTGAAAAGAAACTGCAATAAATTCTTGGAAGATTATGAGAAGCTGAAGAAGACGTACGAGACTTCTTCTTCAGGTATTATGTTATAGAAGTAAATGTTACTTCTTATAGTCCTACTTATTGGGTATTGGATACCAGCTGTGGTACTCATATTTTGTGAAAATGTGCAGGGCCTGAGCAAAAG
Organism: Orychophragmus violaceus; assembly: GCA_030180135.1. Lineage (NCBI taxonomy): Eukaryota > Viridiplantae > Streptophyta > Magnoliopsida > Brassicales > Brassicaceae > Orychophragmus > Orychophragmus violaceus. Next base: position 57,781,632 of record CM058236.1, on the reverse strand, counting down.
TAGGACTATGGAGAAAGGACAAGTGGACCTATGAGTGGGAATGGAGCAAGAGTTGCTGCATTAACCGTAGGAGTATTTCATTTGTTTTTCCTTTTATGGCATGTTTTGAACTTAAAACTGCTACTATGTACCTGCTATGAGCAGAAAGATTATTTATATTCCTTGTTTGGATATGGAAGGATATCAGTTTTCAAGTTAAGAATAAGTGTTATTCATTTGATTACAGTGATATATTTTACAGTAGCAATCCATTAGAGAATTGACTTTATGTTCTAAACCAGAATGTGCCTAACTATAACATTAATACCAAGAGATTCAAGTCAAATGATACGAGTCAAATTTCTCTCTGGCATTGTCGTTTTGGGCTACATAAATGGGAAATAGATTCAGAAGCTCCATAGTGATGGGCTTTTGGGCTCATCTGATTGAGAATCATAATGAGTAAAGTGGATCTTGTTTATTAAGTAAAACGACAAAGGCTCCTTTCAACAGAGGTAGTGTCGATCGACACAAACGGTGCATCGGTCGATACAGGTTGCGAACGATCAAAATAAAAGGGCCAGAAGCTTATTGGGCTTTATACATACGGATGCATATGGACCGATGAGCACTGGTGCTAGAGGAAAGTTTCAGTACTTCATTACCTTTACTGATATTTTCAGAAGGTACGGTTATGCCTTATTTATAAGGCATAAGTCAGAATCTTTGAAAAGTTCAAAGAGTTCCAAAATGAAGTACAGAATCAATTTGGCAAAGGTATTAAACCTCTACGATGAGATCATGGAGGTGAATACTTAGGTCAAGAATTTAGTGATCATCTGAGAGATTGTGAAAGTGTTTCACAATTCACTCCTCCTGTATCGGACTTTATTAGATATGGTTCGATCAATGATGAGTCACTTAGATCTTCCATTATCCTTCTAAGAATACGCTCTAGAAATGTCTGAGTTTACTTTAAATAGAGTTCCATCAAAATCAGTTACAGAGATACCACATGAGATGTGGAATGTAAATGTTTCTGATTTATCCATAATGGATATTTGGAGTTGCGAGACTTATATAAAACGTTTAATCTCTGATAAGCTCACACCCAAATCTGATAAGTGCTACTTCATTGGTTGTCTTAACAAAACCAAGGCATGTTACTTTTACAACCAGTTCGAGAACAAATTGTTTGTTGCTCGGAACTATGTTTTCTTGAGAAAGACTTTCTTTCCAAGAAGAACAGTGGGAGTAAAAGTACAACTCGAAGAAATTCGAAAATCACAGGAGACTGCTCAACCTGATGAGGAAGAGCAGCAGTTGGATCTTCAAAGAGTTGTAGAACCTGCACCTGTGGTGCCTAGAGTTTATAAAGGATCTGGTGAATGTATATTCGATATACATTTAAATGGCGAGTTTCTGAAGAAGTGTCGATCGGCACAAAAGTTGCATCGATCGACACAGATCGCGAACCAAATATTGATTTTGGTTTATGACTTAATTAACTACGGTTTAAATCTTGGTTAATTAGGTCGTGGTAAAAGTATACATATGAGATATGTGTGCGCGACTTTTACAGAAAATTGAAGCTCGCAGATCCGAAAGGATCTGTCACGAACCCGAGAAATATGGATTTCTCGTAACCAATTGCCGTGATCTAGTGATCATTGAAAGTGACGGGCCTGCGAATTTTGAAGAAGCAATGATGGGCCTTGACTCCGAAAATGGCTGAAAGCCGTTGAATCCGAAATGGGATCCATGTCACAGAACCAAGTATGACTTGGGTTGATTTACCCGATGGTGTAGAAGCCATTGTGAGTAAATGGATTTTCAAGAAGAAAAGATGACATGGATGGTAACATACCACTTCTCGGAAATGAAGTTCCATTGTTTCAGTCTGTTAAGACTTGATTCGAAAGTTGTTTTTCGATAAAATTATGGGAGAAACCGTATACATTCTTGGAATAAGAATCTATAGAGATAGATTGGATAAGCTAATTGGATTGTGTCAAGATACTTATAGTGATAAGGCCTTGCACATGTACAATATGCAGGATTCCAAGAAGGGCTTCGTGCAAATGACTCTTGGTATTACTCTTAGCAAGACGCAGTGTCTTTCGACACACGCTGAGCAAGGGCGAATGAGGGCCAGGCTACTGCTAAAGGCATTAGATGTCTTAATATGTGATCTTAATTTTAGTGGGAGTCATTGTTATTAATTTTAGTTATGATATGATGTTCGTATAAACATAATTTGATTATGTTATTGAAATCTGACATCTGTATTATTTAATAATGGTTATTAAATAATAGTCCCAAAGTAATTTATGACATTTTATAGGTCATCAAGTATGTGACTTGATCATGAAACCCTATAGATAATAAATGACATAAATTATGTTGGTCCCTGGTCAAGGTTGTTAAAGTGGGACATTAACAACCGCGTGAGACTAGTATGTGAGGTGACTGATGACTAAGTTTCATGGAGTCATTAATAAGAGTATTAAAGTCAATCACATAGATATGTGTTGGAGAACACAAGATCGGACATGACCCACTGATGAGAACTCTACGGGATAGTTATATAAGTGTCATGAGAGTTTTCATTACGACTATAGAGTATAGTCCTTAGACCTGAGTTCATCATGTTTTCTTACATGTGAATTGGTCCGCTTTAACCTTGTCAAACGTCAGCCGTAACTGGTGACTATAAAGGCATTGATTGGGCGTATCATGAAGTGTGTGAAGAAACAGGAATGGAACTGTTGGGAATGTCCTGAAATCTATTGTACTTACTCTAAGTGAAAGTCGTATAGTCGAGATGAGACAATCACATGACACTAGGTAGTCATAACGCTTTGCTAGAAGCCACTTATGATCAATGAGTTAAGAACTCATTGCTAGTGTTATATGATCCTACAGGGTCACACACCTAAGCAAACTGGACGTTAAAGACGAGGTTGATCATTAATGTAATGATCAAGTGAATGCATATTTGATATGCATTCGATATCAATAATCTGGGGCAGTGTCGATCGATGCAGATAGTGCATCGATCGATGCAACTCGCGGATTAATCAGATTAATTCGGTTTAATCGTTGGTTAATTCCGTGATGGTTTAAGTCGACATATATAAGATATATGGTCGACCTAAACTGATTCCTAACCTAATTCACAGCCACCAGAACTTTGATAGAAACCTCTCAGGAGATTCGATCTCAATAGGCACTAGCATCCCTGCTGTTCAGTTCATGTGCGTGTGGAAACCAGTAGAGGCACAACGTTTGAGGTGCTTCGTGATCTCGATTATCTGCAAACCTTCCGCTGCTTATTACCAGGTAAATCTGAGATCCCATAGATTCAATTATATGAACCTTAGATCCTAGGCTCGAAATTCAGACTAGGGTTGCTAATCCTGATTAGAACTGCTAGAAATTCCTTCAGGAACAAGATGGGATTTGTCCCTCCTATATAACAGGAGATAAATATCTCAGGGCCCATCGAAGATTTGATACTGAGAAATGTGTGGCCATACTCAAATGAGGTGATTGTCAGTCGTTTGTCTTGTCAGTATAAATCGGAGTTCGATGAACATGATCTTGGCTTAATAAGGATGACACGGATCTTGCCTTATGCCGGATCGAGATATAGTGACGAAGGGATTATAGGAATAGATGATTCCAGTACAAGTGGGAGATTGTTGGGAATGTCCTGAAATCTATTGTACTTGCTCTAAGTGAAAGTCGTACTGTCGAGATGAGACAATCATATGACACTGGGTACTCATAATGTTTTGCTAGAAGCCACTTATGATCAATGAGTTGAGAACTCATTGCTAGTGTTATATGATCCTACAGGGTCACACACCTAAGCAAACTGGACGTTGAACAAGAGGTTGATCATTAATGTAATGATCGGGTGAATGCATATTAGATATGCATTCGATATCAATATTATGGGGCAGTGTCGATCGACACAAAGAGTGTGTCGATCGATGCAACTCGCGGATTACCAGATTAATTCGGTTTAATCGTTGGTTAATTCCGTTATGGTTTAAGTCGACATATATAAGATATATTGTCGACCTAAACTGATTTTAACCTAATAGACAGCCACCAAAACTTGAATAGAAACCTCTGAAGAGATTGGATCTCTATAGGCACTAGCATCCCTCCTGTTCAGTTCATGTGCGTGTGGATACCAGTAGAGGCGCAACATTTGAGTCGCTTTAGATCTCGATTATCTGCAAATCTTCCGCTGCTAATCACCAAGTAATTCTGAGATCCCAATGATTCAATTACATGAACCCTAGATCCTAGGCTTGGAATTCAGACCAGGATTGCCTAATTGGATTAGGATCTGCTAGAAATTCCTTCACCATATTCACTGACATTATTGTCTAGATTCTGTTTAAGGGTTGAGATCCGGATTACTGAGACCATATAGTCTGAATTATGTCTAAGGGTTATGACAGGATTACTGAGATCAGATGATCAAAGCAGTTAAGGGTTAGGACCAGGTATACTGAGACTATAAAGACTTTATAGTCTGATACTGTTAAGGGTTCGAACCCGTTGGCTGCATAATCATATTCTGTTATATGTGATGAAAAACTGAATTAGTGCTGGGAATAATTTAGTGTTATGTTGCTGTTACAGATGGCTAAAGGAAGAAAGCAAACTGTTGGCGGAACCGAAGGGATTCCAGAGAATGTTAACCAAGAGAATGATAACCATGGGGAGAATCTGAATAATGAATTCAATTATATTTTACCGGAAAATTAGTCAAAGTTCGATGTTTTTTTCGATCTTCTATGATGCGTATTCAGATGGACAGACTCAAGTGATTCCAGACATGAAGTACTACTGAAATAGAGTTATTCGTCTTCTTCATGCTTAGAAGTTAGAAAAACATGCCTCTAAACTTTTTTCTTTTGTTTTTTTTTTCTTTTCTCATAGAAAATATTTCCTTTTGAGAAAAAATCAATGTATTTCGTTAAATAACAGCGAGTATTATGAAATATTACTTTTTATGCTAAATTTCACGCATAATAATTAGAGATTATGAAAGAAAAGAATACATGGGTCATTTTCAATTACTAATGATTATAATTTTTATATATATATATATATATATATATACATTGATAATTAATTAAGATTATAAGCAAGTATAACCAAACTATCTTATATTATTATTACTAAATAAAAAATACTATATGATACGACTCATACCCGACTACTTTGCGACACGAATAGTGAGTTGCATATTAGTAATAAAAAAATGACAAATAAATGACTTTGTTACTACTATACACGAAGTAGCAAATTAGTCGTCAATGTAATGATCAATTTGCAATATTTCTACGACTCTTCATATCATACGCAAACTAGTCGTAATATTAACGACTACGCTGCGACTATTGTTTCTGGTCTCGACAATGGTCGTTAATCAGTCGTAAATCAGGAACTAAATTGGCGAAAATTATTTTTGGTCGTATATTAGCGACTAATAAATGTCCATATATCCGTAGTTGTAAAATAGTAGCAATATTGTCCCCAAATAGTCACCAAATTTTACAACTACAAGTATAGTCGCAAGTTGCATTCGCAAAACGATATTTTCTTGTACTGTTATGATCAATTTTAGTGTTTATCATCCTAGCTGCCAACGATAATATAACCCTTCTCTACATCCATCGTATAGTGGATGATTTTCTAGGTCTAGCATGTCATAAAATCATTTGGCATCTAATTTGGGTTCCTCAACATCATTTTGATCATTACTTATTGTTTGATGAAATGCATATGTAACCATTTCATGCGACCTATCATACTCATGATAAATATAATCTCCGTGATAGTCATGATTAATAAGCATTTCATTTTCATGCTGAACATTGATACTAGTACGACTGATTCACGACTGAAAACGTCAATCATCTATTCTCGGTCGCAAAAAATACCGTCGCAATTCAGTCGTAATTGCACGACTGATTTTCGACTGAATAATGGGTGACACAATTCAGTCACAATTTCGACGCAACATTGTACGACTGAATTGCAACTAAACCTACGATTGTTTTGTGACCTAACGTTTTCGTCGTACAATAGTCGTAACATGTTACGACTGATTTGTGACTAAGAATACGACTATCTTACGACTCACTTGTAGTCGCTATGTAGTCGTTCTCATGTAGTGGTCCTTCAGTCGTAAACGGTTACGACTGATTTATGACTGTATTATGACTTATAAACGACTGACTAGCGACTGAATATCGACCATTGCAAACTTCAAAAATGTTGGTTTACCATTTTACGACTTATTTCCGACTGTTTTGCGACTAAGTTACGACTGAATTGCGACTGCTCTGCGATGATTCTAACCAATGTTTCATTATTTAGTATGCAATTTACCATTTTTGTTATTTGAATCCTGATTACCATTTACTCTAAACAGATATTAAACAGACATATTAGTAGATGATAATGCAAGACACTATAAATGTACATAAGCTTACTAAACATTAACAACCATTCAACATTCTACATTACAACATTACAACATCAACCATTCAACAATGTTCACAAAATGGGTTGACTGCAATAGTAGATAATCCAAAAAACAGAAAAACTAGTCAAGACCTAGAAAAACCTATTGGCTATCGGCAGGTCCAACAACAAAAGTCTGAGGATCAGCACCAATGCACCTTGGAACTTTGTTTGCAGCTAGATAGTCCAAAAAAATAGGATCAGTTTCAGACAAGTAGCTCTCTACCAATGACAATGGTCAATCTTGGCTTTTTGGGTAGATGCGACTTGTCTATGCTCTTCCTCACGAGCAGCATTTGCAGCTGTTTGTTCTTCTATCTTGCGTTTAGCTTCCTCCAAGTGTAGTTGCAGACCTCTGAAAGAGGTAGAGCCTTCCGAGTACTTCCTCTTTCCATTAACATGTCTCTTTGCGAGGCTTCCTACCCCATAGAGAGTTCCTTTTTCATTTGTGAAAGTTGACTGCCAAAACTAGGAAAATAATCATAAAATGACTAAACAGAAATAACAACATCAAACGCTAGTTATACTTAACAACATAAAGACTAATAAGAAAAGGAAAGAAGAAAATGATCTTTACCCGCAAAAATATCTTGTTCTCCTCTTCTATGGTTAGCTGCCGTGCTGCACCATCCGAAGTCTCTGAGTTCTCAGCCTCGAGGTTAACCTTCTTGGCTTCCAAGTTCTCCTCGTTTTTTCCACTGTCTGCGCCTTTCGATCAACAAAGGGTCCATCCGGTTTTGTATGAGTCTTGATGTAAACTTCACCAAGACTCACCGGTCTTCCCAACTCTAGTTCCTGTCATTAAAAACAAAAAGAAACTATTAGACAACTCTCTTAATGATAAGAGTAAAAGAAACTGTTGAATGAAAAGATTGAACGTCAGAAGTGGTGGTACTCTTCTCCTTCGCTTCATCAATTTTCCAGTAAGCCATCATCTCTGCCCAAATAGTATCCGTAATCCACTTTGGTTGCACTCCCGCGGTCCTGGCGGTGCTTACCATATCCTTCATTCGTTTTTGACATATACGTTCAAAGTGATCTTGAATCACCCATGTTATTAGTGATCATCATGTCAGAAGTAAACATACCAGATTCAAACAGTTCAAGGATTAACTAACCGCGGATTAAACGAAGTAGCGGTCTTGTCTCTCCTGTGGCACCCAAGTCCAGCTGTTATATGTGCCATCGAACTTGTTACTGAAGATTCTAGTAATCTTTTGGGTCAGTGACGACTTGTCACGACCAAACCTACAAAGATAGGAACAAGTCATCAAGTCAGCAGTAAGGTATATTCAACAAATATGAATCATATTCTTGGACATAAACTAAACAAAGATAGAAAACAAATCAGACACAATATAATCAGTCACAATAACGATCATTATATCAGACATATCATTATCAGACTGAAACAAATAACACTAAGGCCGAGTAAGAATCATAAACTAAACAAGCATATTATATCAGATATATGATCATCAGACAGAAACATATAACACTAAAGCTGACTAAGAATCACAAGGCTCGCAGACATATCAGACTCGAACAAAGCCTCACAGACATTTATGAAGACTCGAACTTAGACTCACAAACATTTATGAAGACTCGAACAAAGAATTACAGACATCTGAATGATATGTCTGATATGAATCACAAGAATAACAGACCGAGTACAAAGCCATACAAAAACAATAGCCATACATGACTAAGACTAAGACTAAGTTAATCTAAGTCTAAGTCTAAGACAAGTTCAAACAACAGCCATACAAGAATCACATAAAGTTCAAAATACAATAGCCATACAATATTCAGAACACCACAACATCAGAGAACAACTACGAATCCTGTTAAAGAACTTAAAAATATTTAGGACACCATAATTTATAAGAGAACAAGGTTTGAGAAGACTTACCATGTCGTGCCTGGTTTATCGATGGGAGACAACACCGTGGTGTATTCTTCGCGCCCTGGCTTCATGAGGAGAGAAGTGAGAAGAGCCATATGGTCTTCAGCAAGACTGGGCTGGGGGAATCCTTGGCCTTCCACTTGCCCACCACTATAAGCAGGAGAGGTCGCAACTTGAGAGTGCTGAGAAAAGCGAAGTTGACTCGCCAGAAGTTGGATGATTGGAGGACTAAGCGGAGGTTGTCGTTGTCCAGACACCGCCATGGGTCGAGGTCGAGATTCCGGAAAAGATCGGCGTTGAGTCGGAGGTTGCCGTTTAGTCGGTGTTACTTGATTCGACATTGCTTAAGTCAGCGTTGCTTGATTCGGAGATGATTGAGTCGGCGTTGCATGAGTCAGCGGTGAATGAGACAGCGAGCCTGGGAAGAGGCGCTAGGGGGGTGAGTAATCCCTCACATATGGTGTAGGGTTTCGCTCGGGGATTTTTGGCGGGGAGGCTGTATCGCTTGTCGGCGTGAACGTGTACCTACTTGGGAGAGACGACAGAGTCTTGGCTTTCGCCGGCTGCTTCCGAGTTCCACATCTTTGATTAGGCTTCTTCCTAGCACTGGCGATCCTAGATTAGGGTTTTGAGCAAAAGATATTTTGGATAAAGAAGAAGAGGATTAAGGTTTCAAGAAGAAGAAGAAGAGATTACGGATGAAGAAGGAGAAATTTACGATGAAGAAGGAGAGATTTACGATGAAGAAGAAGAGATTTACCGATGGAGAAGAAGAAGAGAGGAGGAGAAGAGTAGGTTTCGAGAGAGAAAAATTAGGGATTCTGAAAATTTGGGGCTCGATTAATTGGTTTAGTGTGATGTAGGCGGGTTAGCGAAAACTTTTAGGCGGGTTAACGAAATTTTAGCGGTTTAGGGAAAATTTGGGATGAGACAATGAAATTTTAGGCGGGTTATGAAAACATTTGGGTGGGTTTTGACAAATAATTGTTTTTTGGGTGTATGTTTTTTTTTGGTTTTAAGTTTATATTTTTGGGTTTAAATTTGATTAATAAGTGTAATTTCGGGATGAAACGTCAAAAAATGGGTTTTCGTTTTAAGTTTCACTTTGATTAATAAATGTAAATTCGGGATGAAACGAGATAAAACTACAAATATATTTTAGAAAATAATTTACTCTCAAGAACAAACTTCATAATATTACATATTGATTAGTACAGTTCTTCGTCTTCTTTATCATCAGAAGACGATAAATTATACTGGAATTCATTTTCTGGTTCCGCATCATGGACATCGTAATCGAGAGTTATTGGGTTCACTGACTGCACCAAATTTTTGACTGCAATATCTAACTGTAGTCAACATTACCAAATCGTCATTATCTTGTTGCAAAAGAGTAGGTTTCCGCGTCTTCGTACTCTCCTAAAATAATTCCCCTCGGATTGACTTTCACAACATTTAGCCTCAAATTTTTCGGATTCTTCGTGTAGGGATATGGGATATAACAAACCTGATCTGCTTTGAAGCTATACAAAATCAATATTTAGTAGTTATATAAACATATACGTATATATAATACTATATATAGAATTTTACAAACGTACCTAAGATAAATGGTTCGTATTTATTGTATTTTCTCGATGAAAGAAAGTCTACAATGCCACCATTTCTCCTCCGAGTGTCTCTACCGATAACAGGATCGTACCACTCACACTTAAAAATTGTGATTCTCTAATTAACCATCCCTTCATACTACAATTGTATGATATCAATTAAGATCCCGTGGAAAGCAGTTTCATCAGATGCATCATTGTAACTCTCTCCTCTAACACAAACTCCATAGTTGCATGTATTTCTTCCTTCGCCGTGACTCTGCGTATGAAACAAATACCCTCGTGTAAAATATATAGGACAAGTTTTCACCTTATTCACGGGTCCATGCACTATATCTAGAACCCAAGGAGGAAAAGGATGTGTGGCTTCCCAGTACTCAACCTGCATTTAGAAAACAATATAAATATAATACTTGAACATATTGTTTAAAATATCATATATATTTTCGACCCAAGTATGATATTCGTTAGCTCTTTGTGTGGATAGTTCTTTCTCGGAAAGATCTGGGTATTTTGCAGAAATATAATCCTCGAACATACTGTTTGAAACCCACACAAACACGAGACAAACATGAGTAATTATAGATTATGTCTAAAATAAAGTTAACATACAGATCAGATTATACCTTTCAAATGGTTGAAAGTAATCACAAATCCGTAAAACATATGCATGTGCGCATCAATACTCCTTCTCGGAAAGCAAAATTTCATGCATTTACCCACTTGGATGACCAATATGAGTAAATATATCATGTACCTCAACATGATACTCGGGGACTTCACCTTCATCAAATCTTGTTAACCTGACCAAAAAAGCCATTTTAAGTAAATTGTCTCCTCATGCTATGAAAATAATTTAAATGATTACCTTGATCTTGTTTTTATACTCGCAGCAAAGTAATGACCTTGAAGCATATTTTTTGTTCTTTGCTTTCCCTTTTAAATTTTTGAAAAATCTTTCAAAAGGGTACATCCATCTATATTGCACAGGGCCTCCTAACTCTGCTTCGTAGGGAAGATGAATAGGCAGGTGCTCCATCACGTCGAAAATGATGGAGGGAAGATCTTCTCCAAATTGCATATGATTAAAATTATGTTTTGTTTTAGAACTTCGAGGTGACTTTTCTGAAAAGTTCTCGAACATAAGTCTCTAAAAAATCCTCCAATCCCTACAATAATAACCGTTGGAGAGACATGTCACGGTAAATTTAAATTAACTTAACCATTTTTCCGTAACAAGTATACAAAAAGTACTAGAAGTGTGACCGAGAACAGAATTATACTTAATAATGCAATATGGACGTTCCGATCTAGGAGTTCTGCAAAGATAAATGGAAGTAATCGTTCCATAAAAATATGACAGTCATGACTATTCATCCCCGAGAAATTTTCGTTAGTCAGATTTGCACAACTCGCTAAGTCGGAGGCATACCCATCTGGGAATTTGACCGCATATTTCACACATTCCAATAAACGTTTTGGCATTTTCTGTCAATCTGTATGCGGGAAAAGGAGCTTTACCCTCATCGTCAATGTGTAAGTGTGGCCGAGAACAGAATCGTACAATATCCAATCTTGACATGATGGTGTCTTTGGATTTACTCTTCACACTCATAAGAGTGTTCATGATATTGTCAAAAACATCCTTCTCAACATGCATCAAATCAAGATTATGTAGAAGATTGAGGTCCCTCCAGTATGGCAGCTCTCAGAATATACTCTCCTTGTGCCAGTTATGCCACTTCCCATAACCAGGCTTCTTTTTTTCGTGATCGTTTCAACCGCATTCTTTTGTTTTTGGTGGATTTACACCTTGCAACTGTTCGCAATAAACTTGCTCACCAGACAAAGATTGAGGAGGACTCTTTTGAAGCATTCTTTCCCTTCAAAAAATCCTTTTTATTCTTCTTCAGTGGATGACCATGAGGAATAAATCTCCGGTGACAATCAAACCAACACACCTTTCTTCCATTCGGCAGATAAAAAGATTTTGTATCTTCCATACAAATTGGACAAGACAGTGTACCATGCATCGTCCATCATGATAACATTCATACGCCGGAAAGTCACTTATCGTTCAAAGCAGCATTGCTTTTAGATTAAAACTTTGATTCAAGGATACATCATATGCATCGACTCCAGAAGACCATTATTCTTTCTAATCCTCAATAAGAGGTCGAAGGAAGATATCAAGACTAGCTCGCAGATGATTTGGCCCAAAATTCAGAATTGTCAAAACAAGTATTTTGTATTCATGGACATACCAGGGGGTAAGTTATATGGAGTCAATATGATTGGCCACAACGAATGATTATTAGACATGTGATATACCATGGATTTTAGGGATTTTAGCCATGGTATATATCTTATTTATTGAATCTTATGTTATGTTTTGGAGTCTTGTTAGTATGTTTACAGGTCTAGACATGTTTGGAGCGGAATTGAAGATTATGGAGCTATTTGGAGCATTTTGGAGCATTGACCCGAGAGATGGACTTCACTGTCAAATTCACAGACATGTGTCGATCGACACATCATGTGCAACGATCGACACAAGGTCGACACAGACTTCTCGCGAGCATTTAATGAAGATAATTGGAAATTGCAACTTTGCCCAGAAATTTCTCATAATTACAAAGAAGCCCCAGCCGACTTTAGACCATTATATTAGGGTTTTTAAGCCATTGTTTAGGCTACGCTTTACTTACGCTTTATTTTATTTTCAGAGAGAGTTAGGGGCTGATCCTGCTCCCGAAAGAGAGAGGATTTTGAACCCCAGTTCTTTATTTGATTTTATAATATTTGGTTTTCTATTCATGATGTCTTCTGTTTCGATGAACATGTCTGAGTAGATTACCTGTTAGGTTTAGGGATTCTCATTAGGGATTTCATGAAATTATAGGTTAATAAATCTCTAGGGATTCATATCTGTTAGTTCTTCATCTAGGATTGTTCTTACTGCTTGATCTGAATTAGCTACCCAGATTTATGATGTTAGGTTGATTGATACAACGACAGTTGGTTAATTAGCTAGAAAGAACCTAGATGAGCAATTTAATTACTCGCAAAGGAATTTGGTTTAATTAGATTGTGAACATATCAAACTTGGATTTAAAGCTGGTTTAATCTGTTAGTAATTGCAAAGGAATTTGGATTGCTGCACTTAGACTTAGAGAATTCTCGCAACGACAGTTGGTTAATTCTATATCTGTGTTTGAGTTATAGAATAACTCTTAATTAGATCCCTATTGATTGATTGCTTGTGTTCCTGATTTCCTGAGAACTCCCTAGACTTAACGCCTTCGTTTCCTTGCTCACAAACTCGCTATTTACTTTCTGCTTGCCTTTTAGTTTCTAATCATATTTGCTTTCTCCTAGTTTAATCTTTTCTGTTCTAATTCTATCGTTGACCGGAGTCCCTGTGGATTCGATACCCTAAGTACTACAACTACATCACTGTGCACTTGCAGTTAGTATAGGGATTAAAACTCAACCTATCAACATGCCAAATGGATTGCACCCATCTGTACATAATCCAAGATAAACGTTGCGGGGTTCTTGGGAAAATCGGGGATGTTGCTCTTGAAAACATTTCCCCTCCGCTGCATCAGACGGATGACACATTTCTCCCTCATTTGCTTGGTGCTCGGCATGCCACCTCATTGCTGCGGCAGTTTTGTCGCTTTGGTACATTCTCTTCAACCTGTCAACAATTGGCATGTACCACATACGACTATAGGGTATATTGGTTCTCCTCTGTCTCTCATTAGGCTTTCATTTTGGTGCTTGGCAAAACAGACACTTATCTTCCTTTTCGTCTTCTTTCCAAAAGATCATACAATTATTGATGCAAACATCAGTTTTATAATAGGGGAGAACTAGATTGCGCATCAATTTTTCTGTCTCGTAATGTGAACCAGGTGCCTGGTTTCCTTCTGGTAAAAACTCGGTAAACATTTCACATATCGAATCCACTACTCCTTTGCTAATATTATGTTCTGCCTTTCTTTGCAAGACTCGAGAAGCTAAGGATAACTGCGAGTGACCTTCAAGACAACCATCATATAGTGGCTTTTTTGCTCCTTCTAACAAGGCGTAAAACTTTTTTTTGAATGATTATGGATAGGTTCTTCCAAATTTTGATAACTAAAATCCTCGTAATAGCTATCAAAATTCTCATTATCACGAAATGCATCATTCACCATATCCACATATCTATCTTCTACTGCATTACCAACATCTTCACTCCCACTAAAATGTGTGCTATCAGCATAACTCGTTCCTAAATCCATACCTATTTCCTCTCCATGCTTATACCAAATATAATAATCAGGCATAAATCCTTTACCATACATATGACTCCAAATTTTTTTCCAGAGGTTATCAGTTTTTTTGTTCTTGCAAACCTTACAAGGGCAGTGAAACTTACCGCCATTAATCTGCGCAAGAGGCTGGTTGTTTGCAAATGCCATGAACTTCTTCATCCCCATTTCGAACTCTTGGGAAAAATTTCCCGTCGCTTCATCGATCCTCTTATACATCCACTCCCGAGAATTACAAAAATTTTAATGTCCCGACATTTTATGAGTATAGAAGAACTCGTTTTCATTTGATTTCTCGATTTTTTAACTTTATGTGCTGAGTGGTTAAGAATGAAGAGGAGATATCTGAGATCTTAATATATAGAACTTTTTACGAATGATTTGCGACTCAACCACGACTGATTTGTGACTACTAGAAATGGTCGCAGCAATTAGCTACACTTACCTAAAAACGAGGAATATGTGGTTCTGTAACTACTTTTAACAACCGATTTTGTGACTTACGTTTTCCCGACTGCTATAGAGTCGCAAATCAGTCGTCAATTACCGACTGAATTGCGACTGCTTGTGTTGGTCGTAACATCGTCGCAAAATAGTCGGTAAATATAGCAACTCAATTATCTGTCGTAAAGCGTAGTCGGTAATTCCCTGTTTTCTTGTAGTGGTCGTTAAGTCAACGTTAATGTATTCATCGTAAAATCGACGTAAAACATAGCGTCGTTAAATCGACGTTAACCGATTCATCATTAAATCGACGTTAACATTAAAGTCGTTAATTCGACATTATGTTTTACGTCAATTTTACGACGAATGCATTAACAATGATTTATCGACTGTTATAAATAATTTTTTTATTTATTTTAATTTATAATAATTTGATTTTAATATAAAAATATTTCAATAAAAACAAAATATTTTAATAAATTAAAATATTTACATATCCAAAATATAATAATATACTACATTAAAAAGTTTCTCGATCTACTGCATCCCTAAATCGATTTCTCCTAAATAATCTGAGGCGGGATCTTCAGTTGTCTCGGAGACGGATGATGAGACCGCCTCATCCTCCTGACCCGCTGTACCGGAACTCCCTGCTGCTGCCTGCTTCTTCTTCCTCCATGCCTCCGCTAGTCTTGGGTTATCCTCAGCTAGGATTTCGAACATAATGTTGTAGCTAACCATCTCCTCTCGTTGTTTAGTTGCAGCAAACATAGCTCTGGTCTCCGCCAACTCCGCTTCTACTTGGGACGGATCTCTAAACGAAGTCCGCCAGGGAATCAATGTAGATGCAAGAGGAGTGTCTTGGATAGATCTTAATCTGAGTATCCGTCCACTCTTCTTCGGAGCCACCTGCAAAACCCTTAGATATATATTAATTCACATATAGATTAATTTAACTTAGAAAATAAAATTTAACATAACAAAATAATTACCTTTGTGAAGATAACATCTTCTCATGAGTAGTCAATTGAACTTGAGTACCTTCGGGAGTAAGTTGCGTCTCCCGCTCCGTAACTCGCTCCATCGTGTCGTTATAGATCGGACTCACAAACGGTCCCGTCGACTTGTGTGTATGAGTAGCTCTATACATATTGTTTAACGAAGGAAGATCTCCGCCATCAGCCTGGAAACCAAAAAAATACATCAATTAATTAACATTAATTATAAGAGAATTAAATTTACACCATAATTAATTAAATTTTTTTAAATTAAATATAATAAGTACGTACCAAGATGATCCGTCTACCGGCAAAAAAAAAAATCTGGCCGGAAGTATGAGGAATTGGCGGACGACCATCCGGTCCTGGAGTGTTCCGTGATGAGGAAAACTTGACAAACTTCGCCTCGGATGATGGTAACCTCCAAAACACCTTCAGACCGTCCCAAACCGCAAAGGAGAGGTATGGTGGTCTTCCATAATCTCCCAACGCCCTCCACTTCTTCTTCCAGTCGCACACCGTGTTAGTGAGCCGAAGCTTAGCGGTCCTCTTGAAACTAGCCTCTATTTCTCCTGTATGCGCCAAATCCCAATGTCATTTCTTTCTGAAAAAAGATTAGTTAATTAATTTTCATAAAATTAAATTCATTTAGTTTTTTTAAAAATAATAAATTACCGCAAAGCATTTGAACCAAGCATCTCGGATGCCCTGATCAACTTGTTTCCAATTGGCCTGCGACTGTGAAAAATATCCTTTGATTGTGTTGGGCACACTACGTCCAGCACAACTATCTATCACAAACCTACAAATTAAAAATCAGATGAATGGATGGTAATAATAATTTTATTTATTTAAATATTTTAAAAAATATATTATTACCAATAAGTGTGTGGCAGTCTGTCAGAATGTAATCGCGGTAAAATGTCATGGCCCGGTAGTGCCACTAGCTGCGTGACCCTATATTCAGCATACGGATGAGGCTGGCTTGTAGGAGGAGTCGGAAGAAAAACTTGTGGGGTGGAATCGATGGTGGAACCCATGTCTGTGGAGTTGAGGCGCCAGGCCTAGAACTCGACTCCGTAGCGGCTGATGACGAAAACAGATGCGGAGATTGGCGTCCACCACTCGTCCCGGGTGTATCCAATGTTATAAATGTGTGCATATAATGCCTCCTACCGCCATACGTCGATCACCCATATCTATAAACGAAAAAAAAAAAATTTGAATTAGCATGTCACTTAACTAACCTTTAATTATCTAAATATGCGCATCCTAAAAATAATTTTAATTCCGTTCCTAAACATTTCTAAATTACATATCTAAACATATATCTAAATTCTGTTCCTAAACATTCCTAATTATCTTCTAAACTACCTAATTTTATAAACAACAAAAGTGAATAATTAAAAAATGTAATTACCTTGATTTTCTAAGCCATTAGGGAGAATTGGACAGTGGATTTACGAGAGAAGAGAAGTGAATGTTTTGCTCTGGTGGGCAAATGAGATGAATTTCAGGTTATATAGATTTTGACTTCGTCGGTAAATCAACGCAAATTTACGACGATTTCGCATCTACAGTATGTAGTTTTCAAATATGTTCAATGATTTCCAAACAATACAAGTGCATTTAGAAATACAATAACTAATGATGTCTATTTTTTTATCACAATCACAAAAGTATACACAAAGGATAACTAAACTTGAATTATTGCTTTTTGGTTACAATCTAATAAAAACCATATTGAGTGGGAGACGTGACTGGCAATTTCATTTTCTGTGCAAGGAATTTTTTTTTTTTTTTGAATAGATGTTAAATTAGTTAAAAAGAAAACTCCTTTTTACAAACTAGTGCATAAGGAAAATATAAAGAGTCTAAGCTTTATACAACATAGCATTTACGTAAGATTAAGTAGTTTGCGAAGCAAACCACATCCGCAATATGTTTGGTACTTGGTTACTCCTCTCGTCATGAGTGAGGATAACCGGACTCGAGCCCGCTTCTCAATGAGATTGACTAGTGTAGCCGCTTGTTGAGGAACCTCTCCATATCTTCTAGCATTCTTTTCTCTCCATAGAGAATGTATGGTAGCCAAGAAAATTTACGGCACAAATAGAATTTTGTTTGTTATGTGATGAGTCCATCAAAGTATCTACCACAACGTTCCAGCACGTCGTGTGCCTGGCTTTCAAAATATTTTGAACGAACTTCCTCCACACTTCCTTCGAGTTAGTGCAATCAAAATATAGACGATCCCTTAATTCGACTTGACCATGACATAGCATGCATTGAGGATCGATGGCTTCATTCCAATTTTTCATTACAAATCGTTCATGGGAGAAAGTTGAGTTATTTGAGCCAGGCCTTCAACAAAAGGGTACATGTACCCGAAACTGACACATGTGGGTAGGTAGAGCCCATGCTTTAGATCCTGGTGTAACAGCCCCTAGTGAAACAGGTTATATCTCCTTTGGTTTGCCTGTTTAGAGGAACAAGCCAAGCGGTTACTGAAAAATGTGGCATCAAGTAAGTAAACTATATCTCTTTTGGCCACAGTTGTACCGGCTGTACTCGCTAGGTGAGATTACAGGGTTCCGTGGAACTAATTGATGTTCCATATGAGTCTCCTTTGCTTCTCCATAACCTGATATCATGTTCTGCATTCAATTTTTTTATCTGAAGTTTGTTTAGCTCACCCTTGATTTGATTCAACATATCCAATATATGATGCCTTTGTCGCATATTCATGTGCCATCTCTATTGTCACAGTAATTCTAATTCCCATATCAATACAACCCCACATGCCCGTAAAATCAATAAAACTTCCTAGTGGTGACCAACCATCACACCAAAGAGAGGTGTCTAAGCCACTTTGAATCTTCACCGAGAGAAATAAATCGTCATCTCTCTATACTTAAGTAACTTCCTCCACATCCATGAGCCTAGTGAACTCTTAGCATTTTTTGACCAAAAAGAACCTTTGAAAATCAAGTATATGTTTATACAACAGACCCAAAGTGACTTCAGAGATGAAAGAACTCTTCTGTTTTTTGTTTTTACATCTGTTCAAAATGTTTATTTTAGTTAAAAGTGTAATTACTAACCATGAATTCTTAACATATTAACATAAATCCTAAAAACTTAACCATAATTTGTAAACTTAAAATAAAAATTAGACAAGAACCTATACCCTAAATCCAACATGTAAATTTAAAAAAATAAAAATACTAACCCTATTACCTAAAACCTAAACCCTAATATAAAAAACTAAAATAGATTAAAATGAATACTAAACCCTAAACCCTAAAACATACCTCTTAAACCTTAAACCCTAATTTAGAAACCTAAAACAAATTAAAATTAAAACTAAACGATAAACCCTATATCGAAAATGTAAATCTTTAAAAATAAAATACTAAACCCTAACACATAACCCCTTAAACCCTAAACTCTAATTTAGAAACCTAAAACAAATTAAATTAAAAACTAAACCCTAAACACTAATAGTAAACCCTATATATGTATACATTAAAAATAAATTAAAAATAAACCCTATATAGCTTAAACTCAAATATCTAATCCCTAAATCATTAACCCAAAGGATAGAAACCTAAAACCCTAAACCCTAAAACCATAAACCCTTAGCCCTAAACCCTAAACCCTAATCCCCTAAACTCTAAACCCCAAAAGGTTCAAACCTAAGTATTATTGTTAAGTTAATATAGTGAAATCTATTGGGCCTTTATCAAAATTAACAATAAAAACTAGTCCTTATATTAATGTATTTCGAGAAGAAACCTAATAACTTTGGTTTTGTTTCTCTCAGAACAAAGAAAGGGTTTCTCTTCTTTGTTGTCTCTCGTCTCCTAACCGAACTGGGCTCTCATCGTCTTCCGTCTGCCCACCGGTGAATTCCTATCTTTCTCTGTATCTTTCTCAATATCTATGTATCTCTTTCACAATCGCTCTCTGACCCTTAAATTGATACTCACTGTGATTTAGGGTTTGTATCTCAAAATTTGAAGCCGTTTCTTATCCTTCACCGTTCCAGGTATCTATCGTTGTATCTCTCGCACAATCGCATCTATCTCTAAAGTGTTTCTTTAGGCATCTCATCTCTAATCTGTTTCTTTCGGCATCTCATCTGACATTCGTCTAAGTTTTGTATCTAATTTAAGTTGATTTTTTCTGTACTGAGCTCTATGTTGCCTTTCTGGTTGTATATTGATGATTCTGCGATTTATGTGGATGATTTTATAGGTACTTGTCTCACTTCTTGGTTATATTGTTTTTGACAGAGATTGAAGAACTAAGGAAGAAACTCGAGAAGTAGGAGCGTTTAGAAACAGCCACCCATAAGGTTAGGTCTTTCTCTTAATCTCTTTAAAAAACCCTAGATGAGACGATTACTAGACATAAGCTGATATACTTATCTGTCTGCAGGTTCATACATTCCGGGTTTTTGCTTCAATTCAGGGTTTCATATCAGGGTAATATATCTTAACTGATTTACTATCACATATGGTTATCTGGAATTCACTAAGAAATTTGTATCCGTAGCCTTAGCCTTGCAAAGTTTAATGACTGATTGAGCATTCGTTCTTGTCATTTAAAATAGATATCAAGAAGAAGCTGTCTCCCTAATCTCCCAAAGGTAATTGATATATTTGTTCTGGTTTTAGTTCAATTTTTCGTTGTCTACATTTAATATTAACTTAGTGTTGCTTTACGTTTTGATTCAGAAATAGAAGCAGATAATGATCGAGGAGGCGATGTGGTGGAGCTCACAGGAGTAGAATACCGTAGAGCTATGGGTTACATGATACAGGTTGAGGAAGACCAAGCAGATATCGACCAAAGAAAGAACAAGGAGAGTCTTCAAGAAAGGGTGGTCGTCGAGGCTAAGTAGCAGAAGCTGAAGGTGTTAGGGAGGTGTGTTTGATGTATGATCAATGTTTGTGTTAATTGTATTTGATGTGTTTTCATTGGTATTGAACCTTGTTTTTTTAACCATGATGTGAATCAATTTTTATTTTATAATATTTTTTTTTTTTTTTTTAATTTAAATTTAATTAAAATTAAAGTTAAATTAAATTAATTTAATATTTACAGAAAATATTAGGGTAAAAAAATAAAAATATGATTTCGAACAATCGAAATACATAACATTTACGGATTGATATGTTTAATCTAACGATAACATTTAAAAGATTGCTACCTTTACAATATAGAAGACGCCTATATAGCGCTATTAGATATCTAATTCATAATTTCATGAACGCTACTGTAGAAATAACCTAATGCATCAAATAACGCTATCTTAAAAAATATACACAGCAACATTTAAAGTAAACGCTATTTAAAAATTAAATATCATAGCATGTATAGAAAACGCTATCTTAAAAATATATAACATAGCATATATTGTAAACGCTATCTAAAGTGTCACACTTTTAATCGCGGCGATGACATAGCGGGTAACACAACGCTATCGTATCTTTCAATAGCGTTTTACAGTAGCTATTAATACGCGAATTTCTTGTAGTGATATTTTTCGCTTCTTCAATATATTTTAAATCGATCCCTCCCTCTAAGGATGGTTTTGTTGCATTTTTCCTAGATACTTTAGTCTTCCTTGGAATCAGATCGAGGCCGTACCAGAGGAAAGCCAAACACAATTGATCAATTTCCTTAATGCAATATTTCGGCAGTCTAAAAGAAGATATCCAAAAAATGGTGAGACTATATATGACAAAGCTTATTAACTGTAAACGTCAGGTAAAGGAATGCTGGCGAGTTGTCCAGTAACTGATTTTGCTTCTTATCTTCTCTATTAGAGGTGTGTAATCGCTTACACTCATTACCATTCTCATTAGTGGTAGGCCTAAATATCGGACTGCTAAAGCGCCAGACTCAAGCAAAGAATCTAGAATCTGACCTATATCCGCCTCTTTAAGCCATCCATGTATATTGTCAATTTCTCCATGCTTATGCGTAGGCCATAGATTACTGCGAACCGTTTAAATACCTTGAGAATGCCCTCTATTGACTCCTTCTTTCCATAAGGAAAATATTTTCGCTTTATCGTAAATTCATCGCAAATTTTACAACTAAACATTTGCAACTATTTTACAACTAACTACTAATTTAGGGTATAATAGGGTTTAGGGTATATTATTGTTTAGGGAATAATATGGTTAGGATATATGGGTTTAGGGTTATAATTTTTAGGGTATATAGGGTTTAGTGTATATTTTGTTTAGGGTTTAGGGTTTGGCAACCCTTCTCTAAACCCATCATAGAGAGGTTGATTTGATGCGTCTAGCATATCGTAAAATCGTTTGGCATCTAAGTTGAGTTCCTCAACAACATTATGATCATTACTTATTTTTTCATCAAATGCATTTGTAATCATATCATCCATCATATCATGTTCATTCTCCCCGTGATAGCCAAATTGATCATGATTAACATGCAATTCATTTTCATGCTGGAAATTGCTAGTACTACTGCTTCCTGCATTATGCAGATTATGGCCTTCTCCTTGTTGATACTAAATAAAATAATTCAGTGTAAAACCTCTATTCAATAAATGACGCCAAGCCGTTTCACTAGAAACAAACTTTCTATTCATGCATTTCCGACAGGGGCAGAACATCTTACCACTTTACAAGGTTATCGATGTTTGGCTTGCTTGATACATGAAGATTTCCACCCCTCTTTGAAACTCTTTCGCCACCACTTCTTCGGCACCCTTATGTTGATACATCCCATCTTTGTAAATCGTATATAGAAATTTGAAAAGAAAAAATTTGTGTTTTTTTCTCTAAGGAAGTGTTTTTTGTTGATTGGATTGTGTTTATTTCATTTCTATGAAGGAGTATTTATAGAAATTTTTGGAACATAGCAATAGATTAACAACCAAAATAATACTACGAATTTACAACTATTTTTTTAACAAAGCTATTACATCGAATGAGTGACCAACTTAAATCTTTTTAAAACGTCCCAAAAATCGGTTACACCATTTCAAAAAGTGTTTATCTACCAAAATAAGACGTTGGTTCGATGTAAATTCGATGTTTATTGAAATTTATATATTCAATGTTAATTCGTCGTAAATTAACATCGATTTTACGAATAATGCTTATGTATCCCTAATTTGTCGTGAAATCGATGTTAATTTACAACGATTTTACGACGAAAACATCTAATCGTTATTTTACGACGAATTTACAATGAAATGTTGGTTGTTGTAAAATTGTCGCAAAATAGATGCAAAATTACAATGAATATAATTCGTTGTAAAATTTCGTCTCAATGATACTATTTTCTTGTAGTGACAATTCTAAAACGTTTTTCTTATTGTGTCCAGGCTATAGGAAGATGCTTCGGTTTTGTTATCTTTGAATCTGTTGCATCTGTCCAGAGCATGCTTAAGGTAATTTACAAACTCTGTCTGTAAATTTGGAACTATTTTATGGTTTCAGAATTCATGGAACTCTTCAAGGAATAAAGAAAGATGAAACATACCATCTATACTTTACATGGACAAATCGTTGACGTGCAATAGAGGTATGCTTGTAACACTGATTTCATATTTTTGTGCAAATTGTTGAAATGTCATTGCTCTATATAACTTTTTAAATTGTTGATTATTTTTTGTAAAATCACATCAGCTTTGAATGATGATTTTATCTGCTTCTGCAAGTTTAATGGATGTTGGTGATGAATCCATTACTGACCCAGTTTGAGTGTTCGGCAAACATTTCTTGATGTCAATTGAAGAAAAGGATGTATTTAAGGCATATATTATCCCATATAAAAACTGTTACAAAACCGTATATCATAATCTAAATCGCAAAAGGTTAATATAAATCAATTATCTAAAGATAATTTAGAATTTATGGGTTATATGTAAAGTTTGACTACTTTCTTAAGTCTACGCTATAATTTTATTATTTCTTATATTTTTCTCTCGATTACTTTGTTCGAAAAAATAAAAATGTGGCGTAGCCAAGCGGTAAAGCAACGGGTTTTGGTCCTGCTATCCGGAGGGTTTCAACAATGCCATTGTGACCGTTACAGATGTATGGCGTCGGGATTCCGAGGTTAATCGTACTCTAGCAACTTTACGTAAGGCAGAGTTTGGGTTTTTTTTTTGGGGGGGGGGGGGGGGGCATTAAGATTTCCAAGGTTTAGCCAAGGCTTTCTCAGGACCCCACTACTCGTCGTATTTGGTTTGGTATTGCTACCGCACATGAATTCGAGAGTCATGATGACATTACTGAAGAACGTCTTTAGAAGAATATTTTTGCTATTATAGCTTTGGTTTGGTTTGGTAGGGGTGCGACCTATTATAGTCTCCAATTCCAATATCATAGTATTTATAAAAAAAAACTATGTGAAACGTATGATAACATAATTTTTGCTCTAACAATGTACATATTTCTAGTAATGTCATATCAAAACTTAATAACTGTACATACGTATGATAGATGTTAGTTTTTGATATAAGGCATGGAAGAGTTCAACGATGACTTTGGGATCGTGTCTTGGGAACAAGATTCAATCCAGAGACTAATGATTGAGCAATCTTGCAGATTAGCTCCGGTCACAGGATGCCATCTTCAGGACAAGAAGTTGACAGAAATGTGTTCCCACCGACCATGAATAACAGTTTTTTTTTGCCTTCAAATTAAATCATATATATGAAAAGTAGTACTGTTGGTGTTAAAGTAGTAGTGACAGAAATTTAAATACATAAGTCGTCTTCAACCAAGATATGTCGAAGCATTGATCCATGTAACAATTTTGGATATGGATTTATGTTTTGGTATTGGTGTGCATGTACACACACTTGGTTGGATGGATTTACGTTTTGTGACCTAGGTAACAATTTTATAAACTTTAATTTTTATATAAAATATTCATCTCAAAACTTTATAATGATTTTCTATCTTTTACATGTAGTTCTTGATGACGATGAGAAATTGAAAAGGGATGAAGAAGATGCTAATTGGAAAGTTCTGAAGTTCCTACTACTTAAATATTATTTGTTTTTTTGTATCACACTTTATTAAGTTTTACAATGTAGTTTTTTTGTTTCATTTAAATTGAATTTGACAAAACATATGCTTAAGTTTAGAATAAGTTTATTTAAATTTATTTTTATTTAACTTTATTATTCTAAAATTAATCCTATTTTTAAGTTCTAAAAGTTCGAAAAGCCTAGGAAACCTTACAGCCCTGTTAGGGTCATGACGGGTATTAGAATATAGGTCCGTTCAGACCTTGAAATTTTTTGGGCTTTGCGGGTTTTGGGCCTAGGCGGTCCAATTGACATCTCTACTTCATCCATGAGCTCAATATATACAAAATAAGCAGTCTGATATCTAGGCCTACCACTAATGAGAAGGGACTGAGTGTAAGCGATTACACACCTCTAATAGAGAAGATAAGAAGAAAAATCAGTTACTGGACAGCTCACCAGCATTCCTTTACCGGACGTTTAGAGTTAATAAGCTTTGTCATACATAGTCTCACCAACTTTTGGATATCTTCTTTTAGACTTCCGAAAGATTGCATTAAGGAAATTGATCAACTGTGTTTGGCTTTCCTCTGGTCCGGCCTCGATCTGAATCCAAGGAAGAATAAAGTATCTTGGAAAGATAAGACAAAACCAAAGTCAGAGGGAGGGTTGGATTTAAAATCTCTTGAAGAAGCGAACAATGTAAGTTTTTTAAAACTCATCTGGAGAATTCTTTCAGCTCCAAAATCGCTTTGGGTCTGTTTTATAAACATATACTTGATTTTCAAAAATTCTCTCTGGTCAACAAATGCTAAGAGTTCCCAAGGATCATGGATGTGGAGGAAGTTACTTAAGTATAGAGAGATGATTTATTTCTCTCGGATGGAGATTCAAAGTGGCTTAGACACCTCTCTTTGGTTTGATGGTTCGTCACCACTAGGAAGGCTTATTGATCTTACAGGCATGTGGGGTTGTATTGATATGGAAATTTTCATTACTGTGACAATAGAGATGGCAGAGGAACATGCGACAAAGGCATCATATATTGGATATGTTGAATCAAATCAAGGGTGAGGAGACTCATGATATCAGGTTATGGAGAAGTTTGACAGCAGAACATGATATCAGGTTATGGAGAAGCAAAGGAGACTCATATGGAACATCATTTAGTTCCAAGAAAACCTGTAATCTCACTTAGCGAGTACAGCCGGAGCAACTGTGGCCAAAAGGGATATGGTTTACTTACTTGACGCCATGTTTTTTAGTAACCACTTGGCTTGCTGCCCTAAACAGGCAAACCAAAGGAGATATAACTTGTTTCACCAGGGGCTGTTACACCTGGGGCTAAAGCATGTGCTCTACCTACCCACATGTGTTGATTTCGGGTACATGTTCTATTTTGTTGAAGGCCAGGCCAAAATAACTCAACTTTCTCCCATGAACGATTTTTAATGACAAATTGGAAGGCAGCCATCGATCCTCAATGCGTGTTATGTCATGGTCAAGTCGAATCAAGGGACCATCTACATTTCAATTGCACTAACTCGAGGAAGTGTGGAGGAAGTTATTTTAACGTCTTTTGGAAACCAGATACACGATGTGCTGGAACGTTGTTGTAGATATTCTGATGGACTCATCATATGACAAAACAAAAATCTATTTATGCCATTATATTTGCATGGCTACCATACATTCTCTATGCAGAGAGAAAGAATGCTAGAAGATATGGAGAGGTTCCTCAAGAAGAGGCTATACTAGTCAATCTCATTGACAAGCGGGCTCGAGTCCGCTTATCTTCACTCATGACGAGTGGAGTAACCAAGTACGCAAACACATTGCAGTTGTGGTTTGCTTTGCAAACTACTTAATCTTCTGTAAATGCTCTGTTGTATAAAGATTAGACTCTTTATATTTTCCTTATGCACTAGTTTGTAAAAAGGAGTTTTTTTTAAACTAATTTAACATATATTAAGAAAAAGTAAAAAAATAAATTTCTTGCACATAAAATCGCCAGTCACGTCTCCCACTCAATATGGTTTTTATTAAATTGTAACCAAAAATCAGTGATTCAAGTTTAGTTATCCTTTGTGTATACTTTTGTGATTGTGATAAACAATAGACATCATAAGTGATTGTATTTCTAAATGTAGTTGTATTGTTTGGAAATCATTGAAGATATTTAAACTTGCCTAGTAGAATAATGATTTAAAATTTAGTCTATCTATATTTTTAAAAATATATTTAGAAACAAGATTATTGCACCCAATATATATTTTTTAAAACATTAGTAGCAAAGTTGTATCTTTAAGAAAGTTTTTGCATTTATGTATCTTTTAGGTTCAATTTCAGTGTTAAAAAGACAAAAACGTCATTATGACAAAAGTACTCTCTTGATTGATGGCAAGTCCCACTATGACTTCTATATATATATATATATATTTTTTTTAAATACCACACATGAACATGCACGCAGATGAACAGTGTCCACTACATGTTGTTTTTAGATGGATAGTGGAAACAACAAACTTGTGGATTAACAGTGTCCATAAAATGTTGCTTTTGCGATGGACGTGATGTGAAAAACATTAGGATTGCTCTCTAGATAGTAATCATAATATATTAAACCACATTTCCAAACTCTATCCTTTTGTAAATCAATTCCTCATATACATTTAAGAGTGTTTAATTTATTACAATGTTATTTATCTTTTGGAGAGACCCATGAATTAGGTTTGTTTAAGTATGCTATAAATTTCACAAATATTTGAAATAACCATCCAGATGTTTCTTAGAAATATAATAGCCTTCAGGTAAAACTATTTTGATCCAATCCGCGGCATAGAGCGGGTACATACCTAGTATAATCTAATAGAATTCAATGTCAAGTGATTGAAGTTAATATAGATAGATGATTTTGTCTATTAAATTTCTATGAAAGATAACTCATAAATTAATAATGTAACACAGAGAAACAAAATTTATCTTATACTTATCTTTTCAATTTATATTAATTACAAAAATGCCATTAAATACTTTTTGACTTAAGTTGCCAATAACACTATTCAATAACTATAACATGTAATCGTGATAACTTGATTATCAAAATATACTAGTAGTTAATAATATTTTATATCAAAATTTAATATGCTAACAATAATATATCACATTTGTAACGTGATAACAATAATCGATAAACAATGTTCATCACTGATACGTAAAGTTCATCACCGGATAACAATTATGGTAACAAAGTATATTGAATGTCAACAATAATAGATGACACTTGTAGCATGCTAGTAATAATATCTGATACTTATAACTTTCTAACAGTAATATTAAAATTTTTAACATGCTAACAACTATCTCAACACTATTATCATGCAATTAATATGTTAAAAAGTTAATATATCATAAAAATGTCCTGTTAAAACAGTTACCATTTCATAAAAAAATATGAAATCAGTTATTGTATCATAATTATAATGTTAATCCAATAATCATATCATTAAAATAGCATGCTAATTCAATTATTTTTCTTTATAATTTATTTTTCTTGTTTACTCGCTTCCTTTTTGTCTCTCTTTTCTTTTTCTTCAACTCATTATTCTCTTAGAAGTTCCTTATTCTAGTTTCACAAAATAATCATTCTTTTAGCCACCATGATGCTCCATTGTTTAGAGATAAACCATGGATAAGTTTTGGTGACGTTAATGAGAGTTTAGATGCTGAGGAACATTTGAGCTATGAAAACTCGCCCACAATCCCGTTAGGGATGCAAGATTTTCAAGGCAGTTTGATACTGTTCGATAATGGACATGAGTTATCATTGTCCAAAGTTAACTTGGTGTAATAAGTGAGATGAAGGGCTTATATGAAAGAAACTTGATCGAACCTTGATTAATAAGACGTGGGATGCAAGGTATCCACATGGGTATTGTGTATTTGAACAGATTCGAACAATTCTCTGGGGCCGGATGGATTCACTTGTGAGTTTACAAAGCCTCTTGGCCAATAGTTAGATATGAATTTGTCATTTTCATTCACTTTATTTGATACATTATTCTTGCCTACTCGAGTGAATTCGACAATCTTAGCACTGACTCCCAAAAAGATGAAGCAAAGCATATCAAACACTACAGACCAATCACATGTTGCAATGCACTACAGAAGGTGATATCAAAAGTTATAGCTAATCATCTTAAACTAGTGCTCCTTAAATTCATCTCTCCGAATCAATTAACACTATTAAGGACATGATACTAATGGAAAATGTATTGCGTGCATCGGAGCTGGTCAAGAGTTACCACAAGGATAATATATGTTCTTGATATGCCCTTAAGATCGACATGTCAAAAGATTTTGATTATTTTCGAAGGTCATTTTCATTATGATCCTCTCAGCCCTAAAATTCTCAGAAAAATGTATTCGGTGGATTAAAAGATGTATCACTTTGGCAAGCTTTTTGGTTCAGGTTAATGGTGAACTGGCTTGTTATTTTAAAAGCGGAAGAGGTATGCATCAGGAATGCTCATTATCCACATATGTCTTTTCACTTGTATCAAAATCTTGTCAAAGCTGCGATCGAGGAAAAATTGGTTATCACCCTTACTGTCAAGATTTCTCTGTTATACACTTGTGTTTTGCGGATGATCTACTGCTTCAGATGGAAAAAAGGAGTCAACAGACGGAATTCTCAAGGTCTTTAAACAGTTCAGAGTATTCTCAGGCCTACGCATAAGCATGGAGAAATTGACATTATATATGGCTGGGGTTAAAGAGGAGAATAGAGGTCTGGTTCTAGATGGTTTGTTTTTGAGTCTGGCGCTTTAGCATTCTGATTTAGGCAAGTCACTAATGAGAAAGGGAATGATTGTAAGCGATTACACGCCTCTAATAGAGAAGATAAGAAGCAAAATCAGTTCAAGGACAGCTCGCCATATTCCTTTGCAAGACGTTTACAGTTAAAAGCATTGTCATACACAGTCTCACCAACTTTTGGATATCTAGTTTTAGACTGTCCAAAGACTCCATTAAGGAAATCGATCAATTTTGTTTGGCTTTCCTCTGGTTGCCTCGATGTGAATCCATCGAAGACTAAAGTATCTTATAAAGATGTGATAAAACCGACGTCGAAAGGAGGGTCGGATTTAAAATCTCTTGAAGAAGCGAACAATGTAAGTTTTTAAAACTCATCTGGAGAATTCTTTCAGCTCCGAACTCGCATTGGGTCTGTTTTATAAACATATACTTTATTTTCAAAGGTTCTTTCTGGCCAACAAATGCTAAGAATTCCCTAGGATCATGGATGTGGAGGAAGTTACTTAAGTATAGAGAGATGATGGTTTATTTCTCTCGGATGGAGATTCAAAGTGGCTTAGACACATCTCTTTGGTTGATGGTTGGAGAGGTTCCTCAACAAGCGGATACACTAGTCAAACTCATTGATAAGCTGGCTTGAATCCGGTTATCCTCGCTCATGATGAGTGGAGTAACCTAGTACGCAAACGCGTTGCATATGTGGGTTGCTTCGCAAAATACTTATTCTTCTGTAAAAGCTATGTTGTATAAAGCCTAGACTCTTAACATATATTCATTAAAAAAAAAACTCAATTTCTTACACATAAAATCCCATTCACATCTCCCACTCACTATGGTTTTGTTAGATTGTAACCAAAAGGCAATTAATCAATTTTAGTTATCCTTTGTGTACACTTTTGTGATTGTGATAAACCATAGACATCACTAGTGATTGTATTTCTAAATGCAGTTGTATTGTTTGGAAATCATTGAACATCTTTAAACTTGTCTAGTAGAATAATGATTTAAAATTTAGTCTATCTGCATTTTTTAAAAATGTAATTAGAAACAAAGTACTTATTAAATAGTTTTTCCTTTTTGATTAGGTATTAGTTATCCTACGGAAAATTTTCATTTTCCCTAATTTGAATGATGGAGTGCTTGTTGAACAATTACTCGAAAGATGAAGAGAATGATCTTATACTTATGGTAGTTAAAATGAGGAAGAATTTTGGCTAACTATTGGGAAGAGTAAAGTACCATTCTTGCGATTGGAGCCACTCTTGATCCGAGAATGAAACTAGAGATAATGACATATTGTTTTGATATTTTTGATCTAAGCACTAGTGAAGTAAAGATTGAAGTTGTGACGGGAAAAGTAACCTTACTCTTTAATTAATATAAGAGTTACAATCTAAGGTCGACGAATCACTACAAAAAATTTGCGTATTATTAGCGTCTGGAAAATGCTTTCTGACATATACATTGCGTTTTAAAAAGCGATATATCATCAACCGCGATAATAGCTCGGGTACTTAAGATAGCACTTTTTGTATATGCTATAGTTTTTTTTTAAATTTCAAATAGCATTTCTTTTTCTACTATATGTTGAATTATAATAGCATTGTTATTTTATTATTAATTATTATCTATATAACAACATTTTTAATTGTCTTCTATTTATTTATTTATTTGTCTATTCACAGAATTTGGATTTTTTTTTTCTTTCTAAAATCTTGAAAATATTGGATTTAACAAAAAATCAAATATAAGACAAATATATTACATATTGTAATGATCACAAAGCGTAGTTCAAAGTATGAAATAGAATTGAAATGTAAAATACATTTGTGTGTTTGACCCAAATGATCTCTTTTTTACTCTAGAATTCCTTCTAGGAATGCATATGACTAAACCAAAGTCTCGCCTGAATAATGTGAAAGAAGCATCAAAGTCCGAGATTACTCTGAAGCTTACTCCATATGGGAGTGTCCTTGTCGAAAATGTATAGGCGACACCACCACCCAACTTCCTCCCAGGAACAACTTCCTCTAGGCATAGCTAGCTCTAAAGTCTCGACCGTAACTTTCCTTTCAACCTTCTCTGTAGAACCTGCAGATGAATATTTACCATCAACCTGCAAACAGGAGGGAAGATAAGTTCAAAATTTAATCAGATTATACTTTTTAAAACATTGGTCACACTCATAATCCCAAACAGTGTTTGAAGAAATGTGTTGATTTAGGGAAAAATAGAATAGTTTGGATAACCTTTGCCTTCTCTTCCTGAAGTTAAAGAGCATATAAAATCATTATAAGTCACTGCCATCATTATATACTTGCATTCCTCATCGTTTTAAAGTTAAAGCTTTTCCAACTCGCACGAACTGGTGGAAACTGTGTAATGGCCATGGAACAAGTATCCTAAAAAAAATCACACACACAAATTTAACAACAAACCTATTGAGATCAGAAGTTTGATCTCTCATCTATTTTTTGATATACTGTTTCTTGATGTTCTTTTTCTGCTTAAAGGGAACATTCCACGCTGCTTAGTAGAATGTAATTTTGGGAGTTGTCAAAACCACTTACCCTGGGGCAGCACTGATGATGCCATCATGATCTGTTCAGCAACTTGTTTGTGTCGTTAGTGCATCACCATTGTAAGTCCCACCAACTGTAGGAAGATGGGCATAGATCCACACAATCATTACCGTGAATATCACAACAAATCTGTCAAACACATTTTCCCTGAATTGATCACATGAGGCAGGTACTGCAGCAAAAAACATAGGAAGTGCTTCAGTTCCAGTGTTTGGATACTAGAGCTTCCTAGCTTCGAGCTCTCCCAGGGCAAATGATTTAATTCCTGTCCATGACCATCTACATTTACATTCCCCTCAACTTTCTTAATACCCTAAATCAACCTCAAGAACACATACTAGTCACTAATTGTATGTCTAAAAACAACACTTATTTGGGGTTTTCCGCATCAGAAACCACACATTATGTATTCCTGTAATCAAATTCGACCACGTAATCTTGTAATTTAACGAGAGAAAACTAAAATTGATATAAAAAATCAACAAAATTGAAGAAACCTACCCGGTGGGTAAGCTAGAAAAAACGACGATTGGGATCCTTTGGCGCATGGTCGAATTTTTTCGTAAGAAGGAGATGGAAGAATCGAGAGAAAGAGAAGAATCATCGCCCAGCCTTGGATTCGTCAGATTCGTTGCTTACAAGGTTTTTCGTAGTGAAGAAGTAAATTCTCTTGCTCTATCAATTTCTCGCCAATGATTTGGGAAGAAGAAGAACAAGGATTTTTAAGAGATAGAGAAATAGACGATTTTGGTATTTTTTTAATTAGCGAGTCATTGATTAAGACAATTACTAAAACTAAAACCCGATATCCTAAAATAATCAATGACTCGCTAATTAAAAATTAATTAAATTTCTGCTATATTATTTGAAGTTTAAAATTTTAGTATTTTTTATTAAAGATTTAGAAGTTTAGAGTTTAGGGTTTGTGTTAAGGATATAGAGTAAAGATTTTAAAGTTTAGGATGAAGAAAACAATTATACTTTAATTATACTTTACTTTTTGCTATATTATTTGACGTTTAAAAATTTAGTGTTTACGTTTACAGTTTTAGAATTTTAGGATTTAGGGTTTGTGTTTGAGGTATAAAGTTAAAGTTTTATAAAGAAAACAAAAATTATTTGTAAAGTTTATTTATTAAACATGTGATGTGATGATAATATTTTTTTGAGAGAAAAGAAGAAGAACTTAAAGCAAACAAAAGTAAGAGGGGAAAACTTTTGACAAAAAAATGACAGGGGGAATAAAATTTTCAGTAAAGAAGCGGTCAAAATAATTATTCTTTCGCGTTAATTATACATAGCGTTTCAGATCAGACGGACTAAACATAACATAGTATTTTTGTAAACACTATCTAAAATATTGAGAATATCAACAATAACATAAACACCAAAAATGCTATCTGCAACTGCTATTAATACTCAATAATCTTGTAGTGAATATGCTACTTCTTCTCGTAGAACTTGAGTTTTTTTACCAAAAAAAATAAACTGGGGGCGTTTGACTATGTTTAATATAAGTTTATTTTCTGTCTTATAAATTTGTTTTTAGTTTACAACAATTTATTCTTTAAATTTTACTTAATTTGGGTTTGCCTATAGTTGGATAACAAAGAGTATGAAAACGTAACTTTGCCAAAAAAAGGAAAGTCCAAAATGACTTTGTATTTGGAAGATAATGGGTTGGACCTGACTTTTTATGAAGATTTGGATGTTTTAGAATGTTATAAAAGTGAGACACAACATTTATAGTGAATTATCTCGTATGACATGTGATGTTCTAATCATTCCAAAAACTACAGTGGCATCCATTTCTAACTTTAGTAATGGTGTGTATGTCTTAAACAAATACATAGGTCGTCTTCTACCAAGATATGTTGAAGCATTGATCTAGGTAACAATTTTGGATGGATTTATGTTTTGGTATTGGTGTGTATATACACACTGTAACATACCTAAACTTGGGCCCAAAGGAAAGGCCCAAGAGGTATTACTTGAGCCCAAAGAAAGAGGTAGAGAAGCCCAAATCCCTTTGCTTGAGCCCAAAGAAAAGGAGAGAGGGGGCCAGAAGCCCAAGGCCCAACCCGAGGGAAAGGGAAACCCTAGCTCCACTCCCTATAAAAGCAGCAGCAACCCCTCTCATTTGGCACAAAGTTCGAGACAACGAAGCTCTGCCCGCATCCCGAGCCAGCCGCCGATCGCCGACCAGCCGGAGCCGCCGACGACCGCCGACGACCGCCGACCGCCGACCGCCGACGACCGCCGACCGCCGCCGCCGACCGCCGACCGCCGGAGCCCCGACCGCCACCGCGACCGCCGCCACGCCGCCGACCGCCGCCGCCGTGAGTCGCCGGAATCCTCGCCGGAGACCGCCGATCGCCACCGATTTCGATCCCGCACCCCGAGTCGCCGTCTTCTTGATTCGTTCGAGTGTAGAGCCCTCCGATCTACTCGTTTTTAAGGTGAGATCTCCGGAATTCTCAGATCTGCACCGTTTTTCCCTCCTAAACCCAGATCTGCTTCAGATCTATGCTTCTAGATCAGATCTGATCCGTAGAAGTCGTAGATCTGAACCGTATCTTCCATTCCGTCTCTCTCTCGCTCAGATCTGCTCCAGATATATGCTTCTGATGGATAGAAGTTGTAGATCTGGACCGTACCTCTCTATTTTCCTCAGATCTGTGTCAGATCTATGCTTCTGATGGATAGGAGTGGTAGATCTGAACCGCATCTTCGTCGTTTATCCAGATCTGTTGGACAAAACCCTAGATCTGTTCTTCTTTTCCCTAGATCTGTCTTCTAAACCTAGATCTGTGTGCAGGAATCCCAGATCAACTTCCCGTTCGTCAGATCTAGACTAAGGTGAGGACTGAACGTGATCTCTTCCTTTATTCTGTCGCAGTATTTAGATTCGAATCCTCGCTTAATAGTGTCTTCGTAGGTAGAGTAGATCTAGTTGTTGATTTGCGTTGATGTGATGGATGAAAACCTAGAACCTAGGATGTCGCTTAAACCGAAAACGGAACTTAGTTATAGGTTATCACTTAACCCGAAAATGTTGCTTGTGTATGAAGGCTATGCTTGCTAGAACTGTTTAGGTCCCCCGAAAGGGTGTTTCTTGGCGGCTCGCGTATAACGAGTTTTGGTACGCGACCCTTGTATCGTCGGAAGGGAGGTCTTGGCGAGCCTCCCCGAGTTTACCGTGCCTTCGGGCCGACGTGGAAGTTACCGGGTGGGCCGGTTGTGTGAGCCTTCGGGCTAGAGAGGGGCTCATGAGTGTGTATGCACGAGTGAGTGTAGTATTGTGTGTGCCTCCGGGCGTGGGTGCAAGATGTTATTAATCTTGGACTCTTTCTTGATGTTGTGCTAGTATAAAGTAGAGATAGCGGTATTCCTTGAATCCGCCCTCACTGGGTATTGGTGCAAACCAATTACTCAGGCCTCCTTCGTTGATTGTTTTGCAGGTAACCCTGGAGCGTTGCAGGGGTAGACGGACGGTGTGGTGTCACGTTTTGGGAGCGGGATTTTCCTTCTCTTCTTTTCTTCTTTCTGTTCTTTTTATGCGTTGAGACTTATGCGGTTCTTCCGTTTTCGTTAAGCTATTTCAGTTGGTTCGGTTTTCCTTGTAAGACTCGGCTTTTATTTTAATTAAGTAAAACCTTTTCAGTTATTTTCGTGTTGGTCCTCGGTTTATGACTTGGTTCGCGATTGTGGACTATGACTCGTGGAGTCAAAAGGGTCGTTGACTTGGGATCGAGGGTACGGGTGTTACAATTTGGTATCAGAGCCAGGTTAAAACCTAACCAGTCCTGCCCTGGTTAGGTAGTTTATATTCGGAATTCAAAAACCATTTTTCAAAACCATTTTCAAGATTTTTCTGACTCTTCTTAACTGGGGATTTCTAAAAGCTAGATACTAGGGACACCACTCCGATCTCCTCCTTACATACACTCCGGAAGTGAGTTCAGTATTCAGCCGTTAACTGACTCAAATCGTCCTTCTTTTGCAACAGATGCCACCAAAGAGAAGAACCCCGCCAGCTCGTCGTAACCAGGATGCACCTGTGCCGGCCTCTTCAACGCACAGTGCCACCAGTGTGCACGGACCCCAAGGACCGGTTGCTGGAAACCAAGCTGGACCAGTATTGGTAGCTGGACAGGTAGCCGTGGATGCCGCTCTTCTGCAAGAGCTGCTCGCGCTTCAGCAGGCACAAGCTGCCATAGCCGCCGAGGCAGGAGGAGCGCCAGGAGGGAATGGAGCAGGAGCACCCGGAGCGATACCAGAGAATGCCAACGGGGCGCCTGGAGCCCCAGGAGGAGTTGAGAATGGTCAGGGAGGAGCGGTGAACGCCCCAGGAGGAGTCGGCTTTGTTGCTGGAGGAGCAGAAGCCGCTCAAATGGGGTTTGGATTCGTTCAACCGCAGCCAGTGGTGAACCCGCCACCACCACCACCGCAGGCGCCAGGAGCGGTACCTGGAGTGACTTACTGGACCATGTTGAAGCATCTGAGGGAGATGCAGATGGACCACTTTGCTGGAGGCGTCAGCGCCATTGCCGCGGACAACTGGAGGAGGAAGTTGGAGCGGAGTTTGGATACTGCTAGGTGCCCGATGGAGTTCCGTGTGGAGATAGCAACCTCCTATCTCAAGGATGATGCGTTGGTTTGGTGGGAAGGAGTGCAGGAGAGCGCTCAGGATCGTCAGCTGACATGGATGGACTTCCGCGAGGCGTTCAACCGGAAGTACTTCCCGGAAGTGACCATGGACAGGTTGGAGGGGGAGTTCCGAAACCTCCGTCAAGGAAACCGGAGCGTACGGCAGTACAGGGATGAGTTCAACCGTTTGAGGAGGTTTGCAGGGAGGTATTTGTCTGAGCGAGAGTTGATTCGTCAGTTTCTCTCGGGGCTGAAGATTGAGCTCAAGGTTCGTTGCAAGCAGAGGGACTACTACGACATCAACGACCTGATTGAGAAGGCAGCAGATACCGAGACGGACTGGGAAGAGGAGCAGAAGCAGCAGAAGAGCGGGCACAACAAGGGAGTCAAGAGGAGCTGGGATACAACTTATGTTGCGGCACCGGTAGCCCAAGCACAGCCTGCCCAGATAGCACCGCCAGCACAGCAAGGGCAGCCGCTGCCAGTGCAGCCATTGCAGCAATTAGCGCCTGGGGGATGTTTCCAGTGCGGACAAGCAGGCCATTTCAGGAGGGATTGCCCGCAGATACAATGTTACAATTGTGGCCAAGTGGGGCACATGACAAGGTATTGCACCAATCCAACTAATCGGAGGGGAGCAGGAGGGCAAGAGGAAGTGAGGATGCTACCACCGCCACCGCAAGGAGGACAGGGAGGAGCCGGGATGCAGCCACTACTACCGCCACCCGCAGGGGGACCCAGGGTGTATGCGGCAGCCGCCCCTAGAGGTGTGGAACCGATCGCGGGTACGTAAATCTTACTCGATGTGTGAATTGTGGTAGTGTAGTTCTCGAAAGTCTAGTAGCTTAGATTAGTAAATGTGTAGGATCGGTTGTGGTCGGGGGAAAGGCTGCCCACACCCTGTTTGATTCGGGAGCTACCCATAGCTTCGTGAGTCCTCGGTTCGCAAAAATTTGGTCCTTTAAGGGCAGATTCATCGACGGGATCATGAGAGTGGAGACCGCCGGGTCGGAGAAGGTATCGGGCACGGGGATCTTCGAGCAGGTGCCAGTGACGATAGGCGGAGTTGATCTACCTACAGACATGGCACGGTTTGAGCTGGGTTACTACGAGGTTATTCTGGGTATGGACTGGTTGGTGCGTCACCAGGCGGTAATGGATTGCGCCAAGGCGACCATCACCTTACCCCGGGCAGAAGGAGAGATCGTCTTCCGGGGAATGAAAACGCGGACAGGGATATCGGTCATATCCATGATCCAAGCAGAAGAGCTGATCAGCAGAGGAAGCGAGGCATATCTGGCAACCATCTCCATGACTGAGGAAGGGGAAGCGCCAAGTTTGGAGACCATTCCGGTGGCCGCGGAATACGAGGACGTATTCGCGCCGTTGAAGGGACCACCACCGGAACGGAACGAGGCCTTCACGATAGAGTTAGAGCCCGGGACGGCACCGGTGTCTAGGGCTCCCTATCGTTTAGTGCCTGCAGAGATGGCGGAGCTGAAGAAGCAACTAGAGGATCTTGTGGAGAAGGGATTTGTTCGACCGAGCAGTTCGCCGTGGGGAGCGCCAGTGCTGTTTGTCAAGAAGAAGGATGGGAGTTTCAGACTTTGTATCGACTACCGAGGCCTCAACAAGGTGACCATCAAGAACAAGTACCCGTTGCCAAGGATCGATGAGTTGATGGACCAACTGCAGGGAGCCTCCTGGTTCTCGAAGATCGATCTTGCCTCGGGGTACCACCAAATCCGGATCGCAGAGGAGGACATCAAGAAGACGGCATTCCGGACCCGTTATGGACACTACGAGTTCGTGGTAATGCCGTTTGGGTTAACCAACGCGCCGACAGCCTTCATGAAGATGATGAATGACGTCTTCCGAGAGTACTTGGACAAGTGCGTTATTGTCTTCATTGACGATATCCTGGTCTACTCGAGGAGTAAGGAGCAACACGAGTGGGACCTCAGGATAGTCCTAGATACTCTCAGGAAGCAGCAGTTGTTCGCCAAGCTCAGTAAGTGTAGCTTCTGGCAAAGGGAGATTGGATTCCTTGGCCACGTGATCTCGGCATCCGGTGTAGCAGTGGATCCGGAAAAGATCACCTCCATCACCGAGTGGACAAAGCCGGAGAATGCGACCGACGTTCGCAGTTTCTTGGGACTAGCAGGATACTACAGGAAGTTCGTGGACGGGTTCGCCAGCATCGCTAAACCTCTGACAATCCTGAACGGTAAGGACGTTAAGTTCGAGTGGACGGACAAGTGTGCCAGGAGCTTTGAGCAACTAAAGGAACGGTTGACTCAGACTCCAGTGTTAGCACTACTGCGGCCGGGAATACCGTATGTAGTCTACACGGACGCATCTGGAGTCGGACTTGGGTGTGTCCTGATGCAGGAGGGGAAGGTGATCGCCTATGCATCAAGGCAGTTGAGGAAGCACGAGGTTAACTACCCCACCCATGACTTGGAACTGGCAGCAGTGGTCTTCGCCTTGAAGATATGGCGTGCTTATCTGTACGGGGAGAAGGTACAGATATTCACGGACCATAAGAGTTTGAAGTACATCTTCACCCAAGGAGAGCTGAATCTGAGGCAGCGTAGGTGGATGGAGCTACTAGCTGATTATGATCTTGAGATCGAGTATCACCCTGGAAAGGCCAACCTGGTAGCTGATGCGCTCAGTAGAAGAAAGATCATCGTGTCGGAAAATAAGGAAGTGCAGGAATTGTCCACGGCCTTGGCAGAGCTACGGCTGCACGCCACCACGGTCGAAGAAGGCGTCGCCCGGTTTGAAGCATTTGAACAGGCCGATTTGTTGGGAAGGATCAGGGAGGCACAACCCGAGGATGGAACCTTGCGTACCATGATCGAGAAGCAAGTATTCGGGTACCACACCGCGAGCAACGGGACGATCATGTTCAAAAACCGAATTTGTGTACCTCAAGTTGAAGGGTTAAGGAAGGAGATCCTGAAGCAAGCGCACCAGTCTCAGTTCTCGATTCATCCGGGAACCATTAAGATGTACTACACACTGAAGCGTTACTACCATTGGGGCGGTATGAAAAGGGATGTGGAGAAGTGGATCTCCCAGTGCCAGAACTGCCAGCAGGTCAAGGCAGAAAGGAAGGTCCCCAGCGGGATACTGCAAGGGCTGCCCATACCAGAATGGAAATGGGATATGGTCACCATGGACTTCGTTACCGGATTACCGAGGACGACGGGAAAGAAGGATGCGATTTGGGTGATCGTGGACCGACTCACCAAGTCAGCACACTTCCTCGCGATTAAGAAGACGGATGGGACCGAGACACTCGCCCGGAAATACGTGGAGTGCATAGTAAAGCAACACGGTGCGCCAGTCAGTATTGTGTCAGACAGGGATCGGAAGTTTACTTCTATATTCTGGCAGGATTTTCAAAAAGCGATGGGCACGAAGGTGCTACTCAGTACGGCTTATCACCCGCAGACCGATGGACAGTCTGAGCGGACCATCCAAACACTGGAAGATATGCTTCGGGCGTGTGTGTTGGATTGGGAAGGGAATTGGGTTAAGTTCCTACCTTTGGTCGAGTTCGCCTACAACAACAGCCACCACGCAAGTATCGGGATGTCGCCATATGAGGCTTTATATGGTCGACCTTGCAGAACCCCCCTATGTTGGACCGAGGTGGGGGAGAGGCGTGACCTGGAGCCGGAGATGATTCAAGAAACGATAGAGCAGGTGGAACTGCTGAAGGAAAGGTTAAAGCAGGCCCATGACCGTCAGAAGAGTTATGCAGACAAGCGTCGGAAGGATCTAGAGTTCGCAGTGGGGGACGCGGTGTACCTTAAGATGAGGACGTTCCGGGGCAACGATCCCAACCGCAAGCTGAAAAAGTTGAGGCCTAGATACATGGGACCATTCGTGATTGTCGAGAGAGTTGGTGCGGTGGCGTATAGATTAGAGTTACCTCAGGAGCTGTCAGATTTTCACAACGTGTTCCATGTGTCTGTTCTGCGGAAGGTCGTTCGTGAACCGGAACTAATCCTACCCAAGCCGCCATCGGATGTTAACCGCAACTGGTCAGTGACGAGTAAGCCGGTCCAAGTGGTGGATCGCCGGGAATCAGAATTCAACGGGAAGAAAACCAAGATGGTTTTGGTTCGTTGGGAGAGAGACGGAATCCAGGACGATGTCTGGGAACCCGAGCAGCCGTTTAAGTTGAGCCATCCAGAGCTGTCCACCGAGCCGAATTCGGGGACGAATTCCAGATTGGTGGGGGAGAATTGTAACATACCTAAACTTGGGCCCAAAGGAAAGGCCCAAGAGGTATTACTTGAGCCCAAAGAAAGAGGTAGAGAAGCCCAAATCCCTTTGCTTGAGCCCAAAGAAAAGGAGAGAGTGGGCCAGAAGCCCAAGGCCCAACCCGAGGGAAAGGGAAACCCTAGCTCCACTCCCTATAAAAGCAGCAGCAGCCCCTCTCATTTGGCACAAAGTTCGAGACAACGAAGCTCTGCCCGCATCCCGAGCCAGCCGCCGATCGCCGACCAGCCGGAGCCGCCGACGACCGCCGACCGCCGACCGCCGACGACCGCCGACCGCCGCCGCCGACCGCCGACCGCCGGAGCCCCGACCGCCACCGCGACCGCCGCCACGCCGCCGACCGCCGCCGACCGCCGCCGCCGTGAGTCGCCGGAATCCTCGCCGGAGACCGCCGATCGCCACCGATTTTGATCCCGCACCCCGAGTCGCCGTCTTCTTGATTCGTTCGAGTGTAGAGCCCTCCGATCTACTCGTTTTTAAGGTGAGATCTCCGGAATTCTCAGATCTGCACCGTTTTTCCCTCCTAAACCCAGATCTGCTTCAGATCTATGCTTCTAGATCAGATCTGATCCGTAGAAGTCGTAGATCTGAACCGTATCTTCCATTCCGTCTCTCTCTCGCTCAGATCTGCTCCAGATCTATGCTTCTGATGGATAGAAGTTGTAGATCTGGACCGTACCTCTCTATTTTCCTCAGATCTGTGTCAGATCTATGCTTCTGATGGATAGGAGTGGTAGATCTGAACCGCATCTTCGTCGTTTATCCAGATCTGTTGGACAAAACCCTAGATCTGTTCTTCTTTTCCCTAGATCTGTCTTCTAAACCTAGATCTGTGTGCAGGAATCCCAGATCTACTTCCCGTTCGTCAGATCTAGACTAAGGTGAGGACTGAACGTGATCTCTTCCTTTATTCTGTCGCAGTATTTAGATTCGAATCCTCGCTTAATAGTGTCTTCGTAGGTAGAGTAGATCTAGTTGTTGATTTGCGTTGATGTGATGGATGAAAACCTAGAACCTAGGATGTCGCTTAAACCGAAAACGGAACTTAGTTATAGGTTATCACTTAACCCGAAAATGTTGCTTGTGTATGAAGGCTATGCTTGCTAGAACTGTTTAGGTCCCCCGAAAGGGTGTTTCTTGGCGGCTCGCGTATAACGAGTTTTGGTACGCGACCCTTGTATCGTCGGAAGGGAGGTCTTGGCGAGCCTCCCCGAGTTTACCGTGCCTTCGGGCCGACGTGGAAGTTACCGGGTGGGCCGGTTGTGTGAGCCTTCGGGCTAGAGAGGGGCTCATGAGTGTGTATGCACGAGTGAGTGTAGTATTGTGTGTGCCTCCGGGCGTGGGTGCAAGATGTTATTAATCTTGGACTCTTTCTTGATGTTGTGCTAGTATAAAGTAGAGATAGCGGTATTCCTTGAATCCGCCCTCACTGGGTATTGGTGCAAACCAATTACTCAGGCCTCCTTCGTTGATTGTTTTGCAGGTAACCCTGGAGCGTTGCAGGGGTAGACAGACGGTGTGGTGTCACGTTTTGGGAGCGGGATTTTCCTTCTCTTCTTTTCTTCTTTCTGTTCTTTTTATGCGTTGAGACTTATGCGGTTCTTCCGTTTTCGTTAAGCTATTTCAGTTGGTTCGGTTTTCCTTGTAAGACTCGGCTTTTATTTTAATTAAGTAAAACCTTTTCAGTTATTTTCGTGTTGGTCCTCGGTTTATGACTTGGTTCGCGATTGTGGACTATGACTCGTGGAGTCAAAAGGGTCGTTGACTTGGGATCGAGGGTACGGGTGTTACACACACACACATGGTTGGATGGATTTACGTTTTGTGACCTAGGTAACAATTTTATAAACTTTCATTTTTACGTAAAATATTCATGTCAAAACTTAATAATGATTTTCTATATTTTATATGTAGTTTATGATGACGATGAGAAATTGAAAAGCGATGAAGAAGATGCTAATTTGGAAAGTTCTGAAGTTCCTACTATTTAAATATTATTTGTTTTATTTTTTTGCATCACAATTTATTCGGTTTTACAATGTAGATTTTTGTTTCATTTCAATTGA
The DNA here is from genome assembly GCA_030180135.1 of Orychophragmus violaceus. Classification (NCBI taxonomy): domain Eukaryota; kingdom Viridiplantae; phylum Streptophyta; class Magnoliopsida; order Brassicales; family Brassicaceae; genus Orychophragmus; species Orychophragmus violaceus. Next base: position 57,738,372 of record CM058236.1, on the reverse strand, counting down.
ATTTTATAAAACATATGCATAAGTTTGGAATAAGTTTATTAAAATTTAGTTTTATTTGACTTTATTATTCAAAAAGTTAATTTTATTTTTAAGTTCTAAAAGCCTGAAAAGCCTAGAAAACCTTACAGCCATGTAAGGGTCATGCCCGGTATTAGAATATAGGTCCGTTCCGACCTTGAAATTTTTTGGGCTTTGCGGGTTTTGGGCCTATAGGCGGTCCAATTGACATCTCTACTTCATCCATGAGCTCAATATCTACGGAATATGCATAAGTTAAAAGCCGAGTGATTTTGACAAGAAGTTGAAATAAAGAAAAGCCTGAGAGCTAGGGTTTAAAAGTCTTAAAGGTATAGGCCAAATAGAGACAAGATGAAGATTACATGAATGCAATATATATACTGTGGCTAGTGGTCAATGAATTGACTCTAAAAAAACTCTAGAACTCCATATAACAACCAAATTTCAATTGTTTTTTCATATACAAGTTTAAATTATTTATTTTCAACAACCTAAGATGTTGTGAGCAGGAAAAAGTCTTACACTAATGGTAAAAACTAGATTTATGAAAGAGACACAACTTGAAACTGGGGCGACATTTTTGGAATCCCTCTAACTTTCTTGATGACGTTCTTGAAACTCTCACTAAGTATCAGTTTCTTCATGACTTTACAATTCCTTAGAAAGAGTATTGGTAGCTTCATCTCACTTAATGTTCCTTCGACTGTGGTAGGTGTCCTCAGTTCAACAAACTCGAGAGATGATTGGAAACATCGGGTACTCGAGAGATGATTGGAAACATCGGGGCACAAATGAAAGTTTGGTCTCTTCTGGCTATGGAAAGGAGACAAATTCCTGATAACATAACCAAATAAATTGAATACCTTTTGATATACATAGATATGATCAGTGTGCTTACAAGAGCATATGCAAATGATACGTACCAAGCCAAGTGACTGTAGATTTGGGCAACAACCAAGAAAAGTTACTAACATTCCCCATGAAGATTTAAGGAAAGAAGCATGCAGGTGAGACATGTTAGCGAATTGAGGTAGCAGATCCAAATCGCAGTAATCATGGATCATCTATGTAGTGAGGAAGAAAAAAATGTAATGAGAGATTGTACAAGCTTAAAGTTATATAATCAACCAAGATTTAACGTTGAATCATGTGTACCTCTAGCGTTCTGGCAGAGATGATCATTTCATGGACTGTGGATAACGTGGTGAGAAAATTAAGGACCGTAGCTCCCAATGAATCACCATGCTTCACTTTAAAGATAAAATAAATGTTCACCTTTGCAAAGGGACCAATATCATAGATTATGAACCTTTTAGATTGGTAACCAATGATACTCATAAACTCAAGTCTTGGAGCATCGATTATAACACTAGGATCAACCGGATGTTGGCTTTGATAACTACGCATAGACTTTAATTTGAACTTCTTTAGTGACTGCGAGCTCACACATACAACTCCGAGAACATCACCATGATGTGTAACTATGGTTAACTCTTCAAGAACCCAACATGTTGAAATGAAAGTCCCAAGAAGCGACTTTCCATCAAATTTAACTGCCTCTAAATGCATAGTCTTGAGAAGAGGTAAAGAAACCAACTGTGACTCGGGAGCATCGAAAACTACACAATAGAGATTAACTCACCAATGTCGCACATGAATAGAGCGGGAGAGGCATCCTTACTAACTCTTCCTCAACATCCACCTCATTAAGAACAGTTAGATGAGAAACTTGACGCTTAACCACAGCATCATTCCTCAGCACAAATCCCTCATGAATATGCTCACCAACATTGTAGACCAACTTGAATCTCTTTAAGTCCAGCTCTTCGTTTGACTCCATAAAGTTATCAAAGAAATCCCAAAAGTCGTAATCATCAGGAAAGTTATCAGAGTCCAACTCCAGAGCAGGAACATGCAACCAGAGATTCCTCCATTGTGTAGACAAAACACTGGTCCGAACCGAATCTTTCGTAGAGAGCTTCGAGAGAATCTGACATAACAATTCCTTGGGTAAATTGCTTATCCAGTCTTTCCCTGAAGAGCCTTTGGATTTCCTTAACAACTTTTTCTTGCTGTTTAAACAAGTTATAACCATGGCGTCAACCTAAACCCTAGATTTCACAGAGCAAAAAAAATCAACATATATAAATACCATCGAATCAGTTGGTGTCGGATGCATCAGACGGATCTGTTACCCAAATCAGCCAAAGATCAACTTAAAATCTAGAGAAACAAACAGGAACTTTCTATGCACAAATTTACCTTTGCGTCTGTAAGATGATAAGGGCCAAAGAGGCGAAATTACAGTCGCTCGAATATTTTCTTCTCCTTCGCTTTAACAATTAAGACCCCTAAGACATATTTAAGATCAACTTCAAAATGACAAGGGTCACGTAACGTCCCTTTAAAATCTCGATTACTCACCTATCCGGACCACGTTACCCATGTTTTATGGTGATTTTTGTTCCATTTACTTTAATGATTACACTCTTTTTTAATGATAATAATAAATTATATCAATTGTAATTTACAGCTATTAATCTAAAAGCACATAAAAGTAATGATTCTTTTGTGTTCACTCTTGGTCTTTTTAATTAATTAATATCTGTAATATAAGAGAACTAAATGTCAAGTGATTGAAGTTAATATAGATAGTTGATTTTGTCTATTAAATTTCTATGAAAGATAACTCATAAATTAATAATGTAACACAGAGAAACAAAATTTATCTTATACTTATCTTTTTAATTTATATTAATTACAAAAATATCACTAAATACTTTTTGACGTAAGTTGCCAGTCACACCATTCAACAACTATAACATGTAATCGTGTTAACTCGATTATCAAAACATACTAATAGTTAATAATATGTTATATCAAAATTTAATATGCTAACAATAATATATCATATTTGTAACGTGATAAACAATGTTCATCACTGATACGTAAAGTGTTGGGATTATGTCCTGAAATCATATTGTACTTACTCTGCATGATAGTTGTATTGTCGAGATCGGACAATTCATGTGATACTAGGTGGTCATAACTTTTTGCTAGAAGCCGCTTATGACAAATGAGTTGTAACTCATTTGCTAGTATTATGTGGACTTACAGGGTCACACACCTAAGCAAGCTGGATACACTTTGTATGGGATTGATCATTGGCATATGGTCTGGTCAATGTGTATTGGATACACATTGAATTCGAGTTTTAAAAGGTGTGTCGATCGACACTATTGATGTGTGTCGATCGACACAAGGCACAGACCGAAACTGATATTTCGGTTTAATAACTTGAATTGACTCGGTTTAATCACAGGGTAATTAGGTCGACTCAGAGGCCTATATATAGAATATGAGGCACGACTTTGAGGGTAATTTTTTCTTGACAGAAAAACACAGCCACCTCTCTAAACACAGGGATTCCGAGGAGATCCGATTCCCGGCACTAGCATCCCGGCGGATTCCAGCTTGTGTGCGTGTGGACTTCAGTAGAGGCGCAGCAATTGAGGCGCTGGAGATCTCGTTTATCTGACCATATTCCGCTGCAAATCTCCAGCTAAACACGAGATCTATCTTTAAGGATTCAATCAAATAAACCCCAGATCCAAGGCATAAGGAACTAGTTAGGATTCTAAAATCTGTTAGAATGGCCTAAGTTCCTTCAGTGGTATCAGAGCCTTAGGGTTTTCCATTGAATCAAACATGCTGATTGAATTTGATGAATTAAATTCGCACATATAAGTTATATGAAAAGGAAGCATGTTAGATCGATTTCCCTGAAAACGAATTCTGAGTTTTTCGTCAGTGTCGATCGACACAGAAAGTGTGTCGGTCGATACAGCGTAGAAAAATCGTAATGAATTAGGTTTTATTTGAAATCGCCGGCTAGGGTTTTTCACGAAGTGTCGACCGACACCAAGCTGGTGTCGATCGACACATGAAAAAAACCTTATTAAATTTTAGGGTTCGATCAAAGGATCAAAAACTTCCTGTTGCCCTACTGTGTCGATCGACACAGGTTGAGTGTCGGTCGACACATGCCTTGCGATTGGTTGATCGGTTCAATTGGATTGAAATGGTTATCATGCTTGGTTAAGTTAGATCAGATCGGTTTAAATTGGATGAATTGGTTCAATTGGATTGAACTGGTTATCTCAATTAGTATAAACCGATTTGATTGGTTAAGATCAGTTTGATTGGATAGGTCGGTTCAATTGGATTGGACCGGTTATCGTGATTGGTTAGAACTGATTGAATCGGTTCAATTGGATGAACCGGCTCAATTGGATTGGACCGGTTATCGCAATTGGTTAAACCGGTTTGACCGATTAATTTCGGTTCAATTGGATTGACCGGTGATTAACTGGTTATTGAAGTCCGGTTTGTTTGGTGGTATCGATCGACAGACATGGTCTGTGTCGATCGACACAGTGCTCACAATTCTGGTTATTGAACCTTGAATTTGCAAAACCAAACTCGACCTAACCCACTTATTAGAACAATTAAAACTCAATTAAAATTAGAAGTTAAACATGTTTTAAACCCATTGAATACACATTGGATGTGTATTAGATCAAAGCTTAGTTTTCAATATGGTCAACTGTCAAGACTCATTTCGTTGTTGTGATAGTCTTGCCAAGAGCTTGGTGTCCACAATTACATGAGTAAGGCGGGTAGTTGTGTTGATGGACTTGCAGTGCTTGACATCAACAATTACATGACCTAAGAGATTGATTTACTAACCTTTTAGAGTTCCGTTTCCTCAACTAAATATCAAGTGATCTTGATGCCTTGCCCGATCTTGTCTACTGTCAAGACTCGTTTCGTTGTTAGATAGTCTTGGAGTCCTTGGTATCTACAATTACATGAGTAAGGCAGGTAAATGTTGATAGACTTGCAGTGCGACTGTCAACAGTTTACATGACTGAAGAGATTGGTTTACTTGACTGGGCTATCAGAAGTTCTGGGCCCAGAGACGTCAGAGTGGATGAGACATGGATTTTCTTATCTGCGACCAAGAGTTGTACTGGGTACAATTAGCAATGATTTGCTTACCTAGATAACTAAACTTTGGGTGATGGCGAGTCGTCCACTCAGATTTTGGTGAAATATGGGTCTTGGATCATTATATTCATAGAGGAAACGTTGTTTGAATATAATGCGAGTTTTCTTATTAGATAAGATTTCTCATTTCCTTAACTTCATAACTAAAATTTTCTTATCTTAGATTTCAGCATATGTCTAAAACTACTTTCTCGTTGCGATCCGTCCTTGAGAAGGACAAGTTAAATGGATCAATTTCCTGGATTTGTATCGGAACTTGAGATTTGTTCTCAAGCAAGAGAGTAAGGACTATGTCCTTGAGAAAGCTCTCCCCGAGAGGCTTGGGACCAACGCCTCGCATGCAGTATATGATGCTTGGAATAAGCATTATATTGATGTGGTAGATGTGTGTGGTCTGATGTTGGCTACCATGAACTCGGACTTAAAGAGTCAATACGAGAACATGGAGTCGCCAATAGAGATGATCACCAGCCTGAAACTGATGTTTCAGGAACAGGCACGAGTTGAGAGATACCAGATGGTTAAGTCTCTCATTGGGTGCAAGCTACAAAAGGATGCTCCAGTGAGTCCTCATGTCATTAAAATGATGGGTTACATTGATAACCTGGGGAAACTGGATTGTCCTGTTAGCTTAGAGTTGGCTACTGAGATCATTCTGCAGTCACTGCCGTCAAGTTATGATAAGTTTATCAAGAGCTATATCAAGAATGGCTTGACGAAGACATTGACTGAGCTGCATGGCATGCTCAAGACAGCTGAGCAAAACATCATAAAGGGTAAAAGGTTTGAGAAATCTTGTATAGACAAGGGTAGAGGCAAGGCCGTCCAGATTTGGAATCAGGATAAGCATGTGTCTTCTTATAAGCCCAAGTCCGGCCCATCTGATGTTGGTAAGTGCTGCTACTGTGAAGAGTTTGGGCATTGGAAGAGAGATTGCATTAAATTCTTGGAAGATTCACAAGAGATGAAGGAGATGTACGGGACTTCTTCTTCAGGTATTGTGTTATTACTTCAAGTTCTACGTAGGCATTGGATACTAGTTGTGGTACTGATATTTTTGAAATATGCAGGGCCTAAGCAACAGTAGAACATTGAAGAAAGGATAAGTGGAACTGCGCGTCTGGAATGGAGCAATGGTTGCTGCATTAGCCGTAGAAATTCTTCACTTGTAGGAGCCTTTCAAGCTTGGTTTTTGAATTAAGTAATTGCTGCTATGTACCTGCTTTAAGCAGAAATGTCTTTCATTTTCTTGTAAGAATTTGGATGTTTTTCATTTTGATAAAAGACAAGTTTTGCTCTTTTGATCTTGATGAAATATTCTATGGTAGCACCCCTTTTTGAAAAATGGGTTTTATATCTTAAACCAATGTACGCCTGTATATAACATAAATACCAAACGGTTTAAGTCTGATGACTCGAACTCGATTTTTTCTTAGTATAGTCGTTTCAACCATATAGAGTGAAGCGGATTCAGAAGTTCCATAGTTATGGGCTTTTTGGGGCTCATTTGATTATAAATCATATGAGATATGAATTCTGCTTACTGGGCCAAATGACTAAGGCTTCTTTAGCAGAGCTAAAGAAAAGGGCCAGAGGCTTATTGAGCCTTAAACATACTGATGTATGAGGCCCGATGAGCATTAGTGCCAGAGGAAATCTTCAGTGCTTCATTACCTTTATTAATGACTTCAGTAAGTATGGTTGTGTTCATTTGATGAGACACGAGTCGGAATCTTTGAAATGGTCAAAGGAGTTCCAGAATGAAGCATATAACCAATATGACAGAAGTATTAAAGATCCTCGATTAGATCGCGGAGGAGAATACTTGAGTCAAGAATTGAGTGATCATCTAAGTGAGTGTGAAGTCGTCTCACAGCTCATTTCTCATGGAAAACCTGAATGGTGTTTCTGAGAGAATGAATCGGACCTTATTGGATATGCTCCGATTAATGATGAGTCACACGAATCTTCCATTATCCTTTTAGGAATACGCTCTAGAAATGTATGTATTTACGCCAAATAGGTTTCTATCAGAATCAGTTGAAAGACACCACATTGGATGTGGACTGGAAGTTTTCCAAGTATGTTTTCCTGATTAATTGGGATTGCAAGGTTTATGTAAAGCAGTTGTCAACAGACAAGCTTGAACCCAAATCTGATAAGTGCTGCTTCGCTGGTTGTCCTAGGGAAACCGAGGCTTATTACTTTTGCAACCAATCCGAGAACAAAGTTTTGTTGTTCGGAACTCTGTTTTTCTAGATAGAAAGTTTCTTTCCAAGAAGAACAGTGGGAGTAGAAGTACAGCTCGAATAAATTCGAGAAACACAGGAGGTTGCTCAACCTGTTAAGGGAGAGCAGCGGTTGGATCTACAAAGTGCTGTAGGACCTACACCTGTGGAGCCTGAAGTTCGCAGATCCGAATGGATCCGTCACTAACCGAGAGTGATTTCTCGTGACCGATTGCCGTGGTCTGTTGATCATTGAAAAGTGACGAGCCTGTGAAATTCAAAGGAGCGATGGTGAGCCCCAACTCCGAAAATTTGGCTAGGTATGCATGTTAGCTTCACCGATCTATTTCTGGATTGAAGCAAACATCTTGGAGTTGGAATCTACGTTCTGTTAAAACGGTCAAAAGTTTTTGACTTGATCAGGAACGAATAGGAACCGTGCGTTTACAAGTAGACTAGTAGGAGCGTAGTTGCATTTCTCACACTGTATGTATATAACATACTTATTCTCATAAACGACGTTCCGTCGCTTAAGTCTTATCAGGACTTGGGTCGGATGTCCATTTTAACGATAGACATGGGAGAATCCGCGTGAGTTCTTGGAATAAGGATCTATTGAAATGGATTGGGTAGGCTAATTGGATCGTGTCAGAATCCATATGTTGATAAGGCATTGGACAGTTCCAATATGCATGATTCCAAGAATGGCTTCACACCAAAGGTCTTATGGCAATAATCTTAGCAAGAAGAAGTGTCTTGGACACTGGCTGAGCTAGTATCCATGAGTATGGTTCCTTATGCTTCTGCAATAGAATCCATCATGAATGCCATATTTCGCGCTCGTCTAGATGCAGCTTACGCATAAAGCATGACGAGAAGATACCAATATGTTCCGGTAAAAATCACTGGACAGTTGTAAGGAATATCCCCAAGTGTTTGAGGAACACTAAGGATAGGTTCTTGTACAACTGAGAAAGTGACGAATCTGTTATGAGTAGTTAGACGGACAAAGATGATTCCCGGTTACCACCTGGTATGTGAGGTGACGGATGACTAAGTTTCATGGAGTCATTGATATGAGTATCAACGTAAATCACATAGATATATGTTGGTGAACATATGATCAGGACATGACCCGCTAATGAGAACTCTACAGGATAGTTATATCAGTGTCATGAGAGGTTTTCATTATGACTATAGAGTATAGTCCTTAGACGTGAGTTCATCATGCTTTCTAGCATGTGAATTGGTGCGCTTTGACCTTGTCAAACGTCGTTCCGTAACTGGCGGCTATAAAGGCATTGCTTAGGCGTATCATGAAGTGTGTGAAGAAACAGGGATGTAACAAGAAGGGATTTGTCCCTCCTATATAATAGGAGATAAATATCTCAGGGCCCATCGAAGATTTGATACTGAGAAAATACATGGCCATTCTTAAACGAGGTGATTGTCAGTCGTTTGTTTTATCAGTATAGATCAGAAGTTCGATGAACATGATGTTGGCTATAATAAGGATGACACAGTTTCTTGCCTTATGCCATATCGAGATATAGCGATAAAGGGATTATGGGAATAGATGATTCCAGTACAAGTGGGAGATTGTTGGGATTATGTCCTGAAATCATATTGTACTTACTCTGCATGATAGTTGTATTGTCGAGATCGGACAATTCATGTGATACTAGGTGGTCATAACGTTTTGCTAGAAGCCGCTTATGACAAATGAGTTGTAACTCATTTGCTAGTATTATGTGGACCTACAGGGTCACACACCTAAGCAAACTGGATACACTTTGTATGGGATTGATCATTGGCATATGGTCTGGTCAATGTGTATTGGATACACATTGAATTCGAGTTTTAAGAGGTGTGTCGATCGACACTATTGATGTGTGTCGATCGACACAAGGCACATACCGAAACTGATATTTCGGTTTAATGATTTGAATTGACTCGGTTTAATCACTGGGTAATTAGGTCGACTCAGAGGCCTATATATAGAATATGAGGCACGACTTTGAGGGTAATTTTTTCTTGACAGAAAAACGCAGCCACCTCTCTAAACACAGGGATTCCCAGGAGATTCGATTCCCGGCACTAGCATCCCGGCGGATTTCGGCTTGTGTGCGTGTGGACTGCAGTAGAGGCACAGCAATTGAGGCGCTGGAGATCTCGTTTATCTGACCATATTCCGCTGCAAATCTCCAGGTAAACACGAGATCTATCTTTAAGGATTCAATCAAATAAACCCCAGATCCAAGGCATAAGGAACTAGTTAGGATTCTAAAATCTGTTAGAATGGCCTAAGTTCCTTCATAAAGTTCATCACCGGACAACAACTATGGTTAGGTAGTTGAACTTTGGCAGGTGTGTTGCGTCTCCAACCAAGATTTGTTGTGTGGAATTTCCGCGGAGCTCAGAAATTTCGAGCTGGTTTAGCATGGATCCAAGCTGGTTCAGCTCGGAGGCCCGAGCTGGATTAGTTCGGTGGTTCCGAGCTAGTTTGGCTAGCTTGGATTTTCCTAGCTGATCTGTCAGAAAGTTTCTAACTGATTTGCTCGGACTTTCCTAGCTGGTTTTTGATGTGTTGTGTTTTTAGATGAATTTAATCATGATTTGAGATGTGTTTTAGCTTAAGGAAAAGCATTTAGGCATCATTAGGAATGCATGTGTGTTGTTTCTCTCTTTTGTAGGTGGTGGATTACATAATGGAGCACCAAGGGACAAAGGAGGAGGTAGGGACCAAAAGAGCACTCAAAGAAGGTGGAAAAACAGCTAAAGATCAGAGAAGACACCTCACAGCGGCACCCCACAACGACTGCACCAAGTCATTGTGGGGGATTTGCGGACGACCAAACTTCACAGCGACCCGTATAGCGGCTTTACGAACTCGCTGTGGACGAAGACACCTCACAGCGGCACCTAGCAGCGATGGCCGTGAGACGCTGTGAGGTTATTTGCGAAACACCCAATTCCACAACGGCATCCACAGCGAGTGTTAGAAGCCGTTAAGGAACGAAGGCACCTCACAGCGGCATTGCACAGCGAGGGCCGCAAGCCGCTGTGAGGCCTACTTTTCACACATGCTCCTTTTTCTTTTCACTTTCGGCTTGTAGACCCTCCCATGTGGTTGTGGTCGACCATTACACGTTTTTATGATCTATTTAAGGGCTCTTGGTGTGTTAGAAGAGCCATATCACCTCTTGTAAACATTTACTCAAAACAATCTAAGTTTTTTTTGATATTTTATGAAATTCTAAGTTTGTTCTTGAGTTCTTTTTCTACTTCTCCACATTGCTTTCATTCTTGTTTATCTAAATCATGTCTTGCTTTATTGTTGCCACAGCTTGTGAGTAGTTTCTCTATAAGTTTCTGGGTTTGAGTCAAGGTGAGGGTGATCTAGGGATGGTTTAGGTTGTTTAGAACTTGGGAATATTAATCTCTTACTTGTTAGAAGTTCTTAATGCTAAGATTGAAGTAGCTAATCAATTCCTTGAACTTAAATATTGCTAGCACTGAGAAGTGTAGTTAATGTTTGAATCTCTAATCAAGTGCTTTACATACTTAACCAATGAGAATTGATGTTTAAGGTGTTTAGTGGTAATAAGAAATACTTAAAGCATGTCTATCTTGAAATTGCCAATGAGAGTTGATGTTAATGCTTGATATAGGGTTATTATCATGAGAGTGGAGTAACTTGAATTGTTGTTCTTAGCCTAAGAAATCATCCCATGTTTACTAAATGTTTCCGAACTGATAATTGATCACCCAAACCGAAAACTCAACCCAAGGAACTTAGTTTTAAATCAATCGTCTTCAAACTTATTATTGCTCTGTTTATGCTCTGTTCTTGTTCTGTTTTAAGCTCACTATTGTCTACATACTTATTTAATCATGTATGGAATTTGGTTTCATTGTTAGTTATTAGCAACAAAACCCTCAAACTAATTTGGTTGCACTTAGATTAAGAAAACACTTGTATTCTTAGTGAGTTTGATTTACCCAAGTAGATTGACACCTCAAAACTACAAGGACTAGGTTGTATACTTGCAACTGAAGTGTGTGAAGAGGAACTTTTTATGCTTATCAGTTTGCTGGGAAGTTTCTAGCCGAGTTTCTGGAACGTTCCGAACTAGTTTGATCAGTTTGGATTTTCCTAGCTGATTTGCTAGGAATTTCCGAGATAGTTCCTTGGAGATTTCCAAGTATTTGGATAGATTTCGAGTCCAAGAATTGTTTTAAAAATTTCCAAAATCCCGATGTGGAAGTATAGATATATACGGACCCACTCCCCCCCCCCCTCTTTTTGAGAGGGGGGACAGTTGAACCGATCAAAAGACCGGCTTCCTATGTACCCCTTTAGGGGATCAAGCCGTCCCGTAGTTCAAAATGCTTTGTAACAAAAAAAAATTTTGACGTTTCGTAGTCTTCAGTATCAGAATCTTCTCAGATGCATCGCGTTCCATCCTCTAACTATCCTGGTGTTGTTCATGGTCTCGAGTTCATACACTTCGGAGCGGATCTCCCTTATGATCATGTAAGGTTTCCCAATCCGATCCGGTATTTTGAAGCGCCGAGTTTCACCATACTCTTCTTAGGACAAGGTCTCCCGCCGAGAAAGGTTGAGCATGATCGTCCGATTGGAGGGGTTGATAGCTTCTCCCTGCTGAACTCATCTGATGGCCTGATTCATTATTCTGGAAACTGCCAGGAGTCTGTTGCTCTTGATTCCCCCAGTTTGTCCCGATTCTGGTGGCGGTAGGGAACTTGACGCATAGATGATAAGTCGACGGAACGGCCTTCATTGCGTTTATCCATGGGATCCCTAGAATCGCTCCATAGATCGTTGGACGATCGACCACAGAGAATTCGACGTCTTTGGAAATTCCTCCCGCGATTGGATCTTTCCGAATGTGGCTATGGTGTCTCCGGCGAATCCTGTTAAGGATGACTGAGAAGGCGTTACCTGGTTTAACTTCATGTCCATCTTTTTCAGAGTTCCGCAGAAGATTACGTTCACGAAACTTCCGGTGTCGATGAGTATGTTTAACACGTGACGATTCTGGATGATCAATTCCACGACTAGAGGTTGATTGGTCTTTGAGATCCACACGTCGTCGAATGTTATCCTGTGATCCGTGAGTCGACTCGGCATTCTTTGCTTTGTATCTCGTCTTGGTGCGATTGCTCTCTATGGTCGCCGAGGGTAGGGATCGGCGTCGGTCTCGATCTTGGGTGATATTGCGGCCCTTCCACGATCATGTTTACCCTTTGATGGCCGCTTGCTTTAGGGTCTTCATCACTTCATTTTCGTTTATTGCCTGTCGCGGCCTGTCCTTCTTGATGGTTTCGTTCTCAGTTTGATCCGTTTAGATCACCGTTCCTGTTTGACATATTCGGCTGATTCCCTGTTTTCCCGTCGTCGAGGTCTTTCAGAGTTTTGCAGAGGCATCTCCCAATTCTCCGGCCACGAGTTTTGCCTCGATTTTAATACATAGTTTGCGACAATCAGCAGTGTTATGGCTGTAAGATTGGTGGTGATCGCAGAATGCCTTTTCGTCCTAAGCGCTGGGGTTCCTTGTCCATGTATTCCATGAGATCTTCCTTCGTTCTCCCGGTCGTTGTTCTTGCTCACTCGTGCCGATCTGGTATTTATGCGCCCCAACCGTTCTTTCAGGCCGTGAAGTGCTGATCGGCTTTGAGGTCCATTTCTCGCTTCTTGTGCTTGTCGATAGGTGGGTTTCCTTGCTCTATTTCTTTTTAGACTTTTATTTCTCATATAAGACTTGTATCTCTTCTTCGTCGACAATGAAGTCTATCACTCTGTGCAAAGCATCCGCCATCGTTTGCGGCCGGTTTAGTGAGATTTCCTTCCTGAAGTCCGACTCGTACCAAAGTGCTTTCTTCAGTGCATCGATGCCCACTTTATCGCTAAGACCTTCGATTCTGGTGGCGACTCTTTTGAACCGCTCGATGAATTTTCTCAAACTCTATGTTTCGCCCTGGCTCAAGGCCCACAAGTAGACGTCAGAGGTGTCTCTGTCCACGAAAATTGAGTATTGTTTCATGAATTCCTCCGACAGCTATTGGAAATTTACGATGGAGTCGTGTTTCAATCTGGAAAACCATTCGAGGGCCGCTCCTTTCAGATGTTCTATGAACAGGAGACAAAAACCGGAATCCTTGTCTTTTCTACTAAGATTTGCTCTTCCCATTGCTATCTGGAAAGCCATCATATGAGCTTTTAGGTTAGTCGTTCCGTCGTAGAATGGTATTTTGAGCTTTCTCGGATTGTAAATCCGAGTTCTAGTGATTCGCGATTTGAATGGCGTTTTCCGCGTTTCCTCCAGGACTCAATCGATCTTTGGCACAGCGTTTTTCGCCCGATGAACCTGCGAACGTACAGTTTTGATCTCCGCGGTTGTCTGAGCTAGCGCATCCCTGAGCTCATCAAGCTCCCTCCATTTGTTACTTCTTAGCTGCTCGCTTGGGTGGGCTCGTTCTGCGTCTTCTTCTTCCGATAATTCATCGTCGCTTAGCTAGGGGATGTATCGGTCCGTATCGATCGTTTCCTCCTCGTCTGAGGATAGCTCGGTCCGATCGTCATGCGGAATCGAGTCTTCGTTCTCGCAGCCTTCTGCGGCTTTTGTCGTTGCAGACTTTCGCCCTCGGATTATGGGAGGAGGATCCGTGAGGTTGGATCTAGTCGCCGGGGGAGTATGTTCGCCTTTGGTTTGCTGACGATGTTGCGATTGATTTCTTGCCGACTCTCCGGACGTTGAGAAGTCCAAACGCCTTCGTTCAGGCGGGGCAAAGTTCACCGTTTGTGTCGTTCAAGCACAGTTTCCAGTTTTCAGTCTTTCAATCTGCTCCGTGAGAGTGTTGTTTGCCTTTTTTCTGTTCTTCTGCACTTTGCCTTAATGCGGCCACCATCTCTTTCAGCTCGGAAAATATCACGTTGATTGTCGCATCCGGTGCGGCCGTGTTTGTAACGTTGCCGCTTTTCGAAGTGTTACATGTGGTAACGTTGGGTGTGTTGTCGCTGATCGGTAGCACCTGATCTGTCTCGTCTCCGTTTCCGATGGTAGTCATCTCTTTCGAATCCGCTGGTTGGTGGTTTTTGGGTGTCAAAAGTCTCTAAGTCCCCACAGAAGGCGCAAAACTGTGAGAGTCAAAACTCGCACGGTCAAAACTTATAGAGAAAACTTTTTAGGGAACAGAAATTTCAAAGATAAACCACCAAACTAGTAATCCCGGAGGATATTTTATTGATGTTAGATCGGAAAAGAGTACAAAGGTCGGAAAAGAGAATACAAAGAAAGGAATCGGATAACAAAAATTGTTGAACTCTTAAGTCTAGATGCTAGGGTTTTTCGCTTTGCCTCTCTCGTATGACTTCCACCTCCTTACATAACTACGGCAAGTCGGCTTCGAGAATATTTCCGCAAGATTTGCGGAAATCTTCCTGTTGTTATCTCCTTCGTTTTTCCGTTAAGATGTACGTTTCTATCTCGGATTTTCCTTTTTAGCTCGGAGATATCTCCTTCTTTACTTCTTTGTCTTTATCTCCTTTCATCTTTCCGCGGCTTGACCTATTTGCCAGATGGGCCGAGAACGGACGATCCGAGTCCATTCGTGCACAGATTTACTTATTCGGCCCAAAGTCGTCGTATGTTTGGGCCTAAGTTCTTATTTTTCTTAACTTGATCCATCAACCCAAGTTATTGGTCAAGAAGGTACATGCCAATGTTTCCGAAGGAGGGTTGCAACAATTTGTGCATATCGGCAAATGTTTGGTTAACCGTTCGGAAAGCTCAACGAAGTCCAGCTCGGAAGTTTACAAGAGGTGCATCCAGCTCGGAATTCCCGAAGGGATAATCCATGTTTGGAAAAAAGGAAAGGTTTGGATCCGAGTCAAGTTGGTTGCAACCAGATCGGACCTGAGCTGGTTCATCTCGGACTTTTCGAGCTGGTTTAGCTCGGAAATCCGAGCTGGTCCATCTCGGAAAACCCGAGCTGGTCCATCTCGGAAAACCCGAGCTGGTTTAGCTCGGAAGTTCCGAGCTGGTTTAGCTCGGAAGTTCCGAGCTGGTTCAACTCGGTCCGAGCTGGTTTAAATCGGAATTTCCGAGCTGGTTTATCTCGAATAACCCGAGCTGGTTCAGCTTGGTCCGAGTTGGTTCAGTCCGAGCTGGTTCAGTCTGAGCTGGTTCAGCTTGGTCTGAGCTGGTTTGGCTCTTTTCCGAGCTGAATCAGCTCGTTCTCTGTCTGTTTGGTTGTTTCGTTGATCCGCAATCCCTGTTGGAAGGTGTGTTTGTCTGAATGGTCTGTCGTATACGAAATGTCGTTTGAAACGTATCCGTTGAATCTGTTTGTTTAATGAGTCGTTCAAGTGAAGTTGGCGATACTTCATGCATCTTAGTTATTCATACGAGACTTTGAACGTCCGATGAGGACATTCGTCTGTGTCCGATTGCCTGATCTTGTCTTCGGCTATTGTTTTCGTCGAGGAGGTTTTGACCCCAACAATCCTCAATGCGTGCTATGTCATGGTCAAGTTGAATCAAGGGACAATCTATATTTCGATTGCACTAACTCAGAGGAAGTGTAAAGCAAGTTAATTAAACGTCTTTTGGAAACGAGATACACGATGTGTTGGAACGCTGCTTGTAGATATTCTGATGGACTCATCACATGACAAAACAAAAATCTATTTATGCTGTTATATTTTCCTGGCTACCATATATTCTCTATGTAGAGAAAAGAATGCTAGCAGATATGGTGAGGTTCCTCAACAAGAGGCTACACTAGTCAATCTCATTGACAAGTGGGCTCGAGTACGGGTATCTTCACTCATGACAAGTGGAGTAACCAAGTACGCAAACACATTGCAGATGTGGTTTGCTTCACCAACTACTTAATCTTCTGTAAATGCTATGTTGTATAAAGCTTAGACTCTTTATATTTTCCTAATGCACTAGTTTGTAAAAATGAGTTTTTTTTTAAACTAATTTAACATATATTAAAAAAGGAAGAAAAAAAAAGATCGATTCCTTACACATAAAATCTTTAGTCACCTCTCCCACTCAATATGGTTTTTATTAGATTGTAACCAAAATGCAATGATTCAAGTGTAGTTATCCTTTGCGTATACTTTTGTGATTGTGATAAACAATAGACATCATTAGTGATTGTATTTCTAAATGAAGTTGTATTGTTTGGAAATCATTGAACATATTTAAACTTGCCTAGTAGAATAATGATAAAAAGAAAAAAAACAAAGTACTTATTAAGTAGTTTTTTCTTTTTGATCAGGTATTAGTTATCCTAAGGGAAAATTGCATTATTCCCAAATGTGAAAGATTGAGAGCTTGTTAAACAAATACTCAAAAGATGAAGACAATGATCTGATACTTATGGTAGTTAAATAAGGAAGAGACTTGGCTAACTATTGGTAAGAGTATAGTACCATTCTTGAGATTGGAGCCACTCTTGATCCGAGAATGAAAACAGATATAATGACGTATTGTTTCGATATTCTTGATCCAAGCACTAGTATAGTAAAGGTTGAAGCTGTGATAGAGAAAATTAACCTTTATCTTTGATTAATGTAAGAGTTACAATCTAAATTCGACAAATGTGCCTTTTTCTTTACGTAGAAGTAAAGAATAGTACTATACTCTTCTCAATAGTTAGCCAAATTTCTTCCAAGAACTAGTGAAGTAAAGGTTGAATCTGTGACAGAAAATTAACCTTACTCTATGATTAATATAAAAGTTACAATCTAAGTTCGACGAATGTGCCTTCTTCTTTACGTAAAACATGAGTTTTTAACCAAAAACCAAACTGAGGGGCATTTGTCTACGTTTAGTATAAGTTTCTTTTCTCTCTTATAGATTTAGTTTTTTATAGTATAATTTATTATTTAATTATACTTATTTTGGGTTTGCTTATAGCTGGATTTCAAAGAGTATGAAAAACGCTACCTTGCCGAAAAAAGAAAGTCTAAAATGACTTTGTATATGGAAGGTCTGACTTTTTATGAAGACTTGGATGTTTTAGAATGGTGGAAAAATCAGACACCACATTATGGTGAATTATCTCATATGGCATGTAATGTTCTAATCATTCCAATAACTAAAGTGGCATCAGAGTCGAATTTTAGTATTGGTTTGCATGTCTTAAACAAATACATAGTTCATCTTCTACCAAGATATGTTGAAGCATTCATCTAGGTAACAATTTTGGATGGATTTATGTTTTGGTATTGGTGTGCATTTACACACACTTGGTTTGATGGATTTACGTTTTGTAACCTGTTGGGGTCAAAAACTTCCTCGACGAAAACAATAGCCGAAGACAAGATCGAGAAATCGGACACAGACGAGTGTCTGCATCGAACGTTCAAAGTCTCGCATGAATAACCAAATTATATGAAGTATCGCGAGCTTCACTTAAATGACTTATAGAACAAACGGATTAAACGGATACATTTCAAACGGCATTTTGTATACAACAGACCATTCGGACAAACATACCTTCCAACAGAGATTGCGGATCAACGAAGCAACCAAACGGACAGAAAACGGGCTGATTCAGCTCGGAACCGAGCCAAACCAGCTCGGATTTCCGAGCTGAACCAGCTCGGGTTTTCGAGCAGAACCAGCTCAGGTCCGAGCTGGTCGCAACCAACTTGGCTCGGATCCGAACCTTTTCTTTCTCTTTTTCAGAACATGATTTATCCCTTCGGGAATTCCGAGCTGAATGCATCTCTTGTAAACTTTCGAGCTGGACTTTGCCGAGCTTTCCGAACGGTGAACCAAACATTTACCGATATGCACAACTTGTCGCAACCCACCTTCGGAAACATCGGCCTGTACCTTCTTGGCCAATGACTTAGGCTAATGGATCAAGTAAAGGGAAATAAGAACTTAGGCCCAAACATACAACGACTTTGGGCCGAATAAGTAAGTCTGTACATAAATGGACTCGGATCGTCCGTTCTCGGTCCATCCGACAAATAGGCAAGCCGCGGAAAGATGGTTGTCAAAGAAAGGAGATAAACTCGAAGAAGTAAAGAAGAAGATATCTCCGAAATAAAGAGGAAAATCCTAGATGAAAATGTAAATTTTGACGGAAAAAGGAAGGAGATAACAACAGGAAGATTTTCGCAAATCTTGCGAAAAATATCCTCGAAGCCGACTTGCCACAGCTATATAAGGAGATGGAAGTCATACGATAGAGGCAGAGCGAAAAACCCTAGCATCTAGACTTGAGAGTTTTAGCAATTTTCTTAGCCGATTCTTTTCTTTGTATTCTCTTTTCCCCTTTGTACTCTTTTCCGATCTAACATCAATAAAACATCCTCCGGGTTTACTAGCTTAGTGGTTTATCTTTAAAGTTTATGTTCCCTAAAAATTTTGCTCTACAAGTTTTGACCTTGCGAGTTTTGACTCTCACAGTTTGGCGCCGTCTGTGGGGAACTAAGGAACTTTTGACACTTAAAAACCACCGATTAACAGATCCGAAAGAGATGACTACCATCGGAAACGGAGACGAGACAAATCAGCAGCTGCCGATCGGCGACAACACACCCAACATTACCACATGTAGCACTTCGGAAAGCGGCGACGTTACAAACACGGCCGCACCGAATGCAACAATTAACGCGACACTGTCCGAGCTGAAAGAGATGGTGGCCGCGTTAAAGCAAAGGGCAGAAGAACAGGAAAAAGAAAACAGCACTCTCACGAAGCAGGTTGAAGGACTGAAAACTGGAAATCGTACTCGAACGACCCGAACGATAAACTTTTCCCCGCCTGAACGAAGGCGTCTGGACTTCTCAATGTCGGAGAGTCGGCAAGAAGTCCATCGCAACATCGTCAGCAAACCACAGGCGAACAAACTCCCCTGGCGACTAGATCCAATCTCACAGATCCTCCTCCCATAATCTGTGGGCGAAAGTCCGCAACGGCAAAAGCCGTAGAAGGCAGGGAGAATGAAGACTCGATTCCGCATGACAATCAGACCGAACTATCCTTAAACGAGGAGGAAAGGATCGATGCAGGCCGATACATCCCCCAGCTAAGCGACGACGAATTATCAGAAGAAGACGACGCAGTACGAGCCCACCCAAGTGAGCCACGAAGAAGCAACAAACGTAGCGAGCTCGATGAACTCAGGGACGCGCTAGCTTAAACAACTGCGGAGATCAAAACTTTACGGTCGCAGGTTCATCGGGAAACAAGCGTTGCGCCGGAGATCGATCGAGTCCTGAAGGAAACGCGAAAAATGCCATTCAAAGCGCGAATCACCAAAACTCGGATTTACAATCCAGGCAAGCTCAAAATCCCATTCTACGACGGAACAACTAACCCAAAAGCTCATATGATGGCTTTCCGGATAGCAATGGGAAGAGCAAATCTTAGTTGGAAAGACAAGGATGCCGGTTTTTGTCTCCTGTTCGTGGAACATTTGAAAGGAGCGGCCCTCGAATGGTTTTCCAGATTCGAACGCGACTCCATCAGAAATTTCCAACAGCTGTTGGAAGAGTTCATGAAACAATACTCGATCTCCATGGACAGAGATACCTCTGACGTCGACTTGTGGGCCTTGATCTAGGGCGAAACAGAGAGTTTGAGAAAATTCATCGAGCGGTTCAAAAGAGTCGCCACCAGAATTGAAGGTCTTGGCAATAAAGTGGGTATCGACGCACTGAAGAAATCACTTTGGTATGAGTCGGACTTCAGGAAGGAAATTTCACTAAACCGGTCGCAAACGATGGCGGATGCTTTGTACAGAGCGATAGACTTCATTGTTGACATTGAGGAGATGAAGGTCTTATCTGAGAAATATAAGTCTAAAAAGCAATCGAGCAAGGAAACCCGCCTATCGACAAGCACAAGCAACGAGAAACGGACCTCGGAACCGATCAGCACTTCACGGCCCGAAAGAACGGTTGGGGTGCATAATTACCAGATCGGCTCGAGTGAGCAAGAACAAAGGCCGGGAGAACGAAGGAAGAGCTCATGGAACACTTGGACAAGGAACCCCAGCGCTTACGACGAAAAGGCATTCTGCGATCACCACCAATCTTACGGCCATAACACTGCTGATTGTCGCAAACTAGGCATTAAACTCGCTGCAAAACTCGTGTCCGGAGAATTGGGAGATGCAATAACCCTGAAGGACCTCGATGACCGGAAAACGGGTAATCAGCCGAACAGGCCAAACAGGAACGGCCATCCAAACGGATCAAACCGAGAAAGAAACCATCAGGAAGGACAGGTCGCGACAAGCAATAAAGGAAAACGAAGCGATGAAGACCCTAAAGCAAGCAGCCATCAAAGGAAAAACGTGATCGTGGAAGGGCCGCAATATCATCCAAGATTGAGACCGACGGCCGACCCCTACCCTCGACGACCATGGAGAGCAATCGCACCGAGAAGAGATACAAGGCAAAGCATGCCGAGTCGACGCACGGATCACAGGATAACATTCGACGACGTGTGGATCTCAAAGACCAATCAACCTCTAGTCATGGAATTGATCATACAGGGTCGTCACGTGCCAAACATACTCATCGACACCGGAAGTTTCGTAAATGTAATCTTCTGCGAAACTCTGAAAAAGATGGACATGAACTTAAATCAGGGAACGCCTTCTCAGTCATCCTTAACAGGATTCGCCGGAGACACCATAGCCACATTCGGAAATAGAGGGACAACCGAACTGCGTCACCAAAGCTACTACTCTTTAGGTGGAATCTCCAAAGACATTAAATTCTCAGTGGTTGATCGTCCAACGTTCTATGGAGCGATTTTAGGGATCTCATGGATAAACGCAATGAAGGTTGTTCCGTCGACTTATCATCTATGCGTCAAGTTCCCTACCGCCACCGGAATCAGGACAATCTGGGGGAATATAGAGCAACAGACTCCTGGCACTTTCTAGAACAATGAATCAGCCCATCAGATGAGTTCAGCAGGGAGAAGCTACCAACCAGGCCAATCGGACGATCATGCTCAACCTTTTTCCGCAAGAGACCTTGTCCTAAGAAGAGCATGGTGAAACTCGGCGCTTCAGAATACCGGATCAGATTGGGAAGGACCTTACATGATCACAAGGGAGATCCGCCCCGAAGTGTACGAACTCGAGACCATGAACATCACCAGGATAGTTAGAGGATGGAACGCGATGCATCTGAGAAGATTCCGCTACTGAAGACTACCAAACGTCAAAAAAAAAAAACTGTTACGAAGCATTTTGAACTACGGGACGGCTTGATCCCGAAAGGGGTACGTAGGCAGCCGGTCTTTTTGATCGGTTCAACTGTCCCCCCTCTCAAAAAGGGGGGGGGGGGTAGGTTCATATATATCTATACTTCCACATCGGAATTTGAAAATTTTTAAAACAATTCTCGCACTCGAAATCTATCCAAATACTTGGGAATCTCCGAGGAACTATCTCGGAAATTCCTAGCAAATCAGCTAGGAGTTTTCTGACAGATCAGCTGGGAAAATCCTGGCTAGCCAAACCTGCACGGAACCGACGAACTAAAACCATCTCGGGCCCCTGAGCTAAACCAGCTCGGATCCATGCTAAACCAGCTCAGAATTTTTGACTGAGCCAGCTCGGATCTAAGCCAAACCAGCTCGGGCCTCCGAGCTAAACCAGCTCGGACCTGAGCCAAACCAGCTCGAAATTTCCGAGCTGAGCCGACTTGGATTCCTAAAAGCTCCGCGGAAATTCCACACAACTGATCATGGCTGGAGACGTAACACAACTTCAAAAGTTCAACTACCTGACCATGCCCTCGAAATTATCTGGTAACAAAAATAAGCTATTTTCTCCTTTTCATTTCAGTACATTTTTTTAGATCAAAATTAGGATATAAACTTTTTAACTTAGGATTCGCATACTACGCATGCATAGTTGTTAGGGATAGCTTATCTTGTCCGCCGACGGCCACATCGAACAAACACATACATCCATCGTGGATATTAGCCAACACGCCCTATGTGGATTGAGGCTCTATACATCCAACAATCGGATAAAAGTGCGCTATATAAATTTTAGATACCGCCAAGGTATGTTTATTATCGGCAAAGGGAACATAAGTCGAGAGGTTGACGTAAGATCAAGAATACGGGTTGTTGACATGTCTTCAAATCCGCCGCACCAGTACTGGAGACGCTAACAGACCCCAAAATCCAGTATGACGCTACTCAGCACGCTGGTAAAATGACGTTCTAACCAAGTATATCTTAATTCGGTATGTTTGAAAGGTAGTCTTGCGGATACCGGTTTATTTTCAATGAACGAAAGATGCGAGGCGAGAGTCTCGCGGAAAGACGAAATTGAAAATCCAAACCCATTAAAATACGGTACACTAGTCTCGACAACGTCATTATTGAGTACACGGCCGACATGGGAATGTAAGACGGCAGACCCCGCACTAGTACCAAAGTCAACCGTAAAGCTCCTAAAAACCCTGTAAAACGCTTACGAACACACTGGTCTATACATTACAAGTCCGCGAGAGAAAAACATATTGTTATCTCTCGGACTCGAAACCCAGTAAGACGCTTCCGAGCACACTGGTCTAATCATCGCAAACCCCAGTAAAACGCTTCTAGGCACACTGGTCTGATCATAGCAAAATACGGTAAAAACACTTCCAAGTACACCGATCCGAACATTATAAAAGACACACACCGCAAATTACCGAGCTAAACCAGCTCGGAAATTCAGAGCTAAATCAGCTCGGAACTTCCAAGCTGAACCAGCTCGGTAACTCCGAGCTGAACAAGCTTGGGTCCGAGCTAAACCAGCTCGGAAATTCCTAGCTGAACCAGCTCGGAACCCGGCTAAACCAATTACTTGAGCCAATACGGTCTATAAAACGGATTCCAAAATCTTTCAGAAAATACAAATCAAACATCATACATTAAAAGATTTTCTACTTCGAAATACGAAAAGGGATTGAAAGCGTTGAAATATTTAAAGACAAGATGATACGACGACCAACCGTCCTAAGGAAATTATCAAACAACAAACACAAGTCATATCCGTAATCCTAAAACCAGGCATCTCCTTGGGATGAACTGGCGACATCATTTTGAAACAAAGATGGATCAACGCAGTCCCTAGCTTCGGTAATCATCCGGTTGTATTCAAAGGCATCTCCCTCTCCCGGATGGATCCTCGACAATAGATCCGCCTCTTCGGATTCAAACGCAGGAGGATGCTCGGATCTCAATTCGGCGATCAAATCCAGGTTACTCCTTGCTGCGATGAATTGACTTTGCCTCTCTATAGCCAAACGAAGTTTCAAGAAGATCTTTCGAAACTTGGAAAATCGGGATGCAATTTTGTTTAGCATACCCCTTTTCCCTCTCTCAGCCGCATTCCGAAGAGATACCTAATGGGAAACCTCTCTCTCGGCGAATTGGACTCTTAAAGCCTCGACTTCAGTTAGGGCCGCAGTCCTCTCGGCATCAAGGGAAAACCTCGCCGTCTCAAACTCATTTTTTCCATCTTCGATGGAAGCTCTCATAGCAGCAACTGACTCCACCAAGCGCGCATTGTCAACGGAACGCCTTGCGAAGCGGTCCTGAATTCCTCGAAGCTTCATATCGGATTCAGCAGCATGACGATTAACCGAAGCCCATGCCTGAAACAAACTCAGACAAATTAGCAAAGTAGTAAGATAAGATCGCGTGCCTTACAGCAAAGTGAAGGAACTAACCCTTAACATGTCCTGCCAGCAAGGGATTCACCACAAATCATATCTTCGTATTGTGTGGGGAGATCACACGGATGACGAACATCCGCACAAAAGCTAGAAACCGCACCAGCGTTAGTGTACATGGAACCACCGTCATTAGGGCCAAATTGGATCGGATTAAAATCAGGTTGCGGAACTTCGAAATCCTTCTCATGTCTTTTCTTGGGCCTTCGACTGGACTCAGGCGCAACGACCCGATCTGACGACGCCGACAGAGGAACTTGTGGAACATTTATCCCCTCACCATTATCAGCATTGGCACAAGCTCCAGGATTGCCTTCGCCCATCATAGGATCCTGACCAATCCAATCATCGAACCGTGAAAATCGAACTCTGGAAGCTCGACCCCTTCCGCAAGCCATGGGGAGATTAAACCATCGTCCTGGATAACAACATCATCCGGACGATCGTCGTCCACACCCGCTTTCTCGTTAGTCCTCGCCGCTCGACGAATCGCGTCCATTTGACTAGCACGGATAATACGCTCAAACGAAAAGTGTTGATTCCAATTTGTATCCCTATCCTGAAACGCCCAAATGAGAGGAACCAACTGCGGTGGACACGTCAAGAATATATCTTTTGCTGAAAATTTAAAAAAAAAATTAGTAAGAACGGCAAGATATAAGTCTAAACAACGAAAAACAACTAAGTCCGCTACCAAGCTTTCCCCATTTCGATATCATCAATGGAACACAAGCTTCTCCAACGGACGCCTCGTCAATCAAGATGTAGAAGAAGTGATGTCTCCATTGGCGATCATGATTTTTTAAATCCTTTATAACCGCCCGATGTTGATAAGGCCTAAGGTAGTGCTCGGGACCGCGCTTTATCGGAACCACATGCAGCATGTTCCGAAGGTGCAGTCGCATTCGAAACTACGGACCAATATGCCTACCAAATGCCTCAGGCTCCTAGGAGTGATTTGCGTCAAAGCCAATCCATGACGTCGAAGGTAACGGACGATAAGTTCGTGAATTGGGAACCAAAGAAAGCACGACTCAAAGAAGATCTCGTACACCGAGAAATACCCCTTTGGTGGAGACTCGACTCGGTCGCTAGGAGACGGTATCCTGATCGTCACACTCTCAGGAATCTTAGCATCGCGTCGAAGCTTCGCAACCGACTTTGCCGAAGACAATGTCGAACCAACAGGATCATGGATCAGTTTCTTTTTCCTCGGACGAGTCTTCTTTGGCGCTTCTGGAGGGTAATCCCAGTAATGCAGGAATTCATCCCGACTAACGTGAGCGCCCTCGAACACACCCTTAACCGAAGCATCCACAGTGGCCGAGGGGCGAGGTCGACTAGCACGAGACCTGGTCGCATGCCAAACCCCAGGAGACTCTCCTTCGGACGAATTAGCATAACCACGGTTCGGTTCACGATCCACCATATTTACCACAAACGCCGTCAAAGCAGAAAATTCAAACTTGGAAAAGATCCAAAGCTTCTAAATTCACAAGAACAGAGCTGGGAATCTTGACAAAACTCACAAAAAACTAAGAAGAAGTTAGAGAGAGAAGTTACCTTTGGGTTGTTTTCTTTGGAGAGAGGAATGAAAGATGAAAAATGAAGGGGTGAGTACTTATAGAATTCACCAGGGCATGGGAATTTGAAATAATTACTTTTTAATCATATTATCACAAGCATAACCGAGAAAACCATGATAGAACGGCTCATGAGTAGGCATGGTGTCGAAATGTCTCAGCATGAAAGAGTTAATTGCGGCCGAAAAACGATGCCTCGAACAACCCGTTGTCGCAAGGACAATAGCATCGGTTGAAGTTCTTTTGGACAATTGTTTTCACCTCTAAACACAAAATAACCTCGTCATCACTGCATTCGAGTCTGACAAGCTGGGGGGGCTACAAAACCTCCTCGACGAAAACAATAGCCGAAGACAAGATCGAACAATCGGACACAGACGAATGTCCGCATCGGACGTTCAAAGTCTTGCATGAATAACCAAATTATATGAAGTATCGCCAGCTTCACTTGAACGACTTATTGAACAAACGGATTCAACGGATACGTTTCAAACGGCATTTCGTATACGACAGACCATTCGGATAAACATACCTTGCAACAGAGATTGTGGATAAATGAAGCAACCAAACAGATAGAGAACGGGCTGATTCAGCTCGGAACCGAGCCAAACCTGCTCGGAATCACCGAGCTGAACCAGCTCGGGTTTTTCGTGCTGAACCAGCTCGGATTTCTGAGCTGAACCAGCTCGAAAAGTCCGAGCTGAACCAACTCAGGTTCGAGCTGGTCGAAACCAACTTGGCTCGGATCCGAACCTTTCCTTTCTCTTTTTACAAACATGGTTTATCCCTTCGCGAATTCCGAGCTGAATGCATCTCTTGTAAACTTCCGAGCTGGACTTCGTCGAGCTTTCCGAACGGTAAACCAAACATTTACCGATATGCACAACTTGTCGCAACCCACCTTCGGAAACATCAGCATGTACCTTCTTGGCCAATGACTTAGGCTAATGGGATCAAGTAAAGGGAAATAATGTTGGGATTATGTCTTGAAATCACATTGTACGAACTCTAATGATAGTTGTATTGTCGAGATCGGACAATTCATGTGATACTAGGTAGTCATAATGTTTTGCTAGAAACCACTTATGACAAATGATTTGTAGCTCATTTCTGGTATCGTGTGAACCTACAGGGTAACACACCTAAGCAAGTTGGATATACTCTGCATGGGATTGATCATTGGCATATGGTCTGATCGATGTGTATTAGATACACATCGAGTTGAGTTTCTAAGAGGTGTATCGATCGACACCATTGGGTGCGTCGGTCGATACAGGGCATGTATCGATCGACACCACTAAGTGTGTCGGTCGACACAAGGGCGAAACCGAGACTGATGTTTCGGTTCACCGCGAGGTCAATATATATAAACTCGTTTTTGTATCTCGACTGGGTAAGTGTTCGTGTGCGCCGACAAGAGAGTGTTTTCTCAGAGAGAAAACACAGAAACCTAAGAGAAACTCAGTTCCCAGGGAGATCCGAGTCCCGGTCCTAGCATCCCGGCGGATTCCAGCTTGTGTGCGTGTGGACTACGATAGAGGCACAGCATCTGAGGCGCAGTAGATCTCGTGCTACCTGATCAGTCTTCCGCTGCTAAACACCAGGTAATCACGAGGTGAGATCCATGATTCAATTAACTAGACCCTAGATCCTAGGCTATCGGGAACTCGCGAGAATTCTGAATCTGTTAGAATTGGCTCGGATTCCCAACAGTGGTATCAGAGCCTTAGGGTTTTATCATTGAATCGAACCTGTTCATTGAATTTGATGATTTAGATTCGCAAACTAGGTTGTTTGGCTAGAACAGGTTAGATCGATTTTGCTCGGAATCGAAACTGTGTTTTCGCACAGTGTCGATCGACACACTAGGTGTGTCGGTCGACACAAGGTGGCGAAATCGACAGATTCGGCGGCTAGGGTTTTTCGCGAAGAAAAACCGAAAGCCTTCTGTGTCGATCGACACACTGGGTGTGTCGGTCGACACAGAGCAAACTCGGTCGAGTATCGATCGACACAGTTTGAGTGTCGGTCGACACAGGACGAAATTCGGCGGCTAGGGTTTTTCTCGTAGAAAACCTAAAAGCCTACTGCGTCGATCGACACAGGTTGAGTGTCGATCGACACAGGCCGAGCGAATGGTTAATCGGTTCAATTGGATTGGACCGGTTATCATGCTTGGTTAAGTCCGAATAGATCGGTTTAAATTGGATGAATTAGTTCAATTGGATTGAACTGATTATCTCAATTAGCATGAACCGATGGGATAAATCAGTTTGATTGGATAAGTCGGTTCAATTGAATTGGACTGGTTATCGCAATCAGTTGAAACTGGTTTAAACGGTTTAAATTGGATGAATTGGTTCAATTTGATTGAACTGATCATCCCAATTAGTATAAACCGATTGGTTAAGATCAGTTTGATCAGATAAGTCGGTTCAATTGAATTGGACCGGTCATCAAGAACTATCTGCGGTTTAGGTCTATGTCGATCGTCACACATGGGCTGCGTCGATCGACATAACTGGTTCGATGAACCGGGTTAATTGAATTAACCGGTCATTGAAATCCGGTTTTGTTTGGTTATGTCGATCGACAGACAGAGTCTGCGTCGATCAACACAGTGCTCGGAATTCTGGTTATTGAACCTTGAATTTGCAGAAACCAAACTCGACCAAAACCTTGATTAAAGCTTAGCTTCAATATGGTCAACTGTCAAGACTCATTTCGTTGTGTGATGTCTAGCCAAGAGCTTGGTGTCCTAGATAACCAAAGTCTGAGTAAGGCGAGTCGCCCACTCGAATTTTAGTAATCTGAGGATCTTGGATCATTATATTCATAGAGGAAACATTGTTTGAATATAATGCGAGTTTTCTTATAGTTATAAGATTTCTCATCATATACATAACTAAGTCTTTGTATTTCCTTGGATTTCAGCTTATGTCTATGACTACTTTCTCGTTGCGATCCGTCCTTGAGAAGGACAAGTTAAATGGATCCAACTTCCTGGATTGGTATCGGAATCTGAGATTCATTCTCAAGCAGGAGAGCAAGGACTATGTCCTTGAAAAGGCTCTTCCAGAAAGGCTTGAGACCAATCGCTCGCATGCAGCATATAATGCTTGGAATAAGCATTATATTGATGTGGTAGATGTGCGTGACCTGATGTTGGCTACCATGAACTCGGACTTGAAGAGTCAATACGAGGACATGGAGTCGCCAATAGAGATGATCACCAGCCTGAAACTGAAGTTTCAGGATCTGGCACGAGTTGAGAGATTCCAGATGGTGAAGTCTCTCACTGGGTGCAGACTACCAGAAGATGCTCCAGTTAGTCCTCATGTCATTAAACTGATGGGTTGCGTTGATAACCTGGGGAGACTGGGATGTCCTGTCAACTTAGAGTTGGCTACTGACATCATTCTGCAGTCACTGTCGTCTAGCTATGACAAGTTCGTTAAGAACTATATCAAGAAAGGCTTGACGAAGACGTTGACTGAGCTGCATGGCATGCTCAAGGCAGCAGAGCAAAACATCAAAAGGGGCAAAAGATTTGAGAAATCTTGTTTAGACAAGGGTGTTGGCAAGGTCATCCAGATTTGGTTTCAGGATAAGCATGTGTCATCTTATAAGCCCAAGTCAAGCCCATCTGGTGTTAGTAAATGCTTCTACTGCAATGAGTCAGGGCATTGGAAGAGAGATTGCATTAAATTCTTGGAAGATTCACAAGAGATGAAGGAGATGTATGGTACTTCTTCTTCAGGTATTGTGTTATTAATTCAAGTTCTACATAAGTATTGGATACTAGTTGTGGTACTGATATTTTGGAAATATGCAGGACCTAAGCGACAGTAGAACGTTGAAGAAAGGACAAGTGGAACTGCGTGTCTGGTATGAAGCAATGGTTGCTGCATGAGCCGTAGAGATTCTTCACTTGTAGGAGCCTTTCATACTTGGTTTTAGAAATTAAGTAATTGCTACTATGTATCTGCCTTGTGGAGAAATGTCTTTCATTTTCTTTTGAGAATTTGGATGTTTTTCATTTTGATAAAAGACAAGTTCTTTGGATCTTAATGAAATATTCTGTGGTAGCACCCCGTTTAGAATGGGTTTTATATCTTAAACCAGCAGAAGTTGAACATAACACAAACACTAAAGGTTTGAGTCTGATGACTCGAACTCGACTTTTCTTTGGTATAGTCGTTTAACCACGAGAGTAAAGCAGATTCAGTAAATCCATAGTTTTGGACTCTTTTGATTTTAATCAATTGAGACATGAATCCTGCTTGCTGGACCAAATGACTAAGGCCCATTTAGCAGAGCTAAAAGGAAACGGGCCAGAGGCTTATTGGGCCCTACACATACTGATGTATGCGGCCCAACTAGCATTATTGCCAAAGGAAATATTCTGTACTTCATTACTTTATTGATGGATTCAATAAGCATGGCTGTGTTCATTTGATGAGACACAAGCTGGAATCCCTTAAGGGAGTTCCAAGATGAAGTGTAGAACCAGTTTGACAGAAGTATTGAAATCCTCGATTGAATCGCGGAGGAAAATACTAGAGTCAAGAATTGGGTGATCATCTGAAAGAATGAATCAGATCTTATGAGACATGATTCGATTAATGATGAATCACATGAATCTTCCATAACCATTTAAGAATACGTTCTGAAATGTCTATGTTCACACTAAAAGGGTTTCTATCAGAATCAGTGAAAAACACCACATTGGATGTGGACTGGGTGATTTCCAAATTTGTTTTTCTGATTAATTGGGATTGCAAGGTTTGTGTAAGACAGTAGTCAACAAACAAACTTGAATCCATATCTGATAAGTTCTACCTCGCTGGTTATCCTGAGGAAACCAAGGCTTAGTGCTTTTGTTGCCCAGAACTGTGTCTTTTAAGAAAGGTGATACTTTCAAAAGGAACAGTGGGAGTAAAAGTACACATCGAAGAAATTCGATAAACACAGTAAGCTATTCAACCTGTTAAGGGAGAGCAGCGGTAAGATCTACAAAGTACTGTAGGATCTGCAACTGTGAAGCCTGAAATTCGCAGATCCGAAAGGATCCGTCACTAACTCGAGAGTGATTTCTCGTAACCAATTGTCGTGATCTGTTGATCATTGAAAAGTGACGAACATGCGAAATTCAAAGAAGCGATGGTGAGCCCCAACTCCGAAAATTGGCTGGGTATGCATGTTAGTTTCACCGATCCATTTCTGGATTGAAACAAACATCTTGGAGTTGGAATCAACATTCTGACAGATTGGTCAAAGGTTTTGACTTGATCAGAAAGAAAAAGAAACCATGCGTTTACAAGGAGACTAGTGGGAGCGTAATGGCAATTCTCACACAGTATGTAGATAACATACTTGAATCTCACAAACGACATTCCGACGCTAAAGTCTTGTCAAGATTTAGGTCGGAAGTCAAATTTAAACGATAGACATGGGAGTAGCCGCGTGAATTCTTGGAATAAGAATCTATTAATATAGATTGAGTAAGCTAATTGGGTAGTGTCAAAATCCTTATGTTGATAAGGTATTGGACAGCTCTAAGGTGCTTGATTCCAAGAATGGCTTCATACCAAAGGTCTTATGGCAATAATCTGAGCAAGATGAAGTGTCTTGGACACTAGCTGAGCTAGTAACAATATTAGTAAGAAGAAGTGTTTCTGAACACTGTCTGAACTAATATTAATGAGTGTGAGCTCTAATGCTGCTGCAATAGAATCCATCATAAATGCCATATTTTGCGCTCGTCTAGATGCAGCTTAAGCATGACGAGAATATACCAATGTACTCCGGTAATAGTCACTGAATAGTTACCAGAAATATCCCAAGTGTTGAGAAACACTAAGGATAGGTTCGTGGTGAACTGATAAAGTGACGAACCAGTTGAAAGTAGTTAGTCGGACAAAGACGATTCCCGGGTCCCACCTGGTTATGTCTCTTTGTCTGAATAGCGGTACTAACTGTTGGAAAGGCTCCAAGCAGTAGACAGTAGAATAGTGCTTTTATCTGAATGGCGGTGTAATTCGTTGAAATTGTTTCAAGCAATAGCACCGCACTCTCTCCCACAACCTAAGCACGGAATCTATTCTGTTGCTGTAGGTGTAAGATATCTGAAAAGATGATCTTGATTCTAGTGAGAGTTATTTTAGTTATGTTGTAAACTTAACATATACATGCTTTGGCAGTGTTTGTGTAAGTTAAAACTGACATCAGTATTATTTAATTATTGGATAATTAAATAATGGTCCCAAAGTACTTTATGGTCATCTTATAGGTCATCAAGTTGAAGACTTGATCATGAAACCCTATAAGTAAAAGATGACATAAATGATGATTGTCCCTAGTCAAGGTTGTTAAAATGGGACACTAACAACCACGCAGACTAGTATGTGAGGTGACTGTTGGACTAAGTTTCATGGAGTCAATGATATGATTATCACAGTCAGTCACATAGATATATGTTGGTGAACATATGATCGGACATGACCCGCTTAATGAGAACTCCACAGGATAGTTATATATAAGTGTCATGGGAGGTTCTCATTACGACTATAGAGTATAGTCCTTAGACCTGAGTTCATCATGCTTTCTAGCATATGAATTGGTGCGTGTTGACCTTGTCAAACGTCGTTCCGTAACTGGCGGCTATAACGGCATTGCTTGTGCGTATCATGAAGTATGTGTAGAAACAGGGATGGAACAAGATGGGATTTGTCCCTCCTGGAAAACGGGAGATAAATATCTCAGGGCCCATCGAAGATTTGATACTGAGAAAATGCATGGCCGTGCTCAAACGAGGTGATTGTCAGTCGTTTGTTTATCAGTATAGATCAGAAGTTCGATGAACATGATGTTGGCTATAATAAGGATGACACAGTCTCTTGCCTTATGCCATATCGAGATATAGAGACGAAGGGATTATAGGAATAGGTGATTCCAGTACAAGTGGGAGATTGTTGGGATTATGTCCTGAAATCACATTGTACGAACTCTAATGATAGTTGTATTGTCGAGATCGGACAATTCATGTGATACTAGGTAGTCATAATGTTTTGCTAGAAACCACTTATGACAAATGAGTTGTAGCTCATTTCTGGTATCGTGTGAACCTACAGGGTCACACACCTAAGCAAGTTGGATATACTCTGCATGGGATTGATCATTGGCATATGGTCTGATCGATGTGTATTAGATACACATCGAGTTGAGTTTCTAAGAGGTGTATCGATCGACACCATTGGGTGCGTCGGTCGATACAAGGCATGTGTCGATCGACACCACTAAGTGTGTCGGTCGACACAAGGGCGAAACCGAGACTGATGTTTCGGTTCACCGCGAGGTCAATATATATAAACTCGTTTTTGTATCTCGACTGGGTAAGTGTTCGTGTGCGCCGACAAGAGAGTGTTTTCTCAGAGAGAAAACACAGAAACCTCAGAGAAACTCAGTTCCCAGGGAGATCCGAGTCCCGGTCCTAGCATCCCGGCGGATTCCAGCTTGTGTGCGTGTGAACTACGATAGAGGCGCAGCATCTGAGGCGCAGTAGATCTCGTGCTACCTGATCAGTCTTCCGCTGCTAAACACCAGGTAATCACGAGGTGAGATCCATGATTCAATTAACTAGACCCTAGATCCTAGGCTATCGGGAACTCGCGAGAATTCTGAATCTGTTAGAATTGGCTCGGATTCCCAACAAATAAGAACTTAGGCCCAAACATACAACGAATTTGGGCCGAATAAGTGAGTCTGTACATAAATGGACTCGGATCGTCCATTCTCGGCCCATCCGACAAATAGGTTAAGCCGCGGAAAGATGGTTGTCAAAGAAAGGAGATAAACTCGAAGAAGTAAAGAAGAAGATATCTCTGAGGTAAAGAGGAAAATCCAAGATGAAAATGTAAATCTTGACGGAAAAAGGAAGGAGATAACAACAGGAAGATTTCCGCAAATCTTGCGGAAAATATCCACGAAGCCGGCTTGCCGCAGCTATATAAGGAGATGGAAGTCATACGATAGAGGCAGAGCGAAAAACCCTAGCATCTAGACTTAAGAGTTTTAGCAATTTTCTTAGCCGATTCTTTTCTTTGTATTCTCTTTTCCGATCTTTGTACTCTTTTCCGATCTAACATCAATAAACATCCTCCGGGTTTACTAGCTTAGTGGTTTATCTTTAAAGTTTCTATTCCCTAAAAAGTTTGCTCTACAAGTTTTAACCGTGCAAGTTTCGACTCTCACATGACCTAGGTAACAAGTTTATAAACTTTCATTTTTATATAAAATATTCATGTCAAAACTTAATAATGATTTTCTAACTTTTATATGTAGTTCTTAATGACGATGAGAAATTGAAAAGCGATGAAAAAGATGCTAATTTGGAAAGTTCTGAAGTTCCTACTACTTAAACTCCTTTTTTCATCACAATTTATAAGGTTTTACAATGTAGATTTGTGTTTGATTTCAATTGAATGTATAAAACATATGCATAAGTTTGGAATAAGTTTATTAAAATTAAGTTTTATTTGATTTTATTATTCAAAAAATTAATTTTATTTTTAATTTCTAAAAGCCTGAAAAGCCTAGAAAACCTTACAGCCATGTAAGGGTCATGCCCGGTATTAGAATATAGGTCCGTTCCGACCTTGAAATTTTTTGGGCTTTGCGGGTTTTGGGCCTATAGGCGGTCCAATTGACATCTCTACTTCATCCATGAGCTCAATATATACAGAATAGGCATAAGTTAAAAGCCGAGTGATTTTAACAAGAAGTTGAAATAAAGAAAAGCCTGAGAGCTAGGGTTTAGAAGTCTTAAAGGTATAGGCCAAATAGAGACAAGATGAAGATTACGTGAATGCAATATATATACTGTGGCTAGTGGTCAATGAATTGACTCCATATTTATTAATGATAATAAATTATATCAATTGTAATTTACAGTTATTAATCTATAAGCACAGAAAAGTAATGATTCTTTTGTGTTCATTCTTGGTCTTTTTAATTAATTAATATCTGTAATATAAGAGAACTAAATGTCAAGTGATTGAAGTTAATATAGATAGTTGATTTTGTCTATTAAATTTCTATGAAAGATAACTCATAAATTAATAATGTAACACAAAGAAACAAAATTTATCTTATACTTATCTTTTTAATTTATATTAATTACAAAAATGCTACTAAATACTTTTTGACGTAAGTTGTTAGTAACATTATTCAACAACTATAACATGTAATCGTGTTAACTCGATTATCAAAACATACTAATAGTTAATAATATGTTATATCAAAATTTAATATGCTAACAATAATATATTATATTTGTAACGTGATAACAATAATCGATAAACAATGTTCATCACTGACACGTAACGTTCATCACCGGATAACAATTATGATAAATATGTTGTATCAAAATTTAATATGCTAACAATAATATATCATATTTGAACGTGATAACAATAATCGATAAACTGTTTATCACTGATACGTAAAGTTCATCATCGGATAACAATTATGGTAACAAAGTATATCCAATGTCAACAATAATAGATGACACTTGTAGCATGCTAGTAATAATATCTGATACTTCTAACTTTCTAACAGTAATATATAAAACTTTTAACATACTAATAACTATCTCAGCATCATTATCATGCAATTAATATGTTAAAAAGTTAATATATCATAAAAATGTCACGTTAAAACAGTTACCATTTCATAAAAATATGAAAATCAGTTATTGTATCATAATTATTATGTTAATCCAATAATCATATCATAAAATAACATGCTAATTCAATTATCCTTATTTTTAATTTATTTTTCATTACTGTTGTTTAATCGCTTCCTCTTTGTCTCTCTTTTCTTTTTCTTCAATACATTAAGTCTCAGAACTTCCTTATTCTATTTTCACAAAATATAACTCTTTAACCACCATGATGCTCTATTGTTTAGAGATAAACCATGGATAAGTTTTGGCGATTTTAATGAGATTTTATATGCTGAGAAACATTCAAGATATGAAAACTCGCCCACAATCCCATTAGGGATGCAAGATTTTCAAGACAGTTTGATATTGTTCGCTAATGGACATGAGCTATCATGATCCAACCTTGATTAGTCAGACGTGGGATGCAAGGTATCCACATGGGTATTGTGTATTTGAACAGAGTGGATGTTCAGACCATTTGAGATGTCGAATACATATAATAGATGAAAATCTAGACGCAAAAGAAAATCATGAAAAATAGATTTAGTTAAATAACCAAAATGTATTTTGGAAAATGCGAATTTCAATAATTTCAATATTTGCTTTTTGTCATTAGTCACAATCTTTATTTTAGATTTTTGTTTCTCTAGAAAAGTAAAAAAAAAAAGTGTGTGTTTTTCTTATCAAGTAAACAGCATCGATTAGGTACCAAAATATTCATAACCAAAGTATTTATAACCAAAATATAATTCAAACAAAACATAATTAACGATAGTAGGTGCCAAGCATAATTAAATCCAACTTTACACCAAACATAACTTAAGTTCTACAAGATATCATAATTCATTCATTAAACTTCACTTTGGCTGGGTCGATTCATTATCAACTGGGTTGATTTCCACGTTCTTCCCCTAGTAATCATGGGACTCATGTGCACGATTGTAGACCCTTTCCCCTTCCCCTTCTTTATAAGTTCACCGTTTTTGTAGGCATTTCCTCAACTGCTTCTACCGCTCTCTTCGTTCCTTTTTTCGTCCTTCTTCTAGGATCTTTCCTTCTCCTCATCGGTTCCTTTCTTCTTTTCCTCGGATCCTTTCTTCTCTTCCTCAAATCCTTTTTTCTCCTTCTTCTATTTGCCTTTCTTCTCCTTCTTCTCTTTGCCTTTCTTCTCCTTCTTCTTACTTTCTCTCTTTCTTACCTTTCTTTCCTCTTTCTCCTTAGCACCACTAGCCTTACCCTCCAAACCTAGAACATCCACACCATCCCCAACCTCACCACCATCCATGTTTTTGACCGTTTCTTCTTGCGCATCACACTCAACCTCTTGATCATCACCATCATCGGCTTTCTCCTCGGTCTCTTTCGGGTCCGTCTCCTTCACACCCCCTTCTAAACCACCTAGTCTATTGTTACATAGTCTACCTCTATGTGCATTCACCTCTGATTCCATATCTCATAATATACCATCAACCTTCTCAGAAATCTTCTTAAACCTATCTTCAAAAAG
Source organism: Orychophragmus violaceus (assembly GCA_030180135.1). NCBI lineage: Eukaryota > Viridiplantae > Streptophyta > Magnoliopsida > Brassicales > Brassicaceae > Orychophragmus > Orychophragmus violaceus. Next base: position 57,701,489 of record CM058236.1, on the reverse strand, counting down.
CATCACTAGTCGACACTCTAAGTCAAATAATCCGACATTGATTACTTTCTTCATATCGGTACCATTACCAACAGCATGAGTCTCTTCCTGATGCTTCCTAGACTCATGTGTCCTTGCCGCATCCTGAATAGCAGGACAATCCTCTTGAGCATTTGTCTGAGAAGCACGTGCAGCCACATCTTGGTTGAAATGCTCTTCAAACTAGATTGTCTTCTTTTTCTTCACCAGAAGCATGTTCTAACCATCAATGATAGGATCATCCACATCATTCCATCAAGTTTCAACATCCATGGATCTCCTTAAATGATCTAGCTCAATGGAAGGTAGCTCCAAGACGCTTTGAATCTCCTGCAAATGTAAGAAAACAGAATTTCAAAACAACATCATTTATACATGAATTTAAGAAAACAAAATTTAATAATTATGATATGTACTAACTTTCGTAGTGCCAATTTTATCATCTACATCTGAAATACTAAAACCCCTTGTCTTAGCGGTTTTGAACCTCATCTTGCACATACGCGGAAAATCATCATGTGCATCTTGAACGTTTTCCTGGAAATGGTTTTTCAGAACTGGAATGGCCTTAAATGTTAGGAGCTACAACACAAGATAATTCAAACAGTTAACTTTGTACCAAGTCAGATAACTAAAACAACTAAAAACAATTAAAAATGATTATACAAATATTGTTACCTCCAAAGGAACAATATATGCAGGAAATACCCATGAAGATTGCACCACTCCTCTGGAATGGTCCATGAAGTGTAAGATGTCTTTGATATTCTCCTCGAATGATAAACACCCCCACAGAAACGTTTTGCACATCTCGAGATCATATACGGCTCTGCGGAAGAAACTCTCTACAAAAGGTGTTCCTTTTCATGTCTTCTTCTTCCCAATGATCATGCTGGTAAAGAAGTACAAGACTACCATCTTCAAACGACCCTTAGAGAGCTTTCGTTTCCCTTCCAGAGTTGGGAACATCTTCTTAACTTCTTCATATGTAACCCGGTTCATTCCAAAATATTTGGAAACAAAATATGAGCAACCATGGGTTTCATAATTGGTTTGGATATGAGTGGTAGAATAACCCTGATATCAGTGCATGCTCCCTAAGACAATAGCGGATTAGAACCCCATTGAAAATACATCCAACATCCATTTTCTTATCCGCACCTGCGGTCTTAATGAGAAGGATCCACATTCTCATCCATTTGGAGATTGCATTCTTACCCATGTGGAAGAAGTGTTTGAATTGTGGGTGCTTAAAAACCATTCCATTTGTTCTTTCTCAAGAATGTCTTCTTTAGTCTTCATGGTTTTAGTGGTATAACTATTTGACAAGAGCTTTATTGTCTTCACATACTCGGTGGGAGGTAAAAACATCTTCATGGCTGTATTGGTTCCGTTTCATCCTCTGAATTCTGCACAAAATAAAAGCTACACCAAGTATAACCAAGTTTTGCGAAAAAGTTCGACTAGGTATTACCAAGTTGTGTGAAAAAGTTCCACTAATTATTACCAAGTTGTGCAAACAAGTTCCACCAAGTATTACCAAGTTGTACGAAAAGTTCTACCAGGTATTACTAAGTTGCGCGTTTTCCAAACCATTTTAAATTATACTAAGTTTTACACATCCGAACTACACAATTATAAACATGAAGTGGGTTTTGATGTCTAAATCCAATTTTCCAGTAGTATCAAACAACTTATATAAAGTTAACAACCCAAATTCAAGGATTCAAAGTGGGATCCTTTCAAATTTCCAAAATTACAATGTGTTTTACTTCCAAAGAAACACATGGATCCGAAATACATACTGATTTTGTTTCTTCCGAATCCTCTTCCTGTGGTTGACTTGTCCGTTTCTCTTCTTCTTTGTGAAACCCTAAACCCGGAACCCGCGAAACTTCCTCCTTCGATCCTCGTAGTCTTACTCTTCCTCATTCTCTTCCTCAGTCTCCTCCTCATTCTCTTCCTCCTCGTCTTCCTCATCCTCATATTCCTTTTTCCAAATTGACTTCCTCATCAACTTCAGCTTCATCGGATTTCTTTTCTACTTCTTCTTTGCAATTCTCCTCTTCCTCGCGAATCGATTCATCATCTTTTCTCTTCGACTTTCGCATTGTTTTAAGAGGCATCACAAAATATTCGGACAAATTCTTCTTTTTCGAATTTGTGTAGATAATCGATCAAGGGGATGAAACGGTTTAAAAAGGGAAGAAACTAAAGAAAATGGGAGAAGAAAATAGAAATCGATTAGGTTTTAGGTTTATAGACTTAACCAATTTAGGAGGTTTTCAATTTAACTGGACCCAAGTAAAATGGATCAAACCAAGATATCTGATTACCCTGGTTGAGTTGCAATTAACTGTAAAAGTCGTGGTTTTACTGACTTTTACACATTCACACGATTTAAAAAAAAAAAATGAAGAAGTCAATTTTTAAGAGGAACATTTCGGACTTTGACTTCGGTCAAAGAGCTCCCCAGAATTTGGTCTTGCTAGTTCTTGTTCCTTTTAATCACCTAATATTTTTAAAATGTTAAATGTTATCTTCATGAATATAATAACAAAATATATCTGAATTTTACAAAACATTAACAGAATGAATACATTGTAGCTGAAAGAAACTAATTAATAATATCAAATACTTTTTATATATACTCTGAATACTTTGCATAATTCATCTGCACCATGTGCGGACACAAAGTTTTAATATTAATACTAATATATTTTTTAATCTAAGCTATATATTAAAAAATTATTGTATGGTTTCAAATTTAACATTAATAAGATTATAAAATTCATAATATAAAATTGTTTATCTTTAATAAACATTTCTAGTAATATCTTAAAATAAAATAACAAATATCTTATACAAATTATCTGATATTTTAAAATTTTTATTTATGAGATTATGTATATCTACTAAATATAATAAAAATTATTAAAATAAATATAACAAATAGCCATATATTAAATTATTAACAATTTATCTTATATTTTCAAATTTAATATTAATAATAATTATAAAATTCACAGTATACTTTTGTTTTTATCTATAACAAACATATCTAGTAATATCTTAAAATCAAACAGTGAACATATTATAGAAATTGTTGACAAAAAATAATATAGAAATTATCTGATATTTTTAATTTTTTATTACAGAGAATATATATCTACTAAATATAAAAAATTATTTAAATCAATATAATAAATTAAAATTTTAAATTTTAAGTAAGGTTAACATAATAAATAACTTAATTTCATTAAAGATAACCTAGTAATCAATAATTTTGAAAGTTAATAAGAGTTCAAAAGCACTTTACAATTAATGTAAAGATGTTTTATTGAATATGACGCATGATAAAACAATTAGATTACTACTTTTAAATTATGCTTGGAGTCTAAAATAAATCATGTTTTAATTTCTATAAACACATGCGTAATTAGCCTTTTTGAAAATATTTTTGTCGTTTCTATAAGCAGTTAAAAAGGCAACAACCTTAATTCGGACATCTCCAACCTTATTTTTATTTTTCACTCTATGAAGTAAAACGTGAGATTACCCCATATTTGGAGTAAACTCATTTCCACTATATTTTGCACTCTTCACATCTGATATATCATGGTTTTTACTAGTTCTAGACCATGATATAAGTGTGTTTTAGTGTCTTTTTGTGTTCTTTTAGAGTCTTTTACAGGTATAATCAGGTTTGGAGCATACTTGGCGATTATGGCACTTTTTGGAGATTTTTGGAGTGTTTGGCCGAGAGATAGAGTTCACTGTCCGAAACAGAGGAATGCGTCGATCGTTGCACTCTAGCATCGATCGTTGCACCAGCGAGATGGGCCAAAACTCGGCGGTTTATGAAAAGTCAAGATATTGCACTCTGATCCAGAAGTTCCTGCTATTTACAAAGAAGCTCCTGGCCGAGATTAGACCTATATAATTAAGTTTTTGGTGTTTTATTTACTTACGCTTTCATAATTAAGAGCAGAGGATTTTTAGAGCTTTTGGGGCTGATCTGAACCTTTACTTCATATGTATTTGGAGAAGATTTCAAACCCCTTTTATTCTTTATCTTCTATGCAATTTATTCATCATATGATTATGTTTTCATTATCTATGTCTGATTAGATTCCTTGTTAGGTTTAGGGTTTCTCACATAGGATTTCATGACTTGCTAGACTTGTTAAATTCAGTTAAGGATTCATAACTATATCTGTTCTTCAATCTAATTGTGCTTAAAGCTAGTTCTAACCTGATCAATTAGAATCTAGATCTTAGGTTGCTAAATACGTCACGGAAGTGGGGTTTAGGAATCTGAACTAATTAGGTTGAGCAATTAAACTTCTCGCAAACGAAAGTTTGGTTTAGGATAATTGTGAACATATCAAACTTGGGACTAATGCTAGTTTAATCTGTTAGTTCTCGCAAACGAAAGTTTGGTTTGCTGCACTTAGACTTAGAGAATTATCGCAAAGGAATTTGGTTAATTCTATATATGTGTTTTGAGTTCTAGAACTGTGCTTAATTAGATCCTTGCTGAATGAACTGTCTGCTTGTCTGATTTCCTGAGAACGCCCTAGACTTAGCGCTTTTATTAACTTGCTTTCACAACCAACAATCTCTGCTTTCTGTTTACTTTCTCGCATTGCTTTTAATTCAATCACATTGCTTTCTTCCGAGTTTAATTTCCTGTTCTTGAGCTATTGAATACGGAGTCCCTGTGGATTCGATACCTATATACTACGACTACTGAACTGTGCACTTGCAGTTAGATATAGGATAAAACCTGACACCTATCAAGTTTTTGGCGCCGTTGCCGGGGACTCTTTGAGTCTTCGATAGCTTAGAACTTAGGGTTTTACTAGGATTTTTCGTTTTCTTTTCGTTTTTATTTTTGTTTTTTTTAGTTACTGACTTTCTCTGTTTTTCTCTCTGTCGCAGGTACTAATATCGCACTGCGTCGATCGTTGCACTCTAGCATCGATCGTCACTAGGCGATTCAGAGATTGAAACGATCGTTGCACTGATAGCATCGATCGTTGCCGGACGATTACAGACAGTTTATGCAGACGCAGAAAACTAGAAGTAATCCGAACTTGGACTTAGTTAATCTCGATCTTGAAGAACTTGGACGTTTAGAGAGAACCAACAGAAGAGAGAGAAGAGAAAGGATGGTGCAAGAGCATTTGATTCTTGTACGTGATGCTGAAGGTACCCTGAGGGACCGAGATAACAACCCATACAATGCCGCTTGGCAAAGGGTTGATGCTGAAGGGAACGTCATCCTTGATCCTCCTGAGCAACAACAACAGGAGCAGAACCAGGGTCAAGGACAGGCCCAAGGTAGAGAGATGGTTGTACGTGAGAGGACTTTAGCTGACTACAACAGACCGGATGAGTTTCATAGAAACCGGTCAGCTTTAGTGCTTCCTGCTTTTGAGAGGAATGATTTTGAGATCAAAACCATCTACTACTCGCTGATGAGACAGAATGCGTTTCATGGTTACCCAACGGAGCAGCCTATGGATCACATTGATTCGTTTGAGGACGTAGTCACTGGCATGAAGTATGATGGAGTGTGCCCGGACTATCTGTTCCTTAAGCTCTTTCCGCACAGTCTTGCTGGAGACGCTAGTGCATGGCTGAAGCAGTTAGCGCCTGCTCAGTATACTACTTGGGCAGCTTTAAAGAGTGAGTTCCTGCGTCACTTCTATGATGATGCGCGCTCAGACCAGTCCAGACAGGACATACTCACCTTTTCACAAGGAGCTGTGGAGCCTTTAAAGACTGCCTGGATGAGATTTAAGCAGTATCAGCGTGACTGCCCACACCATGGATTCACTGAGGTTCAGTTGATTGGCATCTTCTTCAGAGGCATAGATCTTCCATATCAGACTGCGCTGGACAATTCCAGTAATGCTAACTTCAACACCCGAACTCCTACACAAGCTAAGCAGTTGATTGAGAATCTAATAGGCAGCAACAGCTGCAAGACTATGGATGAGAGGAGGAAGAAATCTGGTGGAAGTGTAGAGAATTCTGACATAGCTGATATTAGATCTAGGCTGGACACAGTTTGCAATCTCCTAGCACGTAAGAAAGCTGTCCATTTTGCCCAAGATGTAGAGGTAATTCAAACTGAGGAGGACACTCAGCAGGAAGATGTGAATTACATAGGAGGTTCTGGATTCCAAGGTAATAGATTTGGTAATCAACAGGGAAACAGATTCTTCAATGGAGGACAGAAAAGTGCTTTCAACAGCATCTCATCTAATTCTGGACAGACTAGTGGTTTTCAGAAGACCTTTGGACAAGGTACTCAGAGAACCTATGGGTCTTCATCTTATCAGACTCCTCCTGCACCTACAGCTCATGAGAGCAGAATGGAAGCTATGATGGAACAACTAATGGAGAGTCAGACCAAGATTTCTGTGGACTGCAACAAGAAGTTAGATGCTGTCTATGAAGACCTCAATGGGAAGTTTGAATCCCTGAACACTCACATGAAGCAGTTGGATACTCAGGTAAACCAGATTTCCAGCTCAATAAAGGGAAAAGGGCTAGCAGACACTCATATTAAGGCATGGTCTGTGTACGTTAATGATGGATCTCACCTAGGTGAAAAATTTGAGCTAAGTACAGCTGAATTGGTGAAGGAAGGAGAAATCCCGGATTTTGGTGAAAAACTCTCGGGTGGAAATTGCAGAGCTGCAACGATCGACACACACCTAGTGTCGATCGATGCACGTCGGGAACAGACAGATTCGCTGAGTGATGATGGTATTGATGCAGACTTGGAGCTTGATAGCTTATTCCCTGGAGTCTCTGAGATCTCTCAACAGGAGATTTATGCGCAGATTGTTAGACAACACTCCTCAGTGTCTGAAGTGATTAGGCAGGAAATTGAAGAGCTTAAGAAGCTAGAGGAGATTGGTGAAGAATTGGAAGAAATTTCAACTTCTTATGATCCACCTTATCATCCATGTGTGCAGAGGTATTTGAAAAAGATGCTGCCTCTAGATGAAGAGCTGAGAGACTGGGTGGTTATAGTTCCTCAGCATATTGGTGATGTTCTGTTAAACAAGATCCCGAAGAAGCTGCCTGACCCTGGAGTCTTTGTGCTTAACTGCTCCATCTTCGAGGACAGTTTTAGACACTCTCTTTGTGATCTAGGAGCTGCTGGAAGTATGATGCCTTATTCTGTGGCAGAGAAGTTGGGGATGCTGGATTTTTCTCCCACTAGGACCTCTCTTGTCCTAGCTGATCAGTCTATACGAGTTCCGGAAGGACTCTTAAAGGACATTCCAGTGAGAGTTGGAAACTACTTAGTTCCGACAGACTTCCTTGTGCTGAAGTATGACTGCGATCCTGATGAAGCATTGCTGCTTGGAAGACCATTCTTGGCTACAGCAGGAGCTGTAATTGATGTTAGACAGAGTCTAATAGACCTCCACCTGGGAGATGAGCCGCTGCGATATGAGATGGAGAAGCTGCGAAAGCCACTGATAGATGGGCAGACATTCACAATCATGGATGCAGATGATGAGCAGCCGGGTGACACTGTGATTCTAGATCCTGGAGCACATTTTACTCCATCTTTTCTTGGACATGAGCATTCTGCAACAGCCTACTCGCGACCTTGGATGAGGAGACTTGGACAGAGACAAAAAAAGTCTCTGTTGGGATCTCCTGGTGCCTGAAAAATCTTGTCCGTCCGGTCAAGCTATTGACCTTAAACAAGCGTTGGGTGGGAGGCAACCCACCATTAGGTACTGGTGTTTTTCTACTTAATTTTTGGTGTTTTTGTTAGGATTTTACGTTTGTTTTTGTTTCTGGTGAGTTTCTGGTTGCAGGTCTCAGACAGATTCGCAGTGCGTCGATCGACGCACTTCTGCGTCGATCGTCACAACACGATCGTAATCGCATTGCAGCGATCGTTGCAGTTATGAGCAACGATCGACCATACACGAAAATCGCCAAGTAACGGTCGATGCACTTAGTGCAACGATCGATGCTTCAGCGACAGAGGTAAACCCGACAGAACTCAACAGAACTTTAACAATTTTTCTTTCTTTTTACCGACCCTTCGCTTGACACTACTGGGGACAGTGTGTTTTAAGTGTGGGGGAGGTGCTACTGACGTTTATCTTTATGTTTTCTTAAGAGTCAGTCCATTTTTCAAAAAAAAATTTGTTTTACTGAGTCAAAATTGTTTAAGTAAGAAACTATGATTTTCTGAGAAGATTTACAAGACTTGCAGGAACTTAAGTAACCATTGGGATGAAGTTGCAGGATCTATCTATGACTATCACAGATCAACCTACTGAGGACACCCACATCACTTAAGGTATCAGAGGATCCTTTTACTGACTTCAATTTAATACTGACTTAGATTTCTCACCTAAGGGCTTGGTATACTCTGTGTCGGATTCCCTTGTTAGTTCTGACACAGCCTGTCAACCTATCCTATTTAGTTCCCTTCTCCCCTTCTATAAAGTAAAAAAAAAAAAAAGATAATAAACTGAGGATGAGTTAGTAACTCCGAAGTGGTCACAGGAGTGGTAGAGACCCCTATTATCTCCTGTGCTATCCATGGAATGTGTCCAAAGTACACCTCATAACGGGAAGAAAACTGATAAAAAAAATAAAATGATACCCAAAGAGGGAAAAATCAGTTGTTAAAGAAGGGAAAGAGAAGAAAGGGACTAGAGAAAGATAGTATGGTGGTCTAGAGCTGATAAGGTAAGAATCCATGTGCCCTTTGATCGATACTCCTTAGGTGAGACCGCACTTAAATACTTGCAGAAGTCAGTAGGGAGAATTTGAATGCTTGAATGTGATTGTGGAGTTTACTTAGGACAGTTGCTAAGTGTGGGGGAAGTACATTGTGGTCTTGATATCCTGTGATTGATTCTTTCAGTGGTTTACTAAGGGGAATCTGAGTATTGTAGCTTCTAGGATGAAATGAGTTTCTGAAGAGTTTTCAAACCTCTTCACCATGCTTTAGTTCTCTGTTTTGCTTGAGGGAAAGCAAAGGCTAAGTGTGGGGGAGTTGATATATCATGGTTTTTACTAGTTTTAGACCATGGTATAAGTGTGTTTTAGTGTCTTTTGTGTTCTTTTAGAGTCTTTTACAGGTATAATCAGGTTTGGAGCATACTTGGCGATTATGACACTTTTTGGAGATTTTTGGAGTGTTTGGCCGAGAGATAGAGTTCACTGTCCGAAACAGAGGAATGCGTCGATCGTTGCACTCTAGCATCGATCGTTGCACCAGCGAGATGGGCCAAAACTCGGCGGTTTATGAAGAGTCAAGATATTGCACTCTGATCCAGAAGTTCCTGATATTTACAAAGAAGCCCCTGGCCGAGATTAGACCTATATAATTAAGTTTTTGGTGTTTTATTTACTTACGCTTTCATAATTAAGAGTAGAGGATTTTTAGAGCTTTTGGGGCTGATCTGAACCTTTACTTCATCTGTATTTGGAGATGATTTCAAACCCCTTTTATTCTTTATCTTCTATGCAATTTATTCATCATATGATTATGTTTTCATTATCTATGTCTGAGTAGATTCCTTGTTAGGTTTAGGGTTTCTAACATAGGATTTCATGACTTGCTAGACTTGTTAAATTCAGTTAAGGATTCATAACTATATCTGTTCTTCAATCTAATTGTGCTTAAAGCTAGTTCTAACCTGATCAATTAGAATCTAGATCTTAGGTTGCTAAATACGTCACGGAAGTGGGGTTTAGGAATCTGAACTAATTAGGTTGAGCAATTAAACTTCTCGCAAACGAAAGTTTGGTTTAGGATAATTGTGAACATATCAAACTTGGGACTAATGCTAGTTTAATCTGTTAGTTCTCGCAAACAAAAGTTTGGTTTGCTGCACTTAGACTTAGAGAATTATCGCAAAGGAATTTGGTTAATTCTATATCTGTGTTTTGAGTTCTAGAACTGTGCTTAATTAGATCCTTGCTGAATGAACTGTCTGCTTGTCTGATTTCCTGAGAACGCCCTAGACTTAGCGCTTTTAATAACTTGCTTTCACAACCAACAATCTCTGCTTTCTGTTTACTTTCTCGCATTGCTTTTAATTCAATCACATTGCTTTCTTCCTAGTTTAATTTCCTGTTCTTGAGCTATTGAATACGGAGTCCCTGTGGATTCGATACCTATATACTACGACTACTGAACTGTGCACTTGCAGTTAGATATAGGATAAAACCTGACACCTATCAACATCCATCTGATAGACCATGAAGTTAATAATGCATGTCATTCCTACTAAAAATCAGATTGACTCAAGCGTGTGACTGGTGAAACGTTTCATCAAAGTCCACACCTTCAATATATGATTATCCTTGAGCTACATTTCTTTCCTTGTTGCGTACTACCACACATTCCTCATCTTGATTTAATGATCCACTTAGTACCAACAACATTCACTTTCTCTCGTCATGGTATGAGTTCCCAAACATCATTGCGCACAAAATGCTCCAATTCGTGTTGCATGACCATAGTCAAGAACTCATTGTCAATCGCTTGTACATGTGTTTTTTTGTTAATTATGGATACAAAGCGCAAACAGCACCATCTCTCTGAAGTTGAGATTAACCCCCTACTTTCTTCCATACTTTACTTCACCAATTACGTCAGTTTGGGAATGATTACGAGGAACCTGTAGCTGCTTTCTTGGCAGAGATAGCTCATGTGTCAAATCATTGGCACTGAGTTAAGGAATAGTCGTCAAGTTGGCATTGGCATTAAACATTGATTGATTCCATGAAGAGACAAGTCTTGATGTTGTAAACCTCGAAAACTATACTATTCGCTGAGTAACCCAAGAAGATCCCTTCATTGTTTTTGAGTCAAACTTTCGAAGATGATCTTTGTCATTCATAATGTAGCATTTGCACCCAAAAAACATGAAACTAGCTCAGATTAGGCGTCCTTCCTTTCCAAAATTCGTAAGGTGTATTTGTGGATCCTTTTCTAACATACACTTTGTTGATGATGTAACTGCTTCATCCCAGAACTTGATGGGTATATCGTTGCCGTGGATCATACCCCCTTCCATCTCTTGAAGGATTATGTTCTTTCTCTCAACTAAACCATTTTCGGGAGGAGTGTGTGGTGCTGAGAACTGATGATTTATTCCATGATCTTCACAGAACATTCTCATAGCCTCGTTATGGAACTCTCCTCCATGATCATATCGAACTCGCTTGACACCTTCTCGTTCATTTATTAACTGATATACTCAAATTCTGAAGTTGTCAACTATATCAGATTTCTCATGAATGAATCTGACCCAAGTGAATCTTGTAAAATAATTTAAAATCACAAAGTATAATTCTTTCTAACCAAAATTTCCACTTGCATTGGCCCCATCAAGTCCATATGAACAAGATCCTGTGCAGATTTTGACTGAATGTATGGGACTTTCTTGTGTTGAACCTTGACTTGTTTAACCTTGTTTTGTCCACAAACTATTTTGTCACAGCCACTTATCTGGAGGCACTCCATGCATAATCTCCTTATTGACTAGCGCTTTTAAGTTTCGGACGTTCATGTGTCCTAGCCGCTAATGCCACATATTCAAATCATCATTTGGAGTGAGACATTTCATTGTGTTCTTCCACATGTAGCAGTTGTTTCCTGGTCGTATTCCATGAATAACAAACTCATGCTTCTCATTGATTTATTTGAATTATGTACTGGCATTACAACCATTAGTCCTTCATCACAGAGTTGACTTACGCTGATAAGATTTGGCTTGAGTGCTTTCAACAAATAAACATTCATTAGTTTAGGTACATCATTCTTATGGTTTTGTCCTTTCCAATAATGGCACCATGTCCTCCATCTCTAAACTTGACCTTCCTTAATTTGATTGCTTTGACATTCTGCAAGTTGCTCATGGTTCCATTCATGTTTCAAGAGCAGCCACTATCAAAGTACCATGGTGTTGTCTCCTCATTTTTATTTGATACAAATGTCATGTTGCATCTGAATCTGAGTCCTACTCTTGAGCTTGTTGTTGTTGTCACGGATTGGTGCAAGTCAGCCTTCTTACCCATATTTGTGTCTGCAGTCCATTCCAGAAGAACCTCCTACGTCATTTCAGCTAGTTGACCCGTTTCCAAAATTTGTGAGAGTATGCCTTGATGTGTCCAACATCTCCACATAACCAGCCGAGACAAACTTGATAGCTTCAGTCTCTCCGGCTTGCCTTCCCATGTATCCAAGACCTCTGTGAATCTTCTCAGTTATCCCATAGCTAAAGATTTATAAAGGCCTTATTCAAGCAAACATGTGAATCTTTTTGTGTTGTTGTGTGAGATTTTCTTGGAGTCGTGCATATGTATCTTTCTCAACTATCAGTTTTTGCTCCCGTTTGTCAGCCTTGATAGCTAGTTTCATATTTTTTTGATCAAGGTCAGAATGATGACTGATCTTCTTTTCCGTCATGATCTCTAGATTCATCGATTCAATGATTTCATCAAGACGTTTCTTCTCCTTGAAAAGTTTGAGATTTTGTTTTTCACTTTTGAAAAAGTGTCTCTAACTTCTTTGTAGATTTCAGCTAGATCAAGTTCTTGCTCCGATTCAGAGTATTTCTCATCTTCTCCTTCCTCAAATTCAATCATATCATCAAAAGCAACAAAGTTGTTCAGATCTTCTTCACTTTCATTGCTCTCTTCTTTGGTGTCTTCGTCTGCAAGTAAGGATTTCATTGACACACTCCATATGCGTATGTACTAGGCATTGGCATCCAAAACACATGATCTCCCTTCTTAGAGCGATTAGGATAGTTAAATAATTGTAATAAATAAACCGGCTAAGATAATAAATATGCATTGCATGTTTAATTTCTGAAAATTGCATGTTGATAGCGTAGATGGAACTGATTGATTGCTTAGTTAGAATAATGATTGATGGTTGATTGAGTAGTATAGTATATGTATATAAACTAAATAAGAATTATAATCTATAAGAACCTATATAATAAAATATATGAGATAGTAAAAAAAATAAGAAGTAAATAAACTAATAAATAATTGGACTAGAATTAAATAGAAATGGCATGAACTAAATAAACCGGATTAGGAAATTAATAGACTAAAACTAAATAAAAAGTTCAATTGGATTTAAATGGGCTAGGAAGTTAGTAAGTTTAAACTAGCAAATAATTAAATAAATAATTAGGTTTATATAATTAAATAGAATTAAATAATTGAATTACAATTAATAAGAATTAAGTAAATAAATCTAAGAAATAAATTAGGTAAATTGTTTATTGGTTGAGTTATTGATTGAATTATTGAGCTTCATTTGTTGTGGTTATCTATGTCGGTGGGCCAGATAGGTCGGGTTGAGTTAGTGTTGATATTGAGTATAGTGATATTATGGATAGGACTTGCATGATAGCATTTGGGTACTTAAGTTAAGTTGTTATTGGATTAATTGACCTTATCGGTCTTGTGTTGATTCGTAGAGTATCAATGAGTCTGCTTTCATGTCGTAGAGTTTGTTATTATGATTAAGATTGCTTAGGGTGCGTTAGATCCTGCGAGTCTGGTGTGGCATTCTGGTGCTTCTTTCCTGGGATCCTCGAGAGATCCTTTAACTCACATATCTTCGAGTAGTAGTTATGTCTAGGCGTTACCCTACTGAGTGACGTCAATACACTACAAGAAAACAAGGATTTTAAGACTACCATTTGCGACTGAAGTCGTAGTCGCAAAATTAGCGACCAATATGCGACTGTTTAACGATTCATTAGAGACGATTTAAAAGCAGTCATAAAGTAGTCGCTAATAAGCGACCAATTATATTAGTCGTAAAAAGGTCGTTATATTGCGACTAATACGCGACTATGTGTATGTCGTAAATGTTCAGTCGTAATTCAGTCACAAAATGAGCGACTGAATTACGGCTGCATTCGGTGGGTTGCAAAACCGTCGCATATAGCCGTAAAATACGGTTATACAAACACGTTTTATTCGCTATGCGATTTGTTGTACCAAAATGTTAGGACACTCACATTTAGTTGCGAATCAGTCGCAAAAGAAGTTTATAAATTTAACATAAATCATTGTACCAACTCATTTTGCCACAAGATTCATATCAAAAAGACAGAATCGAGAAAAAAAAAAGAAACGTGAAAAAAACTCTTTTTATAAAATGTCCGGTTATTATAATCATCGAGAATGGATGTATAAAAGGATAAATCCAGAGACGCAAAAAATTTCGGTGGAATTCGAAATGGGGGTCGAGCAATTCAACGGTTTTGCAAGTAACCAGCCATTTGCGCTCAGTAATGGCAGTAAGTTTTTTTGCCCTTGTAATTTCTGCAAAAACGAAAAAGTTATTCCGGGGAGAAAAATTTGGAATCATCTATTAGGTAGAGGATTTATGGAAGATTATTATATTTGGTATAAGCACGGAGAAGAAATTGATGTGGCTTTAGGACCAAGTTATGTTAATATGACGCATTTGGGTAATGTCGTAGAAGATAGATATGTGAATATGGTGAATGATGTGTTTCGCGATAACGTGAGTTTGGATAACTATCAGGATGATAGTTATCAAAATGTAGAAGAACCGGTACGTAACCATTCCAAAAAATTATACGACTTGTTAGAAGGGGCGAAAACTCCATTATATGAGGGTTGTCGCGAAGGTCACTCCCAATTATCCTTAGTTGCTCGGATCCTGCAAAACAAGACGGACTACAATATGACTGAAAAGTGTGTGGATTCATGGTGCGAGGTGTTGACAGAATAATTACCAGACGGAAATCAATCAACTGGCTCCCACTATGAGACCGAGAAGTTGATGCACAACTTAGTTCTCCCGTATCATATAATTGATGTTTGTTACTACAATTGTATGATCTTCTGGAAAGAGGATGAAAAGTGGGATAAGTGTCAATTTTGTGGCGCACCAAGATGGAAGGAAGACGATAGGAAACGTAGAACAAAAGTAGCACATAGCCGTATGTAGTTTATACCCATCACTGACAGATTGAAGAGAATGTATCAAAGCGAGAGGACTGCAGTGGCAATGAGATGGCATGCTGAGCACCGAGCAAAGGACGGAGAAATGTCTCATCCATCTGATGCGGCAGTGTGGAAATTTTTTCAAAACCTGCATCCCCAATTTGCTGATGAACCTCGAAATGTTTATCTTGGATTATGTACAAATGGGTTTAATCCGTTCGGCATGACTCGCAATCATTCGTTGTGGCCTGTGATACTAACTCCATATAACTTGCCCCATGGGATGTGCATGAACACATAATACTTGTTTCTTACAATTCTGAATTCAGGACCTAATCATCCGCGAGCTAGTCTTGATATCTTCCTCCAACTCTTATTGAGGAGTTAAAAGAATTATGGTATACTGGAGTCGATGCATCCGATGTATCTTTGCATCAAAATTTTAATCTAAAAGCAGTGTTGATGTGGACGATAAGCGACTTTCCGACGTATGCATGTTATCGGGATGGACGACACATGGCAAATTATCTTGTCCAATTTGCATGGAGGATACGAAGTCATATTAGTCGTAACCCAGTTGTATATCGGTCGCATATCAGTCGCATAATGTGCGACTAAAATGCGACTGATCTATGACGAATCTTATGACATAAGCATCACTCGCATATCAGTCGCAATATTTTGACCGATATGCGACTGATATAATTTGCGACGAAGCTTATACAACCACTGATTTTAGTCACATATTAGTCGCAAATATATTTTTAGCGACTAATATGTGACTCTTATTGTAGTCCTGATTTAACAGTTTTCTTGTAGTGATAGGTGTGTAGTACGTAGAAACGGAATCATGTCCTATGGTCGGGCTGCATGGAAACTTTGGCTATCTAGGGGTAGTCCGAGTCACCGCGTATCGATGGACAGAGAACGGCGTCCTATTCGTAGAACTTTTTTTTTACGTCTAGGAGTTTGGGAGGTTCTAGTTGTAGGCAACGAGGTGTTCCTGATGAATATTACCGAGCTCGCCTTAGAGGCCCATGGTGTTGAGAATGTGTTAGATTATGTTTAGTTTGCTGATCGATTATAATTGAGAGCATGTGTTGCAGTGTTCTCGATTTCCATATTTTGTGTTGTGTGTTATTTAACGCGATATGTGTGATCTCACGGGGAGGTGACATGTAACTGGTTTGTGTTTATTTATTTTTCGCTTCGACTATTGTGTGTTATTTTGAGTTTTCTGGGTTTGGGTTAGCTTCTTTAGAGGGAGCCAACTCAATGGGCATTAGTTTGCTCATCAACTGTTTTGTTTTTCAGGTATAGGGAGAGACCGGGTAGTGGATGTTGGGCGTTAGGCAAATCGGATTAGTTTTCAATGCTTATGTAAGGTGGTATTTGATTTCAATATTTTTCTCGTTATAAAACTAAGGCTGTATATACAGCATTTTCATTTTATTATTATGTACGGAACATTTATTTAACTAAATAAAATTAAGTATTTTTATATTTGTAATGTGAGTACTATGATATTAGAATTGTCAGGTGATGCAGTATAGGTTGCAAAGCCTTTAGCCTTCGAAGCAATGAAAACAAAAATCAAGGTTAGAGATGGATCGGCTAGAGTTTCTGACTCTGGCTGAACTATCTTTGGCTTCGAAAATAACAACTCATTTCCGTTTGACTGCACGAGTTCGAACAGTCATGTTCTTGTTTTACTGTTGGCCGGTCATCTCGTAGGTCAGCGGAAAACAGGAAGGGGGCATTACAAAGGTGGTATCAGAGCATGATTACGTCCATGCTTCCAGAACTCACATTTTTAATGATTTATCGAGTTAAAAAGAGTCACAAAGGCATTTAGGGTAATCCGGTTACATCCAGCTGGTAGAACTTAGGTCATTAGAGTTAACATTTTGTTTGTGCAGTTAGAAATAATAGATCGGTGGCCGTGAGTTTTGATGATGGGTTGCGATGGATCAGGAGGTAAATATCAAAGGCATTGACAAGTGGAGCGAAGATCAAAAATGGAGCCCGAAGAAGAATTCGATGACACCAGGTGAATCGAAGAATCGAAAAAGCAATGGAGGGGATCAGAAGTCTGGCAACATGAAGCAGGGAAAAGCTGAAGCGCAAACAACTAAAGAGGAATCAAAGGATTAATGATTCATCAACATAAGCCAAAGGTGGAAAGGTCAAGGCGTGAATGATCATTGCAAACCTAAATAAATTATCACCAGTCTAGTAAGTGGAGGAGTCCAATCATAAATAATAAGCAGGAGGTAAACCCTAGATTTAAGTTTCACCTAAACCTTCGGGACATTAGTTCCCGTGCGAGGTAAGTAGGGCGCTAAAGTTTCTTCTAAATTTGAGTGGCGGTTTTTGCATGCATTACATAATAGGGATTGCATGTTAGTTTGAAATATAGAGTTGGGTTGGTTGGTACTTAGAAACTTTCGATGCGAGGATCGAAGTTTCTAGTACTTGTGGTAGAGGAGGATAAGTCATATGATTGCATTAGTTGTGATAAGAGTTCCATTAATATTGTTCCTTTGGATGGTGTTCGATAAGGTAAGGTTATTGGTAGGCAATAAAGAATAATTGGGGTGGATATATTAGTTTCTATGTTTGGTAATGTGAAATTTATACACCATTGGTAATTGTTCATGCACGTTCTTGTTTGATTGTTGCATGACCGGTTATCAATGATTGTATAGTGGAAGTAACATCATTTTGTAGGTTTATAATTTTAAGTAGAGTAATATCGGCTAACTCTATTGTGAGGTTTGGATAAGTGTTTTCAGGGGTGTGATGGTGATCAGATCGTAAGGATATAAAAATCCTTAGAGTTGAGTAGAGTTTAAGTTTCAAGACCAAACCTGAACCCAAGAAGATCAAGATGTGGAATTCAGAAGTTTCGAAAGGGCGTCATAGGGTCAGAGTTTGAGGGATGCAAGGGAGGAATGTTAAGATGTGCCTGGCAAAGGATGAAAGCAAGCACAGTTTTACAAAAAATTGAAATGGGCAGGGACATGGATAGAGGAATCGACGAGATTGGAGAAATGAGAAACGGCAATGATAGGTTGGAATGGAATTCAGATAAACACTCAGAAGTTGTCGTCAAAGGAGTCGATTGGGATCGAAATTCGAAATTCATAGCAGAGGTGAAGAATCTCAGGCGTGAAGAAGAGATAAGGAAGGGCCAGAGAGATAGCAAAGGTAGTTCACCGAGAGGACAAGGCGCGTTTCACCAGAAGTCATTTCATACAATGTTTAGGGAATTTGTTATGAACGGTGATGGATACCGAATTATACGCTATCGATAATCGGCCAAGCATGTTCTTGACTGATTATTGCTTTACCGGATATAGATGGTTGTATAAGGGAAAACATTACATAAGTATTGAACCCATATGGTGTAAGAATTGAGGAAAACCCGGTTTGTTAGAAGTAGTAACTATCAATAGGACAAGATAGCTACAAAGGATTGGATCGTCGTAAGTAAGGAAGTTAAAAGGCGAAATTTCTGTCAAAAGGAAAGATAGACATGGAAACGAAATCATCGGACTTGGAAAAATGGTTTAAGGCAAGGAATTCCTTAGTTTGAAACCTGAGTATGACTGGGAGGAAAGCAACAAAAGGGGCAGTAAGACAACAAAAGGCAAGCGGAGTAAGGAATCAGAGTAAGAAGACAGGATATGGAGGGAGTATGATCACGGAGGAAGCCAAAGATTTTAGATTCATAAAGGCGGAAACCGAGTAAAGCATTGCCTTGGAGGAAACCGGAGAATAGAGAAAGAGAGGATCGCGTTGGAGAAGCCCACCGAGTTTAAGGCGGAAGTAAGTCAAGAAAACATCTCTGTTAGAAGTTCATCAAGGGTAAGGATTTTATGAGGGAATATTTTGGTTGTCTGAGAAAGGATGGAGTAGTATCGGCCAGAGAAAAAACCTATCAAAGTACAAGATATATTTCCGGAGTCCACCTAAGGAGCATTCATAGCAAAGCTAAAACAAAGGATTGTCGAGAACATGAAATGTTCTTTTAAAAATAGTCAAGTCATCATTGGAGAAGTCATTAAAATATTGCAGCGGAAGTGTGGTTTGTAAAACTTTAGAATTTGAGGACTAATTCTATTAAGAGGGGAAGGATATAATACCTAGTTCTCAGAAAGTAATAAAATATTATGATTACATATAATAATTTTTTTTCTTCATAAAATGAATTATATTAATTAGAATTATTTTTGGAAATTTCTGTGAATTTTCATAAATAATTCTAAAAAATAAGTTTTTCGGGTGCATCGGAAAATCCTCTAAAGTGCACCAAAAATTCTGAAATTTCAACCACAGATCTACTAAAATATTTATGAGACATGGTTAAAGTAATTATCAAAATTTAATCTCTGGATTAAGTTATAATTTTTGGACCATTGAAAGTATAATTAGTGATCAAACATAACTAACTAAATTCTTATGGGTTAGGATCATAAATTAATAGCTTGAGCTTCAAGGTAGCATGTTTTTGCTTCAAATTGAGTCCAAAAAGATAGATGGGTCACGTGATCAATATTAGAAATAAGAGAAGGAAGAGTTTGGTGCATTGAATCTATCTTATGAGGTGTCAAATGGAGGAAAGGGAAAAGCTTGGTTGATGGCATGTAAAAGAGGAGATGCATGCAGACTAGATACACTGATTTTAGCCTTGCATGAGAGGAAGGACATGGAGTGAAGAGGAGGAGAAAAGAATATTCATGAATCTAGGTGTCCGGCAAAGAGAGGAAGAGAAAGAATTCATTGAATTTAAGGATGAGTTGTGATCATATGATTGGCTAAGTGTATATTCATGCACCCTATTTTTTAACGTGGCAAGAGGGAAGAGGCAAACAAAGATGCATTGAATGTGGAGGGTGAAGATACAATGGATTTGATTAATTATCACATGGTAAATTGAATTCTTCTCTAATCTTAACTTAGTGTGGCTTATGGTGAGGAGAAGATTAGATACTTTTCATCATCTTATGTGATTGCTGCTGCTATATAAAGAAGCCATTTCTTCCCATTGTATTCATTCATTCACGACAACAAAGAGAGAGAGAGAGAGAGAGAGAGAGAGAGAGAGAGAGAGAGAGAGAGAGAGAGAGAGAGAGAGAGAGAGAGAGAGAGAGAGAGAGAGAGAGAGAGAGAGAGAGAGAGAGAGAGAGAGAGAGAGAGAGAGAGAGAGAGAGAGAGAGAGAGAGAGAGAGAGAGAGAGAGAGAGAGAGAGAGAGAGATATTACGTTGGAATATTCTCAAGAATGTTATTCGGAAAGGGATATTCTGACGTAATAAATTTCCCGATAAACCGTTTTTTATTTAGAAAAGGAAAGCCGGAGTTAGGTTAGTCAGTAGCGGCAATAATCGAGTTTGATTTCGTTAGGAAGGAGTGTCGGAAATTGGGTTTGAGGTTCGGGTCGGGGTTTGGTCGAGAGTTGTACCAGTCACATCCATCTCTTAGCCAAAATCATTGTGAGTTGATGATGCTTTATTGTTTATTGCATTAGGTTAGATAGAGTTTGCATACAGATCTGAGAACATGTAAACCCTATAATTCGTAGGAATGTACCTTGAATTGAAAAGACTTAAAGCGGATCAGGACAGTAAAATAATTGGATTAAATAAACATGCACATATAATAAATATGCATTGCACGTTTAATTTCTGAAAATGGCATGTTAATTGCGTACGTTGAATTGATTGACTGCGTTGTTAGAATAAATGATTGATCCTTGATTAAATAGTATAATATAGGCATATAAATTATAATCTATAAAACCCTAAATAATAAAGTATATGAGATATTAATAAAATGGGATAATCCATGGAAAACCCTCAATGTAACATTTCCACTTTAAACGTCGAGATTATTACGTAATCAAATTAAACATTTAATGCGACAAAACTGCAAATTACACCTTCAATGTGACTTCCCTCTTTCACTGTTTTAATACGTAACGGAATTTTTCAGAGTGAACAATAATTCTGTAATAAAATAAAATATATTTAAACCATTCTTTAATTATTTACAAAAATCCTAAAAACAATTTAAATATCCAAAAATTCAAAATAAAAATCCAAAATTTTAAAAATTCCCAAAAAAATTTAATGTTTTTCAAATTATTCAAAAAAATCTTTAAAATGTCAAAAAAATACAAAACAAAACCTAAAAAAAAAAATATTCTAAAAAGTCAAAAAGTCAAACAAATTAGAAATTCAAAAAACAAAATCTTTAAATATTCCAAATAATTCAAAGTCCTATACATTAAAAATACAAAATATTATTTAATATTTTATAGAAAAACAAAAAAACTCTGAAATATATATATTAAAATAATTATTTCGATATATTTTCCAAATATTTGTTAAGATTTAAAAAATCAAAAATATTATAGATTATATATGAGTACATACTATCATATACATCATATTTTTGATCCATTTCGATGGTCTTCCATATGTATTTTGGCTCACATCTTTTTAGAATTTTTTTGGGACACTTTTTGGAAAATATATCTAAACTTTTCGTTTAATATATATAATTTTTTATTTTTAAATTATTAAAAAATTCTGAAAATTTTGTAATTTTATATAAATTTTTAAGATTTTTCTAATTATTCGGAATATTTAAAGAAGTTTTCGGATTTTTGAATTTTTGAATTTTTTGAATTTTGGAATTTTTTATATTTTTATGTTTTTCTAAGTTTTTAGACATTTTAAGATTTTGAATTATTTGGAAGAAATTACAAAGTCTTCGATATTAAGTAATAATCTCGAAGTTTAAAGTGGAAGTGGTTGTCACATTTAAAGTTTTCCATGGGATTCTCCCGTACTAAAAAAAAAAAATGGACTAGGATTAAATAGAAATAACATGAAGTAAATAAACCGGATTAGAGAATTAATTGACTAAAATTAAATAATAATAAAAAGTTATTAGATTTAAATGGGTTAGAAAGTTAGTAAGTTTACTAACTTAAATTTAGCAAATAATTAAATAAATAATTGGACTTAGATAACCAAATAGAATTAAATAATTGAACTAAAACTAATAAGAGTTAAGTAAATAAAGCTAAGAACTAAATTAAGTAAGTCGTTTATTGGTTGAGTTATTGATTGAATTGTTGAGCTTTATTTGTTGTCGTTACCTATGTCGGGTGGGCCGTATAGGTCGGTTGAGTTAGTGGTGATATTGAGTATAGTGATATTGTGGTTAGGACTTGCGGGATAACATTCGGGTACTTGGATTAAGTTGTTATTTGATGAATCGACCTTATCGGTCTTGTGTTGAGTCGTTGAGTCTCAATAAGTCTTCTTGTGTGTCATAGAGTTTGTTATTATGATTAAGATTGCTTACGGTACGTGATCCTGCGAGTTTTGTGTGGCGTTCCGGTGTTTCCTTCCCGATTAGATCCTTAGGAGATCCTGGTCAGTTCACGTATCTTTGGGTAGTGGTTTTGGCTAGGCGTTAACCTGCTGAGTGACGTCGGTAGGTGTGTAGTCCGGAGAAACGGGGTCATGTCCTAGGGTCGGGCTTCATGGAAACTTTGGCTATCTAGGGGTAATCCGAGTCACCGCGTATTGATGGAAATAGAACGGTGTCCTATTGATAGAACTTTTTGTTTACGTCTAGGAGTTTGGGAGGTTCTAGCAGTATGCAGTTAGGTGTTCTTGAGGAAGATTACCGAGCTCGCATTAGGGCTCCATGGTGTTGAGAAAGTGTTAGATTATGTTTAGTCTGTAGATCGATTTTAATTGAGGGTGCCGCAGTGTTCTCGATTTCTATACTTTGTATTGTGTGTTATTTAACCCGATATATGTGATCTCACGGGGAGGGGACATGTAACCGGTTTGTGTTTATTTACTTGTTTCTTTGGCTATTATGTGATATTTTGGGTTGTCTAGGTTTGAGTTAGTCTTTTTAGAGGGAGCCAACTCATTGGGCAAGACTAGCTTGTTCACCAACTCTTTTGTTTTGCAGGTAACCTTATGGAGAGACCGGGTAGTAGATATTGGACGTTAGGCCAACCAGAGTAGTTTTTGATGTCTTTATAAAGTGATATTTGATTTCAATATATTTTCACGTTATAAAATCAATTCTATATATACAACATTTTCATTTTATTATGTATGGAACATTTATTTAACTAAATAAAATTAAGTATTTTTATATCTGTAATGTTAGTAACTATAATATTAAATTAGTCCAGTCTAACATAACTCGCTGGAGCAGTACAGGTTGCAAAGCCTTTGGCCGCCGAGGAAAAAAAAACTCGAGGTTATAGATGGATCAACTAGAGTTTCTTATTTTGGCTTAACTTTATATTGATTTGTACGTAACAACTCATTTATGTTTGACTGTATGAGTTTGAATGGTCATGTTCTTGCTGATTGATGGCGTTAAAACTTGTTCCTAGCTCCTTGGGTATGCGGGATAAGTTAGCCTGGCTTCCTGATGAATCAGGTATCTACACAACGCGCTCAGGGTATGAGGTTATTTTCTTCTCCTTTATTCCTTGTTTAAGCAATTGTTTTGCTGATTTTTTTTGTTTTTTTTGTTAACTGATGGGATTATATTCATGAAACAGAAATACGAGAGTTCATACAAGATCCTACGAATGGGAAACTAAAGTTCAAACAATAGGCAACCAAAGCCCAAAAAACAGGCAACAAAAGCCCATAAAGGGTTACTAAAACCTACAGCTAAAAGAAACATAAATCGATAAATCCAAGAGATAACAATCGCAACTTAAACTTGGACGTTGTGGCAACCACAAAAAAAAAGAGCGAGATAAATCGAAATAGTCTACGGCTCACTAAGCGATAACACTAACTATCTGTAGACTCACAAAAAGACATTCTCTAACCAACCAGAAAGGGTTACTAAAACCTACAGCTAAAAAAAACATAAATCGATAAATCCAAGAGATAACAATCGCAACTTAAACTTGGACGTTGTGGCAACCGCAAAAAAAGAGAGCGAGATAAATCGAAGTAGTCCACGGCTCACTAAACGATAACACTAACTATCTGAAGACTCACAGAAAGACATTCTCTAACCAACCAGAACCTAGAAAAAAAAAAGCTGATTTTTTCGTTTAGTCTTTATGAAATGCTAAAAAAAAAGGAAGTAGAAATGATTTTTTTTATAAAGAAAAAAGGAACGAAGACTGACACGACTTGTCTCTTTATCTCTCATCGTCGTTCCTCGTTTTGGTCAGCCTCCCTTCTCTCTCTCTCTCTCCGCCTTAGAATCGTCTTCTTGACAAGGTAATCACCCTTCCGATGTTATCTCTCGAAACCAGTAACTATAGCTCGCTGCTTCTTCTTCTTTCCTCTCTTATTCTTCTTCGAATAGTCAAACAACTTTCTGGTGAATTCACTACTCTTTTTGTCAGATTTTGACCCAATAAAACTTCATCAAAATCCAGAGCTTTCTATTTTCTTTGGCGCCCCATGATCGTTTATTTGTTTTGTTCGTTTTTTTAATCAAAAGTGGTTTGTAACGATCTGACTTGTGTTTTTGCGTCTAGTTCTTGATGATGATGAGACCTTGAAAGTGAGTATCGTCATACGAAAAGCTTGAGAATTGAAAGTAAAATCATCTATTTCTGGGTATTTTTGTTTATCCTATATTTTGGACAAATGTAGAAAAGTATAAAAGAATGTCTTTTAGGGTAGTATCTTCACATAACCCATAAATAGAAGTGGTCTAGGACCTGAGATATGTGTGAAAATTTTGGTTATGTGCTTGCAATCAATCCAAATTACACTTCGTCTCTATGTCTAATAAAGTTGTAATTTTTTTTTGTCATGTTTTCTCAATGTTACAGAATACAACACCTAGTGATTCAGCGGTTTGCCTCTTCTTTGATCAGTGCTTACAGAGTTGTTGAATGATTGGGAAAATGGTCGACGGACCAAAGTTCATCGGAGGAAATAATCACAACAATAACAGTTACTATGAACACTACCAAAAGCTTGAAGGTTCTAACATGTCTATTGATAGTTTACAGACAAGTACTGTTGGTGGTTCTGTAGCAACCTTAAGAGATAACAGCAGTGTTGGTTCCAATGATTCCAAAACACACATTCTCGGCCACCCTGGTCTAGGACCAGTGCGCCAACATTACACCGGCACTACAGAAAACAGTGTTTACCGTCCAGGGAACCATGAGCTTAACGACGACGCTCTACACCAAGTTTTGATGGATAGTAGATATCCTGTTGAAGGATTGGCAGATTTCGACGAATGGACTATTGATCTAAGGAAACTCCATATGGGTCCTGCTTTTGCTCAAGGAGCCTTTGGTAAGCTTTATAGAGGAACGTACAACGGTGAGGATGTGGCCATTAAGATACTTGAGAGGCCTGAGAATGATCCGGAAAAGGCGCAGCTGATGGCGCAACAGTTTCAACAGGAGGTGATGATGCTTGCTACGCTGAAACACTCCAATATCGTCAGGTTTATCGGTGCATGCCGTAGATCAATGGTCTGGTGCATTGTTACAGAATATGCCAAGGGAGGTTCCTTAAGACAGTTTCTGACAAAGAGACAAAATCGAGCAGTGCCTTTGAAGTTGGCAGTTAGGCAGGCATTGGACGTGGCTACTGGAATGGCATATGTGCATGGACTTGGGTATATACACAGAGATTTGAAGTCAGATAATCTTCTAATATCTGCGGATAGATCCATCAAAATTGCAGATTTTGGTGTTGCTAGGATAGAGGTCAAAACAGAAGGAATGACTCCAGAAACAGGGACATACCGTTGGATGGCCCCGTAAGTCTATACATTTCTCTCTATGCATTCTTTCTTGGTTAATTTCTTAAAATTCATTTTCAAGCATGTGTGCATTTGAAGCAAGTGAACAAAAGCTAGTTCTCTAGTTGTTAAGCGTGCATTTCCTTTTTCGGGTTTGTTTTGTTTCCTTTGGTAGATAAATGCATTGTTAACATCAGCCAATCAACTCCAGCTGCCTGCTGATTTCTATTTCGAGTTTTCATGTTGGCAAGCCACATGCATACACTGCACATATATACGTACAAGGCAATAGTGTTCACCTTTTATGATGCATAAGGCAACACTACAGTGTCCACTATTTCAATTACATTGCCTTAGTTGTCTAATCCATAGCACAATAGCTGGTTGATTATTTTGTACTCATTAAATCACTGCTATGATATTGAAGCGGCTGATGAGCTTTGGTCTCTATGAGTATTGATTTCATGCAAACCAATTCATAAATTCCAGAAAGTATCATAGGACCGTAAACAGATTGTCTATAAGAGGAAATGCATTGATTGTGGACAAGACTTTTGTTTCCTGATATAATTTTTGCCCACTTGAGCATTATTTTGATTTGTAAATAGTGTAATCCACTAGTTTCCCAGCAATGGTGATTCAGGGATGTGAATCTTATTTGATATCCCCCTAGTAGAATCTTGAACCAAGTTGAGAGAAGCATAATGAATATGATATGGCATAAACTTTACTTCTTTTTTTTCCTTTTGATTTGACCCAATGCTCTTAAGCCCCACATTATTGAGTATTTTACTGGTCCACTCCTGTGGCTACTCAGTAATACTAAAGGCAAGGGACACAGATGATAAAGTATATATAATATGTGCCACTAGAAAGTTGGTAGTATTTTTGAATTCTTATATTTACTCGATGATAGTGGAAATTCAGCATATCTTAGCTCATAAATTTTCAATCCATTTCTGCTCAACCGTATCTATCTTGCTTTGATATCTGTTCTATGTTTGGTGTAGTTTTTGAGTCCTTTGTGCCCATTATGCTGAATTGTTTCATTTGACATGTTAGATAAAACCATAAAGGAAGTGAATACTATTGGTGTAGTAAGTCTACTAGAAAGGTTCTATATTCTAAGCATATGCTATTACATTTTTTTTTTGTCGAACCGTTATTAGAGCCAAACCCTTATTAAATTCAACCTTATTACACTAACTCAATGCTCTTAACTGTTTACTAGCACTAGTTGTTTTTGTTATGGATATACGATAGAGGATATAGAATGATTAAGTCATCAAAGTAACAATAGTTTGTAAACGGATCATAAAAAGCTCTCAATTACGAATAGGTGATTGTAGAAGTGAATCTTGTGATGCTATTCACATTGATGGTGTTTTGCAGGGAGATGATCCAGCACAGGCCTTACACGCAGAAGGTTGATGTGTACAGCTTTGGGATCGTACTATGGGAGCTATTGACCGGTATGGTCCCGTTTCAGAACATGACAGCTGTACAAGCAGCGTTTGCGGTTGTGAACAAAGGAGTGAGACCATCGATCCCAAATGATTGCCTTCCCGTGCTGAGAAACATCCTGACTCGTTGTTGGGACGCAAACCCTGAAGTGCGTCCTCCATTCACTGAGGTTGTGATGATGCTCGAGCGAGCCGAGGCAGAGATAATGAACAACATTCGTAAAGCCAGGTTCAGGTGCTGTGTTCAACCCATGACCGTTGACTGAGTCACGGAGAGCAACATTGAAAGACAAGACAAAAACAGAACAGAACATAGAACATTTGAAAGTGAGATAAATACTATTGTATATGTTTTATGTATCCTCACTTGAGTGTTGAAAGGAAGCCTCTTCCAACTCTTGCCCCAAGTATCATGTAGATGTTTTTTCAAAATATGATCGAGGAGAATATATTTTATGGTTATAGTGAAAATAAAGTTTCCATTGGTGATATGTAATTTGCTGAAGATCTATGTGATGAGTTTGAGTTATTTTTTGTTAAAATCATTGAATGTTAATTGATGTATGAATCAAAGTATATATTCTTTAAAACAAATCAAATTTATATTATAATTTTTATTAAAAATTTTAGCAATAAAAACATAATTAAGTAAATTAGTACTAACTACAAATATATTAAACTATAAATAGTTTTAATCATATATATAATGGATGAAGTAAGGACTATCTCCATCTGCCACATCAGCCCCCTTGATTGGTCAATTTCAAACAAAAGTTTCCACATTATCATTTTAAACAAAAATAAATATACTATTTAATATAATTATTATTTAATTTAAATATAATTGGTTAAAATTATGGGAAAATAAATTATAAAATTCAATTTAATTTACAATCTCATAAATATATAAATATTATATATTATAAATTTTAAATACATCGTCCATATTTTCATGCAATAAATAAACATAAACAAATAAATCTCAATACAAGTAAAATATCAAATTATTAGATTAAAAGATAACATTATTAAAAAGTTTTCTCATAAATATATAAATATTATATATTATAAATTTTAAATACAGCGTTCATATTTTTATGCAATAAATAAAATAAACAAATAAATCACAATACAAGTGAAATATCAAATTCTTAGATTAAAAGTAAAGATAACATTATTAAAAAGTTTACAATAATTAAAAATTAAAAGAAAAGAACCATAGAACAAAAAATATATAAATAATAGAAATAATAAGTATTAAAAATATAAAGGAATATTATAAAAATGAGATACAATGACCATAAAAATATACAAAATATAAGAACATAAAAAATAAAATAAAATCAATGAAATATATATAAAAATTGAAGAAATCTAAAATTATAACTAAAAATATTAAAATATACAAATATTAATTATTAAGAATAGAAAGAAAATGTTACAAAATGATATATGAGAAATTGGGCTGTATGACTATCAATGGGATAGAAATTAGGAGAATAAAAAGTGCCTTTTTGAGGTGATGGAAATGTCGAAATTGACAATCCCCAACATCTCGGCTAAAAATAGCCTCTAACACTCCCAACTTTACCTTTAGGTCTGACATTGTACTGCCATATGACCCCACCATTGAAGAGCCCATCAACAAACCCTGGCTATAATATCCATCATCTTGAACCTCTGAACCCGACTTCTTCTTAGCCAGGCTGAAGCTCTCTTCAAATCGGTAAGATCCGATTTCTCTGTTTTTGTGAAAAATCGTTGCTTAGCTACAATGCGTTTCCGTCTAAAATTAGTTTGTGTTCATGCTTGTTTATGTTTGAGATGAGTTTCGGACCAGATTTTTATACTTTTTCATTCAAAAAACCGTCAAGATTTGAAATTTGTATCCATTTTTGGTGTTTCATGGTTTTCGTTAGCTTGGTTTTCATGGTTTCTCTCCATTGAAAACCGTATTTACCCTGATTTGAATCCTTTATTTAATTCTATTAATGGATACTCGTGGGTGTTTTATGGTTTTCGGACACTTGGTTCTCGTTCGCGGAATGTGGGTGTTTTTCAAATTTCAAAAGCGTTTCCTTTCACTTAATCCTGTTTTAAACCATGATAACCTTGTCCTCTGTTTCTTTTAGTAGTCTTCTACCCTTTCGAAACAGTAGTTCTCTGCGTTTCTCATTATAGTTGTCATCTAGTCTTTTGTTTCGTCTAAAGGTTGGCTACCTTTTAGATACAGTAGTCTCTGTGTTTATTCTTATGGTAGTCTTTTATGTGTATCCAACTACTTTATTCCTAACTAATGGGTTGTTTCCATATGCGCTTATTCTTATAGTATTCGTCTATGTCACTGCGTATACTTGTATCCAATCCGTAGTCGTCTACATTTTGTCAATTATTTTCCTGAAATATACTTACCCAATACTCATTTTCTTTGAAGGTTAACATGGCCCCACTTTCCCTTGATGAAGATCTAACGGACCTACTACCTAAAATTCTAACCTTTGTTGGTAGATCCTCTGCAGCGGATGCATGTCGTCTAGGATGCTGCTCCAAAGTTCTCTATCTAACATTTAAAGAACCATCAGTCATATCTGTGCTCGATATCGAGGAGTTCGTGCGTGACCCAGATCTTATTGACCGTTTTCCGGCATTCTTCACTTTGGCAGTTGAGTAAAAAAATCCCAAAGCTAATTACTTAGCCGGTTTGCATAGGATACTAATTGGAGCTGAACTCTTCGTTTCTGCTCCTTTTTTGTGTACTGCATCGAAAGGTGGGGTTGACGAGGCTACATTCTTGTCTGCTATTTTTGCTGTGGCGTATGGTCATCCTGACTTTGGGATTGAAATTTTGGATCGTATCCATGAATGGAGATTCCGTATAGATTACATGGACCATCTACCCGAGAAAGTTATCAACACCATCACGATGATGCGAACCACTGATGTCCGTTACAATCTACCAGCTGTGTTTGCCGATTTGTCTTCATGTTTTCTCCACCACGATCGCACCACCTGTCCTAAATGTTACCTTTTCTGGCACTACCAGCTTATGAGGACTGAGATCTGAATTTTATTACTATGTCATGTTTTTAGGTACTTCTAGTCAAGTGTTTCTTTTCATTTGTATTGAATATTTATCTATAGTATATGACTATATGTAGTTGCCTATTTATATTGACCAGATGTAGTTTCCTATTATGTTGCCAAGATGTGGACTACTATCGTTTCTTTTATTGACTGGGTGTAGTTGTCTATTATTCGTTATAACTGCCTTCATAACTGCAATCATAAAGGGATGTCTTTAATGTGTCTTCTCGTTATTACGGTCATACTCCTATAAATAGATGATAAAACACTATCAGACAGAGGTAACTGCCATACAAATTGTTTGTAAACGAGCAACATGTTGAGGCTAAATGAGAATCTCTTACTAACGATTCTAGAAAACGCCCTCCGGTGTGGTTTCTGCGAATTTTTTCGTACAAAGGCAACATGCACGACGCTGACGGAGTTGGCTGAGACGGAAGAATTCTATAAGAATGTTGATTTCTTCTTCCATCAAATACCATTGGTTCCAATTGCCCCTGCCGTTGAATTTGTCTAAGTTTGCATTACCAACAACAATCGTTCAGCGCTTCTCTTAAAAGGTATGTCTACATACATGTACACTAATCAGCAGGCTCTAGGGGAGGGTATGATCAAACGATCTGCTGAAGGTGGTTGGGAAACTGGTAAATACATCTACTACATGCTAGTGCGATTAATTTACGGGAATGAAGAATTGCAAAAGCGCGGGCTAATTCTAACTAGAGAAGTGGCAAAGAAAGTTCGAAAGCAAATAAACGCCAGAGAAGTACTACCTTGGCCAGATGAACCAATTAACTTTTGGTTAGAGAAGGAAAAGGAAGTAGATCTCAACAGCGTCACAAAGTGCGGATGTGCTTCTATAAATCGATGGCTATGCTATTGGGATGAAGGGTGGAAGCCACCTACCATGTGCAATGGATGCTTATGGACCTTAGAAACGATGTTGTTTTGCCAACTAGCTATAACAAATTTTGGCATATGGCCTAGACTTTTATAAAACATTGTTAAGGACCCCTTTGTAATGGTGTATTTCCTCCAGTAATATTATAAGACCTTAACTCATACTTTAGTATGATATGTCAAGTAGACGATTACTAGCTTTCAACTTATTTAGTCAATGTATTTGCTTTTTTTTATTGATCGTTTATTTAATAACTACCTGTCGTAGAAAACGTAGCCGACTACTATCCTGTATTTATAACTTAATTCCATAGACAGATAATTACTCGCTGACTCAAATACGGCCCAAGTCAAAATTACCAAATTGCCACCATAACGTTTAAAAATCGCTCTGACACCAGTTACTTTTTGCTTCGATAACTGTTATCACGTTTTTTTTTTTTAAACTCCCCTTTCTTTTCGGATGGTTGAGCGTCCCACTTAATGAGTCTTTAATATCATTTTCTCACTCTACCCCCACTTTCTTCTTCAACCTCCATCTTTGTATTTCATCTTTCCTCCAAATCCTCTGTTCAGTCCCCAAAACTTTTCTCCCGAAGTAGACAAGAAACCCAGAAGAAAAGAAGGTACCCACAACAACAACAAAAAGCAAGTCGCTTTCTTGCCCCAAATTATCTAGCCTAGGTAATTTTCATCACCAATTAGACGCCCAAATTGATCGAATCTATTCCATATTTTTAGATTTTAGCTTTATGCATGCTTCTTTATGTCGATTTCTACTTTTCGTATTGTCGTTTTGCATGTATCAAACTAGTTAACTTAACAACTTAATTTTTCCACATCTTTCGCATACTGTGTATTTTCTTCTTCGATTAAGCGTTTACAGTGATGTATTTCCAGATTGACAAACCCCGGTTGAACAATTTTTAGCGGTTCAAATTGTATTACTACTTTGAATACTAGTTTGATTATTAGTCGTTTACAAGGTGTTGAATACTATTTCTTTAATTAGATCTGTATTGACAAATAACTACTTGTTATAGGTAGTTGACTATGGGTGATACGAATCTACCCAAACGTTTGTTCAAAATGTTGGGATAGTGTCCTGAAATCACACTTGTACTCACTCCTGATGATAGTTGTGTGTCGAGATCAGAAATTCGTATAATACTAGGTGGTTGCAATGTTTTGCTAGAAGCCTCTTGCAGTCTGTAAGTTGTAGACTTACTGCCAGTATTATATGATCCTATAGGGTCACACACCTAAGCAAACTGGAAGCATGAAAGTGGGAATGATCATTATGGTAATGATCATACTGATGTGTATTGGATACACATTTACATAGAGTTTTACAATGTGTGTGTCGATCGATGCATGAGTGCGTCGATCGATGCAGGCTTTTCGTGAAGGTGTGTCGATCGACACAGTAAGTGTGTCGATCGTTGCACATCGGGTTCCAAAACTGATGTTTCGAATTAATGACGTAACCGAGCCGGGATTGTCCGACGGTTCGTGATGTCATTTCCAGGTCGATATATAAGGTCTTATATGGTCGACCTGAACCCTAGCCGTCTTCTCTTCTCTTTGAAAGAAAAGCAGAAACACCAGAAACTCTTAGATCCCACAGATCCGGCACTAGCATCCCGTTTCCAGCTTGTGTGCGTGTGTATCTGGTAGAGGCGAGGCACCTGTGTCGCTACTGATCTCGTTCACCAATTCCGCTGCCAGTTCAAGGTAAGAACGAGGTTGGTGATTCAATATATCAAACCCTAGATCCTAGGAGATCCAACAGTGGTATCAGAGCGTTGTTAGGGTTTAGCTATTGAATCTGATGCAATTAATTCGAAAACTGAGTTTGTTGAATTGATTATTGCCTGTGAAAATCGTGTTTTCAAGTGTTAATCTCGGATTAAAGCATCTGTTGAAAATTCGATACATGTGTTCTCGCAGTGTGTCGATCGACACAAAGCGTGTGTCGATCGATGCAGAGCGAAAACACGTAAATAATTTTAGGGTTTGTCGCAGCGTGTCGATCGGTGCAAAGCGTGCGTCGATCGACACAGAGCGAAAACTCGCAAATAATTTTAGGGTTTGTCGTAGCGTGTCGATCGGTGCAAAGCGTGCATCGATCGACACAGAGCGAAAACTCGTAAAATCTTTTGGGTTGTTCGCAATGCGTCGATTGACACTAAGCTTGTGTCGACCGTTGCATCGCGAAAACTCGCAATGTATCGATCGACGCACTGGGTGCATTGATCGATTCAATTGGGTTGTTTCGGTTGGATTGGATTGAACCGGAAACCAATTTGATTGTGGTTAGGATATGTCGATCGATGCAAGGATGCATCGATCGACACACAACTCGCAGACTCAGGGGTTGGACTCCTAGTTGCGAATACCAAATCAAAATGAACCTAAACTTAATAAAACTGAATGTTTTAATTAAATTGATAACTTCTTGGATGTATATTGAATATGCATCAAGATTAAATAGTTCCTTTCCTCAACATAATATCAAGTGATCTTGATGTCTTGCCCGATCTCGTCTACTGTCAGGACTCGTGTTGTTGTTGGATATTCTTGGAGTCCTTGGTATCCACAACAATGTGGGTAATGCAGGTGATCATTAGTATACTTGCAGTGCAACTATTAGTGATCACAAGACAGAAGAGATTGGTTTTACTTGACTGCGCTGTCAGAAGTTCTGGGCCCAGAGACATCAGAGTAGATTAGACATAGTTTGTCTCATCTACGACCAAGAGTTGTACTGGGTACAATTAGCAATGATTTGCTTACCTAAATAACTAAATTTTGGGTGATGGTAAGTTGCCCACTCAGATTTTGGTGAAGCATGGATCTTGGTTCATTGTATTCATCTGAGGAAACATAGTTTTGAATACAATGCGAGTTTTTCTTATTAGATAAGAATTCTCATTCCTTGAGCATTATAACT
Organism: Orychophragmus violaceus; assembly: GCA_030180135.1. Taxonomy (NCBI): domain Eukaryota; kingdom Viridiplantae; phylum Streptophyta; class Magnoliopsida; order Brassicales; family Brassicaceae; genus Orychophragmus; species Orychophragmus violaceus. The sequence goes on along the minus strand of CM058236.1, from coordinate 57,667,270 downwards.
AAAATCTCTATCTCTTTCAATTACAGCTATGTCTGTCTCAACTCACATCAACACTTTCTCACTAAGATCCGTCCTTGAGAAGGACAAGTTAAATTGATCTAATTTCTTGGAATGGTATCGGAACCTGAGAATAGTTCTCAGGCAGGAGAACAAGGAATATGTCCTTGAAAGAGTTCTCCCCGAGAGGCCACGTTCCAATGCCCCGCAGACTGAAAAGAATGCTTGGGATAAGCATTCAGCTGCTGTCAAAGATGTTAACTGTCTAATGCTGGTGACTATGAACTCTGAGCTGCAGAAGCAATATGAGAACGTGATGTCACCCATTGAGATGATTAACAGCCTGAAAGCTTTGTTTCATGAGCAAGCTCACACAGAGAGATACCAGACGGTTAAGTCTCTCATGGATTGCAAGCTGGCTAAGGACTGTCCAGTAAGTCCTCATGTCCTTAAAATGATGGGTTACATTGATAACCTGGGGAAACTGGACTGTGCCATTAGTCAGGAGCTAGCCACTGACATGATTCTGCAGTCTTTGCCGTCGTGTTTTGATCAGTTCATCATGAACTACAATATGCAAAACATGACTAAGACATTGACTGAGTTGCACGGTATGCTGAAGACAGCAGAACCGAATCTCAAGAAGGCTACTCCCAGTGTCCTGATGGTACAAGGGGGTAAAAGGTTTAAGAAACCAAAGAAGGGTAAGGGTAAAGCCCAGGTTGTCCAGACTGAAAGTCAGGACAAGCCCAAGCCGAAGCCCAAATCCGGGCCTTCTCCTGAGGAAAAATGCAACTACTGCAAGCAGTTAGGGCATTGGAAGAGAGACTGCAAGAAGTTCATGGAAGATTACAAGAAGATGAAGAAGACGTATGATGCGTCTGATTCAGGTATTTATGTTATCGAACTTAATGTTATGTCTTCTAGTTCTACTTCGTGGGTATTGGATACCGGCTGCGGTGCTCATATTTGTACTGATGTGCAGGCACTAAGAAACAGTAGGACACTGAAGAAAGGACAAGTGGAGCTACGGGTCGGGAATGGAGCTAAGGTTGCTGCACTGGCCGTAGGCACCTACGAGTTGTCCTTACCATCAGGCATGGTTTTAATTTTAAATAATTGCTACTTTGTACCTGCGATAAGCAGAAACATAATTTCAGTTTCCGTTTTGGATTTGGAAGGTTTTGATTTTGCTGTTAAGAATAAAGTTTGTTCTTTTAATCGTGATGGTACGTTTTATGGTAGCGCCCCATTAGATAATGGGTTATATGTTTTAAACCAAGAAATGTGTTGGGAATGTCCTGAAATCTATTGTACTTGCTCTAAGTGAAAGTCGTATTGTCGAGATGAGACAATCACATAACACTAGGTAGTCATAACGCTTTGCTAGAAGCCACTTATGATCAATGAGTTGAGAACTCATTGCTAGTGTTATATGATCCTACAGGGTCACACACCTAAGAAAACTGGGCGTTAAAGACGAGGTTGATCATTAATGTAATGATCCAGCGAATGCATATTTGATATGCATTCGATATCAATATTCTGGGGCAGTGTCGATCGTTGCAGATAGTGCATCGATCGATGCAACTCGCGGATTAACCAGATTAATACGGTTTAATCGTTGGTTAATTCCGTTGTGGTTTAAGCCGACATATATAAGATATATGGTCGACCTAAACTCAAGGCTAACCTAATTCACAGCCACCAGAACGAGATAGAAACCTCTATAGAGATTAGATCTCTTACAGGCACTAGCATCCCTCCTGTCCAGTTTGTGTGCGTGTGGATACCAGTAGAGGCACATCGTTTGAGGTGCTTCGTGATCTCGATTATCTGCAAACTTTCCGCTGCTAATCATCATGTAAATCTGAGATCCCAGAGATTCAATTACTTGAACCTTAGATCCTAGGCTCGGAATTCAGACTAGGGTTGCTAATCCTGATTAGAACTGCTAGAAATTCCTTCAGTGGTATCAGAGCTTTAGGGTTCCATTGAATCTGTAGCATGTTGATTAGATTAGTTGAATCTGAATCTGTGTATGGTTGATACAAACTTGCTAAAATTCGTTTTCATGAAAAACCTAGTTTAGGGTTCTGTTCGAAAACGTTTTAGGGTTTTTCGCATGGTGTCGATCGATGTCAATCCGGCATCGATCGACACAGGGAGAAAACCCGAATAAAATTTAGGGTTTTTCTCATGGTGTCGATCGTTGCCAATCCGGCATCGATCGACACAGGACGAAAACCCGAATAAAACTCAATTTTCGTCTAGTGTCGATCGACACAAATGTTGTGTCGGTCGACACAAACCTCGCGAGATTGATGAATCGGTTCAATTGGATTGGACCGGTTATCGAGCTTGGTTAGTTATGGTTAAACTCTGTGAATGGTTTAATTGCGATTGGTTTGATTAGGTTGGCATTGACCGATGCTAATGTAGCATCGATCAACGCTGACCGTTATTCAAAACCGGATCAACTGGATTGATCGGTTATCGCAGATTGTTTTTGGTTATCTTGCATCGATCGACACTATAGTAGTGTCGGTCGACATCAGATTTGATGATTAGGTTATTGAACCTGAAATCACAGAACCGAAGCAAGATAAATCAATTAATTATAAGAATTAAAACATAATAAAACTGAACGTTTTAAATGATTCCGTTCCTCAATCAAATATCAAGTGATACTTGATGTCTTTCCAATCTTGTCAACTGTCAAGACCCATGTAATTGTGCGATAGACTTGCAGTGCAAGATGTCCACAATTTCATGAGTAAGACAGAGGTAATCGTGTTGATGGACTTGCAGTGCAAGACGTCAACAATTACATGACTGAAAAGATTGGTTTACTTGACTGGGCCATCAAAATCGTTTTGGGCTCAGAGACATCAGGTGGATTGGACATAAGATGTCAATCCACAACCAAGAGTTATATTGGATATAACTAGCAAAGTTGTTGCTTACCTAGATAGCTAAAGTCGAGTGATAGCCAGTGGCTCACTTGAGTTTAGTGAAGTATGGGTCTTGGATCATTGTATTCATCTGAGGAAACATTGTTTGAATATAATGCGAGTTTCTTAAATTTTTAAGACTTCTCATTCCTTGAACATCATAACTAAACCTTTTACCTTTCTTTGTTCTCAGCTATGACTAACACTCATAATAACTCTTTCTCCCAGCGATCTGTCCTTGAGAAGGACAAGTTAACTAGATCGAATTTTCTCGAATGGTATCGGAACTTGAGAATTGTTCTCAAGCAGGAGAAAATGGACTATGTCCTGGAAACTGTTCTCCCTGAAAAACCGAGAGCCAATGCTCCACATGCAGAAAGGAGTGCTTGGGATAAGCACTCTAATGATGTGGTCGATGTGAATTATCTCATGTTGGCTACCATGAACTCGGATTTGCAAAAGCAATACGAGAACGTGGAGTCGCCAGTAGAGATGATCACTAGCCTGAAAAGTATGTTTCAGGAGCAAACACGAACTGAGAGGTACCAGACGGTTAAATCTCTCATTGAATGCAAGCTACCAAAGGACGGTCCAGTCAGTCCTCATGTCATTAAGATGATGGGTTATATTGATAACCTGGGGAGGCTGGATTGTCCCATTAGCCAAGAGTTGGCTACTGACATCATTCTGCAGTCACTGCCGTCAAGCTATGATCAGTTTGTTATGAACTATAACATGAACAACTTGACGAAGACGTTGACTGAGCTGCATGGCATGCTCAAGACAGCTGAGCCTAATATCAAGAAGGGCACTCCTAATGTACTTATGGTACAAGGAGGTAAGAAGTTTAAGAAACTTGGCAAGGGTAAGGGAAAGGGCAAGGCAGTCCAGGTTGAGAACCAGGACACGCCTGCGCCAGCCCCGAAGCCCAAGCCGGGCCCATCTGAGACTGATAAGTGCCATTACTGTAAAGAGCTTGGGCATTGGAAGAGAAATTGCAACAAATTCTTGGAAGAAAAGAAGAAGAAGAAGAAGACTTTCGATACTTCATCTTCAGGTATTTATGTTATAGAAGTAAATGTTACTACTTCTGGTTCTACTTCTTGGGTATTGGATACCGGCTGTGGTGCTCATATTTGTACAAATATGGAGGGCCTAAGCAACAGTAGGAAGTTGGAAAAGGGACAAGTGGACCTGCGCGTGGGGAATGGAGCAAGAGTTGCTGCATTAGCCGTAGGAACATATAACTTGTCTTTACCTTCTGGTTTGGTTTTAAAGCTTAATAATTGCTACTATGTACCTGCTATAAGCAGAAATATTATTTCCATTCCTATTTTGGATGTGGAAGGATATCAGTTTTCAATTAAGAATAAATGTTGTTATTTTGATTACAATGATATATTTTATGGTAGCAGCCCATTAGAGAATGGGCTTTATGTTTTAAACCAGACTGCACCAATCTATAACATTAACACCAAGAGATTCAAATCAAATGACACGAATCGGACATTTCTTTGGCATTGTCGTTTGGGCCACATAAACGAGAAACGGATCCAAAAGCTCCATAGTGATGGGCTTCTGGGCTCATTTGATTATGAATCATGTGAGAAATGTGAATCTTGTTTACTAGGCAAAATGACTAAGGCCCCTTTCAACAAATCAAATGAAAGGGCCAGTGACCTATTGGGCCTTATACATACAGATGTGTGCGGCCCAATGAGCACAAGTGCCAGAGGAAATTTTCGATACTTCATTACCTTCACTGATGATCTATTTAATGAGACACACGTCGGAATCTTTTGAAAGGTTCAAAGAATTCCAAAATGAAGTATAGAATCAACTTGGCAAAAGTATTAAGGCTCTTCGATCAGATCGTGGAGGAGAATACTTAAGCCAAGAATTCAGTGATCATTTGAGAGATTGTGGAATTGTTTCACAACTCACTCCTCCTGGCACACCACAATGGAATGGGGTGTCCGAGAGGAGGAATCGAACTTTATTAGATATGGTTCGATCAATGATGAGTCTCTCAACTCTTCCATTATCCTTTTGGGGATACGCTCTAGAAACGTCTGCGTTTACACTTAATAGGGTTCCGTCAAAATCAGTTGCAAAGACACCACATGAGATGTGGACTGGAAATGTTCCGAGTTTGTCTTTCCTGAAGATTTGGGGTTGCGAAGCTTATGTTAAGCGATTAATTACAGATAAGCTCGAACCCAAATCTGATAAGTGCTACTTCGTTGGTTATCCTAAGGAAACCAAGGCATACTACTTTTACAACCAATCCGAGAACAAAGTGTTTGTTGCTCGGAACTGCGTTTTTCTTGAGAGAGAATTTCTTTCCAAGAGAAACAGTGGGAGTAAAGTACAACTCGAAGAAGTTCGAGAACCGCAGGAAAATGCTCAACCCGTAGTGGAAGAGCAACAGTTGGATCTACAAAGAGTTGTAGAGACGGCGCCTAAGGAGCCTGAAATTCGCCGATCCGAAAGGATCCGTCACGAACCCGAGAGATATGGATTTCTCGTAACCAATTGTCATGATTTGTTGATCATTGACAGTGACGAGCCAGCGAATTTTGAAGAAGCGATGATGAGCCCTGACTCCGAAAAGTGGCTGAAAGCCGCTGAATCCGAAATGGGATCCATGTCACAAAACCAAGTATGGACTTTGGTTGATTTACCCGATGGTGCAAGACCCATTGAGTGTAAATGGATTTTCAAGAAGAAAATTGATGTGGATGGAAATATTCAGATATATAAAGCAAGGCTGGTGGCAAAAGGTTTCAAACAAATTCATGGCATTGACTATGAAGAAACTTATTCCCCGGTTGCCATGCTTAAATCCATTCGGATTCTCCTAGCAACAGCAGCTCATTATGACTATGAGATCTGGCAGATGGACGTGAAAATAGCTTTCCTTAATGGAATTCTGGAAGAGGATGTGTACATGACACAACCCGAAGGTTTCATCGATCCAAATGCAGCTAGGAAAGTATGCAAGCTTCATCGATCCATTTATGGATTGAAGCAAGCATCTCAGAGTTGGAATCTTCGTTTTGATGAAGCAGTCAAAAAGTTTGATTTCATCAGAAGCGAAGAAGAACCATGTGTTTACAAGAAGACTAGTGGGAGCGCAGTTGCATTTCTCGTGTTGTATGTAGATGACATACTTCTTCTCGGAAATGACGTTCCGTTGTTACAGTCTGTTAAGACTTGGCTCGGAAGTTGTTTTTCAATGAAAGACATGGGAGAAGCCGCGTATATTCTTGGAATAAGAATCTATAGAGATAGATTAAACAAGTTAATTGGACTATGTCAAGACACTTATATCGATAAGGTCTTACATAGGTTCAAAATGCAAGATTCCAAGAAGGGCTTCATACCAATGTCTTATGGCATAAGTCTCAGCAAGAAGCAGTGTCCTGAGACACCTGCTGAGCGAGATCGCATGAGTCGGATTCCCTATGCCTCGGCATTGGGATCCATCATGTATGCCATGCTCTGTACTCTTCCAGATGTTGCTTGTGCTTTAAGCATGACGAGTAGATACCAATCGGATCCAGGTGAAAGTCACTGGACAGCAGTCAAGAATATTCTGAATTATTTGAGAAATACTAAGGATAAATTCTTGGTGTATGGAGGAAGTGATGAGCTGGTAGTAAGTGGTTACACAGACGCAAGTTTTCAGACAGACAAAGATGATTTCCGATCGCAATCTGGTTACATCTTCTGCCTGAATGGCGGTGCAGTCAGCTGGAAGAGTTCCAAGCAGGACACTGTAGCAGATTCCACAACTGAAGCTGAGTACCTCGCTGCTTCTGAAGCGGCAAAGGAGGCTGTTTGGATTAAGAAGTTCATCACTGAACTTGGTGTGATTCCTAGCATTTCTGAGCCAGTGGCTTTGTATTGTGACAACAATGGAGCCATTGCGCAAGCAAAGGAACCTAGATCACACCAGAAATCCAAACACATAGAAAGGAGATATCACCTTATCCGTGATATTGTGAATAGAGGAGATGTGAAGATCAGCAGAGTCCCGACGGATGAGAACGTAGCTGATCCACTGACCAAGCCCCTCCCAAGGCCTAAGCATGAGTTTCACACTGCTGCTGTAGGCATTAGATTTCTTAAGATATGATCTTGGTTTCAGTGGGAGTTATATTTGGTTTTTTAGTTATGACTTAATGTTCATAAAACATAATTTGGTTATGATATTTTAATGAAATTGTTTCAAGCATTATTTAATTGTGTTATTAAATAATTGTCCCAAAGTAATTTATGACATTTTATAGGTCATTAAGTATGTGACTTGATCATGAAACCCTATAAGAAATAAATGATATAAATTATAAATGGTCCCTGGTCGAGGTTGTTAAAATGGGACATTAACAACCACGTGAGACTAGTATGTGAGGTGACTGATGACTGTGTTTCATGAAGTCATTAATAAGTGTATTAAAGTCAATCACATAGATATGTGTTAGAGAACACATGATCGGACTTGACCCGTTAATGAGAACTCTACAAGATGTTATATGAGTGTCATAAGAGTTTCTCATTACGACTAAAGAGTGTAGTCCTTAGACCTGAGTTCATCATGTCCTCTCTTATATGGATTAGTTCGTCTTGACTTTGTCAAACGTCAGCCGTAACTGGTGATCATAAAGACACTGATTAGGCGTGTCATGAGATATAAAAGAGACATGGATGGAACAAGATGGGATTTGTACCTTCTATATAACAGGAGATAAATATCTCTGGGCCTATCGAAGATTTGATACTGGAAATGCGTGGCCGCGCTCAAACGAGGTGATTGTCAGTCGTTTGTTTCATCAGTACAAATCGGGATTCGATAAACGTGATCTGGCTTAATAAGGATGACACAGTTCTTGCCTTATGCTAGATTGAGATATAGCTACAAAGGGATTAAAGGAATAGATGATTCCAGTACAAGTGGGAGATTGTTGGGAATGTCCTGAAATCTATTGTACTTGCTCTAAGTGAAAGTCGTATTGTCGAGATGAGACAATCACATAACACTAGGTAGTCATAACGCTTTGCTAGAAGCCACTTATGATCAATGAGTTGAGAACTCATTGCTAGTGTTATATGATCCTACAGGGTCACACACATAAGCAAACTGGGCGTTAAAGACGAGGTTGATCATTAATGTAATGATCCAGCGAATGCATATTTGATATGCATTCGATATCAATATTCTGGGGCAGTGTCGATCGTTGCAGATAGTGCATCGATCGATGCAACTCGCGGATTAACCAGATTAATACGGTTTAATCGTTGGTTAATTCCGTTGTGGTTTAAGTCGACATATATAAGATATATGGTCGACCTAAACTCAAGGCTAACCTAATTCACAGCCACCAGAACGAGATAGAAACCTCTATAGAGATTAGATCTCTTACAGGCACTAGCATCCCTCATGTCCAGTTTGTGTGCGTGTGGATACCAGTAGAGGCACATCGTTTGAGGTGCTTCGTGATCTCGATTATCTGCAAACTTTCCGCTGCTAATCATCAGGTAAATCTGAGATCCCATAGATTCAATTACTTGAACCTTAGATCCTAGGCTCGGAATTCAGACTAGGGTTGCTAATCCTGATTAAAACTGCTAGAAATTCCTTCACTTCCATCCATCTACAGCCAAACAAAAGTTAGATCTTTAGCAAAGTATTCCACTTTGACTACAACTCTAAATAGTTGTCTACGATTTTTGGTGACAAAATGGATGTCAGATTCTTACTCTGACAAGGGACCAGCTAAGTTTCGAGGAATGTAGATGACCCAATGAAGGTGAAGATTTTTTGTTGTTCAAGGGACCAGATAAGTCCTAGTCGAGGATTGTAGATGGGGTTGAAGATAGGGTCCCTTTAAGATATTTCCCTTGAAAATCTGAGCGGGCAAAAAGAAGGGTAATCGCCAGCTCAGCTATGGATAGAGGTTCAAAATAAATGGGTACCGGTCAAAACTTTTTCTGAAAAGTAGCTGAGCTTTTCAGCGACCTGACACTGTCTGAAAGCTGTCGCAGACGAGGTAACAAGGGCAGGGATGTCCGAATTTGCGTGTCAAATTCATTGTGTGCTGTCATTTTCCTAATTTGTGGTCAAAACTTTTTATACACCTAATTTTTGACCCACAAACTAATATTCACCCAATTAACCCATGATATATAGTGATAATAAAAGAGAAATTATATAAAATATAAGAACATAAATAAATAAAATGAAATCAATGAAATTTATATAAAATAAACAAAAATTAAATGATAACTAAAATTTTAAATATATGAATGAAAATTAAAAATTTAAGAGTTTTAATGAATGAAAATGTATAAAAACAAATATATATATTTTAAATAGTTTACAAAAAATTAAAAGGATGATAAAAAGGTTGAAGGAAATAAAGTTTATAGAAAAACTCATTAAAAATTGATTATTTACAACATTTATTTATAAAAAATAATAATTAATAACCGCTTGTTAGTTCATACTCTCCTACAAATCATTATAATAATAAAAAGAAAGATAAAAATACAATTTTGTAAATTAAAAACATATAAAAATAATGATACTAAAAATAAATATTAAAATATACTCTCTCTGTTTCATAATAAGTGTCGTTCTGACATTTTTCACACAAATTAAGAAATATATTAAAAATTCTATTATACCCTTACAAACTATCTTTGACTATTAGTATTATTGTTTTTCATTGGTTAATACTAAGATTAAACTAGGCAATTTATGTTAAAATTTGCATTGAAAATTTAAAACGACACTTATTTTGAAACCAAATAAAACGACACTTATTGCGAAACGGAGGGAGTATTAAATACCTACAAAATTAAGAAAAATCTGCGCATTTGCGCGGATTCTCTCCTATTAGTAATAAAAACCGAACATATAAATCTGTGTAAGTAATTTTCTTTTCTAAAGTAACAAATAAATCAATAATTATTATATAAAAGGAAACAACATTGTTAAAATAATTCAAATGCAAACAAAAAAATTACTGAAGCTTTGATATTTTTTTCTAACAAAATGAGTCGATGAAAATTTTTGGCCTAATTCAAAAATTATTAATAAAAGTTTTTACTAATAGGAAAAAAAAATGTAAACACTATTAAAATGGAAAACAAAAAATATTAACTCAAAAATTATAATACATGATATTTTCATGATGTTAAGTTAACATTTGAGTTATCAATTTAAAGAAAAGAGAGATATTAATTCAAATTTGTAACTCAATTACAACACATTATAATTCAAACTTAACTTTAAAAAATTTAAAATAAGTTTTGATTTGTAACATTTTCTTAGTAATACTTATAACTCAAACTAAATAAAGCTTAACTGATTTCACTAATCAAAGCAATCACAAGTTCATTGTATTTGTAAACTTTCATTAAAGTAGGACATTTTTTTTTGTTTTTTCTGTACTAGCAACAAATGAGAGGTTAGGGGTAAAAACAAGTTGCTGTTTAATAATAACTAGATTTTATCCGCAATGTTTGTCTGATATTTTTTTTTTTTTTTATATTTTTTATTTGAGATCGCGATATTGGTTTTATAGTTTTTAATAATTTACCTTTTCTAAATAAATAAATAGATTTTATTTCGTTTTTGGATCTAGACAATAAATTATTTTTTTTTTTCGATTATCTATCGTGTGTATTTCTTTTTTGGTTTTTATTATAATTACATATTTTGTATATATTTTTCATATTTTGTTTTATAAATGTTGAGTTTATATGTTTTGTTTCTATTTTTTGTAATATAAATGAAAAGACCAGGCCCATTTATATTTAAAATCCATTAAGGACTATAGTGTTTTAATATAAACAAAATGTTAATTTTTAAATATAATTAATACAAAATATATAAATTTTAAATATTTATATTTTTCTATAAATTTTTACTTTGATTGAATCTAATACTTTCGAGCTATTACAAAAAATTTCTTATTGATAATGTTTTTAGTAAAATATTTATTTTTAGGTTTTTATTTTTAAAAATTTATTTAAGTTTACATAGAGATGCAAAACGAACATACACGATCCACTTAGATTTGTTTATATTTAAGATCCATTTAGACTCGTCCGTTAAACTTATATCGTCATAAGTAATACATGCCTATTTAAATTCTTTAGGTCTGTTTATATATAATACTTCACACATATTTCTCTAAACATTTTACTTCGATTGAATCCAATACTTCACACATATTTAAGACAATTTTTCTTCTTACAAAACTTATTTAGTAAAAAATTATTTTTGGGGTTTGCTTTTAATTAAATATTTTTCGGTTATATAGTGATGTTAAAACTCGTAGACTCAACCCAGTTAGACATGTTTATAATTAAACCAATTTATATCTGCACGTTTAAATCTATCAAAAAAATACATGCTTATTTAAATCAGTTTAAGTTGTTTATTAAAATTTTAATACAAAATACATAATATTTAACTTTATATATTTCTCTATACATTTTTTTCTCCGATTGAATTTATTAATTCCCACCTATTAAGATAATTTATTTTCTTGCAACAATTATTTAGTAAAACATTTTATTTTGTGTTTTGCTTTTCAAAATTTTATTTGGATTACATAGGAACGTTAAAACGGACAAACACAACCCATTTAAACCCGTTTATATTTAAGAGTCATTTATAACTGTCCATTTAATTTGAAATTTAGTAGATTGATTATTGGTTACAACAATAATAAAACTTAAGATTTTATTTTTCATAAAAATTAATATATAATTTATTTTAACATATTGCTGACAAGTATCTTAACTTTTAGTATTATTCTAACAAATAATAAAACTTATTTTTCTAAACTTAATAAAAGTTTAATAATAAAATTTTTTATTATTATAAAATCAGAAGTTATTATAAATTCGTATATTATTATTAATATACGAATTTTGAATATTGCTAACAAATATATTAACTTTTAATAGTACTATTATTATTATATATTAACTTTTAATAGTACTATTATTATTATTTAGTAAAACATTTTATTTTGTGTTTTGCTTTTCAAAATTTTATTTGGATTACATAGGAACGTTAAAACGGACAAACACAACCCATTTAAACCCGTTTATATTTAAGAGTCATTTATAACTGTCCATTTAAACTCGTCAGAAGTAACACATGTATATTTAAATCTATTTAGTTTTGTATATAAATAAATTATTTATAAAAAGATTTAATACAAAATATATACAATTTAACTTTGTGTATTTCTCTTTAGATTTCTATTCCTATTGAATTCAATATTTCATAACTATATTGAAATATATTTTTTTCCTTGTAAAAATTATTTAGTAAAACATTATTTTTTGGATTTAGATTTTTTAAATTTTATTTGAGTTTACATAGAGATGTTAAAATCAACCGGTCTCTTCTTGTTTAGACTCATTTATATTTAAGAGTCATTTAGATTTCTCCTTTTAAACCCGTTAAAAGTAAAACCTATCTATTGTTAAAACTTAATTATGGCTTAATACATTCTTAAGTCTAACAAATAAATATATTATTTATTTATATGGTAATATATAAATTTTGAAATTTAGTAGATTGATTATTGGTTACAACAATAATAAAACTTAAGATTTTATTTTTCATAAAAATTAATATATAATTGATTTTAACATATTGCTGACAAGTATCTTAACTTTTAGTATTATTCTAACAAATAATAAAACTTATTTTTCTAAACTTAATAAAAGTTTAATAATAAAAGTTTTTATTATTATAAAATCAGAAGTTATTATAAATTCGTATATTATTATTAATATACGAATTTTGAATATTGCTAACAAATATATTAACTTTTAATAGTACTATTATTATTATATATTAAAATAAATTATATATTAAATTGTGGTTAGCACGATTTATTATTATATGTTAGATTTTTTAATTAAAAGCATTTCATGACATAATAAACTATTAAGTTTAGGCAGCTAAATATATATTTTTGATTTAGATGATATTTAGTTAAAATATTGATTACTGCTCTTTCTTTTTGTGGACAAAGTATTGATTAATTGTTAGATTGATTATTAATTACATTAAATATAGATTTGTTTGCGATTTGTTTTCTTGTTATTTAGTTTAGATTATTATGTTTTTAGGAAAGTAGTTATTGTAAATAATATTCGAATAATAAAAGTATTATTAAAAATAAATCTAATTTAAATGAGAAGACTGACATTTATGTCCTAAAAAAATTTAAACTAATAAAGAAAAATCAGTGGCACTTATTGTAAATAAAATGAAAATTCAAAGCATTTTTTGTTTTGTACTTCTGTTTTAATAGTATATATAATATTAAAAAATATATGAGTGTGAAATGATTAATGAATAAGAAATAAATGAGTAAATTAAAATTTAGATTTAAAAATATTTAAAATAAAGTGGCACATCATAAATTCTTAGAGCAGCTTGTTGTGTTTAGAAGAAGCTTTAGGAGGATGTATTGGATTAGAGGTTTTAAGAGACATTGGGATTTCTTAAAATCTTCTGTTATTCAACTAATAATTTTAATAACTCATATCAAATCCATTGTTATTGAATATGAAATTTATGCTTAGTTGTTAAAAATTACTTACAATCCATTGTTATTCAATTAATAATTTTTAAAAACTATATCAAATCCATTGTTATTCAAAGCTAAACAATCATTTGAAACAAATAAAGTCTTAAAAGGAAAAGATAAATTAAAATAAAGTGACACATGATTAATTTTATCAAGTAACAATTCTTTTGCTATAAGAAAAAGTACTAATAAAGTCTTAAAAGGAAAAGATAAATTAAAAGGAGAGTATTATATATAATATATATTATTTTTTCTTGTCAGAAATTAATAATAATATGATTAGATAAAGCCTACTACTATATAAGACGATCAAATTATTCTTTTCTTCTCAACGATACCATGTCTACCCGAACCGCCTCCACAGCCGACGAACCACCGCAAGAAGACGATAACTATCAGTCGTCGTTGCTTTTTTCGTTGCCCAATGACATCGTTTTGAACTGCTTAGCTCGCGTCCCTAGACTTTATTATTTTAACATCTCTTGCGTCTCCAAAACACTAAGGTCACTTGTCCGCTCGCCTGAGCTTAACCGATTGAGACCTCTCTTCAACAAGGATTGTGTCTATATCTGCTTCAAACAATATGATTATCAATGGTTCAATCTCCGTCGCATGACTACTGGCTACCAATTGGTCCGGACCCAGTTCCCTAGTCGTGACTTTATGTACTTTTCTTCCATAGTAGCACTAGGATCAGAAATCTACTTCACTGGCGGAGATTCCTTACCCTCCACGGACCTCTGGATCCTTGATACTCGATCTGGTCAATTACGCAACGGTCCTAGTATGAAAGTGGCTCGGTGCGGGCCAGCCATGGCAGTGGTCGAGGGGAAGATATATGTGATCCGAGGGTGCAAAGAGGAGATCCAAGTGGAAGTGTTCGATCCAAAATCGCAGAATTGGAAATTCGCAAAGGAGGACAAAGTGCGAATTAATGCGTTGTCGCCAGAGAAGATGGTTTATATAATGGAATTGGAGAATGAAAAAACCGTTGTATATAATCCGAGACAAGGTATGATAGGGAATTGCGTGTGCATGGTAGAGAATGTGCTCTATGGTTGTTTTCAGTTTGGGTTAATGTGGTTTGACACAAAGCTCAGTGAATGGAGACGATTGCCTACACATGGTGAGAAAGCACGGACTCCTTTTCTTCCCCATGCAATGGCGGAATACGACGGAAAGCTAGCGGTTTTTCGGCTGTGTAATACTGGTTATCCGACGAATAGTGTTTGGTTTGGATTGATCGTGCTCGATAAGGTTGGAGAAGAGATTGTTGGGACATACGAGTGGTCCGGTATTGTGGCCCATGTCGTGTGGCACTCTAGTTTTCTGCATTGTTTAGCTGTTTGATTGATCATGTTGTCTTTAGCTCATATGTTTTTTGTTTAGTTAGTCAACGGTCATTGTCTCTTTGACCACTGTTGACTAGCTTAGACTGTCGGAGGGAAATTATTACAACGACATGTTTGAAAATTGATTTTTTTTTTAAAGTTCTTACTTGTCGTCCATTCTGATCTTCACTGAAAACAACAAATTCACTTTTCACAAATTAGAAAAATAATAACATTATTTTATATACCTTTGTTATTACATACATCCATTTTTTGGATGAATCGGAGTGTCTGGGTTGAAGCCCAGTTATTCTCTTAGGGGATGTGGACCCAGTTTCAGTCATTACATCAAACATGCCTTTAGGCCCAGTTAGCTCAGCTCGCCGATATTCGAAGTCAGCTGGGCCAAGAGATGTCACGTGTTATCTTAGGCCCACCCAAGTCCAGCTCAGCTCAAGTCGTTATAAGTCATAACGACTTCGTCTTCGTCTTCATCTCTTCAACCTGCAGAAAACAGAGAGAGGCGTTAAGAAACAGAGCATAAGAGGAGCGGAAGAGAGAGATCGCATCAAAGAACAAGAGAAAGAGATAGAGAGATCATACTCACCAAGTATTGTGTAATCTGAGTCTCTTAAACATTCGTCTTTCTGTTCTTAGTTGTATTGCGACTTGCGGTGATTGTGTGATCGAAGAGTTTATCGATCCGATCACCATTGTACTCTCTGTATAGTGGATGCAGTTGAGGAACGCCGATTCCTCCCCTGAGACGTAGCCGTTAGTGGTGAACTCAGGGTGAACAAGTGTGTTGTGTTCTTGTTTGATCTCGGTTAGTTCTTTACCTGCATATTAGGAAGTCTTGATTAGTCCTGAACTCGTCGAAATTACTCTACAAGTGGTATCAGAGCTCTTTGGTTAAGGAGCAAGACTAGACAATCCCAAGAAGGACTAGGAAGGTGCGGAGACTTATCTGGTGAATTGCGAAGGGGAACATCAAGGCTGCAATCATGGATCCAACTCGTGCCAAATTCGAGATGGATAAGTTTGATGGCAAATGAGACTTCTGTCTGTGGAAGTACAAACTGTTGGGCCAACTGGAGATACACGGTCTAGCAGATGTACTAGATGAAGGTGCCACCCTATTTCAAGACTCAGAAAAGTTAGAAGAAGGTGCAGAACATGTCATTGATAAGAAGAAGAAAGATAGGGACACGAGAGTCAAGAACTTGTTTGGAACCTGTCTAAGTGATATGATCTTGAGGAAGGTCATGCATGAACCAACGGCCTATGGTATGTGGAAGGCTCTTGAACGTGACTACCAGACCAAGACTCTCCCAAACAGAATCTTTCTCAAGCAACAATTCGCAGGATACAAGATGGAAGAGGAAAAATCCATAGAAGAAAATTTGGACAATTTTCTAAGGCTCATTGTAGACTTGGCAAGTCTTAATGTGAATGTCTCAGATGAAGACCAAGCCATTCAATTACTAACAAGTTTACCATCTGCCTATGAACCACTAGTGCACACTCTGAAATATGGTTCAGGAAAGGATACACTAACTGTTCAAGAGGTCACTACCTCAGCCTACACCAAGGAAGTTGAATTGAAACAGAAAGGGCTTTTGGGAAAACAAAGATCAGGTTCAGAAGGTCTGTTTGTCGAATCCAGAGGAAGGTCAGAGAAGAGAAATGACAACAAGAATGGAAAAGGCAAGCAGGGAAAAGGAAGATCTAAGTCCAGGAATGGTCAGTCTAAATCTAAGGGGAAATACAACAAAGATGAGTGCTTTAAGTGTGGGAAGGAAGGACACTGGAAACGAGAGTGCCCTAACAAAGTCCAGAAGAAGAATGGAGATTCCTCAGCAAATGTGGCATCTAGTGTGATGCAACCTATAGTTCTCACAGCAAGTGTTCATGATTCTAAGCAAGAATGGGTTATGGATTCGGGATGCTCTTTCCACATCACTCCAAACAAAGAGGTACTGCTTGACTTAAAGGAAATGGATGGTGGAAAGGTTCTAATGGCAAAAAACACTCATTGTGAGGTTAAAGGCATAGGAAAGATCAGAATCATAAACCCAGATGGAACAGCTGTAATACTCTCTGATGTAAGGTATATGCCAGGTATGAGCAGAAACCTAATCTCCTATGGCATGTTGGAGAAAGCAGGATGCAAGTATGAAGGATCAGACTACTTGGTCACTTTCTTCAAGGATGGAAAGAAGGTAATAACAGGCAAATATGAAGGGGGCCTGTATTACTTACAAGGAGAAGTTGCTAAAGCAGAGGCAAACTACTCATGGACATGTGAAGATATGACAAGTCTCTGGCATTCAAGACTAGGTCATATAAGCTCCAAAAACATGGAGATTCTGGCTAAGGAAGGTTATCTACCAAGAAAGGAAGTTGGAGAACTAGGCTTCTGTGAAAGCTGTGTAATGGGAAAGTCACACAAACAGCCTTTCCCTACTGCAAAACACACAACTAAAGGAATTCTTGAGTATGTACACTCAGACCTTTGGGGTTCACCATCAATACCAGAAAGCCTCTCCGGATGTAAGTACTTCGTTAGCTTCATCGATGATTACTCAAAGAAAGTCTGGGTCTACTTTCTGAGATCAAAGGATGAAGCATTCTCAAAGTTCAAGGAATGGAAAGAGGCTGTTGAGAAACACACTGAAAAGAAGATAAAGTGTTTAAGGACTGACAATGGGTTAGAATTCTGCAACAATCTGTTTGACGACTTGTGCAACAGATCAGGGATTAAGAGACACAGAATCTGCGCCTACACACCACAGCAGAATGGGGTTTCAGAATGAATGAACAGAACCATCATGGACAAGGTTAGGAGCATGCTAACTGAGACAGGCTTGGGACAAGAATTTTGGGCCGAAGCTGTTGGGAATGTCCTGAAATCTATTGTACTTACTCTAAGTGAAAGTCGTATTGTCGAGATGAGACAATCATATGACACTGGGCAGTCATAATGCTTTGCTAGAAGCCACTTATGATCAATGAGTTTAAAACTCATTGCTAGTGTTATATGATCCTACAGGGTCACACACCTAAGCAAACTTGACGTAAAATATGAGGTTGATCATTAATGTAATGATCTGGTGAATGCACATTTGATATGCATTCGACACCAATTTTCTGGGGCAGTGTCGATCGACACATCAAGTGTGTCGGTCGACACAACTCGCGTCGATCGACACAGCAAGTGTGTCGGTCGACATAACTCGCGAATTGCCAGATTAAATTCGGTTTAATCGTTGGTTAATTCGGTAGTGGTATAAGTCGACATATATAAGATATATGGTCGACCTAAACACTTTTCCAACCTAATTCACAGCCACCAGAAAGGCAAAAAGAAACCTCTCGAGAGATCTGATCTCTAAAGGCACTAGCATCCCTCCTGTTCAGTTTGTGTGCGTGTGGATACCAGTAGAGGCACAACATTTTGGGTGCTTTGAGATCTCGACTACTTGAAAACTTCCGCTGCAAATTCACCAGGTAATCTCGAGATCTGATAGATTCGATTATATGAACCCTAGATCCTAGGCTTGGAATTTATACCTAGGGTTGCTAATCCTGATTAGAACTGCTAGAAATTCCTTCAGTGGTATCAGAGCCTTAAGGTTCTATTGAATCAGTAGCATGATGATTAGATTATTTGAATCTAGATCTCTGTATAATTGATACAAGCATGCTAAAACTTGTTTTGATCAAAGTAACCTAGTTTAGGGTTTTTGTTCGAAAACATTTTAGGGTTTTTCGCATGGTGTCGATCGATGCCAATCCGGCGTCGATCGACACAGGGCGAAAACCCGAATAAAACTTAGGTTTCGCCTAGTGTCGATCGACACAAGCGTTGTGTCGGTCGACAAAAACCTCGCGAAATTGATAAATCGGTTCAATTGGATTGGACCGGTTATCGAGCTTGGTTAATAATGGTTAAACGCTAAGAACGGTTTATTGTGATTGGTTTGATTAGGTTAGCATCGACCGAAACTAATGTGGTGTCGATCGACATTGACTGGTTATCATAAAACCGGATCAATTGGATTGATCGGTTATCGCAAATTGGTTTTGGTTAACCTGCATCGATCGACACTAAAGTAGTGTCGGTCGACACAAGGTTCGATGGTTTAGGTTATTGAATCTGAAATCATAGAACCAAACCAAAATGAACCATTTTAATTAGAAGAATTAAAACATAATAAAACTAAATGTTTTAAAGGTTCCGTTCCTCAACCAAATATCAAGTGATCCTTGATGTCTTGTCAATTGTCAAGACTCATTTCATTGTGCGATAGATTTGCAGTGCAAGGTGTCCACAGTTGCATGAGTAAAACAGGAAGTAATCGTGTTGATGGACTTGCAGTGCAAGACATCAAAAATTACATGACTTAAGATATTGGTTTACTTGACTGGGCCATCAAAATCGTTCTGGGCTTAGAGACATCAGGTGGATTGGACATTGGATGTCAATCCACAACCAAGAGTTATATTGGATATAACTAGCAAAATTGTTGCTTACCTAGATAGCTAAAATTTGGGTGATAGCCAGTGGCTCACTCAAGTTTAAGTGAAGTATGGGTCTTGGATCATTATATTCATTTGAGGAAACATTGTTTGAATATAATGCGAGTTTTCTTAATGGTTAAGACTTCTCATTTCTTGAACGTCATAACTAAATCTCCCTTGTTTTTCCAGCTATGTTTAGCACAAACCATCATAACAATTTCTCCTTGCGATCCGTCCTTGAGAAGGACAAGTTAAATGGATCAAACTTTCTTGAATGGTATCGGAACTTGAGAATTGTTCTCAAACAGGAGAAGAAGGACTATGTCCTTGAGAAAGTTCTCCCCAAGAAGTACCGAGCCAATGCCTGGCAGTCAGATAAGGATGCTTGGGATAAGCATTCTAATGATGTGGTGAATGTGAGTTGTCTCATGTTAGCTACCATGAACTCGGAATTGCAGAAGCAATATGAGTACGTGGAGTCGCCAATAGAAATGATCACTGGCCTGAAAAGTATGTTTCAGGAGCAGGCACGAACTCAGAGATACCAGACTGTAAGATCTCTGATTGAGTGCAAGCTACCAAAGGGCGAACCAGTTAGTCCTCATGTCATTAAGATGATGGGTTATATTGATAACATGGGGAAACTGGATTGTCCCATTAGCCAAGAGTTGGCTACTGACATCATTCTGCAGTCACTGCCGCCAAGCTACGATCAATTTGTTATGAACTATAACATGAACAACTTGACGAAGACGTTACTGAACTATAAAACGACAAAGGCTCCTTTCAACAAAGGTAGTGTCGATCGACACAAACGGTGCGTCGGTCGATACATGTTGCGAACGATCAAAATGAAAGGGCCAGAAGCCTATTGGGTTTTATACATACGGATGTATATGGGACGATGAGCACAAGTTCTAGAGAAAACTTTCAGTACTTCATTACCTTTGCTGATAGTAGGTACGATTATATCTTATTTATAAGACATAAGTCAGGATATTTGAAAAGTTCAAAGAGTTCCAAAATGAAGTACAAAATCAATTTGGCAAAGGTATTAAAGCTCTACGATGAGATCATGGAGGTGAATACTTAAGTCAAGAATTTAGTGATCATCTGAGAGATTGTGAAAGTGTTTCACAATTCACTCCTCCTGAATCGGACTTTATTAGATATGGTTCGATCAATGATGAGTCACTTAGATCTTCCATTATCCTTCTAAGAATACGCTCAAGAAACGTCTGCGTTTACATTAAATAGAGTTCCATCAAAATCAGTTACAGAGACACTACATGAGATGTGGACTGTAAATGTTCCTGATTTGTCTTTCATAAAGATTTGGGGTTGCAAGGCTTATATAAAACGTTTAATCTCTGATAAGATCACACCCAAATCCGATAAGTGCTACATCATTGGTTGTCCTAACGAAACCAAGGCATGTTACGCTTACAACCGGTCCGAGAACAAATTGGTCGTTGCTCGGAACCATGTTTTCTTGAGAAAGATTTTCTTTCCAAGAAGAACAGTGGGAGTAAAGTACAACTCGAAGAAATTCGAAAATCACAGGAGACTGCTCAACCTGATGAGGAAGAGCAGCAGTTGGATCTACAAAGAGTTGTAGAACCTGCAACTGTGGTGCCTGAGGTTTGCAGGGATCTGGTGAATGTATATTCGATATACATTCGAATGCGAGTTTCTGAAGAAGTGTCGATCGACACAAAAGTTGTATCGATCGACACAGATCGCGAACCAAAATATTGATTTTGCAATATTTTGGTTTATGACTTAATTAACTATGGTTTAAATCTTGGTTAATTAGGTCGTGGTAAAAGTATACATATGAGATATGTGTGCGACTTTTACACAAAACTGAAGCTCGCAGATCCGAAAGGATCCGTCACGAACCCGATAAATGTGGGTTTCTTGTAATCAATTGCTGTGATCTATTCATCACTGAAAGTGACGGACCTGCGAATTTTGAAGAAGCAATGATGGGCCTTGACTCCGAAAATGGCTGAAAGCCGCTGAATCCGAAATGGGATCCATGTCACAGAACCAAGTATGACTTGGGTTGATTTACCCGATGGTGTAGAAGCCATTGTGAGTAAATGGATTTTCAAGAAGAAAAGTTGACATGGATGGTTATATTCAGATGTACAAAGCTAGGTTGGTGGCAAAAGGTTTCAAGTAAATTCATAGCATTGACTGTGAAGAAACCTAATCCCAGACACCATGCTTATGTCCATTCGGATTCTCTTAGCAACCGCCGCTTATTATGATGACGGGCAGATGGATGTGAAAACAGCTTTCCTTAATGGAATTCTGGAAAGGGACGTGTGCATGACACTACCTGAAGTTTTCATTGATCCTAATGAAGCTGGAAAGATATGCAAGCTTCATCAATCCATTTATGGATTGAAGCAAGCATCTCGGAGTTGAAATCTTCGTTTTGATAAAGCAGTCAAAAGGTTTGACTTCAACAGGAACGAAGAGGAACCGTGTGTTTACAAGAAGACCAGTGGGAGCACAGTTGCATTTCTAGTATTGTATGTTGATAACATACTACTTCTCGGAAATGAAGTTCCATTGTTTCACTCTGTTAAGACTTGACTCGAAAGTTGTTTTTCGATGAAAAAATATGGGAGAAACCGTACACATTCTTGGAATAAGAATCTATAGAGATAGATTGGACAAGCTAATTGGATTGTGTCAAGATGCTTATATCGATAAGGTCTTGCACATGTCCAATATGCATGATTCCAAGAAGGGCTTCATGCCGATGGCACTTGGCATTACTCTTAGCAAGACGCAGTGTCCTTCGACACACGCTGAGCAAGAGCGAATGAGGGTCAGACAACTGCTACAGGCATTAGATGTCTTAAGATGTGATCTTAATTTTAGTGGGAGTTGTTGTTGTTAATTTTAGTTATGAAATGATGTTCATATAAACATAATATGATTACGTTAATGAAATCTGACATCAATATTATTTAATCATGATTATTAAATAATAGTCCCAAAGGAATTTATGACATTTTATAGGTCATCAAGTATGTGACTTGATCATGAAACCCTATAGATAATAAATGACATAAAATATGATTGGTCCCTGGTCAAAGTTGTTAAAGTGGGACACTAACAACCGCGTGAGACTAGTATGTGAGGTGACTGATGACTAAGTTTCATGAAGTCATTAATAAGAGTTTTAAAGTCAATCACATAGATATGTGTTGGAGAACACATGATCGGACATGACCCACTGATGAGAACTCTATGGGATAGTTATATAAGTGTCATGAGAGTTTTCATTACGACTATAGAGTATAGTCCTTAGACCTGAGTTCATCATGTTTTCTTACATATGAATTGGTCCGCTTTAACCTTGTCAAACGTCAGCCGTAACTGGTGATTATAAAGGCATTGATTGGGCATATCATGAAGTGTGTGAAGAAACAAGGATGGAACAAGATGGGATTTGTCCCTCCTATATAACAGGAGATAAATATCTCAGGGCCCATCGAAGATTTGATACTGAGAAATGTGTGGCCACACTCAAACGAGGTGATTGTCAGTCGTTTGTCTTGTCAGTATAAATCAGAGTTCGATGAACATGATCTTGGCTAAATAAGGGTGACACAGATCTTGCCTTATGCCACATCGAGATATAGTGACGAAGGGGTTATGGGAATAGATGATTCCAGTACAAGTGGGAGATTGTTGGGAATGTCCTGAAATCTATTGTACTTACTCTAAGTGAAAGTCGTATTGTCGAGATGAGACAATCATATGACACTGGGCAGTCATAATGCTTTGCTAGAAGCCACTTATGATCAATGAGTTTAGAACTCATTGTTAGTGTTATATGATCCTACATGGTCACACACCTAAGCAAACTGGACGTAAAGTATGAGGTTGATCATTAATGTAATGATCTGGTGAATGCACATTTGATATGCATTCGACACCAATTTTCTGGGACAGTGTCGATCGACACAACTCGCGTCGATCGACACAGCAAGTGTGTCGGTCGACATAACTCGCGAATTGCAAGATTAAATTCGGTTTAATCGTTGGTTAATTCGGTAGTGGTATAAGTCGACATATATAAGATATATGGTCGACCTAAACACTTTTCCAACCTAATTCACATCCACCAGAAAGGCAAAAAGAAACCTCTCGAGAGATCTGATCTCTAAAGGCACTAGCATCCCTCCTGTTCAGTTTGTGTGCGTGTGGATTCCAGTAGAGGCACAACATTTTAGGTGCTTCGAGATCTCGACTACTTGCAAAACTTCCGCTGAAAATTCACCAGGTAATCTCGAGATCTGATAGATTCGATTATATGAACCCTAGATCCTAGTCTTGGAATTTATACCTAGGGTTGCTAATCCTGATTAGAACTGCTAGAAATTCCTTCAGAAGCTACACACACAGCTGTGTATCTCATAAACCATACACCAAACTCTACAATAAACTTTAATTTGCCAGAAGAGGTGTGGTTTGGTCACAAACCTAATCTATCACACCTCAAGAGATTTGGTTGTACGGCTTATGTTCACACGGTTCAAGAAAAGACCAAGCCAAGAGCTGTGAAGGGTGTTTTCTTAGGATACCCATTTGGAGTAAAAGGCTACAGAATATGGATTCCTGAGGAGGGAAAATGCACCACCAGCAGAAATGTTGTCTTCAGAGAGGAAGAGATCTACAAGGATGTCATAGGAAAAGCAGATACTAAGAAATCAAAAGAATCAGACACTCAGAAACAGAAGAAGAAGTCTGGAAAGACTGTCAAGTTCAGTGATGTCCTTATACAGGGACCAAGCTCCTCAGAGAATCAGTATGGAGAGACATCTTCTCAAGGTGGAGTTTCAGAAGGGCAGTCAGATTCAGATGATTCAGTTGATTCAGAAGGATCAGAGAGTTTTTGTCAGAACAGGTGGATCACAAATAGCAGCAGAACAATTAGAACAAGATGAGTAAGAAGGATCAGAGGGTTCGGCCAGAGCAGGAGGATCAGGAATTAGTCAAGGGCAGTCAGTTTCAGAAGATTCAGGAAGCCAACAAGTCACAACTGGATCACACAGGTCAGAGAGTTCAGAACAATCTGACAGTGAAGATGAGGGGTTGAGCTTCAGAGAAGAATCAGAACAGGAACAGACTCAGACTCTAGATCAGTACATTCTGGCACGAGATAGGAGGAGAAGGGAAGACGTCAAACTTCCTCCAAGGTATGCAGACCCAGATTTTGTAGCATATGCCCTATCAGCTGCAGAAGATATAGAGACTGAGGAGCCAAGAAACTTATAAGAAGCAAAGAAAAGCAAGAAGTGGAAACACTGGCACAATGCTACGAAGGAAGAAATGGATTCACTCCATAAGAATCACACTTGGGATCTCATTGAGAAACCAAACAAACAGAAGCTTGTTGGCTGCAAGTGGATCTTTAAGCTGAAACCAGGAATACCAGGAGTGGAAAAACAGAGGTATAAAGCTAGGCTTGTAGCAAAGGGGTTTTCACAGAAGGAGGGAGTTGACTACAATGAAATCTTCTCCCCAGTGGTAAAGCATGTTTCAATCAGGATATTGCTATCCATAGTGGTTAACAAAGACTATGAATTGGAACAACTAGACGTTAAAACAGCTTTTCTTCATGGAAACCTAGAGGAAAGAATCCTAATGAGTCAGCTCGAAGGATTTATCAGAAAAGGAGAAGAAAACAAAGTCTGTCTCCTAAGGAAGTCACTCTACGGTTTAAAGCAGTCTCCAAGGCAGTGGAACTTAAGGTTTGATAGCTTCATGAAGGGAGAAAAGTTTAAGAGAAGCAGTTATGATCCCTGTGTTTACATGAAAAACACAAGGACAGAAAAGGAAATCTTCTTGCTATTGTATGTTGATGATATGCTAATAGCATCAGGTAACAAAGCTGAGATAAGGAAAGTTAAAGACATTCTGAACAGGGAGTTTGAAATGAAAGACTTGGGAAAGGCTTCTCGCATTTTGGGAATGGACATCATCAGGGATCGTCAAAAGGGGTCTTTGATCTTGTCACGAGAGGGATACATAGAAAAGGTTCTAAGGAGCTTCAATATGGATCAACCTAAGGCAGTAAGCACTCCTATGGCGTCTCATTTCAAACTGAAGAGCTTAACAAAGGCAGAAAGAAAGACAGAAGGACCTCTTATGGAAAATGTTCCCTACGCTAGTGCAGTTGGGAGCCTCATGTATGCCATGATAGGCTCCAGACCAGACTTAGCATACGCCGTAGGGGTCATCAGCAGGATCATGTCCCATCCGGGGAGAGAACATTGGGCTGCAGTTCAATGGGTGTTGAAGTACCTAAGGGGAGCATCTAAGGAATGTCTTACTTTCACTAAGAGCAAATAGTTCACTATTGAAGGATTCTGCGATGCAGACTATGCCACTGATCTCGACAGAAGGAGATCAGTGACAGGGTTCATCTTCAAGGTATGGGGAAATACAGTTTGTTGGAGGTCTAATCTGCACTCAGTAGTTGCCCTATCTACCACAGAATCAGAATACATGGCTTTAACATCATCAGCTAAAGAGGCTATCTGGTTAACAGGAATATGCAAGGAATTGGGTTTTGATACAGGATATGTGAAAATTCACTGTGATTCACAAAGTGCTTCGGCGCTTGCAAAGAACTCTGTGCACCACGAGCGTACTAAACATATAGCTACTAAATACCATTTCATTCGAGATGTAGTAGCAGAAGGTACAGTGGTTCTATTCAAGGTTCATACTAGTCGTAATCCAGCAGACTTCTTGACTAAGGCATTACCTGGGCCAAAGTTTCGACTCTGCTGTGATCTGGTGAACATTTTCTGATAGGACGATCCGGCTCAGGGTAACTTCCAAGGCGGAGATTATCTCGCAGAAAAGGAAATAACACTCAAGTCAGTACGTGTTATCTTCTTGGTTAAATCTCTGAAATATACTAGTATACAGGAAGTCGAAGTTACCCGTGAGAATGGAGGAACTGGAGGTGAACATCCTTCAGTTCCAGGTGGAGCATCTGTACAAGAAAAGGAAACAAGGAAATTAGTTTTGGGCTACCTTTTGTGTTCTTCTTAAAGGTCAGATCAGGAAACCTATTTGCGAGAAAGATTGAAGACTTATCTTGGTTAAGAGTCTTCAGGTGCTGCATGCATCAGGAGGAAAGTCAGTATCGATTTTCAAAAAGGGGAAGTATCGGAGTTCAGGGAAGCTACAGGTTAACCGGGAACCTGAGAATGGCTTACCAGTTTTCAGAAACTCCGACGAACGGCGTTGATTGGACACACCAGAGAATGCAGAGTCGGAGAAGACAAATCGCATTTGAAATCGCATCGACAGAGAGACTTTAGGGTTCGGCGATGTTTCAGGATGATGTCTGAAAAGGTAGAGTTTGTGGACCCAGTTTCAGTCATTACATCAAACAGGCCTTTAGGCCCAGTTAGCTCAGCTCGCCGATATTCGAAGTCAGCTGGGCCAAGAGATGTCACGTGTTATCTTAGGCCCACCCAAGTCCAACTCAGCTCAAGTCGTTATAAGTCATAACGACTTCGTCTTCGTCTTCATCTCTTCAACCTGCAGAAAACAGAGAGAGGCGTTAAGAAACAGAGCATAAGAGGAGCGGAAGAGAGAGATCGCATCAAAGAACAAGAGAAAGAGATAGAGAGATCATACTCACCAAGTATTGTGTAATCTGAGTCTCTTAAGCATTCGTCTTTCTGTTCTTAGTTGTATTGCGACTTGCGGTGATTGTGTGATCGAAGTGTTTATCGATCCAATCACCATTGTACTCTCTGTCTAGTGGATGTAGTTGAGGAACACCGATTCCTCCCCTGAGACGTAGCCGTTAGTGGTGGACTCAGGGTGAACAAGTGTGTTGTGTTCTTGTTTTATCTCGGTTAATTCTTTACCTGCGTATTAGGAAGTCTTGATTAGTCTTGAACTCGTCGAAATTACTCTACAGGGGAGAATATCGACGACTAGTCTAGTCTCAACTACCCTCAAGTTTTCTAATCAAGATTAAGACATGGTCCCATCTTTGTATGACCAAACATAACCAACTTAATTCTAGGCGGACATGATTGTAGTCAAATTTCATTGCATCATATCCATTCTAGATCTATATTGAGCATGCTGCTGGGCTGCAATGTAACGTGACTCCAAACTAAGAAAGAGTCTAACAAAGATCAGAGCCAGCACAATAAAGCCAACCCTGAGCCAAGTTAACCAGTGCCACCTCTAGATTTAAATATATAATTTTTACAAAACGAAATGGCCCTTTTATTTTTAAAAATATATAAAAGATTTATTTTTTTCCTAGCTTGCGGTATTTTAAAACTCAAGACCGACTTTACAGGACATCATGATATGAATTTCTGATAACTCAAGCATCAACCCTATAAATACCATGCAAGTATACATAACACACAAAGTAGTATAAAGGGTGTCAAACCTCACTTAGACTCAAGTCTCAATAAATATTTTGATTCGAATTAAACTAACCGAATGATGTACAAGAACAAACAAAGCAAGCAATAAACAAGTGTGTGAACGATTGGAGGAAAAATGCTAGTCTGAGAACTTCTAAGAAAATCAACCAATAAACTAGTAAAGATTCAAATAAACAGTTCTAGAACATCGATACACAATGATATATATAGTTAACCAAATTTTGCTGAGAGAATTATCAATGTCTAAACCCTATAATTCCTTTTTTGTGCAAATTCGAATGATTAAACATGCATTCAAATCAGGCCTGAATGTTCACAAAATTCGTAAACCCATTATTTTGTAAACAGTTATTTTGTTCGCGTAAAGTTCTTTCAGGTTTATTAATTAATCAACGGTTGTTGCAAAAATAAACATATGATCTTAATTCTAGCTGACCAATCTAGATCACACATTAGCACAACCGAAAATGAAGAACGTAAAGTTAGAATACTTAACTATCAATAAACTTAATAATTCATGAAATCCTTCTGAAAACCTTAAACCTAACAAGAAAACTACTTAGACATGTTTAATAGAACATAAATCATATTTAAAATTTTTGCCTAAAAGAAATCAAGAAGAGAACACAAAGGAGTTCAAATTCTTCTCTATTGGGTCTCAGAATTGTCTCTCAAAACTCTGGAACAAATCTCTCTCAAATGCTCCCATTAGTGCCAAAACTCTTCATCTTGACTTCAGATGCTCCCAAAAATCTTGAAAGTATTCTATCATGTATCTAAACCTGAAAAAATCTTAAAGACTCCAAAAGACCAAAAGACTATAAAAATACCTATATCATGGTAAAAAACCAGTCTGTTTCTACTCAGTTCTGCATTATGGGTTGGTGTCGACCGATATTGAAGGTGTTTTAGTCAACACTGACACTAAAATTGGCCTCGCCTGTGAATGGGGTAGGTCGATGCCACTTAGGAATAAATCTATGGTTGATATGGGTATTTCTGACCTTGATACACAATTCCATTTGATGTAGTTCACATCTTCCTCAAAAGTTTCAAATTCTGCAGAAATTAGACAGACTTCTTTCCCATCAAAAGGTTATGCATAGTTCAACTTAGTCATAACATCAATAATTCACTTCATTTATCCCACTAACTTGTGTATGCCTCTTATAATCATACTTTTTAGCGATGTTTTTAGAACTCAAGTTTTCAATTAACGTATAAGCATATTTATGATACCTTGTGTTGAAGTTCTCAGTGCTTGCATAATCCATAGCCATTTGATACATAAAATCTACTCTTCTGAAAAAAGTACCCAACAGATGAACATCACTGAAGCCTTGGTGTGGAATATATCACAGATAAGCTTTGAACCTTATCTAAGAAGCCTTTAAAGTGTCATTTTGCAACCATTAGCTCCATTTCATCCATTTTACATGCGACCAACTGTTTTGCCTTCCACGTTCTAATGTACTTACACAAAAATGACATTTCCATCACCATCAAGCCTCCAACCCATGTTGATGAAGACATGAACATCTTGGTCTCATAGAATACCAACCTCGTCGCTAAAAAAACATTGGATTCATCATCTTTGTTGGTTTCTTTGATTTTCGGTTTGTGCGTTCTAACTCTGCGATCTCCTGATTACTGAGACTGATTAGATGTTGATCCTTGTTTCTTATGGTTTTGCGATCAAGCATGCACCTGAAACACCAAAGAAAAAGGAGAACGAAAATCATAAGTAACTGATTTAAGATCCCAGGGAGGACCTCACACATGGACCGACTGATGTAGCAAGGAGCTGGATTGAGGTCGCTCCCTCCTTGTGCCGTCGAATAGATGGGCAGATGATGGAGTTTTTCAGCTGGACTGAAGTCGCTCTGCGTGGGTTGTTGAATAGAATAGAACACAGTAACAAGTCTCACAAGAACAAGGGGAAGCCACTCAATTTTGATGCAAGGGGGCAGCCGTTAAGGGCTAAAAAACCTTAGGGTTTTAACTTCTTTTCTTCAATAACATGCTTGAGGGTTCACCATATACAAGTGTCTTATATAGGCCACGAAAATAACAACTAAAACGGCTTAATGGGAGAAAATATAAATAAAACAATAAAAAGATAGAACGACCTGTGGTTTCTTTCTCATGTACCAGGCCTTGGATTACCTCATTAAGCACCTTAGTGGGAAAACCCTTTGGGATAAAACCACACTAAGGGAAAAATAGTATAAAACTTAGCCCAAAGATATGTTGCAACGTCCTCCTGATCGCTAAGTATAAGTCTGAAGTGCATCAAATCCTTGAGTTTCCAAATAAAGCAATTCCATAAACCTTTGGGTTAGAACTTGAGTAACGTCTTCATCTAATCTGGTATTGGCTTGATTCCAAATATCTTGGATTCTCTGATGAATCAAGATTTCAGAACAAGTTCCTTTGTTACTTGATTCATCCTGGTGATATATCATGGTTTTTAGCTGTTTTAAGCCATGGTATAAGTATATATTCGAGTTTTTTTTTGTAGTGTCTTTTGAGTCTTTTCAGGTGTTTAATAGGTTTGCACACGTTTGGAGGAGTTTGGAAAGTTTTGGAGCTTTTTGGGCAAAGATTGGAGCTGGAGCCGTGATGAGCAGAAACCACTCCGTGGAATCGATTTGAGCGTCGACCGATTCACTCATGCATCGATCGACACAGACCCCAAATTGCAGAACTGACAACGCATTAATAAATTGAAGAATTGCAGTTTGACCCAGAAGTACCAGTATTTACAAAGAAGACCTAAGACGTGTTATACACTTTGTATTAGGGTTTTGGTGTTTTATTCTTGTGACACATTCATACTTTTGTCTAGAGATATTTTAGGAGCTTTGGGTCTGATCCATACCTTGTACTGCTTTTGGAGAAGATTTCGAACCTCTTTTCTATTCTCTACTCCTCTTTGATGCAATCTATTCATTGTTAGGTTTAGAGATTCTCATAGGGTTTTCATGGCATGTTAGATTGAATTAATCAGTTAAGGATTCATAACCTGTTAGTTTTTCGACCTGAATTGTTTTTAAAGCTAGTTTATAACCTGATCAATTGGAATCTAGATCTTAAATTTATAAATTGACACGAAAGTGTAATTTTGAATATGATCTATTTAGGTTGAGCAAATTAGTTATCTGCAAAGAAATTTGGTTTAGCTATTTTGTGAACTAATCGAATATGCACTTAATGCTAGTTTAATCTGTTAGGATTGCAAATAAATTTGGATTTCTAGGGTTTAGACTTAATAAATTCTCGCAACGAAAGTTGGTTAATTTTACATATGTGTTTGAGTTCTAGAACAGTACTTAATTCAATCATGATTGATTGTTGATCTGCATGACCTAATTTCCTGAGAACACCCTTGATCTAGCACCTTTAGTATTTGATAAACACACCAATTTGCTGATCAATTTACTGCTTTTTATTTTACTGCTTATTGATTGCCCTCGCTTAGCTCTACTCGATACTTTATAGTCTATCGTAAGATTCTTGAGTCACTGTGGTTCGACCCCTATATACTACATTTTTCATGTGCACTTGCAGTGTAACTTAGGGAATTAAACTCTGAGCATATCAAGTTTTTGGCGTTGTTGCCAATGACTCTTTTGAGTCTTCGATAGATTTGATTTTAATGTTTAGACTAGGTTTTTTTCGTTTTTAGTTAATATTTTTTTCGTTTTTGTTCTTTCTTTGCGTGTTCAGGTTTGCGAGAAGACGACGTGCATCGACAAATGCTCTTGAGAATCGATCGACGCACCCACAAACTGAATCGATCGTTGGGCTCATGTGCATCGATCGACGCTTTAGCCATAAACCAGTTAGTGCATGCCTAATCGTGCAACTAGAAGTAATCCGGACAAAGAGCTCGTGAATCTCAAACTTGAGGAGCTTGCAAGATTAGAAAGAATAAATTGGAAAGCTCAGAAACCAGTGAAGATGATGAATGAGAATGTTGTGATTATGATTCGGGATGAACATGGTGTTCTGAGGGATACAAACAAAAATATCAGCAATGAACATAGCCAGAGACTTGATGCTAATGGGAACGTCTTTTTTCACAAATTTTTCAGCAGCCACATGATGGTGGAGCTGGTGGAGGCGCAGACAGTGGAAACCCACGGGTTGAAGTACCACCTAATGCACCTAATCCGCCTAGTGGGAGGACTCTTGCTGATTACAACAGGCCCGATGAGTTCTATGCTAACAGGTCTGCGATTGTACCTCCTCCCATTCAGAGGAATGATTTTGAGCTGAAGACTTCTTACTACAAACCTGTGGGACCGCACCTCTTTCATGGACACCCACATGAGCACCATATGGATCATATAGAGAAGTTTGAATCATTGGTCATAGAAATGAAACACAATGGAGTGAGCTATGACTTCCTGCACTGTAAGATTTTCGAAACTCTCTTGGAGGAGAAGCTGCAAATTGGCTGAAGCATATTCCACCTGGGACTCTGACTACCTGGGATGCAGTTAAGAGGAAGTTCCATAGACACTTCTATGATGATGCTAGATCTTATCAGCTGAGAGAGGATCTTCTACAGGTCAAACAGGAACCTACATAGCCTTTTAAAGCGGCGTGGGTAAGGTTTAAGATGTACCAGAGATATTTCCCTCATCATGGTTTCTCTGAAGTTCAGCTGATGGGCATTTTCTTCAGAAGTGTTGATTTGTGGTATCAGATGGCTTTGGATGCTGCTAGAAATGACAACTTCAATACAAAATCTCCAAAGCAAGCTAAGGAGCTGATTGAGAACTTGGTGTATAGCAACAGCACTAAGAATACTGATTTGGAAAGGAAGAAATCTGGTGGAAAGGTTGATAGCTCGCAGATGGTAGAGATGAAGAAAATGATTGATTTTGTTCACAACCTTTTACTTGGGAAGAAGAATGTCCATTTTGCTCAGAATGTTGAGGTATTTGATGCTGAAGAAGGCTGTGATGAAGAGGATGTGAACTACGTTGGTGGAAGTGTTTTCAGGGTAACAGATTTGGGAATCAGCAAGGTAGAGGTGGCTACAGTGGAATGGGTCCGAGGAGTACCTTCACATGTAATCAAAACTTTTCTGGTTTCTCTCCTAAGCCTCAATACCAGAAGCCTTTTCATGGTATATTGATGCTTGTTTGAGGTTGGTAGCGATTCGAGTTGCCTTAGTGATTGCATGGACATATTTCGCAAGTTTTCCGAAAATCTCTAATTTGACGACGAACACTTGCGATTCTCTGATTTAGAGCAAAATTAGGACGGAATTAGAGGAATTGGTACTGGTTTTGATGTTGATGATGGTTTCTTGTGCTGATTGATATTGGTTTTGATGCGTTTGTTGATCTTAGAGCCTTGGCTTAATTTGCGAGATTGCTTTTTCTGGTGTCTTTGATCGCAGATGCCTCCACGAAAGCGCATGAATGTCACAGATGAATCAGATGTTCCTGTTGTTTGGCTCTCACGCGCTTCATCACCTCCTGCACCTATTTAGCGTGTTCCTGGAGTGATACATTCTCCTTGGCCTAAGGGAGAAAAGGATATAATCCCTATGTAGAGACAATGAGTCAATGATCCTAAGACTGAGAAGGAGAGTGCTGGTTGTACTGATAAAGAGAGATATGAGCAGTGGAATGAGTACAATACATTGTTCTGCAATGCCTGGATCGACATGGACATCAAGCCTACACGCTTTGCTCATTACAAGACTTGTCAGATGTTGGGTATCATAGAGGATGTGCAGAGGCGGATACAGAAGATGGGCTTGGGAACAATGCCTATCAGGAGTTATGAGCGTTACTCAAACTTAGTTAGACATGTGTTGTCTACCTGCAGAGTGTACTACACAAATGAGATGCGCAAGAGAGCAGCTAAAGGTACTTTTACCTTCATGTGTGTGGGTGTCAAGTACCGCATTCCGATTCTAGATCTCTGCTGCATCTACGGGTTCAGTTTGGAGCATATTCATTACATTCATACTGCTGAGTAGGAGGATTCGAACACTCAATTATTCTGGTCTCATTTTGGAAATGAGCACTATAACTCGTGAGTCTCCAAGACGACATCTATACAACATCCGGTCCTGAGGTATGTCATGCGCCTTTAGGGGTACACATTGTTATGAAAATCTGAAGCGAACAATATGAGGAAGAAAGAGCTTATGATGCTTTACACTGTGATGAGTTACTTGTTCGAGAGAACTGCCTTGACTGATCATGCGCCTGGGCTCAACATGGGAGCAGTCTTAGCTGATCATCTCTGTAGTTTGAAGAAGAAGGCATTTGCAGACAAGAAGACTGGGACTATGGATAGTCTGCTTACTCTTATCTTCCAGCACTTCGGGATTCCTATGGATGGGAGAGAGTTTGGGACCAAGAGGTTATGGATGGATGATGCTCACCTGAGGAGTGCAAATTGGCTGAAGGATGGAAATTTGTGGGTTTTCCATGATGAAAGAATTGCGTGAGTGGTGCGTGAAGCTTCCCTTAGTATAGCTCACGAAAGTGGATACATTACTAGCTTTGATCTTTGAGCCTCACAGGAACTATCTGCGTAGAGTACCTACAACTACTAACCCTCTCAGTGCTTCTACCTCTGGAGCTTCTACTTCTGCCGCTCCTCTGTTTACGCCTGCCCATGCAGATGCATCAAGTAAGTTTGTACCTATGCCATATCCTGATCCGCCTATGGATCCCGCAGAGATGTCCAGAGTAGCTTTCCAGACCATGTTGAACGACATAGTGAAGGGACTTTGGGAGATGATAGCTAGCTGCTCTTGCAGACGTCAACAGAGGGCCCTTGTTCCTACACCTGCTCCTCGACGCAGACACTCGCCTACCCCTGTGACTACTAGTATTTCTGATCGATATGC
The DNA here is from genome assembly GCA_030180135.1 of Orychophragmus violaceus. NCBI lineage: Eukaryota > Viridiplantae > Streptophyta > Magnoliopsida > Brassicales > Brassicaceae > Orychophragmus > Orychophragmus violaceus. The sequence goes on along the minus strand of CM058236.1, from coordinate 57,632,485 downwards.
TGGTATCGATGATTAGACTGAGTCCGATGAGATCTGATTTCCATTACTTTGGTTATGTACTTTTCTTTCATTCTTTTTACTTTTCCTTGAGTCATTTTTATGTTTTCTTGAGTCTATGTCAGTCCGTCTACATTGGAACTGATGTACTTTGCTTTATGTGACTATCTGGTTGCTTTGATTCTGCGTTGTCTTTGGTTTATGCAGCTTACAGGTTGATTTTTTGTGATTATTCAAGGAACAGATGTTGTCTGCAAAAATTCACAGAACAGACACGCAATGCATCGATCGACGCGGTCCAATGCGACGATCGATGCAACCTTTCCAAAACATTCGTCGACCGTTGCACACTTGATCGATCGACATAGTTGTGAGACATGTAAAAATTGCCGAACAAAAGTACATTCAATCCCTTTTTCATCTTTTACCGAACCTAAGCTTCGATTCCACTGGGGACAATGTGTTTCAAGTGTAGGGGAGGTGGTACTGACATAATATTTTTCTTTTCTAAGAGTCAGTTGAGTCTGTTTTATTGAGTCAAAACAATTTAGTAAGAAATTATGACTTTTTGAGGAGATCACTACACTCGCAGGAACCTAAGTGACCATTGGATGAGCTTACAGATGACCTCTGACTATTAGAAAACCCAACGCAGATCAACCTACTGAGGACACCCATATCACTTCAGGTATTCAGAGAATCCATTACTGACTTCACATTTAACTTGACTTAATTTTTCTCACTTAGGGATTTGGTATACTTTGAGTCGGATTCCTCTGTTAGTTCTAACACAGCTTGTAAACCTGTCTAAATATGGTTCCGTTCTCCCCTTCCTCAAAGTAAAAACAAAGAGAGATAAACTGCGGATAAGCTAGTAGCTTCGAAGTGATCACGGGAGTGGTAGAGACCCCTATTACCTCATGTGCATTCACGGAATGTGTCCAAAGTACATCCCAATGCGGGAAGATCATTGATAAAAAAATGATGCCCAATGGGGGAAATCATATGCTAAAGAAGGAAAAGGAGGAAGGGAACCAGAAAATGATAGTTGGGTGGTTAGATGCTAACAGAGTAAGAGTCCATGTGTTCTTTGATCAATACTCCCTAGGTGAGACCGCAATTATTAGATTATGTAAGTGAGTATGGTGAATTTGAATGCTCTAAATGTTATTGTGGAGTTTACTTAGGACAATTGCTAAATGTGGGGGAAGTATATGTTGGTCTTGATGTCTGCATGTCCATTTTTCATGTGGTTTACTAAGGGGAATCTGAGTGTAGTACTTCAATGATGAAACGAGTTTCTGAAGTTTTCAAACATTTTCTTCTCATCTTGGTTTTCTGTTTTGCTTGAGGCAAGAAAATGCTAAGTGTGGGGGAGTTGATATATCATGGTTTTTAGCTGTTTTAAGTCATGATATAAGTATATATTCGAGTCTTTTGTAGTGTCTTTTTGAGTCTTTTCATGTGTTTTATAGGTTTACACACGTTTGGAGGACTTTGGAAGATTTTGGAGCGTTTTGGGCAAAGGTGGAAGCTGGAGCCGTGATGAGCAGAAATCACTATGTGGAATCGACTTGAGCGTCGACAGATGCACTCATGCATCGATCGACACAGACCCCAAATTGCAGAACTTCCAAGGCATTAATAAATTGAAGAATTGCAGTTTTAACCCAGATGTAGCAGTATTTACAAAGAAGGCCCAAGACGTGTTATACACTTTATATCAGGGTTTTGGTGTTTTATTCGTGTGACAAATTCATACTTTTGGCTAGAGGGAGTTTAGGAGCTTTGGGTCTGATCCATACCTTGTACTGCTTTTTGAGAAGATTTCGAACCTCTTTTCTATTCTATACTCCTCTTTAATGCAATCTATTTAAATTATGTTGTATGTTTCTTTCAATATGTCTGAGTAGATTCATTGTTAGATTGAATTAATTAGTTAAGGATTCATAACATGTTTGTTCTTCAACCCGAATTGTTCTTAAAGCTAGTTTCTAACATGGTCAATTGGAATCTAAATCTAGGGTTTATAAATTGACATGAAAGTGTAATTTGGAATATGTTCTGTTTAGGTTGAGCAAATTAGTTATCTGCAAAGAAATTTGGTTTAGCTAATTTTGAACTAATCGAATCTACACATAATGCTAGTTTAATCTATTAGGAATTGCAAAGAAATTTGGATTTCTAAGGTTTAGACTTAGTAAATTCTCGCAACAAAAGTTGGTTAATTTTACATATTTTTGAGTTCTAGAATGGTACATAATTCGATCATGACTGGCTGTTAATCCGCATGACTTGATTTCTTGAGAACGCCCTTGACCTAGCGCCTTTAATTTTGATAAACACACCGATTTGTAGATCTATTTACTTCTTTTTATTTTACTGCTTATTGATTGCTCTCGCTTAGCTCTACTCGATACTTTATAGTCTATCGTAAGATTCTTGAGTCTATACGGTTCGACCCATATATACTACATTTGCATGTGCACTTGCAGTGTAACCTAGGGAATTAAAATCTGAGCATATCACCTGGTCCGTTCTGAGCTCTCCAATAAGTTGCAGTTGGTATACATCAAGTTCCTTGGAAGTATTATGTTTTGTAACTTGCATAACTTCCTCATGTGAAAGGCTATTAAAGGACTTCCACTTGTGATGACTCCTTGATGTGTTAAGTTTAAGTTCTGGAACATGTAGAGTCATAGCTTAACTCCTCCTAATTAGGTAGATATTCCCCAACACGTGCACATATTTCCTTGGTGCGATCAAAAGCACGCCTCTCCACTGATTTTCTTTCCAATGAAGAGTTTTTGTATCATCATTTCCTTTGGCTTCGGTCTTGTTCTCCTTTGGTGGTTATGATGCTTTCTTCTATCGCCCAAGGTCTGGTGGTACTTCTTTTTCGGTTCTCTTTTGTGGTTCCTGAAATAAGTTGGACATTTAGTTCATTAGGTATTCTTTAGGATAAGATAAAAATATTGAATATTATTCCTTAGCACTAGTTTTAGCAAAGGTTTCAGCGGTTTTAAACAAACTGTTTCCTCATGCTCTTGTGTGTTCAATAAACCCTTTAATAAAGTTGTGACTTCATGAGAAGCAGAATGATTCAAAGAGAGACTTGCATGCATAGCACGTTGAGACAAGTCTGGTGGTTTCTCTTTAATCAGAAAAGGGGCAGCGACTTCTTTGAGAAGTAGTGTAGTCTTCTTGGTGAAAACTCCTTCACACTTGTTGTCGCCATTGGTCACTGTCGGTTCCTGGTCTTGGTGCTTATTCTCTGTCCATGAAATATTCTTAACACTTCTGACAAGAGACAAGTTCGTAACAGTCATAGGATTTTTAAAAATAGAAGGACACGACTCAGTTTGAATTACTTCAACTATTGTCTCATTGATGTGCGGTTCTAGGTAAGAATTCTGATCTATAGGTTTTGTTGCTAAGAATATTTCTTCTTCAGGTTCTGACTTTAATAAATTCAGCATCATGTGATTAGAAACATTAGAAACAAGGTGGAGAAACATACTTACGTGATCATAAATCTTGGTGAGTTCTGCTTTTGTAGATGTCATGGTATATGATTTCATCATCCGATCAGGTGGCTCTTCTTGGATCAAAGTGAAGCTGATGACAACTTCATCTTCCTCAAGGGCAGCCTGGCACGTTTTGATTTCTGAATATTGTTGCTCCATGCCAAAAACTAGACCTGCATAAGTTACTTTTTGAAAATACAAGTTGATTAATCTTGAATCGAAATTTCAAAGCTAGATTGGACTAAACATTCTCCTAAATTATTTGATGGCGTTTTCTGTTCAAGTGAGGTTGATTCCATGGCTGGCCTATCAGGAAAAGTTACAGAAAAGTGACCTCCCTTATGACAGCTATAACAAGTTACCTTAAGAGATGTCGTAGTATTAGAAGACTTATCTCGCTCATTAGATTGGCTCTTGGTGGGTTTTTGATCCGAAACAATCTCCTTCTTTGGTGTTGGCATCCAAACTCATGAAGATGATCACATCATAAGCCTCTTGGGGATGTAGCTACTGTTGTGGGACTTTTGTACAAACTCTTTGTACATACGCTTCTTTAAAACTCATCAAGTAGTGATCGGGTTACGGTAGTAAGTAAGAGCATCTTTTTATATCCACCACATATAAGCTTTTCCAACAAGAGTGTTGATGGCATGAGTTAATATCTTCTCCTCCGGGACTTTGTAATACCAAAACCAATCTCCCAAGCCTCTTTTCCATCTTAGATATTCCTTAGATATTCCTTTGGGTCTTGTTCAAAACCTGAAAAAGAGAGGTTATGCGGCTCATAGTCTTCTCTTTAATCATGAGAATGATCCTTCGGTTTAGAGTTGTATTGCACTTGAATTGGTCCACCAACAAAACTAACTTTATCTTTAGCCACATATTCTTCTTCACTCTCCATGGTACCTAATTATGTAAGAACAAACTAGAATCAAACAAGAAGAACAAAAAAGGCAAATTAGCAATTCGCAAAAAATGGAAAAATGCAGAATTGGAAAAATGCAACTAAAGCTAATCGGTTTTCTTTTCTTTTTTTGACTTATGAATGCAACAGAGAATTCAAAATGTTAAGTTCAATAGTAGGAATGTAGACATGGAATAAGCAACAACAAGAGAAAAGGTAAAACACAACAAAAAGGCAAATCGCAAAAAATGGAAAATGCACTATATGAACAGGTTTTCTTCTTTTTTTTTTTTTACTTGAGGAAATCTAATGCAACTACCTATAGACAAATCGTTCATAATGGATGCGACGTGAACAGGGAAGTTGGCAGCACACAAATAACAGAACACACACCACACGGATCGGGTCAAATCCTTACCGCAAACGAACTAGCAACATAACCAACAAATGAACCACGAATGCAAACTATCATAAATCAGTTGCGTTTTTTAGCTTATATGATGCAATATAACCTAGAAGAGGTCAAAGAAAAACTAAAAGAAAGGGAGAAACACAAGTACCCGCAATGATCTAGCAATACAGTCGGTTCAATTAAATAAGCACAGCCAATTTTAACTACCAATAACCTAACACAATCATTTTCTTCCTCTTTTTTAACTTATGCAAACAGGAAGCTAAGATGAACAATGAACTAAGGATGCAATGCTAAACTCAGAACAATTATGCAGTACACCCCAAGCAACAAGCTAAGATGAACCGATCGAAATCCTAGACAGATAACAATCGGCCAGTTTTCGAACAAACACCCTAATTCACTTTTTTATTATAAGCATGCAATAACATAGAAAATGAATCAAATAGAAGCAAATATGCAAGTACAGAACAAACAAGCAAATTGAAACCACTCATGCAAATGTTTTTGATTTCGATTGATGGAAGCAAAAACAAGCAAATAGCAAAAGTGCAAGGATAGAAATAACCGATTGGTTCCAAGAGACTAATCTCTGACACCAGATGATGTAAGATCCCAGGGACGACTTCACACATGGACCGACTGATGGAGCAAGGAGCTGGACTGAGGTTGCTCTTTCCTTAGGCGGATGAAGGAGCTTTGCAATTGGACTCAAGTCGCTCTCTGCGTGGACTGTTGGATAGATGATGGAACTCGAACAGAACAACTTAATAAGTCTCATACAAAAAAGGGGAAGCCACTCAAGTTCGATACAAAGGGGCAGCCGTCAAGGGCTAAAAAACCTTAGGTTTTAACTTCTTTTCTTCAATAAAATGCTCGAGGGTTTTCACCATATACAAGGGCCTTATATAGGCCACCAAAAGAAAAACTAAAAAGTTTTAATGGGCCTTTACAAAATAGAAATAAAAATAATAGAAAGATAGAACGGGCCGTGTTATCTTTCTCATGTATCGGGCCTTGGATTACCTAATTAAAAACTGTAGGAACTTCGAGCCAATTCTACCAGATTCAGAATCCTCGCGAGTTCCAGATAGCCTAGGATCTAGGGTCTAGTTAATTGAATCAAGGATCTGATCTCATGTTTACCTGGAGATTGGCAGCAGAAGATGGTCAGATAAACAAGATCTCCAGCGCCTCAGATGCTGCGCCTCTACTGTAGTCCACACGCACACAAGCTGGAATCCGCCGGGATGCTAGTACCGGGGCTCGGATCTCCTGGGAACTGAGTTTCTAAAGGTTTCTGTGTTTTCTCTCTGACAAAACACTGTCTCGGGCGGCGCGCACAATTACCTCTCATAGGTCGAATGTACAAAACACGTTTATATATTGACCTCGAGGTGAACCGAAACATTAGTCTCGGTCTTGCCCTTGTGTCGACCGACACACTTAGTGGTGTCGATCGACACACGTCCTGTATCGACCGACGCACCCAATGGTGTCGATCGATACACCTTTTTGAAACTCATATTCGATGTGTATCCAATACACATCGATCATATCATATTCTAATGATCAATCCCATACGAAGTATGTCCAACTTGCTTAGGTGTGTGACCCTGTAGGTTCACACGATACTAGCAATGAGTTACAACTCATTTGTCACAAGCGGTTTCTAGCAAAACATTATGACTACCTAGTATCACATGAATTGTCTGATCTCGACAATACAACTATCTCTAGAGTGAGTACAATGTGATTTCAGGACATAATCCCAACAATCTCCCACTTGTACTGGAATCACCTATTCCAATAATCCCTTCGTCTCTATATCTCGATATGGCATAAGGCAAGAGACTGTGTCATCCTTATTATAGCCAACATCATGTTCATCGAATTCCTGATCTATACTGATAAAACAAACGACTGACAATCACCTCGTTTGAGCACGGCCCTGCATTTTCTCAGTATCAAATCTTCGATGGGCCCTGAGATATTTATCTCCCATTACACAGGAGGGACAAATCCCATCTTGTTCCATCCCTGTTTCTATACATACTTCATGATACGCATAAGCAATTCCGTTATAGCCGCCAGTTACGGAACGACGTTTGACAAGGTCAAAACGCACCAATTCATATGCTAGAAAGCATGATGAACTCAGGTATAAGGACAATACTCTATAGTCGTAATGAGAACCTCCCATGACACTGATACAACTATCCTGTGGAGTTCTCATTAAGCGGGTCATGTCCGATCATATGTTCACCAACATATATCTATGTGACTGACTGTGATAATCATATCATTGACTCCATGAAACTTAGTCCAACAGTCACCTCACATACTAGTCTCGCGCGGTTATTGGTGCCCCACTTCAATAACCTCGACTAGGGACAATCATAATTTATGTCATCTTTTACTTATAGGGTTTCATGATCAAGTCCTCAACTTGATGACCTATAATATGAACATAAAATACTTTGGGACCATTGTTTAATTATCCAATAATTAAATAATACCGATGTCAGTTTGACTTACATAAACACTACCATAGCATGTCTATGCAAAGATCACAACATAACTAAAATAACTCCCACTAGAATCAAGAACATCTCTTCAGATATCTTATACCTACAACAACAGAATAAATCTGGTGCTTAGGTTGTGGGAGAGACTGCGGTGTTATTGGTTAAAACGATTTCAACATACCACACCGCCATTCAGATAAAAGCACTATTCTAAGGTCCACTGCTTGGAGCCTTTCCAACAGATAGCACCGCTATTCAGACAAAGAGACATGACCAGGTGGGAACCGGGAATCATCTCTGTCCATCTAACTACTTTCAACTGGTTCATCACTTTATCAGTTCACCACGAACCTATCCTTAGTGTTTCTCAAACACTTGGGATATTTCTGGTAACTGATCAGTGAACTTTACCGGAACATAATGGTATTTTCTAGTCATGGTTTATGCGCAAGCTGCATCTTGACGAGTACAAATATGGCATTTATGATGGATTCTATTGCAGCAGCATTAGCAATCACACTCATTAATAATAGCTCAGCTAGTGTCTAAAACACTTCATCTTGCTAATATTGTTACTAGCTCAGCCAGTGTCCAAGACACTTCATCTTGCTTAGATTATTGCCACAAGACCTTTGGTATAAAGCCATTCTTGGAATCAAGCACATTTGAACTGTCCAATACCTTATTAACGTAAGGATTTTGACACGATCCAATTAGCTTTTCTGATCCATTCCAATGGATCATTATTCCAAGAACTTTCACGGCCTTCTCCCATGTCCATTGTTAAATTTGACTTCCGACCCAAGTCTTGACAAGACCTTAGCGTCGGAATGTCGTTTACGAGATTAAGTATGTAATCTACATACAGTGTGAGAAATGCAGCTACGCTCCCACTGGTCTTCTTGTAAACGCATGGTTTCATTTCTTTCTGATCAAGTCAAAACTTTTGACCATATCATCAGAGTGTTGATTCCAACTCCAAGATGTTTTCTTCAATCCAGAAATGGATCGGTGAAGCTAACATGCATACCCAGCCAATTTTCGGAGTTGGGGCTCACCATCGCTTCCTTGAATTTTGCATGCTCGTCACTTTTCAATGATCAACGGATCACGACAATTGGTTACGAGAAATCACTCTCGAGTTACTGACGGATCCTTTCGGATCTGCGAATTTCAGGCTCCACAGGTGTAGATCCTACAGCACTTTGTAGATCTCACCGCTGCTCTCCCTCAACAGGTTGAGCAGCCTCCTGTGTTTATCGAATTTCTTCGATGTGTACTTTTACTCCCACTGTTCCTTTTGAAAATATGATCTTTCTCAAAAGACACAGTTCCGAACAACAATACTTTGTCCTCGGATTGGTTGTAAAAGTAGCAAGCCTTGATTTCCTTAGGACAACCAGCGAGGTAGAACTTATCAGATATGGGTTCAAGTTTGTCTGTTGACTACTGTCTTACACAAACCTTGCAATCCCAATTAATCAGAAAAACAAATTTGGAAATCACTCAGTCCACATCCAATGTGCTGTTTTTCACTGATTCCGATAGAAACTTATTTAGCGTAAACATAGACATTTTAGAACGTATTCTTGAATGATTATGGAAGATTCCTGTGACTCATAATTAATCGGAGCATATCTAATAAGATCCGATTCATTCTGTCAAATGATCACTCAATTCTTGACTTAAGTATTTTCCTCCGCGATTCAATCGAGGATCTCAATACTTCTGTCATCGCAGTAGAAGCACTTTCTAACATTAGACGGGCCTGACTTGGGCTTATAAGATGACACAGGCTTATCCTGATTCCAAATCTGGACGGCCCTGCCTCTACCCTTGCCAACACAAGATTTCTCGAATCTTTTACCCTTTATGATGTCTTGCTCTGCTGTTTTGAGCATGCCATGCAGCTCAGTCAGCGTCTTCGTCAAGTTATTCTTGATATAGCTTTTGATAAACTTATCATAACTAGACGGCAGTGACTGCAGAATGATGTCAGTGGCCAACTCTAAGCTGACGGGACATTCCAGCTTCCCCAGGTTATCAATGTAACTCATCAGTTTAATGACATGAGGACTTACTGGAGCATCCTCTGGTAGCTTGCACCCAGTGAGATACTTCACCATCTGGAATCTCTCAACTCGTGCCAGATCCTGAAACTTCAGTTTCAGGCTGGTGATCATCTCTATTGGCGACTCCATGTTCTCGTATTGACACTTCAAGTCCGAGTTCATGGTAGCCAACATCAGACCACGCACATCTACCACATCAATATAATGCTTATTCCAAGCATTATATACTGCATGCGAGCGATTGGTCCCAAGCCTTTCTGGAAGAGCTTTCTCAAGGACATAGTCCTTGCTATTCTGCTTGAGAATGAATCTCAGATTCCGATACCAATCCAGGAAGTTGGATCCATTTAACTTGTCCTTCTCAAGGACGGATCGCAACGAGAAAGTAGTCATAGGCATAAGCTGAAATCCAAGAAAAAACAAAGATTTAGTTATGTATATGATGAGAAATCTTATCTAATAAGAAAACTCGCATTATATTCAAACAATGTTTCCTCTATGAATATAATGATCCAAGATCCATACTTCACCAAAATCTTAGTGGACGACTCGTCATTACCCAGAATTCAGTTATCTAGGTAAGCAAATCATTGCTAATTGTACCCAGTACAATTCTTGGTTGTGGATGAGACAAACTATGTCTAGTCCACTCTGATGTCTCTGGGCCCAGAACTTCTGATAGCCCAGTCAAGTAAACCAATCTCTTTAGTCTTGTGATCATTGACAGTTGCACTACAAGTCTGTCAATGACCACCTGCCTTACTCATGTTGCAGTGGATACCAAAGACTCCAAGACTATCCAACAAATGACAAGAGTCTTGACAGTAGACAAGATTTGGGCAAGACATCAAGGTTACTTGATATTTAGTTGAGGAAACTAAACTCAAAAGTTTAGCAAATCAATTTCTTAGGTCATGTAATTTTTGATGTTTAGCACTGCAAATCTGTCAACATAACTACCTGCCTTACTCACGTAATTGTGGACACCAAGCTCTTGGCTAGACCATCACACAACGAAATGAGTCTTGACAGTTGACCATATTGAAGATAAGCTTTGGTCAAGGTTTAGGTCGAGTTTGGTTTCTGCAAATTCAAGGTTTAATAACCAGAATTTCGAGCACTGTATCGATCGACGCAGACAATGTCTGTCGATCGACACCACCAAACAAAACCGGACTTCAATAACCGGTTAATCCAATTAACCCGGTTCATCAAACCGGTCATGTCGATCGACACAACCCGTGTGTGACGGTCGACATAGACCTTAACCGAAGACAGTTTTGATAACCGGTTCAATCCAATTGAACCGACTTATCAGATCAAACTGATCTTAACCATTCAAATCGGTTTATACTAATTGCGATAACTGGTTCAATCCAATTGAATCAATTCATCCAATTTTAAACCGTTTTAACCAGTTTCAACTGATTGCGACAACCGGTCCAATTCAATTGCACCGTTTCATCCAATCAAACTGATTCAACCCATCGGTTCATGCTAATTGAGATAATCAGTTCAATCCAATTGAACCAATTCATCCAATTTAAACCGATCTATTCGGACTTAACCAAGCATGATAACCGGTCCAATCCAATTGAACCGATTAACCATTCGCTAGGTCTGTGTCGACCGAAACTCAACATGTGTCGATCGACACTGTACCGAATTTGTTCTGTGTCGATCGACACTAATCCTGTGTCGGTCGACACAGTAGGCTTTCGGTTTTTCTTCACGAAAAACCCTAGCCGCCGACTCTGTCGAATTCGCCACTCTGTGTCGATCGACACTGTGCGAAATCACAGATTCGATTTTCGATCGAAAGCGATCTAACCTGTTCTAAACAAACAACCTAGTTTGCGAATCTAAATCATCAAATTCGATTAAACAGGTTTGATTCAGTGATAAAACCCTAAGGCTCTGATACCACTGTAGGAACTTCGAGCCAATTCTACCAGATTCAGAATCCTCGCGAGTTCCAGATAGCCTAGGATCTAGGGTATAGTTAATTGAATCAAGGATCTGATCTCATGTTTACCTGGAGATTGGCAGCGGAAGATGGTCAGATAAACAAGATCTCCAACGCCTCAGATGCTGCGCCTCTACTGTAGTCCACACGCACACAAGCTGGAATCCGCCGGGATGCTAGTACCGGGGCTCGGATCTCCTGGGAACTGAGTTTCTAAAGGTTTCTGTGTTTTCTCTCTAAGAAAACACTGTCTCGGGCGGCGCGCACAATTACCTCTCATAGGTCAAATGTACAAAACACGTTTATATATTGACCTCGAGGTGAACCGAAACATTAGTCTCGGTTTCGCCCTTGTGTCGACCGACACACTTAGTGGTGTCGATCGACACACATCCTGTATCGACCGACGCACCCAATGGTGTCGATCGATACACCTCTTTGAAACTCATATTCGATGTGTATCCAATACACATCGATCAGATCATATTCTAATGATCAATCCCATACGAAGTATGTCCAACTTGCTTAGGTGTGTGACCCTGTAGGTTCACACGATACTAGCAATGAGTTACAACTCATTTGTCACAAGCGGTTTCTAGCAAAACATTATGACTACCTAGTATCACATGAATTGTCCGAGCTCGACAATACAACTATCTCTAGAGTGAGTACAATGTGATTTCAGGACATAATCCCAACAAAAACCTTAGTGGAAAAACCCATTGAGATAAAAACCATACTAAGGTAAAGAGAGTATAAAATTTGGCCAAAAGAGATGTTGCAACGCCCTCATGGTCGCCAAGTATAAGTCTGAAGTGCATCAAATCCGTGAGCTTCCAAATAAGGCAAGTCCAGAAACCATTGGGTTAAAACTTGGGTAACATCTTCATCTGAGCTGGTATTGGCTTGATTCCGACTATCTTGAATTTCCTGATGATTCAAGATTTTAGAACAAGTTCCTTTGTTGCTTTATTCATCCTCCGTTCTGAGCTCTCCCATAAGTGGCAGTTTGTCTCCATTGAGTTCCTTGGAAGGCTTTTGTTTTATAACTTGCATAACTTTCTCATGTGAAAGGATATTAAAGAACTTCCACTTTGTGGTGACTCCTTGATGGCTTAATATTGTAGAGCAAGTTGATTCTTAGCTTAACTCCTCCTGGTAAGGTAGATTTGCCCCAAAACGTGCACCTATGTCCTTGGTGCGATCAAGTAGCTTCTCTTCAAGGGCATATAATGGCTTGATGAACCATCCTCTAGTATTCTTGGCTGATGATGGCTTGATATCTTCATCAGTAACAAAACAAAAAGAAATCTTAGTCAAAATTCTAATACTAAAATCTATTGGCATCTCAAAGAGTCCGTGGAAATGGCGCTAAAAACTTGATAGCTCTAAGTTTTAGTCCTAGAATTACCCTGCAAGGGCACATAAATGCAGAATTCATATAAAGGGTGTTGAACTTCACATAGTCTGAAGTTATTCAATAAATCATTTGATTTGAATTAAGCTGATCGAATAACACTACAAAAAGCGGGAGTTAAAGTCGGTTATTTAAGTAGTTAAAGTCGCTAAAGAAATGACACCAAAAAGTTGGTGTTAGTTGACCATGAGACTTTATCCAATCTAACGCACAGATGACTGCCATCACATTCAGAACAGACCCCTTCTCCTAACGTCAACAAGCACACATCACTTACCTCCTTTCAATTCTTTAAACGATGCACAGCAATAAAATTAGATATAAAAAGTATAATAAAAAGAAATCAAATAATTAGAATAAGAAAGTCAAATAACTATAATAATCCATACATATACTCTGTTTTTTGAATAAAGTTTCACATCAACTCTGTTTTTCTCTTATTCTTTCTTCATCCTTTTAACTTTCTTCATCGGTTTATCCTCTTCTTCCTCTTGCAGCTGGAGACCAAAGAAAACATAAATTTCTTCACATATACAAGACAATGTTCATATTGATCACTCTAATGCCATTACCACAATCCAATGCCATTACAAGTTTCACGTATATAAGCCAATGTTCATATTGATCACTCTAATGCCATTACCACAATCCATGCCATTACAAGTTTCAGACACACAATCCAATGTTCTATTGATCACTCTAATGCCATTACCACAATCCAATGCCATTACAAGTTTCAGACGCACAATCCAATGTTCTATTGATGCGTACCCATTGTGCTTGCCTAACAACTGATCAAAGGGGAAGATTCATGCTATAACCACCAGAAAGAACGAAATTGTTCAGTAGAGATATGGTTTCATACATGGCTCAGTAGAGATTTGATTTGAGGAAGATTGATGTTCTGTTTTGTCCTTGCCTATACATTAAAAGTTTAAGATTAAATACATTGATAGTTGACATTGATAGTTAAAGTTTCTTGAACACTAAAAGTACTTACATGGAATTGATTGTTTGTAATCAGAGTTTGAAGAGCATCAGCCTCGATATCAACTTTATCTTTAAGGTCTTCCATTTGATACTTTAATCCTCCAATCTCAGACTTCACTGATCTCATTTCAGCTTTCATTGAGCTCTCCATTTCCAAACTTTGAAAATATTTGGAAGGTGTAGGGCCACGTCCTACACAGCTAACTCTTCTGGAATGCTCTTGACCAAATATTTCTTCAAAGTCATCCTTATAAGGACCAAACTCTCCATTACTTGAAGCTTTATTTTCAGTATCCTGATTCATTACTTCCTTAAGCTACTCCTACGAATTTTGATCATCAAACAAGTAGAATGATCATCAGACAAGTAATTTGATCATCAAATAATAATAAAAAAACAGAAGAAGAAAAGCTCTTGACACAGATTCTTGCTTCCTCGGAAACAAAAGTTCCATCTGATCTTTTGCGTGAGGCAATAAAAAGCTCACCCCGACTGGGTTCTCTCCCCATATCCTTTAGCTGAAACAATACAAGAACAAACAATGATAGTTAACACAAGATCAGAACAAAACAAGAACAAAACAAGATCAAAACGAAACGTACCATATCATCAACTTTTCTCGCCAAACTCTTTTTTGCAAGAGCATGTGACAGCTTAAGTTTGCTTCGGTTTCTGATGTTACGATGTCTCATTCTCTAAAATTTAATAGAATGACACACTCAGAGAATTGGATATGTACAAAATGACACACACAGAGAATTGGATATGCACTCTTTTACTTTAGCTTTTTCAGTGAATTGGATATGTACAAAATGTCTCCATTGATCTTCTGGAATCAATGGTGGTCGTGCTCTGATAGATTCTTCTATCGTATTTCTTCTTTTATTCTTCCAAAGACGTTTCTTCATGTCCTTGCATCTACTTCCCAGACAAGATAAAACATATTGCTTCCTCTTATTTGGATCATCAAACCAGAATTTACTTTGTTAGAAAGAAAAGAAAAGTTGATATCTAATCAAGCACATCCATGTTGTTATCTAAATCATGTGACATTTGAGAATTCTCAATATCTTCTAACTGCCTAACTAAGCTAATATTGTGGACACTATCAGATATAAGCATGGACGTTTGAACATGAGGATTTTCAATGATGATTTCCTGAGGTGTTTCATATGATGGCTCCTTAGGATCTCCCATATCATATAAATCTCTTGGTTGAACATGCACAACAACACTCCAACCTTCTTATTTAGGATCTTAAACATAATACACTAATCTTTCTTGAGATGCCACTATATAAGGCTCATCTTCCTCACTGTTTCCATTGTTTATTAGAAGAGAAAAATTAACCACAATTTGACCAAAGTCATCTTGTTTATAACTTCTAGTATCAGCCCACTTACACTTAAACAACACAGCCCTAAAAGCATCATAATAATTCAACTCCACTATTTCAATTAACTTCCCATAGTAAGAGACATCTCCATCTATAGGATTCATATCACGAGAACTAGCATAGCTGGTGGTGTTTGCTGAGACAAAAATCCCATTATTCTGCATTTTCAAACCTTGATCTCTTTATATAATCCTAAATTTGACGCCATTGATGAAAGTGCAAGGCTATGTAGTTTTCAGAAAGATGTAACACAACTCAAAACGATTCTGAAAACTTGCGCTTTATTAGATTGACAATATGATCTTACAAGAACACTATCTCTCAATCTAATCTCTCAAACTCAATGATCTATACTTGATCACTTGAGTTCTCACAAATTCTCTCTCTTTTAAAGCTTGCCTATACACGGCGACTACTCTCCCATTTATACAAGATGGGATTGCTAACCTAGTTAGCTCAAAAACCCTTAAGACGATAAACCTTATCTCTTAAGATATCTTCATAGAATCCTAACAACCTTAACTACTTTAAGATCTTAGGCAATTCTACTAAATCTCATCGAGTATTTATCTTCACATATTCTCCAAGATATATGTCCAGCTCGCCACATATCTCGGACAGTCCACCTCAGCTCCAACTCTCAGTTTAAGCGAATTCATTAAGTCCTCAATCGTTCTTCACACGTTGTCCGTCTGTATCACTCCTTGAGCTACTCCTTGACTGATACATGAAGTGACTCAGCTGCACCTTCAATCTCCCCCTTTTTAGCTTTGTGTGTCTCTCAAGTATCTGCCAAGTTATAAACACACTAGACAAGAGAACAAATCGCATTCTGAAAAACTTGTATTTTTGATTAGATTGCTCGCATCGCCAATACACGTTTCATGAATACAACCGTGAGTTTCATCATAGGGTTTTACACATCAAAACACAACCGAGATGTCATCATTAGATTACTACAAATCAAAAAGAAACCACCCCCCCATAATCCTAGATTTATTCCCAAGTGAACCGATTTCTAACAAAAACAAAAACCAACTACATCGGCTTCACTCCCCCATAATCTTGTGCTCATAACTTAGCCACTATCCTCATCTCCCCCTGCTTGAGAGCACACAATGTTAAAAAAAAACATATGGTTAGTCACGAAAACAATTATTGTGGGAAGAGATTCTTACCTGGCATGGCTCTGAGAAGACGCTGAATCACCTCTGAGAAGGTCTGAAGCGCTTTGGCAGTGTCTTCAACTGCTTCTTTAGCTGCACGAGGACTGCAGTTCCCAACCGGTACACGGACTGATCCAAGATTAACTACCTCTTGCATTGTGTGAGTCGAAGATCTCGGAGCTGATGCACTGGAGCTGGTGCGTCTTGGTGTATGCGTCCTTGGACTAGCAATGACTGCTTTCTTCTTGGCAGACTTGGACTCCTCGATCTTGACAAATGCTTCACCAGAGCGTATGTCCTTCTTGTAGTAGATTGGAGCAATGACTTTCTCTCCTTTGAGCAACGTGGGTGCATGCTGAGCCCTCATAAGTCCAGTAATGATCCTTGGGAACATCAGCCAACGTGAGTCTGAGTCCTTAGTGACTCCGAGGGATAGAATTTGCTTGAAGATCATTCTTCCAACATCCATCTTTATTCCTTGAGCAATCTTATAAATCAGCCTGGCTCTTTGTTCAGAGAGATGATGCTTATGGGTTGATGGAATCCAGTTGTATGCTGATAGCACACTCAACGCTGCATAGCATGGTGGAAGTCCTGTGGCAGTGAGCTCTTCCCACTCGGTCTTTCCTTCACTGAGACACATAGCCACTGTCTCCATACTCTCTGTCTCGGCTTCAATGTCAGCTCTGATTTCTGATTCAGTCAGTTCTGAAAGTCCCAAGGATTCGTTGATTGCAGTTGGAGATAATTCATACGGATATCCTCTAAACCAGACCACTACCTTCTCCACTGAGTCTTCTACCTTCACACTTGGTAATGCAGCATAGAATTCACCAATGTGTTCCTTGATATATCCCATCAACTTAGTCACCGTTGACATCAAACAACTCTCTTTGATCAGTTTCAGATATCCCCAGTCATCCTCTTTACTTATGTCTACCAATCTTTCAGGCAATATACCTCTATTCTTAAAGAGTTTGTACCTTTCTTGATCCAAGGATTTTGAGACTTTGATCTTCTTGGATATCCTTGGTGTCCCAATAGATGTTCTGACTTTGGTCTCCTTTTGCTCCGGTACATGCTTCCTCTTTCTTGATTGTAGGCGTGTTGCTCTTTTTGACTGTTCGTGGACCGAGATTCCAGTAGCTGACTCATATCCGTCAGATTCAGTTTCTTCATCAGAGATGTCAATCGCCTTCTCCTTCTGTTTGTTCTTTGAATCTCCTCCTGCTGTCAGATTGCTCTTCTCTGACTTCTTTGTGTTTTTCGATTTTGCAGATCTAGCCGGAGTGACCCTCTTCTCTTTCTTTGAACCCATCTCATTAGTCTTCCGAGCATAGTTCGCTATCGATTCAAGCTCTTCGATAGTTACACCGGTTTTGATTCTAGCATCTTCATTTTCCATTACGGTCCTTTCTTGTTCCGGTGCTTCGGTTTCGATTCCAGTGACGCCATCTTCCATTGAATCCCTTATTCCAGTCGAAGCTTCGCTCTTTTTGAAGAGATTCCATTCCTTGTACACGACAATCGCAAGTGGATTGAGCTTCTCTTGAGTTGCGGATTGAGTTGATTGAGCTTCAATCCCGGTTGCATGTTCCATCGGAGACTCGATTTGAGCTGGATTGTTCTTCTCGGAACTCATAGAGGTACGGATTGAGTTTCGCTCTTTGTTTCTCTTAGGGTTTTTCGGTGATGAGCAAGAAGTGAGTAATGTCTTTTGCCGCGAACATAAGACTCTTCAATCTTTATCTTTTGTCTTCTAGCGCTCTTCCGGTTTGGTTTTGGACCATCTCGATTTTGGGTTGAACCTGATTTCTTTTGTACCAACTGGTTTACTGCAACAGACCATATTATTCTTTCACAAGACACAATGTAGTCTAACACATACCAAATCAACTGCATCCACTGCTTGTTCCAGAGTTAAAGTGGGAATTTTTCACAGAGTATGATGATCACTATTTTTCACAAGAATCAACTGGCTTTTGAAAAGAAACAATATTGACAAACCTTTTTGAATTATTTTGTACCTTTTTGACCCAGTGCTTGTACTAGAATGCACTCTAGCTTTTCTTGATTCATGCATTTGGCCATCTACAGATCCATGGCTAGCTTTCACACTCCTATTCCTTTATCTTGTCTTGCCAGTTTTCAACATTTATCCTGTAGGAGAGAGCAAATCCCCTTTTTTTTTTTTTCCTTTTTTTTTTTTTTTTTGTTTGTTGTATTACTTGTTGAGCTAGTTTTAAGGCTTGACTAGCTCAGTCTGATTCTTCCTGATCTTTTTGCTCTCTCTTTCTACGAAACCTGTACTGGAGTTTGACAAGACGGAATAGTAGGTAGCTCTTTTCCACTTCACGTATGACTCCAAACTAAATCTGAGCTAGATGTACATCCTGAGTTACAGCCTGTACTAGTTCTGCACACTTCCACAAATCATCATATTTCACAAATACCAAGTGCATTTCTTAAGGTGATAAATCGAGTAAAATCAAGTAGTTTTGTGAAGAAATCAGCCAGTTGAGACTCAGTGACAATGTGTTCGATCATTACCTGTTTTTCCTCCACTAACTCCCGAATGAAGTGGTGCCTTATGTCAATGTGCTTGGTTCTAGAGTGTTGTACTGGATTCTTTGAAATACTTATGGCACTTTTGTTGTCACAATAAACCAGTAGTACTCCAGACTCCATTCCAAAATCTGCAGACATTTGTTTCATCCAAAGGAGTTGTGCACAACAACTTCCCATTGAGATGTACTCTGCTTCAGCTGTAGATAGGGATACTGAGTTCTGCTTCTTGCTCATCCATGCAATAAGATTGTTCCCCAAGAAGAAACACCGCCACTTGTGCTCTTCCTGTCGTCAACACTCCCAGCCCAGTCAGCATCACAGTATCCAACTAGACTTTTGTTTAATCCTTTAGAATACCAGATTCCCAAGCCCACTGATCCTTTAACATATCTGATGATTCTCTTGACAGCTTCAAGATGTGACTGCTTGGGCTTGGCTTGAAACCGTGCGCATACTCCAACACTGAACGTTAGATCCGGCCTGCTTGCAGTGAGATAAAGCAGACTTCCTATCATTCCTCTGTAGGTCCTGACATCCACGTCTTTTCCTTCATCATCTTTTGTCATCTTGACC
Source organism: Orychophragmus violaceus (assembly GCA_030180135.1). NCBI lineage: Eukaryota > Viridiplantae > Streptophyta > Magnoliopsida > Brassicales > Brassicaceae > Orychophragmus > Orychophragmus violaceus. Next base: position 57,612,969 of record CM058236.1, on the reverse strand, counting down.
GTAGTACTCATAGGTGTTTTGGCCTCCTTGCAGTGTTCCATCTTGAACTTAGTGAGCAGATTCTTTGCATAGGTTGTCTGTGATATGAATATTCCTTCCCTGGATTGCGTGATCTGTAGCCCTAGGAAATACTTCAACTCACCAACCATACTCATCTCGAACTCCTTTGTCATACTTGAGACAAACTCATCAACCAGTTTTTGTGATGTGCCACCAAAGATGATATCATCTACATATATTTGCACCATCAGAATCTCCTTGCTTTGTTCAAGAATAAACAACGTCTTGTCCACACTTCCCCTATTGTAACCTTGATCCAACAGGAAGCTCGTCAACCTTTCATACCATGCTCTGGGTGCTTGTTTGAGACCATAGAGAGCTTTGTTTAGCTTGTATACATGCTTAGGATTTAGTGCATCTTCAAATCCTTTTGGCTGCTCTACATATACTTCTTCTTGAAGGAATCCGTTTAAGAAGGCACTTTTCACATCCATTTGATAGACTGTAAAGTTCATGATACAGGCCATTCCTAAAAACAATCTGATTGACTCAAGTCTTGCGACAGGATCAAACGTTTCTTCAAAGTCCACACCTTCGATTTGAGAATATCCCTGAGCAACCAATCTAGCTTTGTTCCTGACCACAACTCCTTCTTCATCAATCTTGTTTTTGAAGATCCACTTAGTTCCAACGATGTTCCCTTGCTCTGGTCTTGGAACTAGCTCCCAAACATCATTACGGACAAATTGTTCCAGCTCTTGTTGCATAGCCACGATCCAGAATTCATCATCGATTGCCTGCACATGAGTTTTAGGTTCAATAGTGGAAACAAAACAAGCAAACCTTACCATTTCTTTAAAGTCAAGTTTGACTCCTCTGGTTTTTCTTTCTTCTTCTGCGTTTCCGATTATGTCTTCGACAGAGTGATTGCGAGGAACATGCAGTTCTTTGCTCACTTTTACCGGTTCTGGGGATTGCTCTTTGACTTTCATAGGTGTCTTCAACTTGTTCTTGAGTTTCATCAGTCCTCCTCTAGTCTTTCTTTCCTCTTCTGCTTCTCCAATGATGTCTTTGGCAGAATGATTCCGCGGAACTTGTAACTCCTTCTTGGGTTGAGTTACATTCTGCTTCAGATCAGCTTGTGTCACATGCCTCATCTCTTTAGTCACTTCATTCCTTCCTTCGTTATCAGAGTCCCCTTCATGGTTTCCTTCTTGGCACTGTGTCAGTGAGTAGTCATCAAATACCACATTAACTGACTCCATTATAAGGCATGTTCTGTTGTTGTACACCCTGAATGCTGTACTATTCCCTGAGTAACCCAGAAACATTCCTTCATCGCTTCTTGAATCAAACTTCCCAAGGTGATCTTTATCATTTAGGATGTAGCATTTGCACCCAAACACATGGAAGTAACTCAGGTTTGGTGTTTTTCCTTTCCACAGTTCATATGGTGTCTTTGTGGATCCTTTCCGAACATACACTCTATTGATGACGTAACACGCAGTGTTGATTGCTTCAGCCCAGAATTTTGTTGGTACATCATTCCCATGCAGCATAGCTCTAGCCATCTCTTGAAGTGTCCTGTTCTTTCTTTCCACCACACCATTTTGTTGTGGTGTTCTTGGTGCTGAAAACTGATGACTTATCCCATGGTTTTCGCAGAACATCCTCATTGTATCATTTTGGAATTCTCCTCCATGATCACTCCTAATTCGTTTCACACCTCCTCTTTCATTGATCAACTGAAGTGCCCAGATCCTGAAGCTACTCGTTGTATCTGACTTTTCTCTGATGAACATTACCCATGTGAACCTTGTGTAGTCATCCACCAATACAAACACATATCGTTTTCCTGCCACACTGAATGTCAGGAACCTTCTTGTGTTGTACCTTAACCTGCTTCCCCTGGTTGCATGGACCACACACCATCTTGTCACATCCTTTTATATGAGGAACTCCACGCACCATTTCCTTGTTAACAAGGGTGGTCAAATTTCGGACATTCATATGTCCTAGTCTTTGATGCCACAGATTCAACTCATCTCTTGCATTGAAGCACTTCATGGTATTTCTCCACATGTAGCAATTGTTGCCGGTTCTGACTCCTTGAATGACAGTTTCTTGCTGTTCATTGATCCCCTTGCATTCAGTGCGTGTGAACATTACCATCAATCCTTCATCACATAACTGGCTGACGCTTATGAGATTCGCTTTGAGTCCCTGCACCAAGTAAACATTCATCAGTTGTGGTACCTCAGTTTCACTGGTTTGCCCTTTACCTAGGATGTTTCCGTGACCTCCATCTCCAAAGGTAACTTTTCCTCCTTTGATTGACTTGACCTTTTGAAGATTCTTTTGATCTCCGGTCATGTGTCTGGAGCATCCACTGTCAAAATACCATGGAGTTGTTTCTTCCTGTTCATCCGAGACAAAGGCCATGTTGCACCTGAATCCGAGACCAACTTTTGTAGATGCATCCCTTGATGTCTGATGTAGATCAGTTCTCTTGATCCAGATTTGATTCTTGTAGCCATTCCAGTAGTACATTCCTTGTCTTCTCAGCCAACTTACTCTCTCCCTGAATCTTCTGCAGTATGCTTTGATATGTCCTGGTTTTCCACAGTACCAGCATCCATCTGTCCTGTCGTAAGCTTCCTTGCATTCTTGATTCACGTAGCCTCCTGAAACAAAGTTGATATTCTCGGCTTCCTTCATTCCCCTTCCTGAGTATCCGAGTCCTCTATACCCTCTTTCAGTCCTTCCTGCACTTAAGATCTTGTCTAGTTGCTTACTTCCCGTAAGCATGTGAATCTTCTTGTGATGTTGAGTTAGTTCTGCTTGCAAATGAGCTGTTGTTTCTTTTTCCTCCTTTAACTCTTGTTCAAGTCTGTCGGCCTTTACAACAAGATTCAGCTTTTCCTTCATCAGGGTCACACTCTCATCACTTAGTCTCTTTACGGTCATGAGTTCAAGATTTAGAGACTCTACAGTGGCTTCAAGACGTAACTTTTCCTTAATCAATTCTCCATTTTCCTTTCCAATCTTGATTAGAGTGTCTCTTACCTCTTCCAGATCTATGTCAGGTTCTGAATCAGATCATGACTCATCTTCTCCTTCGTCAAACTCAGTGATTCCAACAAACGCTACAAAGTTGTTCAGCTCATCTTCACTTTCAGTGCTGTCTTCATCAGTGTCTTCCTCAGCCAGAAGAGATTTTTCTTTCCTTTTCTTTTGATCATTCACGCATTCTAGTTGAGTATGTCCAAGACCTTGACACCCAAAGCACTTGATTTCTCTCCTCTTGACTGTTGGACATTCAGTTCGATAGTGTCCAAAGCCTTTGCATTCATGACACTGTATATCTGCACGTCTAGTAGACTTGTCTCCTTCGGTTTGTTTTCTGAAGTTGTTTGGCTTCTTCTGAGATGACCCTTGTCCTTGCTCTATTCTTTTCAAGGCACGATCAAATCGTCTAACCAACAAGCTCAGTGGATCTTCTTCATTAACCGCAGATTTGCTTGTTTCATTCACCGTCAGAGCTAAGCTGCGTGGTTTCTTAATCCCTTCTAGTTCCAATTCATGAGCTTGCAACATACCTACTACTTCTCCAAAGGTAAGTTCTTCTGTGTTTTGAGACACACTTAGAGCTGATTTGTATGGCATGTATTTTGCTGGAAGACACCTTAGAAACTTTTTGACAAGTTTCTTGTCCTTGTATTTCTTCCCAAGGGTTGCAGCTTCTTGAGCTAGTGAACTTAGCTTAGCGCTGAAATCGGCAATAGACTCATGCTCATCCATTTTCAGATTTTCAAACCGTGAGGCCAGAAGATCTTTCCTTGAGTTCTGGACCTTTTGAGTTCCTTCAAAGTGTGTTTGTAGAATGTCCCATGCATCTTTTGCGGTTTCACAGCCTTGAATTAACTCAAAAGTCTTTTTGGAGACACTGCAATGAATTGCACTCAGAGCCTTGGAGTTGTATTTGGATTTCTTTATTTCTTCTTCCGTCCAACTCTCTTCTGGTTTGGGTGTTTCCACGCCTTTTTCGTCTTTGATCATGGGCTCCTTCCACGTCTCCATCACTGCCTTCCATGCTAATGGATTGATTCCCCTGATCTGTGACCTCATCCTTGACTTCCAAAACCCATAGTTTCCAGCATCAAGAATGATTCTTGTGCTGTTCAAGAGTTCTTGATAGCCTTCCATCTTTCTCCTCAGGATCTCACCCGAATAGATAGCTACGAGTGGTAGCTCTGATACCAAATGAAAGTGCAAGGCTATGTAGTTTTCAGAAAGATGTAACACAACTCAAAACGATTCTGAAAACTTGCGCTTTATTAGATTGACAATATGATCTTACAAGAACACTATCTCTCAATCTAATCTCTCAAACTCAATGATCTATACTTGATCACTTGAGTTCTCACAAATTCTCTCTCTTTTAAAGCTTGCCTATACACGGCGACTACTCTCCCATTTATACAAGATGGGATTGCTAACCTAGTTAGCTCAAAAACCCTTAAGACGATAAACCTTATCTCTTAAGATATCTTCATAGAATCCTAACAACCTTAACTACTTTAAGATCTTAGGCAATTCTACTAAATCTCATCGAGTATTTATCTTCACATATTCTCCAAGATATATGTCCAGCTCACCACATATCTCGGACAGTCCACCTCAGCTCCAACTCTCAGTTTAAGCGAATTCATTAAGTCCTCAATCGTTCTTCACACGTTGTCCGTCTGTATCACTCCTTGAGCTACTCCTTGACTGATACATGAAGTGACTCAGCTGCACCTTCAATTGATATTATATGCAGAGAACTTAATAACCCTGAGAAAGACAACGGATATCATCAGAAATACCATCAAGCTCCTTTTTCTACTTTTTGCTTAAGCCAATGACTAAAATGGAGATGCACTTGTCTATTTATATCTATAGCAGTCCCTCTTTTTCGACGCCTTAACTGTTTTCTTCTTAACTCGCTCTTATATACCCTATAACAAGAAGATAGACATTAATTAAGATACATAGAACAAAATGAAAGACATTATTCATCTGCTGTGAAAGAGGATTATACTTACTCGCGGTAGTCATCTAAGAAAGAGCTATTGACTATGATGTATCTATGTGCTTGATGCCTTTCTATGAGATTAAGCATATCTATCATTGAAGCACCAGAAGATCTACCAAGTGATGGAAAGATTATTGGAATCTGTAAATCTGAACCTAGATTGTGCTTCAAAGTAGAATGATCATCCACTCTCCCAATCTTATTAAATCTCGTCTCTACTCCATCAAGATACATAGAACAAAATGAAAGGCATTCATCTGCTATATATTGTTCACATAGAGAACCTTCGATATGAGCTCTATTTCGAACATATGATTTGAAGCGTAAAAATGTCCTAAGAAATAAACAAACAAAGCATCTGGTTACTAAGTGTTAGCAAATGGTTTTATACAGAAAACAAGTACTTCTAAAAGCTAATGAAACTGTAAAAGGACCTTTCTATTGGATACATCCATCTGTAATGAACCGGACCTCCAAGTTTCATTTCTTCTATCAAATGTATGGTCAAATACACCATTACAGTGAAAAAATGATGGAGGAAATATCATCTCCAAATGGCATAGCGTAAGTGCAATATGCTCCTGCAGCTTATCTAACTCTCTAATATCAAGTACCTTTGAACTTAATTCCCTGAAGAAATGACATAACTCCATAACAACAAATGTGACCTCTTGAGGTAAAACATTGTGTATTGTTATAGGAAGTAACTGACACATCTTGATGTGGCAATCATGGCTCTTCAAACTCATCATTTTACTCTGATTCAAATCAACACAGGCAGAAACATGACTGGAATATCCATCTGGCACCTTTATACTCTTCAATATATTAAGAAAAAGATCTTTCTCATCCTTGGTCATGGTAAAACATGCTGGAAGATAGATACCATGTTCATTAGGCCACAACTCAGGGCGTATACCAAGCCTTTGAAGATCCTTTCTTGCACTTAAGTTATCTTTGGACTTTCCTTTGTCATCCAATAATGTGTTGATAAGATTATCAAACACATTCTTCTCTATATGCATTAGATCCAGATTATGCCTTAGAAAAAGATTTTTCCAATACGGTAACTCGAAGAACATACTTCTTTTATTCTATTGGTGACTCTTTCCTTTTCTGGCTCTCTTTTTTCAAAATGTTTCTACTTGTTTTCCTAAAATAAATTCAACATTCTCAAGTTGCTTGAGATATCAGTCCATGTTGGTGTAACTGTAGAAGACCTAGTCTCAATGGAACCATCGAAGTATTGAATATTTGTCCTAAACTTATGATCATGAGAAAGAAAGCGACGATGACCCATGAAATTGTATTTCATGCCATAGTGCAAACAATTGTATTTAGCGTCAAAATTACAATAAGGACAAGCTAATCATATATGTGTGTTCCACCCAGATAAATTATCAAGACCCGGAAAATCACTAATAGACCATAATAGAGCAACACGCATATTAAATGTCTCTTTACACGCCATCAATCCATAACTCTCTTAATTCTCGGATAAGAGGCTGAAGGTAGATATCAATATCATTCCATGTCATGTGTTTCTCGGAATTATCATTGAAAGAATCAGAGAGGTTTGCTTCATTGCCATCCACGGTGGCAAGTTGTAAGGAACCAAAAGCACTGGCCATATATTGTAACTTGTACTCATAGTTCCAAAAGGGTTGATTCCATCAGTAGCCAATCCTACTCTAAAATTCCTTGGGTCTTTCGCAAACTCAGGAAATTGTTGGTTAAAGGTTTCCAAGCCTCTCCATCTCTAGGATGCCTTAGCCTACCATCTATATTCTCACTATTAGCATGCCACCTCATGCTTTCAGCAGTTTTTGTTGACTTATATAAACGTTGCAAACGCGGCTTCAATGGAAAATATCAGAGAATCTTAGCAGCTTGTGGCTTCTTTTTCTTCTTCTTTCTATTTGATTCATCAGCTTGTGGCTTCCATCTTGAACTTTGACATCATTTACATGTGTTTCTGGATGCATCATCACCCCCAATAGATCATGCAGTCATTAGGGCACACATAAATACACTTATAACTAAATTCCAACTTCCTAATAATTTTATTCATATCATTAAACGAATCAGGAAGCTTTGCATGCTCAAATTCTTCTTTCAACAGATCAATTATCATGGAAATTCCCTTGTGGCTCATCCTAGAAAAACACTTGATGTGGTAAAGCTTAAGCATGAATGACAGCTTGCTAAACTTGCTACATCCCTCATACAAAGCTTCATTGCAGTCATCTAACAGATCTTCTGGCACCTCTTTCTGTTTTGAATGATCATCGGTGGGCATACTAGCACTAGCAGATTCACTAAAACTCGCTGTCATACTTGGAAAAACATCTCCAAGTAGATTCATAGGCGAGTTTTCTACATGTTCCAGCCCGACTGTTCAATTTCCTCTTAATCATATTCTACATCTCCAACTGTTTGTTTTTGAAAATCTATTTTCTCACCATGTGGATACCAATTGGTATAGGTGGCTAGAAACCCATGAAAAATTAAATCACCCTCAACCTCACCCTAACTTTGTAGTTGACTAGGCGCAACGATGACATCGACACCTTATCATGTTTGTCTTCATATTATCAAAAGCGAAATCTAAGAAAACTTTCACTCCAATCAAATAATCTTGAGATAAATGAGACTTGGTTATCCAAGACTTATCCATTATAAAGCCTCTGCAAAATGTTAACTAATCATTTTTAAAATGTTAACTAATCATTTTCAAAATGTTAACTAATCTTGAAATAGCAACTAAGTGGTGTATATCACATAGAAATGTGTTATCCAAGATTTGGTTCTTCATCTTCTTTGAAGATGGTGTATAACACATAGAAATGTGTTATCATCAAACTAGGAAAACAAAGATTTCGTTTAATTTGCACTTCTAATCAAATAGCAATGGTTCTAAAGTATATTGTTTATATGATTGAAAATCTGTTTGTTTCGGAAATTCTAGAAAGAAACACGCAAACGAGCAAGAGCAGATCACAACAATCAAGGTTTAACTAATAAGAGCAGAGTAAGAAATACATTTGACTTGTGAATTAGTTTAGTGGTGAATTAGTTTGCTTGACCCAAATGCCTTGTGATTCTCAAGTTGCTCTCAAGTTGTTAAGTGTAATAACCTGAAAAATAAGAATTAAATGCATAAGATGTATAACACAGGACTCATAAACAAGTGTTTATACACTGAAATCTCTCCATTATAAAGTGTTTATACACTAGCTTAAAAACTTACTGTAGATCTGAGATTCACGACTGCAAAAAAGCTTTGGATACTTTCAATGTCGAGCTTCAGAAAAAATCATTGTTAGAATCGGGTTTTGAAGACTTACTCAAACCGAAGAAAAAGGAGGAGAAAAGCTTCGAGAATTTCAATTTCGAGCTAGCAAAGAAGATATCGATTGATGCTATATCTATGTTAGAATCGATATCAAAAGGGTGCGGGTTTTAGATTTTACCTCTAAGATGCAAGCTCGAATCGAAATCGAAAGTTGTAGTACTTAGGGATTTTAACCATGGTATATGTCTTATTTATCGAGTCTTTTACTATGTTTTGGAGTCTTTTTAGTATGTTTACAGGTCTAAGTACTTTTGGAGCTGAATTGAAGATTTTGGAGCATTTTGGAGATTTGGTCCGAGAGACAAAGTTCACTGTCCAGATTTGAGGATTGTGTCGATCGTTGGACCCCTGCATCGATCGATGCATAGCGCGAATGTGCCAGACTCGGCGATTTAATGAAGAATGCTGATATTGCAGAAAAGCCCAGATATTTACACTGAAGCCCAAAACGTGTTTTAGACTATATATTAGGGTTTTTAGCCACTTGTTTAGGCTACGCTTTATTTTATTCAGAGAGAGTTAGGGGCTGATCCTGCTCTCGAGAGACAGAGGATTTTGAACCCCAGATCTTTACTTTGTTTTATGATATTTGGTTTTCTACTTATGATATTTTCTGTCTCGATGAACATGTCTGAGTAGTTTACTTGTTAGGTTGAAGGATTCTCATTTGGGATTTCATGGAACTATAGTTAAATCAATCTGTAGGGATTCATATCTGCTAGTTCTTTGTTTAGGTTGTTCTTAATGCTTAATCTGAAGTAGCTAATCAGAATTATGATGTTGGGCTGATTAATGCAGAGGAAGTTGGTTAATTTAGCTAGAAAGAACCTAGATGAGCAATTAAACTTCTCGCAAACAAAAGTTTGGTTTAGGTTAATTGTGAACATATCAAACTTGGAATTAATGCTGGTTTAATCTGTTAGTTCTCGCAAACGAAAGTTTGGTTTGCTGCACTTAGACTTAGAGAATTCTCGCAAGAAATTTGGTTAATTCTATATCCGTGTTTTGAGTTCTAGAACAGTTTTTGATTAGATCCAGACTGATTGATTGCTTGTGTTCCTGATTTCCTGAGAACTCCCTAGACTTAACGCTTCGCTTCCTTGCTCACAAACCACTCCTGCTACTGATTTACTTTTCTGCTCTGCTTTTAGTTTAATCACCTTTGCTTTCTCCTAGTTTAATCTTTTCTGTTCTTATCTATCGTTGACCAGAGTCCCTGTGGATTCGATACCCTAAGTACTACAACTACATCACTGTGCACTTGCAGTTAGAATAGGGTTAAAACTAGACCTATCATAGTACCGACCACCCTTTAGGCACACACCACAACATACACCTCACGGGACACATCACGACATACATCCCAGCACACATCCTAAAGCACTAGCACCACTGAGGTCTAAAGACAACAACCCCAACCTGCAAGGAAAATCTAACTAGACAGGGACCAATGCGGAGAATAATCAAAGATATAATTGACACTTGAAAAATTATTTCGCAAAGTAACCATTTTATAAAATTTCGCAAACAATTTTGAAAATTCCTGAAACACACAATTTGGGGAAAAAACGAAAGTTGATCCCCTAGGACGGCACTGGGGGACCTTAACCCAGGCTCCGATACCAAATTGTAACACCCATTTCCCGGCGAACCGGAAATACGGCGTAGGGCACCCGTCGAACTAGAACGGTCCAACCGGGATGCCTTCTCAATCGAGTCCCAGGAATCCTGCGCGCTTACTTCAGTTCAAATCCACCAATGACATTGATTGATCGGTCAATCTGCATCCGGACCTGCGAGGGAAAAAAGAAGAAGAATGAAAGAGACCTGAGTAGTTGTTTCAAACACAATTACCCAGTGAGGGCGGATTAAGGATCCCACGATCCTGGCTTACGCCACACGACAACGGAAAAATTTCCTAGCTAATAGCACCTTGCACACACACCAGAGGGCTCACACAATCAACCTACACAACTATCGCTCACACAGAATCACCACCACACCGGCGCGCAGGCCACACCTTACATCACTCCTTTAGGAAGGCGCATCACACCTCCCCCGACGACCTTCAGAACACATGTCTTTCCCTCTTTGGTCTCAGACACGTGTCCCTACACAGAAGCCTGGCACAGGCGCCTATCACAAGCAACTAAACAAACAAGCCTTCAAGCATAAGAAACGTTTTTGGTTTAAGCGATAACCTAGCATTCTACGTTCCACAATCAATCACGCGTTCGCTATCCTAATATACCTAGGAAAGACACTATTAACAAGGGACTATCTCCCAGAATCGAAATGAAGCAAGAAGGGATCATGTTCGGTCCTCACCTTGGCCAAAAAAGGTCAAAAGCGTAATTTAGGAATTCCAATTGTCCGAACGGACTTCATATCAGGAAATAGGACGGAAAATAAAGTGAGATAGGCTTTCATTTCGCTCAAATCTTGTTTAGGATGAGCTAATTACGATCATTTGAAAATGACAGTCCAAACCAGCTTAACCGACCTAACCGAACTAAACCGGAATTGAAATTGGAATTGAAATTAAAATTGGAAAACTGAATTGAATTGGGAAAACCGAACCGAAATTAGATCGAACAGGGTTAACCAGACCAAATCGGATTGAACCGGCCGAACCGGTCAACGGCCCGACCTGACCAGGTCAACTGAGTTGAATCGGTCATCGGCCCGACACGACCCGGTCAACTGAGTCGACTCGGTCGCCGGCCAAGTTGACACGGCAGCGGCTCCGGCGACCGGCGACGTCGGACCTCCGGCGACAGGCGGCGGTGGCGCGTGAAGACTCGGCCGATCTTCTCCCGGCTATTTCTGGCGCGTCCGAACTTCTATGGAGGAGCGGTTGATGTCTACGGCTTCGCCTCGTCGAGAAGAACGCAATGGTGGTCTCGGATTCCCATATTCATCACAGATAAAAAGATATGAGGCTTTTAGTTCTCGGGTTGGGGAAAAACAGATCTGAAAATGGGCTTACCGAAATTCTTTTGACGCCAAACCACGGAGGATGGGTATATCTGACTTTTGGGCATGATGGCTGAGATAGAACGCAGGCAGAGCTTCGCCAGAAATCATTTCTCTTTACATTTCTCAATGGTGTCCAAGTCTTTATATAGGGCTTGGGCTTGGACTTAGACCATGCCCATCCATGTTACTCACATTGGGGTTCTTACCAGAATATTTTATTAATATTTGTGTTTTCCGAAATTAAAAAAAAATGGACCAATCACGTTCGGCCACGTACGGCCGAACAGTTTAGACTCGACTCTTAATTAGGGACTTTTGGAACTCAGTTGTTAACTGTTCACGTGGGGTCCGCAATTTTTTTTCTTTTTTTTAAGAACCTTTGCTAAGGACCGACGATGTGTATGCTCTTAGGCTTTCTCCTTCTTCTTATAATTTTTTTTTAAAAGGGTAGATTTGGACTATTACAAGACTCGTCTATCAGCAATGGAAGCGATGTTAACCTTTGGCTCAAGCCATGGTTATCACTTGAATCTCCATGTGCTCTCTTTTTTCCCCCACCATCGGGTTCTACTGAAGCAAAGGCCAGAATTCTCTTACAAAATGAAACAAAAAAATGAAACATGACCTCTATTAGAAATCTCTTACCTTTGTATGAGGATATTATTTTTTGCATCATCCCGAGCTCCGCTTGAAGATTCCTTGATCTGAATATGTGATAACTTGGGGAAATATACATCTAAATATGAGCGTAATTTGATCAAATCGTCTCCCTCAACCACTAGCCGATCTCCAATTTTGTTGGTCAAAACATATCTGTAAGATTAAAATGGCACCAAAGCTCAAAAAAAAAAATCCTTTGGAATTCGGCCCTCTGAAATGTTACCTGCAGGCAGCTCTCTAGCTGTGAGAGGGCTAGGGGACATCTTTGTTGTAAACGGTGCGGTTTAGAGGAGGACGCTCTCCACATTTTCTTAACCTTCCCGTTTGCGATCAAGTTTTGTGACCTCTCCATATTAACAACTCCCATAATATGTGTTCCACTACATCTTTACAATAATTGTTCCTCCACTGATCTTTCCTGATCAATCTCCCACAAACCGGTTATCCGATTCTTCCTTGTTCCCATGGATTATGTAGAACATGTGGAAGGTTCAGAATCAATTGCTATTTAAAAACCGTAACTTTTGCAAAGTTGAAGTTCATATTGAGATGAAGATCTAAGATGTTCATATTGAGATGAACACATTATGAAAAGTCTGAACATGTGTGTCCTCAACACAGACAACTACACAGAATGTTCAGAATTGTAGAAGCGGTGTGTGTCGTCAATACAGACACCAATACAAAGTATTCAGGATTGTTGATGTTATGTGTATCCTCAACACAGACACCAATACAACATCTTCAGAATTGTGGACGTGGATGAACAGTGAAATTGTCTAGTCAAGACTTCCTTTAGGAGCCTAATTCAAATTCAAATGTTTTCCCGTCCCCCCAAAGCTCATTTGAAATATAAACCCTTGTCAATTTAAGTCTTGTAGCCACAAAATTAATAATACACACTTTTAGGGAGTCTTTCCCACATACTTCTCAATCTCTCTCTAGCAATTCTACTTGTTCTTCTTTTCTCTCTAAGTTAATCTTCATATTCTTACAATTCTTACATGGTATCAGAGACAAGAAGGGTTTTGGTTTCAAGAGATGTTACGTTTATGGAACATAAGAGCTTCTACACAGATAAGAGTTGGGATAGTTTAAAAGACCTCTCCCAAAACCCTTCTGACCGAGCCACCAACTTGAGGATAATCTTGGAGAACCTTGGGATTGGACAAGATAAGAGTAATGCTGACATTCAGGAGAAGGATGCGGTTGTTGAAACCTCAGAATCTACCAATCTTGATCATGAGGGAGGCAATCAAGAATCAGAGCTGGCACAAGAAGACTTGGATCAAACCGGTTCTATCATTCATGATCAAGATACATAAGCAAGTAATGAGGAAGATCGTGTTGATATGGAGCATCAACAAGAGTCACAACCGGTCCAAACTCTAAGAAGGAGTACAAGAGAGAAGAAGGACCCATCTGAATGGAGGAAGAAAGATTTCATCTATTACAACAGTCATGCAGTAGCTCATCTATCCAAGTAGTTTGTTCCATGGCTCACTTTCCTCAAGAACATCAAGTGTTTGTTGGCAAGTTGGATCAAGGACAAACTCCAACAACTTATGAAGAAGCTAAGGGGCATATGGAATAAATGGAGGCTGTGATTGATGAAACAAAAGCGATGGAGCATAATCAGACTTGGTATGAGGCAGATCTTCCAAAGGGAAAGAAGGTTGTAAGTTCCAAATGGGTCTTGACCATCAAGTACAAGAGTGATGGGGAGATTGAAAGGTACAAATCAAGGTTGGTTGCAAGAGGGTTTACTCAGACCTATGGGAAGGATTACTTCGACACTTTTGCACCAGTAGCTAAGTTACACACCGTGAGGATCATTCTCTCCTTGGCAGCCAATCTAGAGTGGGATCTTTGGCAAATGGATGTCAAGAATGCTTTTCTTCAAGGTGAACTAGAAGATGAAGTGTATATGACTCCACCTCCTGGTCTTGAAGACACGGTTGCACCAGGAAAGGTTCTTAGACTCAAGAAGGCTATCTATGGATTGAAAAAATCACCTAGAGCTTGGTACCACAAGCTGATCTCAACTCTAAAGGATAGAGGATTTCAGAAATCAGAAGCTGATCACACTCTCTTCACCATTCAAAGCCAAGAAGGTATAGTTGTCATTCTTGTATATGTTGATGATATCATCATATCATGAAGTGACAACAAAGGTATTCAAGACACTAAAGACTTTCTTAAATCAGTGTTTGATATTAAGGATCTTGGTGAGCTAAAGTACTTTCTAGGGATAGAAGTGTGTCGATCTAAAGATGGACTTTTCTTATCCCAAAGAAAGTACACACTTGATTTATTGTCTGAAACAGGAAGATAGGATGCAAACCTGCAAAAACACCTCTTGAAGATGGCTACAAAGTCAGGAGAGAGGGGAAGATTGAGGACAACAAACCATTTGATGATATCACACAATACAGAAGGATGGTTGGTAAGTTGATCTATTTGACAATTACAAGACCTGATATTTGTTTTGCTGTGAATCAGGTAAGCCAACATATGCAAGCTCCCAAGATGCACCATTGGAACATGGTGGAAAGGGTATTGAAGTATCTTAAGGGAGCTCCTGGTCAAGGCATATGGATGGGATGCAATGGAAATTCAGACATTGTTGGTTATTGTGATGCTGATTGGGCTGGAGATAGAGTTGATAGAAGATCAACAACTGGCTATTGCACGTTCATTGGAGGTAACCTAGTCACTTGGAAGAGTAAGAAGCATAAGATTGTCTCATGTTCTAGTTCTGAAGCTGAGTACAGATCCATGAGGAAGCTTACAACCGAGTTGATATGGATCAAGGCACTTCTTAAGGATTTGGGGATTGAGTCATCAGAACCTATCACAATGCATTGTAATAATCAAGCAGCAATTCACATTGCATCTAATTATGTATTCCATGAGAGGACCAAGCACATTGAAGTTGATTGTCACAAAGTCAGACAGATGGTGGAGCAAGGAGTGATCTTACCTTGTTATACAAGAAGTGAGGAGCAACTAGCTGATATCTTCACTAAGGCAACAAGTCAGAAGTTTTGTGAGTCCATCCATACGAAGCTAAGACTCATGGACATTCCTCAATCATGTTCTCCAAAACCTTGAAACCTACACTCTTTTTCCCTAAGTATCCTTGTGATTTAAGCTTGAGGGGGAGTATTGAGATGAAGACCTAAGATGTTCATATTGAGATGAACACATTATGAAAAGTCTGAACATGTGTGTCCTCAACACAGACACCAACACAGAATGTTCAGAATTGTAGAAGCGGTGTGTGTCGTCAATACAGACACCAACACAGAGTGTTCAAGATTGTTGATGTTATGTGTATCCTCAACACAGACACCAACACAACATCTTCAGAATTGTGGACGTGTATGAACAGTAAAATTATCTAGTCAAGACTTCCTTTAGGAGCCTAATTCAAATTCAAATGTTTTCACTTCCCTCCCAAAGCTCATTTGAAATGTAAACCCTTGTCTATTTAAGTCTTGTAGCCACACAATTAATAATACACACTTTTAGGGAGTCTTTCCCACATACTTCTCAATCTCTCTCTAGCAATTCTCACTACAAGAAAACAGGCCATTACCGAGGGATGAAATCGACGGGTTTCCGTCGGAAAAGACGTATTCCGACGAAAATAGTCCGTCATTTCTATTTCGTCGGTAAAAACTTTCCGTCGGTTTTTCGTCTATAAAAACCGACGTAATACCGACGGATATAATACTGACCGATCACCGACGGTTTATCGACGCACATTTACCGATGGTTTTGTGACCTTAAACCGACGGTTCATTCTGACGGTTTACCGACTATAAACCGACCGTACATACCGACGGTATTCCGACGTATAATACCGACGGTATTCCGACGTATAATACCGACGGTATTCCGACGTATAATACCGACGGTATTCCGACGGAAGTTTACCGACGGCATTCCGACGGAAGATTACCGACGGCACTCCGAGGGCGTTTTACCGATGGTTTTCCGACGATCGGTTATCGACGGTTTACCGACGGATAATTAATAATTTAAATATATATATATATATATTCACAAATTTATTAATTAAAACAAAAAAAAGAAATTTATTTAAATATTCAAAACATGTTTTAAAAACTACATTCGTCCATAAAAAAAATTACATTCAACGGGAGCGGATCACGCTCACGTCGCCCTCTTCCTCGACTTCTTTGTGCCCTTCCCTCCGCTCCTGGTCGACGGTCTGGCATTTGGAAGATTGGCTTGCTGCATGAAGGTCTCAAACCGTTGGTTCATCTCTTCGAACTTCTTTGCGTTTGCTACATCTTGTTCTGCCATCCGGGCTTCCATCCGCGATTGACTAGCCTTCAACGCTTCGATCTCCGCATCCTTTTCCCTTAAGATCTGGGCATAGTCCTCTTCCGGACGAAAACGGGAATGCGGTGTCGACACTTTGTCCGCCAAGTTTCCCAAACCAAAAACTCGTTCTCTTCTCTTCTCAGTTTCCTGTAAAGTAAATAATACGTTATGAATTTTAAGTTAGAGTTTAGGGTTAAACATATTTCAAATTTTTTAAATTTTAAAATTTACCGCGAGGAAGACCTGGTTGATCTGCTCGTCAGGTATCTCTTCCGTTGAACCGATTCCTTCGGATTGGGTAACCACCTCATCCAAACGCCTCTTCGTCGACTCCACAATCCTCCGAGCAATTGGATCTTGGATTTGGCCTGTTTCCTTGTTCTTGTGGCCATCCTCGATGAGCTCAATATGATTCGGATCTCGCCCCTTCTTTTGTTTCTGCAAAAACAATTTTGAACTTAAAATTTAAAAATAACTTAACATATTGAAATTTTTTAAAAAAGAACTGCTTACCAGGATTATCTTCCTTGATGCGGTGCTTCTTGCTCCCGCATTATGAGTTGCGGGACCGGCACCATCCCTCTCACTTCTACGGTTCTGGGAGTTCGTCGTAGAGGTTGATGCGGTTGCAGGCTTACTCCATTGAGGGATGAAGCCCTGCCAAGTATCGCTCTTTTTGTCAATACCCTTGGGAACTTCATTACGGCACCACTTCTGTTTCCAAGTGTTGAGGACGTTTGAGTAATGCGTCGACGCCTTCTGGTGGAACTCGTCTTCCACCATAACCGTATACTTCCTATCCCAAGTATACTCTTGCTATTCAAAACAAAAAAATAAATATTTGTTAGAATTAAAAACTTTTAAAATAAATTATATAAAATAATAATAAAATATATATATATATACAACAAAATTAACGAGGAGGTATTACCGCGAATTGGCGGAACCAGTTATGCCTATCGGATAAAGGCATGTCCATGTACGTCGGGTACCCGTACCTGAGCATGCTATACATCATTCCCAAGATGCTCTTCGTGACCTTCGACTCGGTCAACGTAAACCTAATAAGACAAGGAAAAACAAAGGTTTACAAAAATTGTATATACTAAAAAGTGTAAATGAGAATCTAAAGTTATAAATTTTATACCAGAAAGTGCCCGGGTTGGTCTCGTAGAAAGGGTAGAGCCGTTTGAGCAGCTCTCGTCCCGGTTGATCGACTAATGCCGATATCTCATCGGCAATTGACGGTAAAACATAATGGGGCACCTGAGACACGGAATGACTCCCACTAGCCTCCGGCATAGTCTCAGACGTTCCCAGCTGTGTTGGATCCGGTGTGGGTAGCACCTGAGTCGACCGAGACCGTCGGGCTCTTGGTTGTTGTTGTTGGACCGGTTCCTGATGCACCTCATTGAGTGGAATGTCGTTCATAACTTCCTCAAACGTCAGAAAATCATCCCTACAAACCAATCAAAAATTTAGAACTCATAAAAAACGTGTATAATATCAACAATAAAAATGTCTAAACCGTTTCAAAATTCTAAATAAATGCAAAAACGTTTATAAGTTTTTAAAAATTTCAAAAACGTTTTAGAACTCAAAATTTTTTTTAAAAACGTTTTAAAATCAACAGTAAAATTTTCTAAAAACTTTAAAAATCAAAATAAATTACAAAAACGATTTAAAATTTTTAAAAAAATTCAAAACCGTTTTATAACTCATAAAAAAATTTAGAAACTTTTAAAAAAATCAACAATAAAATTTTCTAAAATGTTTTAAAATTGAAAATAAATTACAAAAACGTTTCAAATTTTAAAAAAATTGAAAAACGTTTTAGAACTCATAAGAATTTTAAAAACGTTTAAAAAACCAAAACAAATGCCAAAATTACACCAAAAATCAGTTTTAAAAATTTTGAAGAACCATTAAAAAGAAATTCACAATCAATCTAAGTCAAACAATCCTAAATCCTAGTAACTATATTGTTCTATCCGTTAGTCAACCTATACTACCGTTTAATCCAACACATGCAACCATTTCTACAAATCTAAACAAAATTATGCAAAATCAATCGGTTAAAAGGATAACTTACATGTTTGTGGTGTTGGTGGCGGTCGGATATGAGGATTAACGGCGATAATCCGGCGGAATCGTAGAGAGATGGTCCGATGTCGCGATTAGAGAGAGAGAGAAGTTACAGAGAAATGGAGAAGAAGAAGTTCGATCGGGAGAATATGAATCGATTTTCGACGGAAATCCGTCGGAAATCATTTGTCGTCGGTTTTCCGTCGGTATTTTAGGCGGTCCAATTGTTTTCGCCAAAAATTGGCGGTTAACTCGAAAGATTTCGGGTTTAAGGCGCCAAAAATATTACGACTGATAACCGACGGTTATCTGAAAACCGACGGTTATCCGTCGGAAATTAAAAAAAAAGTAATTGCTAGAAGGCTCTGTTCGAACCCCCCACCTCGAACAATGTAATGTGTACCCTTAACCAGTTGATCCATTTAGTGTTAGTTGTTTATGGATACATAGTACTTCTATATATCTATAACCGTTTAAAAAAAACATAAAATTGGTGGAAGGCTCTGTTCGAACCCCCAACCTCGAACAATATATTGTGTACCCTTAACCAGTTGATCCATTTAGTGTTAGTTGTTTATAATTACATGGTAATTTTAGTTATTGTTATGTTATTGTTTTGATTATTAAAAAAAAATAAAAACATAACATATATTAAAAACATAATTAATAACATAAATTAAACATTACATGAAAATAAATAGCATATTTATAAAATTGTTCAGTCATTATTTGGGGAATTGTTCCCGAACCATTCTCTGATGTCAGTCTCCTCCCAAAGCTGAACCATGCGGTTCCAATCCCCCTCCGACATCCATGACGGTCTTCCTTGTCCTCTAAACCATCGCAGTTTGGCCCGACGCATTTTGGTCTGGAAAACACGCCTAGCCACCACGTGGAATTCCACCCAAACTGCGAAGATTACTTGCGGATCAAAATTAAAATAAGCCTGCAATTTAATAAGTGAATAAATATTAATTGTAGAATTTGCAAAAAAAAAGACAAAAAAATATAAATTATTTACCACAAAATCCTCGAACCATAACTCTTTAACGTTTCTCGGGACATTGTAGTAAGCTAGGTAACCTCCAAAAAACCGAGCCTCTATTATGTCGCTAATAACAGCGGGAATTGCAGCATTGTATTCGAACCAAATGGTCCGGTTTTGGCGGTAAGGATCCAGCACTGGAAGATGTTCTCGTCCCGGTTGAGATAATATCCCTGTAATTATCCAAGAACGCCATGACGGGGTTAGAAAAACGTTATCCATTTTTTTTTTTTTGGAAGAGAATCTTAGATGAAATGTTTGAAAAACCAAGAACAAGTCCGTACATATTTATACAAAAAATTTCGACAGCATTTCCGACGGAAATCCGTCGAAAATAGTTTTATTTACTGACTAGACACTTACCAAAGCGTTGCATGGGGAAGAGAGGGGAGTTATTTTAGATTTTGACCGATAAATGCAGTAAACCGACGGAATTCCGACGACTAACGTGAGAACCTTTCTCCATGTAGTTTCCAAAGGAGAGTTTCATTTCTTGCACACCTAGCATCATTGGTTTGCAATTCTTCTAAGTGCATCCTTGTATACAATAACATAATGTTAGTTTAGTATAAATAATCAGATATGCCATCATAAAAGAATAAGTTGAGGTTAACTTACTCTACGTATGGAGTCATCATCTCCATGTTCATCAGGACATATCGATGGGCTATGTCCCGCTCTTTATCAGTTAACTCAATTACAGGACCCTTATGCAATGGACGGCCTTCTAGTGTGGATACACTTGTCTCCACATCCTCATTACGTTTAAATCTTTCTTCCACAGGAACAGAATTACGCAGAAACTCCAAACAGAATGCTATACATTCACCAGCCAGATATCCTTCAGCCATACATGCTTCAGGCCTTGCATAGTTCTTAACATATGACTTTAGTGTCTTCATGTACCTGTACCCAATAATATACTTAGTCAACTAACAACAAAAGGACAATAAGAAATAAAAAGCATAGTTTTGATTACCTTTCAAATGGATACATCCATCTGAAGTGCACAGGTCCACCTAGTCTTGCCTCCCTTGCTAGATGTAAGGGAAGGTGGAACATTATATCGAATAGGGAAGGAGGAAAGTATCTCTCTAATTCACACAATGTCTCTACACACTCGACCTCTAAAGTTATGAGTTTATGAGGATCAAGAACACGCTGACATAGTCTGTTGAAGAAGTTGCACAATCTAGTAACAGCAACTCTTGGTCCGTCAGGGAGCAAGCCTCTAAGCGCAACCGGTAACAGATTCTGAAGAAGGACATGATGGTCATGGGACTTCAATCCACCAATCATGGGAGGATCCACAGAAACACAGTTCGCAATGTTGGCACAATATCCATCAGGCCCTCTGAATAAGCTTAATCTCTTACAGAAAACTTTTTTCTCATCCTTTGTCAGCCAATAAGAAGCATGAGGTAAGTAAGTTTTCCTACCTCCTTCCTGAACGTGTAACTTATGTCGAATCCCCATGTCTTCTAAGTCCTTCCGTGCTTTGACACCATCTTTTGACTTTGCACTTTGCATCAGAATAGCCAAGATAGCATCAGACACATTCTTTTCCACATGCATAACATCAAGGTTATGTCTGACAGGCATATCCTTCCAGTAAGGCAAATCAAACAAAATTGACCTTTTCTTCCATCTCCAGCTATCATTGTCCTCTTCGTACTCTTCTTCTTCAATCTCCTCATCATCACACAAAGATTTTCTTTTCTTTCTACTTACTTTCGGTAAAGGCTTACCAAAATCATTTCTGAACTCTTTAAGTGCATTAAAGATTTCTGCTCCACTTTGAATTCTAATGACTAAGTGATCCTCCACTGTATATACAGGTTGATGGCATAAATTGCGGCAATCAATGCATGGACATAACATCTCAGTAGGATTACCCAATCTCACTGATGATGCTTGCACAAATTTAGATGCCCCTCTGTGATACTCAAGACTAGCCCTGTGGTTAGAACCATTTAAAATTTCAGACAAGTCATCAAATAAATTATACGCAACAAACGAAAGAAGATAATAAAGAAATCAATACCTTGGATGCCATACCCAAGACTTGTCCATGATAAAACAACACCAAATCTCCACGACCATTTAAACAAACATATAAGAAAATAACAGGCAAGTGTATCAGGAAGAGAGATATGACCAACTGAAACTAAGAAATAAACGCTAACAACCAAAACAAGATAAGAATAAGAAAAGAGTGACTGAGATTCGGTCTCACCTGAGTAAACCGTGGGTCCTTACAAAACGCAAGTTCTAAAACGGAAAGCTCCCTGCAGATTACAGAAGCATCCATTATACTTTGAAAAAACAAGCTTTTTGCAACCATAACTCGCTAAAACTTGTAAAAACCTTAGCCGTCAATTGATTGAAATTGCTGAAACATAAATTGAAACGAAAACTCAGATTAATTTCACATACCTTTCACTAGATTCAAACCCAGAAAGCTACCTGCCAATTCACAAAATAATCAATTCGAGTTAGGAATTTTGAACAGAATTAATCGATAATAAAAACCCAGAAATCAATGTGTATTCCTCCCGATTACCAGATATGTAGCCTTTCTTCTCTATCAATTGATGATACTCCCTCAGTCACGAGTACAAGAATTGATTCGCAGTGGTCAAAATGATTTAGATCTAAACAATGACACCGAGATTTATACAAGGAGGAGTTTAAATTCGAATGTGGAAGTGAGATTTCAAGCCGGAAAAGGACATGCAAAGATCTCTCTGAGCTAGCTCTCAATCTGAATTTTTGATTTTTTGCATTAACCAAAAAATTTCATGTTTCATACTTCGCCAATGTTTTTTTTGTTCGATACGCGGGGAACAAAATTTTCATCTCCCGGTCATACTATCCATAGCGTTTATCAACCCTGTCTGCTATTAAAAAACACCCGCCAAACGTAAAAATTGGCGGTAATGATAAGATAGCGTTTCAAATATAAGAAACGCTATCTTAAATACCCACTGTAGTCAAAGATAGCATAACTGACCAAAACGCTATCTTAATGTGCTATCTATACTCTGATTTCTTGTAGTGAACCGTCGGAAATTTCCGACGGAATTACGAGGGAACAGGGTTTAGGGTTTCAATTAGGGTTTGGGGTTGGACATTTTTTTTTCTAGTAACACCATAATGTACCATTAAGCATGAGGTTTATAATTACACTTCTCAATTTGAAGAATATTAGGAAAATCATAGTTAGATAGTGTTTGACATAAACTTCTTCTTAAACGTTAATGTACAATTCGAAATGTTTTAGGTCCTACGTGTTTTAAATTTTTCAAATCAAACAAAAAATGTCAAATAGATCAGATATTAAAGAATTATAATATATTCTAACATTACATTGACTAGTGACGGATTACCGTCTGAAAATAATTACCGACGGATTTCCGTCGGAATAATTTTAAATCGATGGTTTTCCGTCGAAATTTAAATTAAAAAAAAACCTATAATGCGGAGGGCTCGTTTCGAACCCGCCACCTAAACCTATTGTTCTCTCGCATTAGACCAGTTGAGCCAGTTTTTGTTAGTCGTTTATGATTACATATTAATCGTATATGTAATTATGCTTAATTTGGTTTTGATTTTTCAAAAAAAAAAACATAACATAGGTTAATTACTTTAATTAAAAACATATTTTACAAACGGCATGAAATTTAAAACATTACAAGAAATTAAAAACAAAATAATTTAAAATCTATTGTAGTTCGGGAATTGGTTAGTAAACCAATCTCCGACGTCCGTCTCGCGCCATTGGTTCACCAGCAATCTCCAAGACCTCGCAGGAATCCACGCAGGTCTTCCTTCTCCTCTTTGCCATAGTAGCTTCAACCGCCGCATTTTTGTTTGGAAAACCCGCCTAGCAGTCCTGTGGAATTCCCGCCAGACGAGGAACAAATTGTCCGTAGAGCAGGAGAAGTATTCCTGTAATTTTATAAATACTTAATTATAATTACATTATAATAATTTCTAAGAATAGGACATTACTTACGAGAAAGTCACTGAACCACGCTTCTTTGAAGGACGTCGGGAGTTGGTAGTACGTCAGATAGCCGCCAGACCAACTTGTCTGAATGATCTCACTGGTCACAGATATAATAACCGTGTTGTACCCGAACCAAATCCCCCGATGAGTCTGCCTGGTTGAGTCGAGATTAGGAAGATGTCTCCGTCCCGGCATTCCAAGCTGTCGTATTGCCGTTTCACGGGCTTCGGGAGAGAAATAAACGAAATCCATTTGGTGAGTTGTTGTGTTTATGATTTGAATGAAAATCTCATGCATTGGACGTGTATATATAGAAAATTCTCCGACGGTAAAACAGACGGAAATCCGTCGGAAATCGAGTTAATTCGGATATGACATTTACCAACTAAATGTCATTTACTGGAGAGATTTAATGCTTTCATCAGACGGTATTTCGGACGATAAACCGACGGTAAATCGACGGAAACCGACGGTAAACCGACGACAAACCGATGGTAAACCGACGGACAACCGACGACAAACCGACGATAATCCGTCGGAAATTAAAAAACATGTAACAGAGGAAGGCCCTGTTCGAACCCCCCACCTCGAACCATGTATTTTGTACCCTTAACCAGTTGATCCATTTAGTATTACTTGTTTAAGATTACATACTAATTCTATATATCTATAACAGTCTTTAAAAAAAAAAAAAAAATTAGAGGAAGGCTCTGTTCGAACCCCGCACCTCGAACCATATATTGTGTACCCTCAAATAATATTATAGATGTTTAAAGCATAACACATTATATATATTTAAGAACAACCATAAATATTAAATTCATATTACATTTTTATTCTTCATCACTCTCTGTATTGTAGTCGGACGAAATTGAGTCACTATCATCAAATTCGCCTCTTTCTTCTTCTGATTCTGAATGAAGAACAATGTCCACGAATTGACTGAAGTCGACAACTAAATTAACTTCAAGCGTTTCTTCTACCGGTGCAATCACACCAGAACCACTTGTTTGTAAGGGCTATACTTCGCACTCTTCAACTCCGTACACCTTCCCTCGAGGGTTTATCTTTGTAACGGTGATCCATGGATCATTTTTATAAGTTAGTCGAGGGTATGGAATGTAACACACCTGCGTAAATATTATATTAATAATTTTTTTTAATCAGAGTTTTGAATTCCAAAATAATTATTTACAATTACTTACCTGATCTGCTTGTGAAGCAATAATGAACGGATCGTAGTTTCTTAGTTTTTTGCTCGAATTAATCGACGTCACACCGAACTCGTCGATCAAAACACCTTGCCCTACGATCGGGTTATACCAGTCGCATAGAAAAACTACACAACGCATTCCAAGCTTTCCTATGTATTTTACTTCTAGTATTTCTTTAAGAATACCATAGTAAACAGCTTCTCCGGATGCAGATGATACTCCGTGATCGGCAGTAATTCTTGTTGACCCTTCTACATGCACCTTAAATGCGTACCCCCTAGTGCAATATCTCGGATAAGACTTTGCTGTGTAGTGGAGGCCCTCTACTATGTCAACTAACCAATCATCGGGGATGCGTCCAGCATTGAGTTCCCCCCGGACCTAACAATATGATCACATCAAAGTTAAAAAATATTGCTCCAATTCGTAAGTGTTTTATATGATTTAAGAAACTAATTCTTACATAAAAGTTTAACCAATGGCTGAAGTATTTTTGTTTCCGAGCCTCACGTTCGCCCTCGTCCAATTCCAGATGATGAAATTGGAGAGCTTCCATATATATCCTTCAAAAAGTTAAAAGAATATAAATAAGTAAAGCAAGTGTAATACAAAATTATAAATCTAGCTAACATGTATACCTCTCATATTGAAATACTTCCTCGCAGTTGGTTAGAATGTACTTATGGAGATGTGTATGCTCTTGAGGTGTTAGTTGCCGCTTGCCTACTTTCCCACTTAACCGCCCAACCTGTTGAAAAATGTTAGGAACGCTTGACCGATAAATTTGCCTTTCTCCCCTGTCATCGTTCCTAGCTGGGCGCCTGCTCCTTGTGCGTACTTGCGAAGGGAAGTAGTAGCCAGCAAAGGTCGCAGTCTCTTAGTTGTTATATTGAGCGGCAATAGAGCCCTCCACTTTAGCGGGATTCTTCACCTTCTTTTTAAGGTGGTACATATAGCGCTCGAACGGATACATCCACCGATATTGTACCGGACCACCAAGTCTAGCTTCACCCGGTAGATGGATAGGCAAATGTTCCATGACGTCGAAGAAAGACGGTGGAAATATCTTTTCCAGATTGCATAAGATTTTTGGAATATTTTGCTCCAGACTCCTGATCCCATCAACAGTGAGTATCCTGGTGGATATATCCCTGAAAAAAGATCCAACAGCTGCAATTGCTTTGTGGACATCTCTAGGAAGCAGATGAGCAAACGCAAACGGCAGGAGTCGCTGCATCATCACATGACAATCATGACTCTTCATTCCGATAAACTTTCCTCCGTCAGTGTCCACACAATTACGCAAGTTTGATGCATACCCGTCAGGGAATTTAACTTGTAGCATAATCCACTTAAATAACTCTTCTTTTGACTTCGAGTCTACCCAATATGCTGGAATTGGCGGTTTTCCGTTCGTCTAAAGATGAAGTTCAGGCCGATCACAAATTTCAGGTAAATCAAGCCTAGACTTCACATTTTCTTTCGTCTTCCCTTGCACGTTGAGCACAGTGTTCATAATGTTATCGAAGAAATTTTTCTCGATGTGCATGACATCAAGATTATGCCTTAGTAACTGGTCCTTCCAATACGGTAAATCCCAGAAAATGCTTTGCTTGTGCCAGTTGTGGACTACACCAGCTCCGTATATATTCTCATGCCCGTTCCCACCACACTCACGACTTCTTAATGCACCAAATCCTTCTAAGAGGCCCAAGGTAGTCGACCCAGCTTCTTGGACAATAGGATCATCAAACACTTTCTTCTTCTTCGTAAAAAGTTTAGTGTTTTTCCGGTAGGGATGATCATGCGGTAGAAATCTTCTATGACAATCAAACCAACACGATTTACGACCATTCTTCAATTGAAATGCATCGGTATTTTCCTGACAATACGGACATGCTAACCTCCCATGTGTAGTCCATCCTGATAACATACCATAAGCCGGAAAATCGCTAATGGTCCACATCAATGCAACCCTCATCAAAAAAATTTCCTTGCATGAAACATCGTATGCTACAACACCGGGCAGCCATAACATTTGCAACTCATGTATCAACGGCTGCAAGAATACATCAAGTGATCTTTTCGGATGCTCTGGACCGGGAACGAGTACGGAGAGGAAAAGAAACTCTCGACGCATGCACATAGTCGGCGGTAGATTATAAGGAGTCAGAATCACTGGCCACAACGAATATTGTCTCCCATGCCTTCCAAACGGGTTAAAACCATATGTGCATAATCCGAGGTACACGTTACTTGGATCGTAAGCAAAATCTGGATATAATCTCTGAAAATGTTTCCACGCTTCAGCGTCCGACGGATGTGCAATCTCTGCCTCTCTTCTATGCTCGGAATGCCATCTCATTTCCCCCGCAGTTCGCTCTGACTGGTATAACCGCCTCAGCCTATCGGTTAATGGCATATACCACATTCGCTTGAATGGAACCTTAGCTCTTCCCCTTGTATCCTCATAGCGCGGCTTCTTACAGAATTTGCATTCCAGACGGAATTCTTCTTCTCGCCAGTATATCATACAGTTGTCGATGCACACATCTATCATCTCATACGGTAATCCCAGCCCTTTAACCAGTTTCTTGACCTCATTGTATGAACCCGGCGCAAGGTTATCTTCTGGAAGAATATCTTTCACAAACTCGCAAATCGCATCCACACATTCTTCTGGCAGATTGTAGTCCGTCTTTATGCCCATTAATCTTGTAGCAGATGATAATGGTGAATGACCCTCTCTGCAACCATCGTAAAGTGGCTGCTTCGCTGCATCTAACATGTCAAAAAATCTCCTAGATTCTACATTTGGTTCCTCACCTACCCTAGGAATTTGATATTCACCTACCTCTGGAATAATTTCTCTATGTGCATCATTAACCATCTGAATGGTGCCTACACCAAAATCTACATCGGCAGTATAAGGTTCGCTAGAACTAACATTGGGTTCCCTAGTACTAGTACCACCGTAAGGTTCTCTACTACTACTTGCATAATCCGAAGTTTCCCCATGAAGATACCAAATCTTATAACCCGACATAAACCCAACTGAATACAAGTGAAACCATACTTCGCCAATCGTAAGATTTCTAAAATTCCGGCAATTAGCACATGGACATTTTAACTTACCATTTTTCAGCGTATGTGGTTGATTGCAAGCTAGCGACATAAACTCTGCAATACCAAGTGCATATTCCCGGTCCACTAGCTTCGTCGCCTCATCAATCCTAACTCCGTCCATCCACGATCTATAATAGTTAGAAGAAGACATTTTTCTTGGTTACTAGAAGTATTAGAGAGAGAGAGAGAGAGAGAGAGAGAGTTATGGAGGGATAGGTGTGGAGGGGAAGAGAGGAGGGATGAGGTATATGTAGCATAATTTTTGACGGAATTCCGTCGGAAATCGGTCGGTTTCTAGTCGACCCAACGGTTCCATTGACGGTCAGTTTAACGGCTATATTAAAACGACGCTAAACCGACCGAAATACAACGGAAAACCGACGGAAAATTAAACCGTCGGTTTACCGTCGGGTGTTTCCGACGGAATGAGAAAACCGTCGGAAATTTTCGACGGTATTCCGTCGGAAAACGTCCCGTCGGAAAGTCGTCAATTTTGTATCGGTAATTTTTGACGGAATTTTTTCCGTCGGTAATTCCGTCGGTAATAGCCCTGTTTTCTTGTAGTGTCTACTTGTTCTTCTTTTCTCTCTAAGTTAATCTTCATATTCTTACAATTCTTACAGTTCCGAGTAAAGCTATCAAGTACTCCTCTAAATGGCATGATGCTAAAGTCACTCGCACTCAAACTGCCTTCCCCCATGAGCACAGTCTCCTCTCTCCTATTATTACTACTTATGTTAGTTTTTATGTGAATGCAGGCTAGCATAGTGTGTCTAAAATGGGTGGCTTGGATTAATTATCAAAGACAATAGAACATGTGCTCATTCAAGGTTTGGATTCACGATGAAATGCGCTCCTCGCGCGGCATTTGATTTGAATCTTGCATCCCTGATTATATACTCGGATTCACGTAGGCTCATTTCACCCTTCAATTCCAAAGATTGTTTTAAAGATTTGTGCAGTCTTCTCCATGATATATGTATGCCTCACAATGGTAATATGCAAGCTGATATGGATTGCTCTCTACGAGCTAAACTCTTATACTGCTCTAGGGCTGTAATCTCTCAGTTATTTTAATGAAAGTTAGTTTGCACAAAATGCATTAAAATCCTGTTTTATATGTTCAAAAAAATCATAAACCAAATTTGTTTGTGGATAATTAATTTGCTCAGGTAAGGTTATTTCAAGTTAATTTACCAACAATCATTGTAAGAATCATGATCTTAATTCTAGATGACTAATCTAAATTTATACACAACCTAAAATAAAGAATTAGAAGTTAGAATCTATATCTAATTAATCAATTTAAAAATTTGAATCTTTCAGAAAACCCTAACTTAATAAGTAAACTACTCATATATGATTAATGAAATATAAATAATATTTAAATAAGCTTGCATACAATAAATCAATAAGAGAAACAAAATGGTTCAACTTCTTCTCTATGAAATTCAAAATTCTTCCCAAAAGCTCTGGAATTAATATATAACCCTCCGACCGTCTCCGAAAGTTGGTCTTAACACTACAAGAAATCTGGGCCATAGCTACGGATTATTTCGTAGCTATGGCCCAATATCCGTTGCTAAATTAGCTACAGATAGCTACGAATGCTATCTCCGACTAAACGCTCGTAGCAAATTAGCATCCGTAGCTATCCGCAGCAAGCTTTCTGCGGCATAGCTACGACCAGTTCCGTAGCAATTAACTACGGATAGCTACGAATAAAATTCGTAGCTATATTTGCTATGAATAGCTGCAAACATAGTCCTAGCTAAGTATCTACGGATGGCTGCGAATCAATTCGTAGCAATAGCTGTGAATAACTACGATATATGTCGTAGCTATACGTAGCTACGGAGTTACGAATAGCTACGTTTAGCTTCGTAGCTATATATACGAATAATTACGAATGTATTCGTTGTTGCGTACATACGAATGGCTACGTATTTGTCGTAGCTAAGGATACGAATAGCCACGGAATATTCCGTAGCTAATGATAGGTCTAGTTTTACCCTATACTAACTGCAAGTGCACAAGTATATAGGGTTATCGAATCCACAGGGACACTGGTCTCGATAGATCGGAACAGTAGAGATTAATACTAGAAATAAAGCAGGTAGTGAATAAATTAAAAGCAAGGCAATAAAGTAAATCAGTAGAAGGAATTTGTTGTGAAAGCAATAAACTAAAAGCGCTAAGTCTAGGGAATTCTCAGGAAATCAGACAAGCAGACAAGTTAATAATCCAGGATCAAATTAAACTCAGTACTAGAACTCAAATCACGGAATTAGAATTAACCAAATCTCTTTGCAAAAATCCTCTAAGTCTAAGTGCAGTAATCCAAATCTCTTTGCAATTACTAACAGATTAAACCAGCATTAATTTCAAGTTCGATATGTTCACAATTAAACTAAGCCAAATCTCTTTGCGAATAATTTAATTGCTCAAACTAAATAGTTCAGATTCTAAACCACACTCTCGTGTCGTATTTAGCAACCTAAGATCTAGATTCTAATTGATCATGTTAGAACTAGCTTTAAGCACAATTTAGTTTGAAGAACATTCTAATCATGTGAATCCTAACTGAATTAAACAAGTCTAGCAAGTCATAAAATCCTTAATGAGAAACCCTAAACTTAACTATGAATCTACTCAGACATGATTAATGAAACAGAAATCATAGAAATAATAGATTGCATATAATAAATTAAATAGATAAAGGGGTTCGAAATCTTCTCCAAATAGATGAAGTACAGGATTAGATCAGCCCCAAAAGCTCTAAAAATCTCTTAGCTCTAAGTATGAAAGCGTATCTAAAATAAAAGCCAAAACTCTAAATATATAGGCATAATCTCGGCTGGGGCTTCTGTGTAATTACTGGAACTATTCTGGGCTTCTCTGCAAATCTTCATAACTTTGTTAAACCGCCGTGTACGGCCCATCTCGCTAGTGTGTCGATCGACACCAAAGGTGTGTCGATCGATGCATGATCATCAAATCGGACAGTGAGTTTAACTCTCGGCCAAAATGCTCCAAAAGTCCCAAAATACTCCAAATGTCTCCAATTAGCTCCAAACCTGATTAAACCTGTAAAAGACTCAAAAATAACACAAAAGACACTAAAAACAACTATATCATGGCATAAAACAGGTAAAAACCATGATATATCAACTCCCCACACTTAGCCTTTGCTTGCCCTCAAGCAAAACAGAGAACTAAAATGCAGTGAAGAGGTTTGAAAACTCTTCAGAAACTCTTTTCATCCTAGAAGCAGTAACACTCAGATTCCCCTTAGTAATCCACATGAAAGAATCAACCTGCAGACATCAAGACCAACATATACTTACCCACACTTAGCAACTGTCCTAAGTAAACTCCACAATCACATTCATGCATTCAAATTCTCTCTACTGACTTCTGCAAGTATTTAAGTGCGGTCTCACCTAAGGAATATCGATCCAAGGCACATGGATTCTTACCTTGTCAGCTCTAGACCACCAAACTATCTTTCTCTAGTCCCTTTCTTCTCTTTTCCTTTCCTTTACAACTGATTTTTCCCCTTTGGGTATCATTTTATTTTTTTTATCAGTGTTCTTCCCGTTTTGGGGTGTACTTTGGACACATTCCATGGATCGCACAGGAGATAATAGGGGTCTCTACCACTCCCGTGACCACTTCGGAGTTAGTAACTCATCCTCAGTTTATTACTCTTTTTTTTTTACTTTATGGAAGGGGAGAAGGGAACTAAATAGGACAGGTTTACAGGCTGTGTCAGAACTAACAAAGGAATCCGACACAAAGTATTCCAACCCCTGATAGGTGTCTAGTTTTCCCTATTCTACTGCAAGTGCACAGTTGATGCAATCGTAGTATATAAGGTATCGAATCCCACAAGGACTCTCAGTCACACAATAGATTAATAGCAGTTCAGATTAAATTAAGCGAAGCAGATGTGAAAACAGTAAGCGAAATAAAAGGCGAATCAAGTGAGTTTGTAAGCAAGAGGGCAAAGCGTTAGGTTTCAGGAGTTCTCAGGAAATCAGGAACGCAAGCAATCAATCTATCTAGATCCAATCAATAACTATTCTAGAACTCAAACACTGATATAGAATTAACCAAATTCCTTTGCGATAATTCTCTAAATCTAAGTGCAGCAAACCAAACTTCCGTTTGCGAGAACTAACAGATTAAACTAGCATTAATTCCAAGTTTGATATGTTCACAATTAACCTGAACCAAACTTTCGTTTGCGAACAGTTTAATTGCTTATCTAAATTCTTTCTAGTTAAATTCACCAACTTCCGCTGAATTAATCAACCTAACATCATAACTCTGATTAGCTACTTCAGATTTAGCATTAAGAACAACTTAGATAAAGAACTAGCAGATATGAATCTCTACGGATTAATTAAACTATAATTCTCTGAAATCCCTAATGAGAATCCTTCAACCTAACAGGTGATCTACTCAGACATGTTCATCGAAACAGAAAACATCTTAAGTAGAAAACCAAATATCATAAAATCAAATAAGAACTGGGGTTCAAAATCAAGTCTCTTGCGAGATCAGGATCAGCCCCTCAACTCTCTCTGAGCAAAACTTAACGTAAGAAAAGCTTAGCCTAACAAGTGGCTGTAAAACCTAATTATAATCCTAAAACACGTTTTGGGGCTTCTTTGTAAATATTGGGAACTTCTGGGCAGGACTGCAGTTTCATCATTCTTTATTAGACCGTCTTTTGGCCCATTTCGCTGGTGCATCGATCGATGCTAGGAATGCAACGATCGACACCTTTCTCTGTTTCGGACAGTGAACTCTATCTCTCGGCCAAATACTCCAATTAGCTCCAGAAAGTGTCCAAATCACCAAATATGCTCCAAATGTGTCTGTACCTAATAAACACCTGAAAAGACTCTAAAACATAGTAAAAGACTCGATAAATAACACATATACCATGGTTAAAAGCCATAAAATCCATGGTATATCAACTCCCCCACACTTAGCTCTTGCTTGTCCTCAAGCAAGACAAAGAACCAAATGTAGTCAAGAGGTTTGAAAACTCTTCAGAAACTCATTTCATCCTAGAAGCTACAATACTCAGATTCCCCTTAGTAAACTACTGAAAGAATCAATCACAGGATATCAAGACCACAATGTACTTCCCCCACACTTAGCAACTGTCCTAGGTAAACTCCACAATCACATTCAAGCATTCAAATTCTCCCTACTGACTTCTGCAAGTATTTAAGTGCGGTCTCACCTAAGGAGTATCGATCTAAAGGCACATGGATTCTTACCTTATCAGCTCTAGACCACCATACTATCTTTCTCTAGTCCCTTTCTTCTCTTTCCCTTCTTTAACAACTGATTTTTCCCCACTGGGTATCATTTTATTTTTTTTATCAGTGTTCTTCCCGTTATGGGGTATACTTTGGACACATTCCATGGATCACATGAGAGATAATAGTGTTTGCTACTATTCTCATGACCACTTCGGAGTTACTAACTCATCCTCAGTTTATTTTTTTTTTTTTTTTTTACTTTATAGAAGGGGAGAAGGGGACTAAATAGGCCAGGTTTACAGGCTGTGTCAGAACTAACAGGGAATCCGACATAAAGCATACCAAGCCCTTAGGTGAGAAATCTAAGTCAGTATTAAGGTTGAAGTCAGTAAAGGATCCTCTGATACCTGAAGTGATGTGGGTGTTCCCAGTAGGTTGATCTGTGATGGAGTTTTCTAATAGTCATAGATAGATCCTGCAACTTCATCCCAATGGTTACTTAAGTTCCTGCAAGTCTTGTAAATCTTCTCAGAAAATCATAGTTTCTTACTTAAACAATTTTGACTCAATAAAACAAAAATTTTGAAAAACGGACTGACTCTTAAGAAAACAGAAAACAAAAGTCAGTAGCACCTCCCCCACACTTAAGACACACTGTCCCCAGTAGTGTCCAGCGAAGGATTGGTAAAAAGAAAAATAAAGATTGTTAATGGATATTTCAGTTCTGTCGGGTTTTACCTCTGTCGCACAAGCATCGATCGTTGCACTATGTGCACCGACCGTTACTTGGCGATTTTTCGTTGAGTGTCGATCGTTGCTCAAAGCAGCAACGATCGTTGCAATGCGCATATCGGATCAGACAGCTAGTTAGCAGGTTAGTCCGTCGGTTTATGTCAATTTTTAAAAACCTGCAAGCTGAGAACACTAGAAACACAGTAAAATCGAAGCAAAAGAAGTAGGTGTGTAGTACAAATCATCCAAACATAGCAAATCCTAAATAAATGAAAAACAAAAGTGCAAGAAAAGATAAAAAGTCAGAATACAGAACCGAAAGTATGGAGACTACTCTCACTCGCTCACATCGTCTATCCCACCATACAATGCATCGTCATCGGCTGCCTCGGGTGCGGGATCGGTATCAGTCGGTGATCGCTGTCGACGACGGTCAGGTACGGGCTGATGGATCTGTGGTGGCCTCCTGCAGCTGCAAGTACGCATGAAGTTCCAAAGAACTCGAAACATACCGTCGGATCTCTCTCTCCACTCTGCCTCAGAATAAGCACCGTAAGCCATCGCAGGCTCAGGAAAGGGACCCACAATGTCGACAGGGGCAGGCGCGGGCGCAGGAGCAGAAGATGTCGAAGCTCGTGAGGAAGGCTCTCCCAGTGGATGAGCCATGGTCGGAATCCCACGCTGCGCAGACTCAGGAGGCTGAAATCTCAGTGCCTCTAATGTGTCAATCTGTGTCCATCTGGCAGCGGGAAGCTCGATACCAGTCCTCCCAGTGGTCGGATCAGTGTAAACCCAAATGCGCCCCTCCTTGAGCCAGGTAGCGCTCTGCAGATGACTGAGATCCAGGAACTCGCGAGCCGTATCACGCTCTGTGCCATGCAGAGGAATCCCACAATACTCAAAAATGGGAGTAAGTAAACTCCCTACCGTCTCTGTGCCAGCTCCATCAAACGGCTTCAGCTGCAAATCAACCAAATGATGTGCGAAAATAGCTCCCAAGTTGAGACCCGCAGTCGGATCTCTCACGCCACTCTGCCTAAACTGATCTCTCAGCCCCATAAACAGCAACTCCATCTCAAGTTTGCGCATCTTGTTGGCCTCAAACTTGCAAAGCAAGCTCCAGCACAAGATACGCGAGACATATCACAGCACCGGATGTCTCATCTGCACTACTGGCGTGGTCCTGGAGTTGTATCGACCGCTGCCAATACTCTCCCAGAATGTGCGAGCCTCCAGCGGATCCCACTCGAGTGGCATGGCTATGCGCCTCGGCGCAGTACTGAACCCGTAGATCCTGCAGAGATCAAGTAGAGGAATCCGATACCTGACCCCCCAACTCATGAAGGTGAAAGCACCCCCTGTAGCGCTCCTGTGTCGGGATCCGAGTAAACCACTCTGCAAGTGGCCAATAGCTGCCTGACCAGCTCAGGATAGAGGTCATAGTGTCGCATCGGCATTGTCCCTAGACCAATGCCTCTGCACACAGCCATCACCTGATCATCGATCCCCAGAATCCTGCAGGTGGAGTAGTCCGCGAACTTGGTTGGCTTGATGATCATCCCACACCAACCACTGTAGAGTAGCGAGTCATACTCGTCCCATGAAGAGAGCAATGGCCGCTCTGTGAACTCAGCGGACCTTAAGAAACGTGTGAGGTCCTCCGGCCACTGTCGGGTCGTCGGAAATGGTGTCGCGTCCTCTCTGGGCCACGGTAAAGCAACTGGTGGCCCATATCTGTTGTACGGTGCGGGTGACTCTGATTCCCTGTTAAACCATTCAGGCGGTGGGGTGTAGTGTCTTGTTGCTGTGGACGATGTGGCTCGCTTCTTGCGGGGTCGCCTTTGAGACGCCATCTGCAAAAACAAAGTTCAAATCTTTATAAGTCTCGGCAAAATTTCACTGTGAAATCGCAAAGCATCGACCGTTGCATCTAAGGCATCGATCGTTGCAAGGCGATTTCGCGTTATCGAACATTTCCCAAAATCGCAATGCAACGACCGCTGCTCGAGAGCAACGACCGTTGCAGGGCGATTTTGCCGCAAACAATTCATCAAAAATCAGTTTAAAATGGTGTTATCAACCACAAAATCAACAACAATCCATCACTAAACAACCTAAAGCATAATCATGTCAACATGCATTCATCAATTCCATCTAAAATCTCCAATTTCTAAAACCCTAAAAGTGAAATCCGAAAAATCAAAAATAGAAGTACATTACCTTGATTTCGTGAGAATTGGGTATGAGAAACAGATTGGGGATGTAAAAATAAGTGAAATAGTGCTTAGAATCAAAGAAATTGATGAAGAAATGGTGATTTTCGGTTTGGGTTCTCGATGTGTCGACCGAAAGAAATGGGGAAGAAGAAGAGAAAATAGGGTTTAAGGTGACTTACCTGGCCGTGGGTGCAACGATCGTTGCTTTAGGGGCAACGATCGATGCTTGTTGAACCAGATTGATTCCGGTTTAGCTCAATGTACCTTAATTTCGATTTAAACCAAGTGCAACGACCGTTGCACATGTATGCAACGATCGTCACTCCTCTCCAGACTTGGTTCTGTATCTAAGAACTTACAAAAACAACTAAAAACGTTAAATCCTAAGAAAAACACCAAAAAAATGAGAAAGAAAAATAATTAAACCTAACAGTGGGTTGCCTCCCACTCAGCGCTTGTTTTAAGTCATTAGCTTGACTTTTGGAAAAGAGGTCAAACTTATGGTGGTTTCAACAGAGACTTTGAGTGTCTCTGTGAATGCCTTATCATCCATGGTGGTGTGTAAGCAGTAGCAGCATGACGTCGTCCTAGGAATGTGGGGAGGAATGTAGGGTGGGATTGACACTTGGGTGTTTTAACGCTCTTTCCTGCATTCAAAACAGTGGAGTCAGGAGGTTTAGACTTAGAGGATGTATGTTTTACCTTTGGTAGAGATTTGATGTTCGGAGCCTTCTGTTTATGAGTAGTTTTAGGCTTTGAAGATGTTAGAATAGGCTCTTGTGGAACCATCATCTTCTTGTCAACCACCAATGTACACTGAATCTCATTTGTAGATTTAACGGGAGCTTTCGGGAATGGTATCGGAGGTTTGTAGGCTTTTTCCTTAGCAGGTTCTCGAGATATGGGTGAAACTGGTTCCTTTCGGGGTGCAACGATCGGTGCGCGTGATGCAACGATCGATGCTGTCGTCTCAACTCGTGTTTCAACTACAGTCTCGGGTCTATCTGTTGGAATTATGTCCAGTAATCTCTGTACTGTCTCTAGAAAGTAAGAGTATGTCAATGATCAGACATAAGTCATATAATACTGGGGGTCATGATGGCTTGCTAGAGTCCGCTCATGATCTATAAGTCTTGGACTTATTGCCTTTATTATATGATCCCATATGGGTCACACGCCTAAGCTAACGGGAAAATACGAAAGAACGGTTTAGCAGAAGTACGGTAAAAGTGCTAGGCATTTACTGTGCTTAGAGAGACTAAAGGGCCTGATTAAATCCAAGGGATTTAATCAGACAGGGAATTGGGCCTAAAAGCCCAATAGAGTTAAATAAGGGTTTTATAAACTAAAACCAAGTCTTTTCTCCTCTAACCCTTCCTATCTGCGCCGCCAACAGCCTCTCTCTGCGCCTCCTTCTTGCTCGGTCTAGCAGCCAAATTCCCGGTGTGCGTGTGTGAGCCTTTGGAGGATCCATCTCTTGGTGGTTCTGCTGATCTCTGACCTCTACCTCCTCTTTCCGCTGCACAAAAAGGTAACAGGTGAGATCCATTGAGTTTCTAAATAAGAGAACCTAGATCTGCATGTTTAGTAGGTTGAATCAATCTGGGAATTGAATCAGGAAACACTAAACAATCCAACAGTGGTATCAGAGCCATTGGTTCTGTGGTTTTTCTTGTTTAGAATCATGTTTAGGATTGTTTAAGAAGTGTTTTTGAATCAATTTACTGATAAGGAAAAACACTTAAGAAACAAAGAATTAAAAATCCTAAACAAACAAGAAATCGCATGATCCGATCTATATGAATCGGTATGCGTCGGATCGTCCCGATCGCGGAAGACGCACGAACCGATCGGTAACGATCGTGTTGCGTGGTCGCGTCCCGATCATCGGATTGATCGCGTCCCGTCCGCGTGAGTGGCTCGTCCCGTCGCGTGGATGCGGCTGTCCCGATCGCTCGGCGATCGCGTGAAGCCTGCATCGTCCCGATCGTCCAGCTCCCGTCCCGCGTCCAGATCGCTCGGCGATCGCATGACGCACGTCCCGGACTGACCCCGAGAGCTCGACGATCACGCTCCCGTCCGATCGCGAGAGATGGCCCGGCTGTCTCGTCCCGATCACACGACCCGAGCTCGACGATCGACCGTCCCGTCCCGTCCGGATTCACGTGCGGCTGTCCCGATCGTTCATTCGATCGTGTGAAGCTAGGGCAACGTGATCGTGAACGGTTCACGTCCATTCGGTTCGGTTCGGTTAATGGTTCAGTTTAAAATTTTAATTAAAATCAAAACGTCACGGTTTAATAAACAGACTTAATAAATTTATTAAGTTCTGGTTAAACCGGGATAAGAAATCCAAAGTCGAAAAATTGGATTTTGTGCCTAAACCAGGATTTTCTAATTTGATTTGGTTGGACCAAATAAATTGAGAAAATCCGGTTTAGTAAATAACCGGTTGACAATTGTGGTCGTCGTAGTAATTAATTTTGGTTAGACCAATCTTAATGAACCAGACCGGTTATGTCAATTAATTGGGCAATTGGGTTATGTCTTGGACATGGACAAATTCTTGGGCCTCGGGCCAAGAAGTTAAAACAATTGGGCCAATTATTTGAGTCTTTTCTTCAGATTAATTTAAAATTTATTTTTATAATAATTATAAAAATCGATTTTTAAAATTAATAAGTTTCCAAAATTTTGAAATTAGAAAGTTTCTTAAATTAGAATTTTCTAGATTTGCATGTTTTGGATTTTAGGAAATTTCTATATTTAGAAAGTTTCCATTTTTGGAAGTTTCCAATTTTAGAAAGTTTTCAAATTTAGAAAGTTTCCAAAATTAGTAGGTTTCCCAAAAAGGAAAGTTTCCCAAAATAGTAATCTTCTATTTTGGGATGAATTTTTAATAAACCTACAAACCTCAATTAATATCAAGCGTTGGATGTCTTGTCCAGTCTATGTCAGCTGTCGAAGCCCATTCAATTGTATTCATGGCCTTACAGTGTGAGGGTGTCTACTTTTGCGTGGATAAGACGGTTTGTGATTCATAAATGGCATTGGGAGTCCCAGACATTAATGATTACATGACTGTATAGTCTGGTTTTCTTGACTAGGCCATCGGGAGTCCCGGGCCTTGAGACATCAGAGTGGATTGGGCCTCGGGCCCAGATTCACAACCAAGAGTTATATCACGGATATAATTAGCCGAGATAGGGCTTACCGATATAAGCTAAAGTTGGGTGACGGCCAGTGGCCCACTTTGATCTTAGTTATATGTGGATCTTGGAATCATTATATTCTATTGAGGGTAACTTATGTTATTGAATATAATGCGTGATTAATCATATTAAATTTAATACAAGATTAATCATATTGAACATATTAACTAAAATTCTTTTATCTTAAATTTCAGTTATGACTAGCACAAACAATCAAAACACTTTCTCGATCCGGTCTGTCCTTGAGATGGACAAGCTGAACGGATCAAATTTCTTGACTTGGTCGCGGAACCTGAGGCTAGTCCTCAGACAGGAGAGAAAGGACTATGTCCTTGAGAGAGCTCTCCCCGTGAGGATCGGGTCCAATGCTTCTCATGCAGTATATGATGCTTGGAATAAGCATTATAATGATGCGGTAGATGTGCGTGGTCTGATATTGGCTACCATGGACTCAGACTTGCGGAAGCAATATGAGAACATGGAGTCGCCAATAGAGATAATCAGCAGCCTGAAATTGAAATTTCAGGAGCAGATAAGAGTGGAGAGATACCGGTTGGTTAAGTCTCTCACTAGCTGCAAGCTACCAAATGATCATCCAGTGAGTCCTCATGTCAGTAAAATGATGGGTTACATTGATAACCTGAGGAAACTGGATTATCCAGTTAGCCAAGAATTGGCAACTGAGATCATTCTGCAGTCACTGCCGTCAAGCTATGATAAGTTCAGAAGGAACTATATCAAGAAAGGCTTAACGAAGACGCTGACTGAACTGCATGATATGCTCAAGACAGTTGAGCCAAACGTGAAGAGTACCCTGTACAATCTTATGAATGAGAAGGGTAGGTTTACTAAACCTAATGCTGACAAGGGTGAAGACAAAGTTGTCCAGATTTTGAATCATGGCAAGCGTGTGTCTTCTGAGCCCGAGTCAGATACCTCTTACGTTGGTAAGTGCTGCTACTGTAAAGAGACTGGGCATTGGAAGAGAAATTGCATTAAATTCATGGAAGATGAAGAGGAGTTGAAGTTGATGTATGAGACTACTTCCTCAGGTATTCATGTTATTACTTCAAGTTCTACCTTATAGGTATTGGATACTGGTTGTGGCACTGATATTTGTTATAATATGCAGAGCCTGGGCAACAGTAGAACTTTGAAGGAAGGGCAAGTGAAACTACATGTCTGGAAGGAGCTTGGGATGCTGCCTCAGCCGTAGGGTTTTCACTTATAGATCCCTTTGAGGCTTGGTTTTGTATTAAGTAATTGCTACAATGTACCTGCTT
Organism: Orychophragmus violaceus; assembly: GCA_030180135.1. Classification (NCBI taxonomy): domain Eukaryota; kingdom Viridiplantae; phylum Streptophyta; class Magnoliopsida; order Brassicales; family Brassicaceae; genus Orychophragmus; species Orychophragmus violaceus. Next base: position 57,572,335 of record CM058236.1, on the reverse strand, counting down.
TAAGCAGAGTTGTCTTTCATTTTCTTGTAAGAATTTGAATGTTTTTCATTTTGATAAAAGACAGGTTTTGTTCTTTTGATCTTAATGAAATATTAATTGTAGCACCCCATTCAAGGAATGGGTTTTATATCTTAAACCAAAGAGTGCCTAAATGTAACATAAATACCGAATTGGTTTAAATCTGATTGAATTAAACCTGATTTTTCTTGGCATAAAAGTCTTGGTAACATAGAGTAAGTCGGATTCAGAAATCCCATAGTTATGGACTTTTGGGCTCATTTGATCGGATATCTTATGAGACTTGAATTCTGCTTACTGGACCAAAAGACAAAAGGGCCCATCTTAGCCGAGCTAGAGAAAAGCCCAAAGGCTTATTGGACCTTAAACATACTCATGTATGTGGTCCGATGAGCAGTAATGCCAGAGAAAATTTCCTGTGCTTCATTGTCTCTACTGATTACTTCAGTGAGTGTGACTGTGTTCATTTGATGAGACACAAGTCGGAATTCTTTGACATGGTCGAAAGAGTTCCAGAATGAAGTATAGGATCTGAATGACAGAAGTATTAAGACTCTGGATCAGATCACGAGTGAGAATACTTAAGTCATTGATTGTGTGATCATCTGAATGAGTGTGAAATCGTTTCACAGCTCATTTCTCCTGAAAACCTGAAGGTGTTTCTGTGAGAAAGAATCAGATCTTATTAGAAATGATTAAAGATGAGTCACACGAATCTTCCATGATATTATTTAAGAATAACGCTCTAGAAATATCTAAATTTACGCTGAAAAGGTTCCACCAATATCAGTTGAAAGACACCACGTAAATGTGGATTGGAATCGATCCAAATTCGTCTTTACTGAGTATTTGTAGTTGTGCTACTTCACTGGTTGTCCTAGGGAAACCAAGGCTTGTTACTTTTACGTCCATTCTGTTTTCTAAGAAGGGAAGTTACTTTCCAAGAAGAACAGTGGGAGTAAAAGTATAACTCGAAGAAATTCGAGACATACAGGAGGCTGCTCAACCTGTTGAGGGAGAGCAACGGATGGATTTACAGATTTCTGTAGAATCTACACCTGTGGAGCCTGAAGTTCGCAGATATGAATGAATCAGTTACTAATCCGAGAGTGATTTCTCGTCATTAGTTGAACCTGATAATCATTGAAAGTTCGCATGATCTGATGATCATTGAAAGCGACGAATCTGCGAAATTCAAAGAAGCGAAAGTGAGCCCGGACTCCGAAAAATTACACTATGTGTAAGTTAGCTTTATTGATCCATTCATGGATGCACTACAAGAAAATCGCATATCTATTGCGGCTGAAAAACGTTATCTATAGAGACGATGGCGTTTATCGAAACGCTATGTCATCGGCCGCGATAAAAAGTCTAGCCATTTAGATAGCGTTTTTAGTAAGTGCTATAGTAAATATTTTTAAGATAGCGTTTTTAGTAGGTGCTATAGTAAATACTTTTAAGATAGCGATTTTAGTAGGTGCCATAGTAAATATTTTTAAGATAGCGTTTATATGTTTGTAATCGATATGTATATAATATCGTTTATTCTCTGCTATTAATAACTATACAATAGCGTTATTTTAAACGTCGTTAAAATATTAAACATAGCATTATGAAAATGCCATTTATTTATTAAACATAGCGATATTTTACTGTTATATATATTTATAAGTTTATTATAGCCTAATTTCCTGTAAATATTAATTTAATTTAATTTAATTTCAATTAAATTGTAAAAATCAATTCTAAAATATTGATAAAAAAACAATTGTAAAATAAAATTAGATTGCAAAATAACAAAATACATGGTCTTAATTTCATTGACTACAACCCCAAAACACCAAAACACAAAATACAAAGTTTTTGATTAGAAACAACATTCAAAGTTTTGATTGAGCTGATGAAAAAAGCTTGTGCTAGAGTTGATGAAACAAAACACAAGTTGCAACAAAAAACATTAAAAGCCGTGACACCTAGAGTGAGAGTTCCCATCTGCTTCTCTGTGTCCTTCTCCTTCTACAAACATTGAAAAACATAAAATACAAGTTAGTCATAGAATCAGAGAACATAAAACACACAAACACTACAATGTTATGCATAAACAGAACATGAAAACACATTACATTACAACTCTCTTCTCAAATCATCCTATACACTGGTTTTCCATTTATCCTTAATACTATATAACTACCAAACATTGATAACACATCATTTCAGATTACTACTGAAGCAAACATTTAAAACAATGCAACTAATACTACACGTCCTATAAAACACTTCGTGTAACATTAAGAGCAATTTCAACAAACACTAAATTAGAAGTAACTAGTGAGATTTATTCCTAACAGACAGTTACAATTAAAACATGTATATTACTTAAGATTAACACAACCTGATATCTATGAAGGGTTTGAAACTAACCTTAAGTTTCTGACTATCTTCAAGTTAGATTCCGAAGCTCAGCCACCTGCCTTGTAAGCTTCTCAACCGCTTCCTGGTCAGTTTTAAAAAGTGTGTAGTTAGTAATAAGAACTAATGTTAGAAAAAAACAGAAACAAATCATAATTATATATGGAACCGAGAGTTTACCTTCAGGGCCTTAATCTCCTGTTTACTTTCTGCCACCTGCCAAGTGAGCTTCTCCACCTCTTCCACCCTCCGTTTCACCAACCCAATCTCTTGCTCCACTCCCACAACCCATGGTTGCCTAAAGTGCATCCCATCACCCTGTAACAAACCAAGTTAGACTTACTAAAGCATTTCTGAAACATATAGAAGTATATTTAACTGCTCAGAGGTACCTTGTATTCGCTGCAAGTGAAGAATCTCTTCCCAGGAAGAGTGTCTCTTTCCTCCTTATCAGACACCTCGTCCACTATTCTCTGTCCACATTGGCAACGTGTGGGAATCCCATACTCCGCAGCGGCCATGAAATCGAGCATGTCGTAGTGCTTCTTAAGCCTCTTTGACTCTCTCTTTTCTTCTTCAAGGTATGGGTCCATTGTCAACGCGTTGCGCTTCAAGTCTGAGAGTGCATGCAAAACAATTAGACATAAAAAAAAACGTTAACCCAACAAATAATGCAATCCTGCTCAAGCAAACAAATATTTGAACCCTAGGTCGACTCCCTAAATCATTCTCAAAAAACGATTTAAAGACCTAAGCGAAACCCAGAAGGATTAATCGATTCCGCTAAACGATTTACCTTCAGGTTAATCGATCCGTCGGTAAGTGTAGCCTCGTCGCAGTTTACCCTTGCAGTCTACTTCTCCGTCTCTCCGTCTACTTCAGGTTGTTCTCCTCTCGTGAAATGACGACGAACGGACAGAACCGACTATAAATGAGCGAATAGCGTGTAGGGTTTCGACTAAAAACCCTTCATATTCTTAGGATTAATGCATTTTTCGAACTGCATTATTCGACAAAAAACCCTTCATATTTTTAGGGTATAATTACATAACAATATCCTAAACGTGTGTTGTTAAGTTGTAATTAGACAATTGTAAATCCTAAACCCTATAGTAAGTTACAATTATACCAATACTCTAAACCCTATACTAAGTTACAAATATACCAATACCCTAAACCCCATAAAAGTTTACAATTATATCAAAACCCTCAACCCTATACTAAGTTACAATTATACTAATACTCTAAACCCTATACTAAGAAATAATTATACCAATACCCTAAACCCTAAAAATATTTACAATTATATCAAAACCATAAACCCTATACTAAGTTACAATTATACTAATACCTTAAACCCTATAATTACCAACCCTAAGCCCTAACCTAAAACCCTAAAGTTTAGGGTATAGATGTATATGAGGCTTATTTTTTGTATTTTCTAATGCAAAAAGTAAACACTCTAAAAAATTTCGGGTTTATTAACTATATATACACCTAATTGATTTATATGGTTACACGCTTAAAGGTTCGTTCAATAGTCTAAATATTAACTTAGAACAATACTACTAGACATATATGTTTTTGGTCTGACAAGACAATATTACACGATTGTTAAGAGTTATAACACAGTTCAAGTCTCGAATAAAATTTAATCATTAACACAACACTCAAATCCAAAAGAGACTTCAACACATTCACATAAAAACAAGTTTATCAGTAGGCCATGCCACTGTTGATCCCATTGCATCAGAAATATATTCCATCTCGGAATTTGGCCTCCACAAATCTGCAGTTCCAGCTTTTACAACTACCACCATCACACTGCTTGCATTTGGACCCAGTGGTACGAAATGAACTTTGTCTTCAGGATTGCTTGATAATAGTTTTCCTTCTGCAACGACTTCACCGGAGTTATTGATATCCAACAACATACATTTACTCTGACCACTTGATTTGATACAGCTTACACTCTGCCAAACATAAAATCTATATCAGAACAAATCTAACAGACCAGACACAGCCTAGTAAAACACCAAATCAAGACATTCCTATCTTAGAAAATTAGATTACCCCAGGAGATGTTGCCTTTGGTGATGATCGGTTATGATGATCAGAAATCCCTATCTTTGAAATAGGCCACACTATGATATCATGGAGAGCACTTCCCATCAAGTATTTTTTATCACTGATAGGTCTCCACATGTGAATTTCCTTCACAACCACCTTATCAACTTTCACAAGTGCAGCATTGGGTCCGAGAGGAATACCGTTGGCCTTCTCCTCTGGATCAGTTGACAGCAAAATACCCTCAGCAACTACAACATCCTCTTTATTCCAGTCGTAAACAATGACTCTATCACGTGACACCTAAGACATGCATACATTTATATTTATATATTAGGAATGTGCATGCATACCATTCATCAAGTTCTTAACAAGAAAGAGGGAAATGAAATATTACCGATGAACCAGCAGTGTGACTAGAGGTTGGGTAGTTCAAATCATTGTCCAACATGAGTTTATCAGCTAACCATGGAATCTTCATTCCCAGAGCTTGGCCAATCCTTGTCATATCTGATGTTGGCCTCCAGACAAATGCATCCTCCCTGCAGACAGACGTAACTATAACAGCCGCTGCACTGGGGCCAATAGGAATTCCTCCAATCTTATACATTGCATCAGCCGAGCATAACCTCCCTTCCCCTACTACCACATCATCTATTGAAGACCAATCTAGTATTTTACACTTAGTAACTACCTTGCTTGCATTACTAGACTCCGACATAGAAACATCTCCAATCTGCTTCCCATTAGTTAAGCCACGAACTTGAATCTGTAGGTCCTCTATCTTGTTGATCAATTCTGCCTGTTTAGCTTCAAGCATTTGCACATGTGTATCTCTACAATGCATTAAAGCTAACTTTGTCGCAGTTACCCCTCTGCCTAGTCCTCTAATTCTTCCAGGCCTTTCTTTTCCCAGCACTTGACTCACCGCATCATCATTGACACTGGTACTATTAGTGGATCCAATCTCAGTGTCCAGAGATTTAATTTTTTCCTGAGACATAAGGTCAACAAAACGATGGTATGACATACAATAAACAGAGTAAATGAGTCTTCAATTGGTTTTGATTGTACTTACAATAGTTTATGCGTATTCAGGTCTCACAGGTGTCCCATCAGCATGAGTATGTCCTGCAACCCAAATTTGACTCCTAGTCACCTTTGAAGGATCAGCACTTTTCTTCCTCTACAATTAACAGACACAATGTTGGCACAAATAAGTAGACAACACAATCCAGAAACAACATACCAGTTCATCTCCTAAGCGAGTCATTCCTTTGCGGCTGGTTGTGTGTGGAATCTGTGATTTCCTCAGCTTCCTAAATTTGTCGCTATTATCCTACGAAAGCAATTCCAACGATTTTACATTTCAAACCAAAATGTCTGCAAACAAGATAAAGAGCAAACTGAACCTCAGCCTCTTCAGTCGTCTTATTCTTCACCCAATTCTTCCAAGCTGTCTGAGACTGGATGTTACTCGGTTTCAAGCTACATATTTCAGCCCTACTTGTTCTTTTGACTTGAGCTAAGAGCCTGGATTTAGAAGCACGCCATATAGTACCCATCTGTTTAACAACGGCATCTTTTTTCCATTCTTCATCAATATTGAACCTTGCCTAAACAATATCACATAACACATTAATAATTTTCAAGGAGACTACCATATCAGGTTGCAGAGAGTACCTTAACTTCATCCCACATTCTTTCTCTCGTTGGGTCATCTACGTGCCTCCAATCATCAATCAGAACAGGTACGTATTCCCTCACCAACGGACCAAGAAAGGAAGAAAGTGTGACTGACCCTTTACCAATAGGCACACCTAGCGATGTGAATTCAACATTGACCTTTTCATCAATATGTTTAGCCACTCCACGCAACTTTGTTGGCCCCCTAGTTTTTCTCTTCTTGGCAACTGGTTCTTCAGTATCAACATCTTCTGTTGCTTCGGTTGGATTCGGTTCTTTATCCTTGTTATATCTCGTGTTTTCTTCAACAGTCTCTTCCAAATTCTCCTCTTCTTCCTGAGGCTCAGGAGCAACTTCTTTATGAGGTTCAGGAGCAAATTCTTTATGAGGCTCAGTAGCAACTTCTTTCTGAGGCTCAGAAGCAACTTCTTTCTGAGGCTCAGAAGCAACTTCCTCCTGAGGCTCAGAAGCAACTTCTTTCTGAGTCACAGTAGCAGTCTTGTTGCGTCTCAAGATCAACTCTCCCTGAACTGGTGCAATGCCTTGTTGACGATGACTGCGTCTTTTGACACCGTCTTTCTTACTCTTCATTCCGTTATACCTGAAACATAACTAATTTGTCAAATTATTCACACCACAACATGAAAGCATCCATTCCCTACTCTAACCAATTGTAGCCCTATCAATCAACCACTAAGACCCCTTCACACTCATCTCTAACAAAAAAACTTTCGTCATCAGAGGAGTGGTTCTCCAAATCTTTATCTTCGATACTTGATAAAGGTGCCACAAACTCGTCTTCTGTCTCTAACTCGTGATAACCTCTAGGTGGTGCTCTCATAACTACGGACCACTGTGAAGACTCATCTTTAGAGTAGAATACTTGTTTTGCTTGCGCTGCCATAATGTACGGATCTTGTTGATATGCAGACTGGTTTACGCTGAGGTTAACGAGTGTAAAACCTTCTTCTTCTTTTACACCATTACCTTTGTTGGCCCATATACACTTGAACAATGGTATTTGGAAGAAATGATAATCCAACAGTATGATCTGCTGGATAACTCCATAATAGGCAACAATGTCTGCCATATGTCTAGTGTCTCTGGAACTAGATCTGCACATTGTAAAGGCCTCATATGTTACACCACTATTCTGAGTCTTGCGCATTATTTCCTCCGTTTGAAATCGCTGCCCGTTGATGATATAACCTTTATAAGTCTGAGCTTTATGTCTTGGTCCGTAAGCCATCCATCTAAGTTCTTCAGACTGTTCCTTAGAGTTAGTAGAGAACTGATGAGAGACAGAAAAATGAAATGAAGTTAATTTTGTATGTAACTGAGTAAACAGATAACGAAGCCTAAAAGGACAAGGATCTAGTATACCTTGTCCTTCACCCACTGTGAGAACCTTTCTCCATGTAGTTTCCAAAGGAGAGTTTCATTTCTTGCACACCTAGCATCATTGGTTTGCAATTCTTCTAAGTGCATCCTTGTATACAATAACATAATGTTAGTTTAGTATAAATAATCAGATATGCCATCATAAAAGAATAAGTTGAGGTTAACTTACTCTACGTATGGAGTCATCATCTCCATGTTCATCAGGACATATCGATGGGCTATGTCCCGCTCTTTATCAGTTAACTCAATTACAGGACCCTTATGCAATGGACGGCCTTCTAGTGTGGATACACTTGTCTCCACATCCTCATTACGTTTAACTCTTTCTTCCACAGGAACAGAATTACGCAGAAACTCCAAACAGAATGCTATACATTCACCAGCCAGATATCCTTCAGCCATACATGCTTCAGGCCTTGCATAGTTCTTAACATATGACTTTAGTGTCTTCATGTACCTGTACCCAATAATATACTTAGTCAACTAACAACAAAAGGACAATAAGAAATAAAAAGCATAGTTTTGATTACCTTTCAAATGGATACATCCATCTGAAGTGCACAGGTCCACCTAGTCTTGCCTCCCTTGCTAGATGTAAGGGAAGGTGGAACATTATATCGAATAGGGAAGGAGGAAAGTATCTCTCTAATTCACACAATGTCTCTACACACTCGACCTCTAAAGTTATGAGTTTATGAGGATCAAGAACACGCTGACATAGTCTGTTGAAGAAGTTGCACAATCTAGTAACAGCAACTCTTGGTCCGTCAGGGAGCAAGCCTCTAAGCGCAACCGGTAACAGATTCTGAAGAAGGACATGATGGTCATGGGACTTCAATCCACCAATCATGGGAGGATCCACAGAAACACAGTTCGCAATGTTGGCACAATATCCATCAGGCCCTCTGAATAAGCTTAATCTCTTACAGAAAACTTTTTTCTCATCCTTTGTCAGCCAATAAGAAGCATGAGGTAAGTAAGTTTTCCTACCTCCTTCCTGAACGTGTAACTTATGTCGAATCCCCATGTCTTCTAAGTCCTTCCGTGCTTTGACACCATCTTTTGACTTTGCACTTTGCATCAGAATAGCCAAGATAGCATCAGACACATTCTTTTCCACATGCATAACATCAAGGTTATGTCTGACAGGCATATCCTTCCAGTAAGGCAAATCAAACAAAATTGACCTTTTCTTCCATCTCCAGCTATCATTGTCCTCTTCGTACTCTTCTTCTTCAATCTCCTCATCATCACACAAAGATTTTCTTTTCTTTCTACTTACTTTCGGTAAAGGCTTACCAAAATCATTTCTGAACTCTTTAAGTGCATTAAAGATTTCTGCTCCACTTTGAATTCTAATGACTAAGTGATCCTCCACTGTATATACAGGTTGATGGCATAAATTGCGGCAATCAATGCATGGACATAACATCTCAGTAGGATTACCCAATCTCACTGATGATGCTTGCACAAATTTAGATGCCCCTCTGTGATACTCAAGACTAGCCCTGTGGTTAGAACCATTTAAAATTTCAGACAAGTCATCAAATAAATTATACGCAACAAACGAAAGAAGATAATAAAGAAATCAATACCTTGGATGCCATACCCAAGACTTGTCCATGATAAAACAACACCAAATCTCCACGACCATTTAAACAAACATATAAGAAAATAACAGGCAAGTGTATCAGGAAGAGAGATATGACCAACTGAAACTAAGAAATAAACGCTAACAACCAAAACAAGATAAGAATAAGAAAAGAGTGACTGAGATTCGGTCTCACCTGAGTAAACCGTGGGTCCTTACAAAACGCAAGTTCTAAAACGGAAAGCTCCCTGCAGATTACAGAAGCATCCATTATACTTTGAAAAAACAAGCTTTTTGCAACCATAACTCGCTAAAACTTGTAAAAACCTTAGCCGTCAATTGATTGAAATTGCTGAAACATAAATTGAAACGAAAACTCAGATTAATTTCACATACCTTTCACTAGATTCAAACCCAGAAAGCTACCTGCCAATTCACAAAATAATCAATTCGAGTTAGGAATTTTGAACAGAATTAATCGATAATAAAAACCCAGAAATCAATGTGTATTCCTCCCGATTACCAGATATGTAGCCTTTCTTCTCTATCAATTGATGATACTCCCTCAGTCACGAGTACAAGAATTGATTCGCAGTGGTCAAAATGATTTAGATCTAAACAATGACACCGAGATTTATACAAGGAGGAGTTTAAATTCGAATGTGGAAGTGAGATTTCAAGCCGGAAAAGGACATGCAAAGATCTCTCTGAGCTAGCTCTCAATCTGAATTTTTGATTTTTTGCATTAACCAAAAAATTTCATGTTTCATACTTCGCCAATGTTTTTTTTGTTCGATACGCGGGGAACAAAATTTTCATCTCCCGGTCATACTATCCATAGCGTTTATCAACCCTGTCTGCTATTAAAAAACACCCGCCAAACGTAAAAATTGGCGGTAATGATAAGATAGCGTTTCAAATATAAGAAACGCTATCTTAAATACCCACTGTAGTCAAAGATAGCATAACTGACCAAAACGCTATCTTAATGTGCTATCTATACTCTGATTTCTTGTAGTGATGGAAGCAAACATATCGGAGTTGGAATCTTCGTTCTGTTGAAGTAGTCAAGGTTTTGACTTGAACAGGAACGAAATGGAACTGTGCGTTTACTAATAGATAAGTGGGAGCGATGTTGCATTTCTCATATTGTATGTCGATGACATACTGATTCTCGGAAATGACGTCCCAATGCTGCAGTCGGTAAAGGACTGGCTTGGGAGTTGGTTCTAATGATTGACATGGGTAAAGCCACGTATGTTCTTGGATTTTGGATCTAAAGATAGAGATCCGAAAGAGCTGGTAGGACAAAGTCAGGATTCTTATCCCGACAAAGTCCTACACGTTTTCAGCATTCCAAGAAGGGTTTTATGCCAATGTCACATGGCATTACGTTAAGCAAGACACAGTGTCCTACGATAACTGCTGAGCTTAAATGCATGGATAAGATTCCATATGCGTCGGCAATTGGATCTATCATGTATGCCATGAAACGTACTTGTTTGATGTTGCTTTAATGTTAAGCAAGACAAGTAAAAGACCAGTCAAATCCAGCAAAGAATCACTGGATTGCCGTAAAGAATATCCTAAAGTATTTAAGGAATACTAAGGAAAAATTCTTGATTTACGGAGAAAGTGAGGTGCTATAAGTCGATAGAGTCTGAAAGGCAAGTTTCCAACGGACAAAGATGATTTCCGGTCACAGTCCGGTTATATCTTGTGTCTATCTGGCGGTGCAAGGCACTGTTGCTGACTCCATGACTTAAGCTGAACATTTCGCAGTTTGGATAGCGGCGAAAGAGGTTGTTTGGAAAGAAGAGTTCGTCACTGAACTTGATGTGATTCCCAGCATAGATGAGACTAGCTGCACATCAGAGGTCCAAACACCTTGAGGGTAGGTATAACCTATTCCGTGAGATAAATGACAGAGATGTTAAGTAGATCAGCAAGTTTCAATGAATGAGAACGTTGCTAATCTATTAACGAAGCCACTCCTTAGGCCTAAGCACGAGTCGCGGACTGTTGTTGTAGGATAAGTGAAATTAAGATGCAGTCTTAATTTCAGTGGGAGTTATTAAAGGGCTTTATTTAGTTATTTGATATGTTCTTATAAAACATTTAAGATGTTTAATGAAATTATTATTTCAAGATTATTTTAACTGTGATGAAATAATCATTCCAAAATGATATGAACCATTTTATAGGTCATCGAAGTAAGTGACTTGATCTTGAGTCATCAAAGTCATTTAGCTTGATCATGAGACCCTATATTTGATAGATGGCTTATATCATCATGTCCCTAGTCGAAGGTTGTTGAAATTGGAACACCAACAACCGTGTGAGACTAGATTGGTATGTGACTTATGACAAAGTCTCAGTGTGTCATAGATGCACGGCATCAAAGTCAGTACATAGGTGTATGTAGGGTACATACGACCGGACAAGACCCGATTATAAGAACTCTTCAGGATATTTATATCTGTGTCATAAGAGATTCTTACTACGACTATAGAGTATAGTCCTTAGACCTGAGTTCGCATGCATGTGACTGCACATGAACTAATGCGCTTTGATCATTGTCTAATGTTGTCGTTAAGCGATAGTTATAAGGACCTTGTTTGGGTGTATTATGAAATGAGTAGTTTACAGTGATGGAACAAGACGGGATTTGTCCCTCCAATATAAATGGAGTGAATATCTCTAGGCCAATCGGTGATTTGAATACTGGAAAATGCATGGCCATGCTCAAACGGACTGTCCCGAGTCGTTTGGATTGTCAGTATCAAATCAGAGTCCGATAAACAAGATTAGGCTTTATAAGGATGACACTAATCTTGCCTTATGACTAATCGAGATATTGAGACAAAAGGATTATGAATACAGAGATTCCAGTTCAAGTGGGAGATTGTTGGAATTATGTCCAGTAATCTCTGTACTGTCTCTAGAAAGTAAGAGTATGTCAATGATCAGATATAAGTCATATAATACTGGGGGTCATGATGGCTTGCTAGAGTCCGCTCATGATCTATAAGTCTTGGACTTATTGCCTTTATTATATGATCCCATATGGGTCACACGCCTAAGCTAACGGGAAAATACGAAAGAACGGTTTAGCAGAAGTACGGTAAAAGTGCTAGGCATTTACTGTGCTTAGAGAGACTAAAGGGCCTGATTAAATCCAAGGGATTTAATCAGACAGGGAATTGGGCGTAAAAGCCCAATAGAGTTAAAGAAGGGTTTTATAAACTAAAACCAAGTCTTTTCTCCTCTAACCCTTCCTATCTGCGCCGCCAACAGCCTCTCTCTGCGCCTCCTTCTTGCTCGGTCTAGCAGCCAAATTCCCGGTGTGCGTGTGTGAGCCTTTGGAGGATCCATCTCTTGGTGGTTCTGCTGATCTCTGACCTCTACCTCCGCTTTCCGCTGCACAAAAAGGTAACAGGTGAGATCCATTGAGTTTCTAAATAAGAGAACCTAGATCTGCATGTTTAGTAGGTTGAATCAATCTGGGAATTGAATCAGGAAACACTAAACAATCCAACACTATCTGCTTCTCGGTCCATTCCAGCTATCTCAGATTCAAATTTCTCTTCTTGGCTTGGTACCGCTTCAATCTGGACTATCCAAGTCAAAAGATCCATGTCAATCTCTGTTGAGTCAGGTGCATCGAAGCTTTCGAGCTCAGGTAATCCAACATCAAATCTCCCTCTGTCTTCCACAAATTCCACAGCCTTAACTGCTAAACATGATCCATGATCCATCTGTGTGTCCAGCTGCTTCATGCGAGTGCTCAAGGATTCAAATTTCTCATTCAAATTAGTGTACAGGTTCTCTAGCTTCGAGCTGAAAGAAGCTGTGTTCTGCTGTTGTCTTTCAATTGATTGCTCCAACATCATCTCTAGTTTGCTCCTTTGTGTAGGAGATGCCAGATGGGAAGTATAATTATGGTCTCTCGATCCTTGAGTGTGCCTAGAACCCTGTCTCTGCTGATGTTCCAAGGTATGTCCATAAGAGTCGGCTCCAGCCATGTAATGTACCTCTGCAAATTTACCAGTTTTTGCCTCTGCTCGGAACTGTCTCTCCCTAAGTAAGATGTCGTGGATGTCATCTATCTTACTCTGCATTTCAGTTACTTGCCCAACCAATACATGGTAATCTGGTAAGATGGGGTTTCCTTTCCCATCTATTTTCTGACCTTTTGCGTTGCATATGTGACCCTCTTGGTCTCGTAAAACGCCGTTTTCACCGCGAATCAAAATAACAGGTTCCATGGCGCGGAACCTATTGAACGTCTCAGATCTCAGCATCGTTGTTCTCGCCTTGTGTCGATCGTTGCAATGTGAGCAACGATCGATGCAGTGCGAATCCCTGCGAATCCAAAATTCAAAAACGTGAGTAAACAAGAAAATTAAAAAGAATGCTCAGTCTAGATCCTAGTACTAAATCTATAGGTGAACTTAAAGAGTCCCCGGCAACGGCGCCAAAAACTTGATAGGTGTGTAGTTTTCCCTATTCTACTGCAAGTGCACAGTTGATGCAATCGTAGTATATAAGGTATCGAATCCCACAAGGACTCTCAGTCACACAATAGATTAATAGCAGTTCAGATTAAATTAAGCGAAGCAGATGTGAAAACAGTAAGCGAAATAAAAGGCGAATCAAGTGAGTTTGTAAGCAAGAGGGCAAAGCGTTAGGTTTCAGGAGTTCTCAGGAAATCAGGAACGCAAGCAATCAATCTATCTAGATCCAATCAATAACTATTCTAGAACTCAAACACTGATATAGAATTAACCAAATTCCTTTGCGATAATTCTCTAAGTCTAAGTGCAGCAAACCAAACTTCCGTTTGCGAGAACTAACAGATTAAACTAGCATTAATTCCAAGTTTGATATGTTCACAATTAACCTGAACCAAACTTTCGTTTGCGAACAGTTTAATTGCTTATCTAAATTCTTTCTAGTTAAATTAACCAACTTCCGCTGAATTAATCAACCTAACATCATAACTCTGATTAGCTACTTCAGATTTAGCATTAAGAACAACTTAGATAAAGAACTAGCAGATATGAATCTCTACGGATTAATTAAACTATAATTCTCTGAAATCCCTAATGAGAATCCTTCAACCTAACAGGTGATCTACTCAGACATGTTCATCGAAACAGAAAACATCTTAAGTAGAAAACCAAATATCATAAAATCAAATAAGAACTGGGGTTCAAAATCAAGTCTCTTGCGAGATCAGGATCAGCCCCTCAACTCTCTCTGAGCAAAACTTAACGTAAGAAAAGCTTAGCCTAACAAGTGGCTGTAAAACCTAATTATAATCCTAAAACACGTTTTGGGGCTTCTTTGTAAATATTGGGAACTTCTGGGCAGGACTGCAGTTTCATCATTCTTTATTAGACCGTCTTTTGGCCCATTTCGCTGGTGCATCGATCGATGCTAGGAATGCAACGATCGACACCTTTCTCTGTTTCGGACAGTGAACTCTATCTCTCGGCCAAATACTCCAATTAGCTCCAGAAAGTGTCCAAATCACCAAATATGCTCCAAATGTGTCTGTACCTAATAAACACCTGAAAAGACTCTAAAACATAGTAAAAGACTCGATAAATAACACATATACCATGGTTAAAAGCCATAAAATCCATGGTATATCAACCCCTTAAGTGAGAAATCTAAGTCAGTATTAAGGGTGAAGTCAGTAAAAGATCCTCTGATACCTGAAGTAATGTGGGTGTTCTCAGTAGGTTGATCTGTGTCTGGGTTTTCTAATAGTCAGAGATCATCTGCAACTTCATCTCAATGGTTACTTAAGTTCCTGCAAGTGCTACTAATCTTCTCAAAAAATCATTGTTTCTTACTTAAACAAATTTTGACTCAATAAAACAAAAATTTTGAAATTTTTTTAAATGACTAAGAAAACAAAAGAAAGAAGTTATTAGAACCTCCCCCGCACTTAAGACACACTGTCCCCAGTAGTGTCAAGCGAAGGATTGGCAAAAGAAAGAAAATAAAAATTTGTTTATGGACTGGTTAAGTTCTCTCGGGTTTTACCTCTGTCGCAATCAGGCATCGATCGTTGCACTAAGTGCATCGACCGTTACTGTGCGATTTTTCGTTGTGGTTCGATCGTTTCTCAGGACCGCAACGATCGCTGCAATGCGATTTCTGTCGTATTGTGACGATCGACACAATGGTGTGTCGATCGACGCACTGCGTTTTATCCGAGACCTGCAAACAAAAACTCACCAAAACCAGAAACAAGCGTAAAATCCTACAAAAACACCAAAATCAAAATGCAAAAAACGAAAATAGTGGGTTGCCTCCCACTCAGCGCTTGTTTAAGGTCATTAGCTTGACCGGACGAACAAGATCGTTCAGGCACCAAGAGATCTCGACAGAGACTTTTTCTGTCTCTGTTCAAGTCTCCTCATCCAAGGTGGCGAGTAGGCTGTTGCAGAATGCTCATGTCCAAGAAAAGAAGGAGTAAAATGTGCTCCAGGATCTATAATCACAGTGTCATCCGGCTGCTTATCATCTGCTTCCATGATGGTGATTGTCTGCCCATCCATCAGTGGTCTTCGCAGCTTATCCATCTCATAACGCAGCGGCTCATCTCCCAGATGGAGGTCTATGAGACTGTTCCTAACATCTATCACTGCTCCGCTGTTGCCAAAAATGGTCTTCCAAGTAGCAACGCTTCATTAGGATCACAATCATATTTCAGCACTAGGAAGTCTGTTGGAACTAAATAGTTTCCAACTCTCATCGGGATGTCCATAAGGAGTCCTTCTAGAACTCGTATAGACTGATCTTCTAGGAAAATAGAGGTCCTAGTAGGAGTAAAATCAAGCATACCCAGCTTCTCTGCCACAGAGTATGGCATAAGACTTCCAGCAGCTCCTAAATCACAAAGAGAGCGTCTAAAACTATCCTCGAAGATAGAGCAGTTAAGCACAAAAACTCCAGGGTCTGGCAGCTTCTTCGGGATCTTGGTCAGCAGAACATCACTAATATGTTGAGGACTATAATCACCCAGTCTCTCAGCTCTTCATCTAAACGCAGCATCTTGTTCAAGTACCTCTGCACACATGGGTGATAAGGTGGATCATCAGAAGATATAATTTCTTCCAATTCTTCACCAATCTCCTCTAGCTTCTTAAGCTCTTCAATCTCCTGTTTAATCACTTCAGACACTTTGGGATATAGTCTAATGGATGTATCATAAATCTCCTCCTGAGTGATCTCAGACACTTCAGGGAATAAGCGGGCAAGCTCTAAATCAGCATTAACATTGTTATCATCCGGCGAGTCTGCCTGTTCACGACCTGCATCGACCGACACTAGATGTGTGTCGATCGATGCAACACTGTTTTCACAGTTTTCACCCGAGAGATTTTCTCCAAAATCCGAGATTTCTCCTTCTTCCATCAATTCAGTTGTACTTAGCTCAAATCTTTCACCTAGGTGAGATCCATCATTGATGTACACAGACCAAGCCTTAATATGAGTGTTTGCTACTCCTTTTCCCTTCATAGAGTTGGAAATTTGGTTCACCTGAGTATCCAACTGCTTCATGTGAGTGTTCAGAGACTCAAACTTCCCATTGAGGTCCTCATAGACAGCATCCAACTTCTTATTGCAGTCCACAGTACTCTTAGTATGACTCTCCATTAGCTGTTCAATCATTGCTTACATTCTACTATCATGAGCTGTAGGTGCAGGAGGAGTCTGATAAGAGGAAGATCCATAGGTTCTCTGAGCACCTTGTCCAAAGGGCTTCTGAAAACCACTACTCTGTCCAAAAGAGTTCTGATTGCCTGTGAAGGCACTCTTTTGTCCTCCATTGAAGAATTTGTTACTCTGCTGATTACCAAATCTGTTACCATGGAAACCAGATCCTCCAATGTAATTCACATCTTCTTCCTGAGTGTCCTCCTCAGTCTGAATTACCTCAACATCTTGAGCAAAGTGGACAGCTTTCTTACTAGCTAAGAGATTGCAGATTGTGTCCATCCTAGATCTCAATTCAGCCATCTCCGTATTCTCTACACTTCCACCAGATTTCTTTCTCCTCTCATCCATAGTCTTGCAACTGTTGCTGCTCACTAGGTTCTCAATCAACTGCTTAGCTTATGCAGGAGTCCTGGTATTGAAGTTTGCATTACTGGAGTTATCCAGCGCAGACTGATATGGCAGATCTATGCCTCTGAAGAAGATACCAAGCAACTGGACTTCAGTAAATCCATGGTGTGGGCAGTCACGTTGGTACCTCTTGAATCTCATCCAGGCAGCTTTCAAAGGCTCCACAGCTCCTTGGGAAAATATGAGAATGTCCTGTCTGAACTGATCTGAACGCGCATCATCATAGAAATGACGCAGGAACTCACTCTTCAGGGCTGCCCAAGTATCAAACTGCCCAGGTGGCAGTTGCTTTAGCCATGAACCAGCGTCTCCAGCGAGACTGTGCGGAAAGAGCTTAAGGAACAAGTAGTCCTGGCAAACTCCATCATACTTCATGCCAGTGACTATGTCCTCAAATGAATCAATGTGATCCATAGGCTGCTCTGATGGGTAACCATGGAATGCATTCTGTCTCATCAGTGAGTAGTAGATAGTCTTGATCTCAAAATCATTCCTCTCAAAGCCAGGAATCACCAAGGCTGTCCGGTTTGCATGAAACTCATCCGGTCTGTTGTAGTCAGCTAAGGTCCTCTCATGGATAACCATCTCTCTACCTCGGGCATGTCCTTGACCCTGGTTCTGCTCCTGTTGCGGTGGCTCAGGAGGATCAGGGATGACATTCCCTTCAGCATCAACCCTTTGAAAAGCAGCATTGTACGGGTTGTTATCTTGGTCCCTCAGAGTACCTTGAGCATCAAGAACTAGCCTCTGTACTACCATTCTTTCTCTTCTTTCTCTTCTGTTAGTCCTCTCTAGACGTCCAAGTTCTTCAAGATCGAGATTGATTAGGCTCAAGTTCGGATTACTTCGAGTTTCACGCTTCTGCATAAACTGTCTGTAATCGTCCAGCAACGATCGATGCTATCAGTGCAACGATCGATTCAATCTCAAATCGCTTAGTGACGATCGACACAAGAGGTGGAACGATCGACGCAAGGCGAAATCGGTACCTGCGACAGAGAGAAAACAGAGAAAAAGTTTAGTAAAATAATAAAAAAACGAAAAACAAAAACAAAAAACAAAAATTCCTAGTAAAAACCTAAGTTCGGTCCTATCGAAGACTCTAAGAGTCCCCGGCAACGGCGCCAAAAACTTGATAGGTCTAGTTTTACCCTATACTAACTGCAAGTGCACAGCAATATCAATGTAGTATATAGGGTTATCGAATCCACAAGGACACTGGTCTCGATAGATCGGAACAGTAGAGATTAATAGTAGAAATAAAGCAGGTAGTGAATGAACTAAAATCAAGGCAATAAACTAAATCAGTAGCAGGAATTTGTTGTGAAAGCAATAAACTAAAAGCGCTAAGTCTAGGGAATTCTCAGGAAATCAGACAAGCAGACAAGTTAATCAGTCAGGATCAAATTAAACTCAGTTCTAGAACTCAAATCACGGAATTAAAATTAACCAAATCTCTTTGCGAAAATCCTCTAAGTCTAAGTGCAGTAATCCAAATCTCTTTGCAATTACTAACAGATTAAACAATCATTAATTTCAAGTTCGATATGTTCACAATTAAACTAAGCCAAATCTCTTTGCGAATAATTTAATTGCTCAAACTAAATAGTTCAGATTCTAAACCACACTCTCGTGTCGTATTTAGCAACCTAAGATCTAGATTCTAATTGATCAGGTTAGAACTAGCTCTAAGCACAATTTAGTTTGAAGAACATTCTAATCATGTGAATCCTAACTGAATTAAACAAGTCTAGCAAGTCATAAAATCCTTAATGAGAAACCCTAAACTTAACTATGAATCTACTCAGACATGATTAATGAAACAGAAATCATAAAAATAATAGATTGCATATAAGAAATTAAATAGATAAAGGGGTTCGAATCTTCTCCAAATAGATGAAGTACATGATTAGATCAGCCCCAAAAGCTCTAAAAATCTCTTAGCTCTAAGTATGAAAGCGTATCTAAAATAAAATCCAAAACTCTAAATATATAGGCATAATCTCGGTTGGGGCTTCTGTGTAATTACTGGAACTATTCTGGGCTTCTCTGCAAATCTTCATAACTTTGTTTAACCGCCGTGTACGGCCCATCTCGCTAGTGTGTCGATCGACACCAAAGGTGTGTCGATCGATGCATGATCATCAAATCGGACAGTGAGTTTAACTCTCGGCCAAAATGCTCCAAAAGTCCCAAAATACTCCAAATATCTCCAATTAGCTCCAAACCTGATTAAACCTGTAAAAGACTCTAAAATAACACAAAAGACACTAAAAACACAACTATATCATGGCATAAAACAGGTAAAAACCATAATATATCAACTCCCCCACACTTAGCCTTTGCTTGCCCTCAAGCAAAACAGAGAACTAAAATGCAGTGAAGAGGTTTGAAAACTCTTCAAAAACTCTTTTCATCCTAGAAGCAGTAACACTCAGATTCCCCTTAGTAATCCACATGAAAGAATCAACCTGCAGACATTAAGACCAACATATACTTCCCCCACACTTAGCAACTGTCCTAAGTAAACTCCACAATCACATTCATGCATTCAAATTCTCCCTACTGACTTCTGCAAGTATTTAAGTGCGGTCTGACTTAAGGAATATCGATCAAAGGCACATGAATTCTTACCTTGTCAGCTCTAGACCACCAAACTATCTTTCTCTAGTCCCTTTCTTCTCTTTTCCCTTCCTTAACAACTGATTTTTCCCCTTTGGGTATCATTTTATTTTTTTATCAGTGTTCTTCCAGTTTTGGGGTGTACTTTGGACACATTCCATGGATCGCACAGGAGATAATAGGGGTCTCTACCACTCCTGTGACCACTTCGGAGTTACTAACTCATCCTCAGTTTATTACTCTTTTTTTTTTACTTTATGGATGGGGAGAAGGGAACTAAATAGGACAGGTTTACAGGCTGTGTCAGAACTAACAAAGGAATCCGACACAGAGTATTCCAACCCCTTAAGTGAGAAATCTAAGTCAGTATTAAGGGTGAAGTCAGTAAAAGATCCTCTGATACCTGAAGTGATGTGGGTGTTCTCAGTAGGTTGATCTGTGTTTGGGTTTTCTAATAGTCAGAGATCATCTGCAACTTCATCTCAATGGTTACTTAAGTTCCTGCAAGTGCTACTAATCTTTTCAAAAAATCATTGTTTCTTACTTAAACAAATTTTGACTCAATAAAACAAAAATTTTGAAAAAAAAATTAAATGACTAAGAAAAAAAAGAAAGAAGTTAGTAGAACCTCCCCCACACTTAAGACACACTGTCCCCAGTAGTGTCAAGCGAAGGATTGGCAAAAGAAAGAAAATAAAAATTTGTTTATGGACTGGTTAAGTTCTCTCGGGTTTTACCTCTGTCGCAATCAGGCATCGATCGTTGCACTAAGTGCATCGATCGTTACTGTGCGATTTTTCGTTGTGGTTCGATCGTTGCTCAGGACCGCAACGATCGCTGCAATGCAATTTCTGTTGTATTGTGACGATCGACACAATGGTGTGTCGATCGACGCTTTGCGTTTTATCCGAGACCTGCAAACAAAAACTCACCAAAACAAGAAACAAGCGTAAAATCCTACAAAACACCAAAATCAAAATGCAAAAACGAAAATAGTGGGTTGCCTCCCACTCAGCGCTTGTTTAAGGTCATTAGCTTGACCGGACGAACAAGATCGTTCAGGCACCAAGAGATCTCGAAAGAGACTTTTTCTGTCTCTGTTCAAGTCTCCTCATCCAAGGTGGCGAGTAGGCTGTTGCAGAATGCTCATGTCCAAGAAAAGAAGGAGTAAAATGTGCTCCAGGATCTATAATCACAGTGTCATCCGGCTGCTTATCATATGCTTCCATGATGGTGAATGTCTGCCCATCCATCAGTGGTCTTCGCTGCTTATCCATCTCATAACGCAGCGGCTCATCTCCCAGATGGAGGTCTATGAGACTGTTCCTAACATCTATCACTGGTCCCGCTGTAGCCAAAAATTGTCTTCGAAGTAGCAACGCTTCATTAGGATCACAATCATATTTCAGCACTAGGAAGTCTGTTGGAACTAAATAGTTTCCAACTCTCACCGGGATGTCTATAAGGAGTCCTTCTGGAACTCGTATAGACTGATCAGCTAGGACAAGAGAGGTCCTAGTAGGAGTAAAATATAGCATACCCAGCTTCTCTGCCACAGAGTATGGCATAAGACTTCCAGCAGCTCCTAAATCACAAAGAGAGCGTCTAAAACTATCCTCGAAGATAGAGCAGTTAAGCACAAAAACTTCGGGGTCTGGCAGCTTCTTCGGGATCTTGGTCAGCAGAACATCACTAATATGTTGAGGAACTATAATCACCCAGTCTCTCAGCTCTTCATCTAAAGGCAGCATCTTGTTCAAGTACCTCTGCACACATGGGTGATAAGGTGGATCATCAGAAGATGGAATTTCTTCCAATTCTTCACCAATCTCCTCTAGCTTCTTAAGCTCTTCAATCTCCTGTTTAATCACTTCAGACACTTTGGGATATAGTCTAATGGATGTAGCATAAATCTCCTCCTGAGTGATCTCAGACACTTCTGGGAATAAGCGGGCAAGCTCTAAATCAGCATTAACATTGTTATCATCCGGCGAGTCTGCCTGTTCACGACCTGCATCGACCAACACTAGATGTGTGTCGATCGATGCAACACTGTTTTCACAGTTTTCACCCGAGAGATTTTCTCCAAAATCCGAGATTTCTCCTTCTTCCACCAATTCAGTTGTACTTAGCTCAAATCTTTCACCTATGTGAGATCCATCATTGATGTACACAGACCAGGCCTTAATATGAGTGTCTGCTACTCCTTTTCCCTTCATAGAGTTGGAAATTTGGTTCACCTGAGTATCCAACTGCTTCATGTGAGTGTTCGGAGACTCAAACTTCCCATTGAGGTCCTCATAGACAGCATCCAACTTCTTATTGCAGTCCACAGTACTCTTAGTCTAACTCTCCATTAGCTGTTCCATCATTGCTTCCATTCTACTCTCATGAGCTGTAGGTGTAGGAGGAGTCTGATAAGAGGAAGATCCATAGGTTCTCTGAGAACCTTGTCCAAAGGGCTTCTGAAAGCCACTACTCTGTCCAAAAGAGTTCTGATTGCCTGTGAAGGCACTCTTTTGTCCTCCATTGAAGAATATGTTACTCTGCTGATTACCAAATTTGTTACCTTGGAAACCTGATCCTCCAATGTAATTCACATCTTCTTCCTGACTGTCCTCCTCAGTCTGAATTACCTCAACATCTTGAGCAAAGTGGACAGCTTTCTTACTAGCTAGGAGATTGCAGATTGTGTCCATCCTAGATCTCAATTCAGCCATCTCCGTATTCTCTACACTTCTACCAGATTTATTTCTCCTCTCATCCATAGTCTTGCAACTGTTGCTGCTCACTAGGTTCTCAATCAATTGCTTAGCTTGTGCAGGAGTCCTGGTGTTGAAGTTTGCATTACTGGAGTTATCCAGCGCAGACTGATATGGCAGATCTATGCCTCTGAAGAAGATACCAAGCAACTGGACTTCAGTAAATCCATGGTGTGGGCAGTCACGTTGGTACTTCTTGAATCTCATCCAGGCAGCTTTCAAAGGCTCCACAGCTCCTTGGGAAAATGTGAGAATGTCCTGTCTTGACTGATCTGAACGCGCATCATCATAGAAATGACGCAGGAACTCACTCTTCAGGGCAGCCCAAGTATCAAACTGCCCAGGTGGCAGTTGCTTTAGCCATGCAACAGCGTCTCCAGCGAGATTGTGCGGAAAGAGCTTAAGGAACAAGTAGTCCTGGCAAACTCCATCATACTTCATGCCAGTGACTATGTCCTCAAATGAATCAATGTGATCCATAGGCTGCTCTGATGGGTAACCATGGAATGCATTCTGTCTCATATGTGAGTAGTAGATGGTCTTGATCTCAAAATCATTCCTCTCAAAGCCAGGAATCACCAAAGCTGACCGGTTTGCATGAAACTCATCCGGTCTGTTGTAGTCAGCTAAGGTCCTCTCATGGATAACCATCTCTCTACCTCGGGCCTGTCCTTGACCCTGGTTCTGCTCCTGTTGCGGTGGCTCAGGAGGATCAGGGATGACATTCCCTTCAGCATCAACCCTTTGAAAAGCAGCATTGTACGGGTTGTTATCTTGGTCCCTCAGAGTACCTTGAGCATCACGTACTAGAACTAGCCTCTGTACTACCATTCTTTCTCTTCTTTCTCTTCTGTTAGTCCTCTCTAGACGTCCAAGTTCTTCAAGATCGAGATTGATTAGGCTCAAGTTCGGATTACTTCGAGTTTCACGCTTCTGCATAAACTGTCTGTAATCGTCCAGCAATGATCGATGCTATCAGTGCAACGATCGATTCAATCTCAAATCGCTTAGTGACGATCGACACAAGAGGTGCAACGATCGACGCAAGGCGAAATCGGTACCTGCGACAGAGAGAAAACAGAGAAAAAGTTTAGTAAAATAATAAAAAAACGAAAAACAAAAACAAAAAAAGAAAAATTCCTAGTAAAAACCCTAAGTTCGGTCCTATCGAAGACTCTAAGAGTCCCCGGCAACGGCGCCAAAAACTTGATAGGTCTAGTTTTACCATATACTAACTGCAAGTGCACAGCAATATCAATGTAGTATATAGGGTTATCGAATCCACAGGGACACTGGTCTCGATAGATCGGAACAGTAGAGATTAATACTAGAAATAAAGCAGGTAGTGAATGAATTAAAAGCAAGACAATAAACTAAATCAGTAGCAGGAATTTGTTGTGAAAGCAATAAACTAAAAGCGCTAAGTCTAGGGAATTCTCAGGAAATCAGACAAGCAGACAAGTTAATCAGTTATGATCAAATTAAACTCAGTTCTAGACTCAAATCACGGAATTAGAATTAACTAAATCTCTTTGCGAAAATCCTCTAAGTCTAAGTGCAGTAATCCAAATCTCTTTGCAATTACTAACAGATTAAACCAGCATTAATTTCAAGTTCGATATGTTCACAATTAAATTAAGCCAAATCTCTTTGCGAATAATTTAATTGCTCAAACTAAATAGTTCAGATTCTAAACCACACTCTCGTGTCGTATTTAGCAACCTAAGATCTAGATTCTAATTGATCAGGTTAGAACTAGCTTTAAGCACAATTTAGTTTGAAGAACATTCTAATCATGTGAATCCTAACTGAATTAAACAAGTCTAGCAAGTCATAAAATCCTTAATGAGAAACCATAAACTTAACTATGAATCTACTGAGACATGATTAATGAAACAGAAATCATAGAAAAAATAGATTGCATATAAGAAATTAAATAGATAAAGGAGTTCGAAATCTTCTCCAAATAGATTAAGTACAGGATTAGATCAGCCCCAAAAGCTCTAAAAATCTCTTAGCTCTAAGTATGAAAGCGTATCTAAACTAAAAGCCAAAACTCTAAATATATAGGCATAATCTCAGCTGGGGCTTCTGTGTAATTACTGGAACTATTCTGGGCTTCTCTGCAAATCTTCATAACTTTGTTAAACCGCCGCGTACGGCCCATCTCGCTAGTGTGTCAATCGACACCAAAGGTGTGTCGATCGATGCATGATCGTCAAATCGGACAGTGAGTTTAACTCTCGGCCAAAATGCTCCAAAAGTCCCAAAATACTCCAAATATCTCCAATTAGCTCCAAACCTGATTAAACCTGTAAAAGACTCTAAAATAACACAAAAGACACTAAAACACAACTATATCATGGCATAAAACAGGTAAAAACCATGATATATCAGCTAACCGCAGCTACACTATTATACCAAATCTTAATTTTCATTATAATTTTCATTTTTAATCTCAATTTTAACCTGATTAAACCATTTCAAAGCTAAACACGATTTAATAGCAAATAAACATACTTTTATACATTCAAAAGAGTTTTACAAAGCACAAATTTTTTTTTTTTACAGAAACTACTTAAGCGTATTAAAACATGTTCATTACACAACAACAACACTACTCATGGAGTAGTGTTGTCTGAGATCTGGTTGGCCTGCTTGCTAGACTCGGATTGTGGACTTGGGTGAATTGAAGCACCACTCTCACGGGGAACTTGTGGCTGGTAGGTCTTAGGGTCCACTCCATTGATCTGCAGCAGAATTTTATTGCCTTGCTGAAGCTCAGACACCACTGTCATTCCTTGTTGCAGCTCAGACACTGTCGACTTCAATTCACGCACTTCCTCCTCTACTGCAGCTTTCCTGATCAGTGAACTGGATGCTCACTCATTTGGATGAGGATCAAAGTACTGAATTGCTCAAAGTCCATAGATACGCCCCTTTGCGTTTGTAGCTTTCTGCAAAAGAATGAAACAAAACCAAAACTCAACAACCAAACATAAAAATATAGAAACTAAAGCTCAATAACACATTTTATTACCTAACAACTAAGTAAACCAGAGAATGACTTACTTCTACATAGGCGGCAGTGAGCTGGAGTGTAGAGGGAGATCCATCAATTAGGTCAGATCCTTGTGATCTCTCCATAGCTAGGGACTCAGCTGTTGTTACAAGTGCCTCTGCTCTTTTGTCTATGAAGGTCCCATCCTTGCGAGCATGAGTCTTGAGCACTACAACAGTTGCAGGCGGTTTAGCTCCCAGCTCAATCTCCTATCATTCAAAACAAAAGAGCAATTACTATACAATGAACAAATCATACAAACATATATGAATACAGAAGGATGCATCAGACTTTCCAGGTCATATCGGATTCCGCTGTGGGATCTGGATCCTGAAGTATGAACATGTTTGTCCATGCCGTCTGGATCTGAGGTGCCATTCTCTGAATTTTGTTTGCTCTTCTTCACGTTTTCAGCCTCCTCCCACAAGTCCAGCATTATGTTCCAGTCAGGCAGTCCTATGAAATCGGGTTTCTTACCAGATCTCTTCCTCTTGCTTATTGTGTCTCCAATAGACCTCATCAGCATTAGTCTCCAACGCTCTACCACCATATTATGGTGCTCATCTTCCCATAAATACTTTTGCTACAACAAAGACAGACAAATAACAATTACTACCTATTTAGATATTGGTTAACAAATTGTAAAAAAATAGAGACTTGAACAGATGCCTCGTACCACGAATGCGATCCACCACTCATCCTTCGTTGTTTGTGGAACCATAGTGAAGTTCCACCAAGGGCCCCAGAAGTTAGACTGGTAGGTTGCCACTATGTCCTGGCGTATACAATCGTCTATGCCAAACCTGAGGCAAAAAAGAGTAGAAGTCATAGCAAAGAACTAAAAGACTTTACTAAACATCCAAGAGACTCGGTCAATATGACTTATTACAATCTTCTTAGCTCATTATTCTTCAGAACATACAAAACTCAATACAATACCTTAGCATATAGATAATAGCCGAGACACATTACATTTCCATTAAGCAAAACAGAGGAACACACAAAACAGAAGCACACACAATATGTTGCAATAACACAGTCAAACTTAGACACATTTCCAATTAAACACAAACACAGAGATACTTAAACAAAGGAGAACCATACTACTAGCAACCACACATACAGACTTAGACATTTACAAATGAAAACAGACATCATACAAATTTCAGCAACTTCAAACAGACATCTTACATTTCGAGCCAGACACACACTAATACTCAGACCACCTACTCATCAGAACAAGACCCACTATAACCAGACATCATACAAATCAAAGAGCAAGACCCACTATAACCAGACATCATACAAATCAAAGACACATGCAAATAAACTTATATGCCTTACCAAAGCGCGCCGTTAATCTTCTCTGGATGGAGGTGAGGCATGTTACGTCGCTCCGACGAACTGTATACCACCTCTAAGTTGGGCAGTAGGTGGCGAGAGCAGGAGGAAGTGGAGGATCTCAACGCTCCAGGAAGAATCAGGGTTTGCGTCAGACGCCTAATCGGACGCCTTCCTCTTGGAGCCGCGCCATTAATATTCAACTGCATGCAAAAGAGACGATAAGGTTAGTCACTGAAGACAGAAAGAGATAGAGATAAATCGATACTTATTAGAGATAACCCTAAATCGAGATTGAAATAGAGGAAGAGAGAAGAGAGAAGTAACCCTAAATCACTGAAGACAAAAAGAGATACATGCATGAGATGGTAAACCCTAAATCGACACCATTCCTGGACACTGAACTAACCCTAAATCGAGATATAAATTGAAACCGAAACAGACTGAAAGGGAGATCGAGAGTATGAAGAGACTTACCGATTGAGCGATGGTGTAGCGGTTGTTGATGATTCGTCGGTTAGGGTTTCAGAGATCGTAAGGGAGATGGACAGAGTCTCGAGAGTAGAAGAGAATAGAGGAAGAGAGAAGAGAGAAGAGAGAAGGAGATAGAGATATCGAGAGAGGAAGATCGGAGGAGATCCGATTGAAATCGCAAGAGAGAGTTTGAGAGAGAAGACAGAAATTGGCTAAGGCAAAAATGAGAGAAGTCGAGAGAGTTCTAGGGTATTAGGGCATTAGGGTAAACCGGTAGGCGGGAAACCAAAATTAATTGGCGGTTAACAGTCGAAACCAATATTAATTGGTGAAACCCGAAATTAATTGGCGGTTCATTTAATACATTTGGCGGTTAACCGCGAAACCAAATTCAATTTGGCGGGTTTCTGAAAATGATTTCGCGGTTCGAACCACGAATATTTTTTTTTAATCCGATTAAGCTACGGACAGGGTCGTAGCTGCTCGTAGCCAATGTGAAATCAAACCGGGTTTAGCATGGTTAAAATCTAAAACTATCGGTTTAACCAGATTTAAACAAATAAACTAGGCGGTTAAACCAAATTTTATTAGCTACGGCTGTACCCATAGCTAGTCGTAGCTATGTAAAATTAAAAAAAAAATGGGTTTTAAGTTATTAGATTCATTTTTAAAAATGATGATAAATTATAAAATATAGTTATACTAATTTGTAAATTAGAAAATATAATTATAGTAAATTCTAAATCAAAATAAAAATTATAATTTCATAAGATAATAAGAAACACATTATTTTTATTAAACATAGGTAATTATTTAATCAAACAAACATACTACTTGTATTAAACATAATTAATTTTATGCTAAAACAAACACATTATTCTTCTGAATTATCGGAATCGGAATACTCGCTATAATGGTCTTCGAGGTTATCTTCAGAAGTATACTCGTCATCCGGGTCAACCATCGGAGTCTGCTTATACCCTGAACTGTCTTCAACGGCATGTGCCTCGACTCGAACAATACCAGTGGATGGTATAACATGATCAACTGTGTCATTTTGTATTGCTGTAAGCGAGACTTCTTGTGTTTCAGAAAGTCCTCTAGGCATAATCTTCGTTGTTGCCCACCATTCTTCCCAGGGTTGCCCGTAATCTTGGATAAGGAACATAAGTAACCTGATCACATTGCTCCGGTAATATCAAAGGATCGTACTTGTCATAGTGCATCTGCGGGCAAATATCAACAATACCCGATGGATGTCTTCGTATTCCCCGTCCGGTGTTGAACCAGTGGCATTTGAACATCATTAGTTTTAGTTTGACAGCTCTTGGATACTCTATCATGAATATCTCTTCGATCAATCCAAAATACTCCGTGTCAGCGGTTCCTGGAACGCAAACACCATAATTCATCGTCTTCTTATTTTGTCCATGATTTTCTTTATGGTAGTGATATCCCCTTGAATAAAACATGGGCCACGAGGTGATTTTATTCTTTGGACCTTGAACGAATTCTAACATCCACAACGGAAATTCAAAGGACTTGCTAGCGATGTTAATCTACACATATAAAATTTAAAAATTAGAATAAACTAGTGTTAGTAAATATATAACAAGTGTATTTTATTTTAAAACTTACATAGTCCCGACACCACGTTGCAAATTCAGCATCTTTTCACTACAACAAATATGTTCATTGTCAGCGCGAAAATTATGCTATCATATGTCATCGATAGCGTTTTTACAAATGTTATGACATCCGCAGCTATAGTAGATGGTACCCATAAGAAAGCGTTATTTTTGTATGCTACGGTATGTTAGCTTTGATAGCTTTAAATAAACGATGTGTTTTATATTTTAATAGCGTAATAGATTTTTCTGGGAAAATAAACGATAATTCTAATTTTGTGCTATGATTGATTTTTCTATAATAGCAAATTCTTTTAGCTTTTATTTAGTCTGTTACAGCGTTTATGAATGGTTATTATGTTATATGTTTCGAAAATTAAATTAATTTACAAGTCATATACATTGCTATAGTATATATAGTGTACAATGACTTATGAGTATTGCTATAATTATTAAAGCTATAGCATTCAAAAAAATGTTATACATTGCTAACAAAGCTAAATTTAAATGCTATTATTTGGGATACATTGTTTTATGAATGCTATTGTATCAAGTTTTAGCATGTTATCTATTGTTACATAGAATCCGACATTTACCATCCATAATAACAACCTGGATCCAAACCAAGAGGTTCATACATTCCAAAAAACATAAGTCTGAAACCATAATACATTACACATGTATACATATTTCTGTCAACATCCAAAAAGCAAAGGTTTGGAATCAGATAATATAACACATAGTCTACTGATTCATTCAAACATCCAAAACAGTAGATTGGAATCAAAATACATTGCCTAGTCTTACATAATTTTAAACAGAATCATGGAATATGGACCATTGTTTCTTCATCCCCTGCACATTGCAACAATGAACATTTGTCAGTATATCAACAATTCATTACGACACTTTATGCATCAAACAATTTAGTACACTTACCTTTGTTTGTAGAACTCAGAAGATCACCAGTTTATCCATCGCCCAAGCAATAGACCAGCCATGTGCATCTCTCATATACTCTATTTCATCCGACGGTCTCCAAACTGCTGCATCATCTACTTTCACAATGTCCACCCAAACTCTAGTTGCATTATCCCCCAGTCGTACAAAGTGGACTTTCTGTTCTGGATCAACCGAATGCACACACCCTTCAGCAACAACCCGCTTCTTTCCGCTAATATCCATTAACTTGCACTTCTGATTTTCCTTGATAACTTCAGCTCCATTTTTACGCTGCCATGTGAACAACAAAACCGTTAAATAAAAAGAGACTATTATACACCACATAAAAACATATTTGAATCAATTACCGGAGATCTCCTAGGAAGAGTATGCTCTCCCAATTGAATTTTCCTTATAGGAGATTTTACAGTAGCGGTTGGAAGCTTCTCATCTGGCGACTTCATGCTCGTTCCTGCGGATTTCATTCCTACTTATGGTGATGTCTCTAAAGGAGTTTTATAACCTGTTGAGCTTAATACTTTCCCTCCTGAAGATTGTCCAGCTGAGACAGCTTTCTGCAAAGGAGAATTCTGATATGTTGCAGCAGAGTCGTCTCCAATAACAACCTTGGTGATTGGCCAAGCGACAAAAGTCATCAAACAGTCTTCCAAGTGTGTAATAGATAGCGTAGGCCTCCACAAAAATGTTTCCGAACTATGCACCTCATCAACGAAAACTTTGACTGCCATTGGTCCTAGTGGTAGTCCATTAACCAACGCCTTTGACTCTTTTGTCTGCCAACGTCCCTCAGCAACAACTACATCAACTAAAGACAAATCCAAAAGCTTGCACTTGTTCAAAGAGTTGGTCCTTGGTCCCTGTAAAACAGTGAAGAAAACAATTAAACTCACATAGTTCATAAATGATATTCCATACTATGTATAATATAGTTACCAGTGGTGTAATATCTTCAGTTTGGAGTCCCTTCTCTAGGTTAAGACACTTAGAACTTGGCCATGCAATCATATGTCCAACAGAATCTTTAACTGTAAACATATTCGTGACAGGCCTCCAAAGAAATGCGCCAGGTACGACAGCTGATTCAACCAATGCTTTAACATTTGTAGGACCTAGACGACTGTCGTTTATTATGTCCTCCGGGTCTGAATAAATAATACGGCCCTCTGCTACGTTGTCATTTTCACCAGTCCAATCTATCAAGACACACTTAGGTAGTGATCTCTTGTTCACACTCTGCAAAATGAAATATTTGTTAAGTGGAAGCCACAAAACATCAACCCATACTTTAAGATAAAATACAAACTTGAAGAAGTGACTTACTCTAGCAGCAGAGTTTTCACAAAATTCAGGCTCTTGTCTCTGAAACATATAAAAACAGAGTTAAAATACGCCAATAATAACCACAGACATGTTAAAATTTCAAAACATGACAATGACTCACATGTTTTCTCATTCTAGCAAGCTCATCTTGCAATTCATTGACCTTTTTCTCTAAGTGAATTTGGTTCTCTTGCATCTTAATCATACACTTGTTCTTCACCTCAAAACAAGCCAACTTAGTCTTACTCATGTTCCTACCCATGGCCCTCATACGACCAGGGTTATCCTGTCCCAACAACTGAGTAAGTGAGTCATCTCCTTTTATTGTAGCATTCTCAGGAGTTTCACTATCAACAAGCGCATATGCATTTTTCTGCATATTTTAAATCCAGTTACCAGGAAACATTAATCACAGCCTTGTCATTTACAATTGTTTGGATCAGTCACTATGTGTAAGTAATAGGAAACAACAAACATAACCTTGTCACTTACAATTTTTTCGGCTGTGTTGGTATTCACCGGTGTGCCATCTTTTTTGGTCCGAGACTTGACCCAAATATGAAGCCTTGTCACTTCAGATGGGTTATCACTTTCAAGTTTCTACAAGCAATAAACCTAGTGTTAGACATAGTCATTACATATAGTAAGCTAAACCAACAATCTGAATGGTCCTTACCATTTCTTTTGTTAGTCTAACCATTCCTTTACGACTACAAGTATGGGAAATTTGTTTGCGCCTTCTCTCCTTGTAGCTATCACTTACAACCTATCATGTGAAAGTAATTAGTAGTTTACAACCAATTAGAAAACAACCTGATTAATTACAAATGCATACCTTAAATGCTTGGCTAGTCTTAAGCTTCACAAATTTACTCCAATATAATGGATCAACATTCTTTGGACGTATGTTCATCCTCTGTTGGTTATTATCAGCAGCATTGATCTGACTAACTATGCGTGACTTCGATGCCCTCCACAGACAGCCCATTTGCTTTAACGCTGCCGTCTTCTGATACTCCTCATCAAGATCAAACCTTGCCTACTCACAGATTCAATAATAAAGCCGTTAGTGAAATTTCATTTTATAAACTTAGGTATATAAAACGTAACTTAAAGAAACAATCACCTGTACAGATTTCCACAGAACTGTCTTGATCTCTTCACCAAGGTGTTTCCAACCATCGAGTCTGACGGGAACGTGTTCCCGAACCAGAGGACCTAAATATGATGATAACTTCACAGAACCAGGACCATATGGTTCTCCCATGATAGTAAAACTCACTTGAACTCTGCTATCCGGATCCTTTGCAATGTCCTTCATTTTTGTTGGACCTTGTTTCTTCTTACTTGCAGGCTCAACTACACGGTCATGTCCTTCAGATAACTCAACCACGCCTACAGGAATCTCATCTTCAACTTCTTTGTCAGTGTTTTCAGCTACTGGTTGTTCCTCTGGCTGCTGCTGATCTTCAACTGGCTATTGCTCTTCTTCTTCTATATTAGCATCTTCATCCTCCATTTCTTGGTCCACTGTCTGTTGTACCACTGTACATACGAACTCAACCTCATCTTCTTTCTTTTTCTGTTTTCCTCTTCCCTTCTTTTTAGGGCGTCCCATCTTGACTCACCTGAAATATTAGACATGTAAATCAGTAAGATTATCATAATAACTCAAATTTAAAGCAAATATACAAAGCCACATGACAAATAATGTACTCACAATAAACCAGTACATCAAACATACATAAAACAAGTCAAGGCATATTGTAACAATCACATATCACATATACCAAAAATGAAGCTAAATTTCAGACATAAATGCCTTCACAATCAGTTCGAGCATTTTCATCTTCATCCATGTCAGTATTTTCATCAACAATCATGTCAACACTTGATGGTAGTGGCCCAATATCTGCATGTCCGTCTTGATATTCTTCTTTGCTATATCTCCTTGACGGGCCACGCATAACAACATACCAAAAAGATGATTCGTCCTCTCGTGAGTAAAATACTTGTTTAGCTTGAGAGGCTAATATGTATGGATCCTTTGAAAATGAGACTTGATTTTTGTTCATGTTAACGAGCGTGAAACCATCTACTATCTTCACTCCATTTCCCATCACTGCCCACTGACACCGAAATAGAGGAACATAGAACACATTGTAGTCTAATAAGATTATATCAGTCACTCTCCCGTAATATGACACCAGATCAATCACTTGTGAAATATCTTTAGCACTAGATCTGCAGACTGCTATTGCCTCATAAAAAACCCTGCTATTCTGGCTTTTTCTATCGACAGAAACTGTGTGAAAACGTTGCCCGTTGACTATATATCATGTATATAACAAGGCACTATTGCGTGGACCATATGCCAGCCATTTTAAAGTGTCTCCATGTCTCTTTGAGTCGAGAGGAATCTATGACAATAAGACAGTGAGTTAGACAATACCAAAAAACACTAATTGTATGTCTTTTCAGCAGAATTAGAACATGCCTGCTTCTTAAGCCACTCTGGAAAGTTTTGAGTATGCATACTCCATAGAGTTGACGCTTCACGTCTACAACGTACATTCGTATCTTGTAAATACTGCAGATGTTCACTGTTACAAGATTGTAGAAGTAAGCAATGAGCAGCATGATATATGTATGTCAATGCACTGTCCAAATGAGAATCCAATATGGTACTTACTCCATATAAGGATCCACGACAGCCATGTTTTGGATGACCGCTAGATGGGCTATCTTCTTCTCTGATTCAGATAGAGTGATTGAAGTGCCTGCTGATATTGCACGTCCTTCTAGTATAGAGTTCCTTGCGTAAACAGTGTTTCTTAGTTGTTTTTCCTGAACACTTGTAGTCTTCTTCAAGAAATCACTACAAAACTGGATACATTCCTCAGCTAGATATGACTCGGCAATACACCCCTCGGGTCTAGCAGGGTTTCTGACAAAATCCTTCAGAACCTTCATATACCTGAGCCATGTACACACTGATTGCTCAGCAACAGAAATATCATCTAAACAACGAAGTGACTGGTTTTAAGGAAGAAATTATACCTCTCGAATGGGTACATCCATCTAAAGTGGACTGGACCACCTAGACAAGCTTCCCTTCCTAGATGTACCGTCAAGTGTACCATGATATCAAAGAAACTTGGGGGAAAAAATCTTTCAAACATACAGACTGTTTCAATAATCTCAGCTTCCATTCTCAAAATCTGCTCTCTGTCAATTACTCGCTGACACAAGTGATTAAAGAATGCACACAAGCGACTAATAGCCAATCTAAGGCCTTTAGGTAACAGACCTCTTAGTGCTATTGGCAGAAGTTGTTGCATTAACATGTGGTAATCATGTGATTTAAGTCCTGCGACCTTACAATCATCCAATGATACACCTCTTAATATGTTTGAACAATATCCATCCGGGCCTTTGAACTCAAATAGCCTTTTGCAAAAGATTTTCTTCTCTGTTTTAGACAAAGACCAAGGAGCTGCGGGTAAGTATGTTCTTTTTCATCGGGTGTTAGGGTGTAGATCCTTCCTAATACCAAGCTCCTCCAAATATTTACGAGCTTGAAGACAATCCTTTGATTTCCCACAATGCAATAATGCAATTCCTTTCTGCATGCATAACATCCAAGTTATGTCTAACAGGGAGTTCTTCCCAATAAGGCAGCTTGAAGAAGATTGATCTTTTCTTCCATCTAGACAACTCCTCCTCGTTTAATATGTATTCTTCATCTTCCTCCTCATCTGATCCACTGGAAACATCTTCACTGTCCGAGTCTAACACATTACATTATGTCCTCTTTCTCTTACTCCCAAGCTGCTTGAAGTTACCAAAATCATTTCTGTAGCCTCTCAGATTTTTTGAAATTTCCTGACCAGTTAATATTCTTCCCCTTCTCCTATGTTCAACTTTTCCATCAAACCATGACTTCTTTCCCCTATAACTATGTGCTGGAGGCAGACACTTTATGTGACCCATGTACACATGTTTCCTACTGAACTTCAGCCACATACTTTCTGTATTTTTGCCACATAAAGGACATCCCATTTTACCCTTGACTTTACAGCCTGCAAGGTTTCCATACGCAGGGAAATCACTGATTGTCCAGAGCAACATAGCCTTAAGAGTAAAAGTACATTTACTAAAAGCATCATAGGTTAACTCTCCAACATTCCATAAATGGCTCAGATCATCTATGAGTTGTTCCAAATAGACATCGATACTATTACCAGGCTGCTGTGGACCAGGGATCAAGAGTGTAAGCATGATGTTCTCTTTCTTCATGCATAAGTCTGGTGGCAAGTTGTAGTTTACTAACAAAACAGGCCAACAACTATACCTTGTATTCTTCATGTTGAATGGATTAAAGCCATCTGTTGAAAGTCCTAACCTCATGTTCCTTTCTTTGGCTGCGAATGATGGGTATTTGTCATTCATTTGGTCCCATGTGACTGAATCAACGGGATGACGCAGTTTTCCATCACTGCTCTTATTATTAAAATGCCATCTCAAATCCTTATCCATTTCCTCATTCCTAAACATTCTCTTCAGCAGTGGGATTATCGGAAAGTATCGTAAAACCTTCTGTGGGACACCTTTCTTCACTTCACCAGTATGAACGTTAGTCTTCCATCTAGAGGCCTTGCATTTTGGACAGCTATCGAGCTTCTTGTACTTCTTTCTGAATAGGCAACAGTCATTGACGCAGGCGTGAATCTTCTCATAACCCATATCAAAGGATTTCAAAAACTTTTTAACATCATAGAGTGATGTGTGTAACACATTATCCTCTGGTAGCATCCCAGGCAATGTCTCTAGAAGTTCATTGAAGCTTTTGTCAGACCAGCCGTTTTTCGTCTTAAGCCTGAACAGTGAGACGATTGCCGATAGCTTACTGTGGTTTACACAAGTAGGATAAAGAGACGTTTCAGCATCTGCTAGCTTTGCAAGAAACTCATCCTTTTCTTTGTCCTCACCATCTGCAATCTCACCCAATGCTACTCGCCTTTCAAAATCTCCATCCATAAAATCAGCAGCTTGGTAAAGCCCATATATCTCTTCATTCCATTGGCTTGAGTTGCTTACACCACCAACCACTACATCCAATTCTCCATGATGAAACCAATATGTACGCCTCTTATAATCCTCATCCATCCCCCTAGTAACTAGATGGTCGACAACAACACTGCCCGAGTGACGATCAATATTACGGCAGTCTATGCAAGGACAGATAACCATGTCGATGCCTCCTGATGCCACAGAAACAGACCGGACGAAATTGGTAGCCCCTCTCAAGTAAGCAGGATCAGCTCTTCATTGAATAAGTAAAAGAAAAAAAACAGCTAGTAAAGTGATGAACTCCTACTGAAAACTATCCTATGTTAATTGAATCCTCACCTGCACAGATGAACCCATGTCTTGTCCACCATTTTAAGTTCTAACCTTAAGTAAACCTTTAGTATCATATTAAACATAACAAAGTTAAACAAAGAATCATCCAAACAACAAAAATCAGTCATTTTCATGCCCAATCTCAAGTATCTTAATATGAAATATCATCTCAGAATTAGCAATCACAAAATAGAATATGAAAAAGGACCTATGTACTATGTATATCAATGTAGTAGCATCTTAACAACCAAGCAAATTTACACCAAACATGAAATAAGAACATACATTGTCTGATTTATCAGTTACATTTTCAAAGATAAGATTGTACTAACCTGTCATATGGTAACAGCCAAAGATAAGATTCAAATTCCCATTATCGCACACACCAACACTTGCAAAACAGGAAAACAAGAATTAATATGATGTTAATTCAAAAAAATTACTAAAAACAAGACTATGCATACAACTTAATGTATTTTTAGAACTTATAGATTAGTACAACCAATGTCTCTCACGGCTCATACATAAATTGAACTAAAACAGTTTGATGAGTTTCGCACTAAAGAAGACATGAACAGAACAATTTCAATACTTCGTTCAGACAACAAGTATATCTATAAATATATGTTAACAACCAAAGCTACTTTGTATATCCCATTTTCCAGCCATATAACACAGTACACTAATGGCTAACACGGTTCATCAAGAAAATTGATCTAATACACAAATGTATCAAACAGAACAACCATAAGCAATTGTGAATAATCAATTTTAACATGTACATATGACAACATAACAAGTAGCGAAAACATTTGGATGAGTTTCGGTGAAAGAACACATGCATATAACAGTTTTATCACAAAGTTTCAGACATCAAGTGTAACAATGGAAGCTACTATATTCATCTTAATTTCCTGACATTCACTATCGACACAAAAAGCAGGAACAAGAACAAAAGAAGCTTTGCAGCCAACGAATCTAACACTAAATTAGAGTAGGGACAAAAAAAATAAAGAACATTCAAGAGTAAAATTGTAGATTCGTGGCTCTATATATACAATCAATCCGAAAACTTTGAAATATCGACATGCAAACAATGAACAATTCAAATCGGGCCTTCATACATTCGAAATGGGTCACGGATGATGATAAAATTCAAGATAGCTCGAATAATGAAGAAGATAAACAGGAAGCGAGCTGGATAAAGTGACTTTCCTTCGATTTGAGCTCAATGCCGACGGCGATAGTCGGAATTTGGGCCGGAAAATCACGGTACAAACGGCGATTAGGTATAGTTTTGTGTTGGAGGTGAGAGTGAGCTAGAGATTTGGAGTCTGAGCTAGAGATTGAGAGATGGGCTAGAGATGTTTTTCGATTAGGGTTTTTTTTAGAAAGGGGGGAATTGAAAAGTGAGAGCCAAAATAAGCTAAAATTGTGCTAAGTATTTGGCAGACAAGAGTTTTCAGATTCCCGCTCAATGAAATAATGGAATAGCGTTTATAAAGTGCTATAATAGAGTTTCGATAAATTCATACACATCTATAATAGCAGTTCAGTAAAATGAGCTATAATAATGTGCTATCAATGAGGACTTTTTGTAGTGTTTGCTTTTGTCATTTCGTCCGAAGTAATGTTTGGTACATCAGTCTTCATTTTCTCTTCAAACATCCTGTACATATAATACGTTTTAGTATTCGACATGAAATCGAAACTATAAAAATATAATTAAATATAACGAACCTTTCGTACGGTTCAAATTCTTCGCAGTTGAGCAGTAGAAATGTTTGAAGCACGTTGTAATCCTCATCAGATAACCACGTTTTTGGTGATTTGCCACTGATTCTTCCTACTTGTTGGAACATAGTCGGGACATCAGGAAAATTGTAGGTGAACCGAATTTCCTTCACGTCGTTTTCTGGATCCGCAACTGGCTGAGGTGTGATGTAATTGGCTGTCACGTAGGAAATCTCTTCGGTCACACACTGGGCTACTATTGATCCTCCAATTCGAGCTTTGTTTTTAACCTTCTTTTTCAGGTGATACATGTACCTTTCAAAAGGATACATCCACCTATATTGGACCGGTCCGCCTAGTGCAGCTTCATCGGGTAGATGCACCGGAAGATGTTCCATCACATCAAAAAAAGCTGGTGGAAATATTTTTTCCAAATTGCAAAGTCTCATAGCGATATTTTCTTTCAAAGTGGCAACATCCTCGGTTCTTAATATTTTGGTCGATATATCTCTAAAAAAGAGAGCAATATCTACATAAATTGAAATAATAGATGATTAGTTTAATATAATTAAATTAAATTAATAAGTAAAAAATACTTAAATAAATTAGAATCATTATTACCTGAAATGGCCACATGAACAGCTTTCGGAAGTAGTTCTGAAAATGCAATTGGAAGTAGTCGTTGCATGATGACATGACAATCATGACTTTTTAGACCTGATATTTTTCCATTCTCAACGTTAACACAACGTGAAAACTTTGATACATACCCGTCTGGAATTCTAACATCGGTCTTCAACCATGTTAAAAAAAATTATTTGCCTTCTCGACAATCTGAAGATTGGAATAGGCAATCTTCCATCTTGGGTAACCTCTATATCAGGCCTTCTGCATAACGAAGGGAGATCTTGCCTGGATTTTATGCTATCTTTTGTCTTCCCCAGAACGTTAAGCAATGTGTTGTTGAGATTATCGAAGAAATTTTTCTCGATATGCATAAAATCCAAGTTGTACCGAAGAAGTAGATTCTCCCAGTACGGCAACTCCCAGAAGATACTTTTTCACCCAGTTATGAGTAACACCATTTTCATCTATGGTTCGAGAAAGATTGTCGTGTCCTTTGCCACCGCATTCCACTGTTTTGCTTAGCCCGGCTATATTATTGATCCTTTCGTGTAAGACTTCTTCTCCAGTGAGCCATGGTGGAGGATCGTCGTGCACCATTTTCTTCTTCAAGAAAGATTTGACATTCCGCCTATAAGGATGTCCTCCAGCCAAA
This sequence comes from Orychophragmus violaceus, assembly GCA_030180135.1. Lineage (NCBI taxonomy): Eukaryota > Viridiplantae > Streptophyta > Magnoliopsida > Brassicales > Brassicaceae > Orychophragmus > Orychophragmus violaceus. The sequence continues at coordinate 57,532,425 of CM058236.1, read as the reverse complement.
AATCTCCTGTAACAATCAAACCAATTGTGTTTCCTTCCATGAGGCAACCAAAATGATTTTATCTCATCCATACAGTATGGACAAACCAACCTCCCATGCGTCATCCATCCTGATAGCATGCCGTAGGCTGGAAAATCTCTAATCATCCACATCCGAGCAGCTCGCATCGTGAAAATTTCTTGACGGGACACATCGTAAGTCTCCACACCGTCACTCCATAAATTTTGCAACTCTTCAATCAATGGTTGCAAGAAAATATCCAAGCTTTTTTGGGATGGTCCGGCCCTGGCACTAATATAGAGAGGAAGAAGTATTCTCTTTTCATGCACATTCCCGGGGGCAAATTGTACGGCGTCACAATGACGGGTCAAACAGAGCATGATTTTCCGTTCATACCAATTGGGTTAAATCCATCTGTTTACAAACCAAGATAAACATTGCGACTCTCAGAAGCAAAAGTAGGATATACCTCTTTAAAATGCTTTCATGCTCTTCAGTCTGAGGGATGATGCATTTCTTCTTCCGGTGACACATGTTCCGCATGCCACCTCATATGTGATGCAGTCGTCTTTGATTGGTATAGTCGCTTTAGACGATCACCAAGTGGTAGATAAAACATCCTTTGTTTTGGTATTTTCTTCCTTGATCGACCCACATTTGGTTCATACCGATCTTTTCCACAAAACCGATAATGTGACAACTCACGATCAGCTCCCTTCCAGAATAACATACAATTCTGCTCGCACACATCGATCTTATGACAGGGCAACCCAAGAGAACGCGTTAGCTTCTTCATCTCGTAATATGATGTTGGAGCAGTATTAGGCGAAGGAAGAACATAACTAAATGTATGCGTGATATCGTCCAGCCATTCCTCTGGGATATTGAAATTGGTCTTCCAATTAATCACTTTTGACGTCAAGTACAATTGAGTTTTTCCATCAGCGCACCCGTCGTACAAAGGTTGATTTGCGGCTTCTAGAGCTTGGTAAACGGAATCATGGTAGATTGGTTCTTGAATATTTTCAGCATCGACAGGTAACATGTTGAAATTTTCATTGGGATCACGAAACTCCTCCATCGGAACTTGTATAGGATATCCAGTCTCTGTTTCATCTCCAGCCACGTGATGACTTCTGGAAGCTTGGCCGCCGTAATGACTTGTAGATGCTTCGCCGCCATGGTAACCTTGTTCACTGTTGTGCGTCCACACAAAATAGTTCTCCATAAAGCCTTTTAACAGAAGATGGATCGTCACAGTATCAACATCATGTTGCTTTTGATTTTTTCACCTCCTACACGGACACCATAAGACCTCCTGTTCAAGATAATAATCTTGATTACACACAAACGAAATAAAATAATTGACCCCCTCCTCGAATTTCGCAGACAGAGCAGGATCAGAACGCCTCAAGAGTTGATACATCCATTCTCTCGATAATTGAAAATCACTCATTTTACAGGAAGACAGAAAACGAAATTGGAATTCTTTTTTTTTATCTCAATCGTTTTTGTATTTCATTGTCTGTGTGAGATAGAACCAAATGTGGGTCGTTCTTTTATAGAGGATAATTTAGCTACGGATAGCTACGGCAATATCCGCAGCTATGAAGATTTTTTGAACACAAGAAAGTAGTTGCAATAGTATGAGAAACGTGTTATAACCCCATAGCTACGGCTAGCTACGACTTAGGCCGTAGCTAAGGGAATATATTCTCCGCACAAGACAGAGTGATAGACAGATGTGATATATACGAATGACCATACGTACTGGCGGCCCGTGAATGCATTATTGTGGTGTATAGCTACGGATAGCTACGATTGAGTCCGTAGCTATAGTTAGCTACGACTAAAGTCGCAGCGATTCAAAACTATACCTTTCTAGGACAGTGTCGTAGCTATTCGCAGCTAATGTAGCTACGACATATTCACAGCTAAGTTTGCTACGGTTATGTCGCAGCAATCCGTAGCTATCTAGCAACGATCGTTTTCCGTAGCTATATAGCTACGGATAGCTACGGATGGCTACGGATTAACTACGAATTTAATCCGTAGTTAATCCGTAGCCATCCGTAGCTAAAAAAATTTGCTACGGCCAAAGCCGTAGCTAATCCGTAGCTATACCGCAGTTTTCTTGTAGTGTAAGTCCGCTCACTCGGCATGTGGGCCCACACTCATCCTATAGTCAGATTGTTAGTTCGAGAAGCTCGAAATACTTGTTTATTGTCATTACAATCACCAAATGATCTTTTCCGTGCTTTTTCCTTACTGGCATGATACCACAAATCACTTCCTGGTAGGTGTCCATCTTTCACTTAATTACTCCAGCTCAAGCACGTTTAACAATAGAATTCTCTATGGACAAATAACTGAAAAGATAAGTACACTTCAATGACATAGATAGTCAAATCAATTCTTTCAAATTTATCCGCATATATCACAAACCGAAATGTTACATAATATCTTTAAAAAGTAAAGAGTACCGAAAAGTATAACCTAAATACCCAAATAATTCGTTTAAAACCTATTAGTAATCTAAAACATAATTTGGACTCTTTTATGAGAAACTTCTAGATCATCTTATAATTCTTGAAATATATTTTAAGTACACAAATTTTGTGTCACGATAGATATGGTCTGACACTAAAATAATGCCGTTCGAATGTGGTCTCTGACTTACACTTTTCTTCATTTTTTTGGAGGGAGTGTTACCATATATACTATAAATATAAAAACAGGAAACCTTTTGTTACATATAAGTTGTATTTCTGAAAATTATCCTTGATTTCGTTAAGGAGTGTTTTTTTCATTAAGGATAAAATTAGAATATTCGGAATTTTGGTCACACATGGATATTTGGGCGGATCCGGATTTGTAATACGGATATACACGCGGATCCTATTTTTTAAATTTTGATCGTTCATTTCGTAGATTTAATATTATCCGTCGGATTAGTTGGGTTTCTTAATCTTACCATTTATTTATTTTTTTAATTCATTTTGTCAACCGACTTACCATATATATTTATTTTCGTTGCCTATATTTTAGGAAACATAAATCTGCAATTTTGGTGAATATTCTTTACAGCCTTGATGATTATCGATATTAATTCATTTAATTAATTTATTTCCTAAAAATGCACAATATATTTTTGAATATCTTATTAATTCGAGTTTGAAAAAAAAAATATTATATGGCATATACCAAGCTTTCAAGAGAAGTTTGTGAAATCCTATATAAAGAGAACTTGGGGTGGCCTAGAAACACAATCATTTGCATTTTTCATATTTTCAAAAACTTTCTCAATTTTTTTTTCCTCATTGACCATGGAAGTTTTTTTCCAGATCATCATATGTTTGGTCAAATGATCCGTTGTCATTTCTGTTACTTTCTTCTTCTTCTCGATTTTGAAAGGATTTCTATGTTTTTGGTTTTTAATTATGTTTTGTTCGTTTGATCCCATAAAAGAAGAAGTTCGGTTTTCTCGAGTTTTTGTGAATGATGTGGGGTAAAATATTTCCGGTTGAATCCATGAATTCGAAATGTCCGAATAAAGATTGTTGCCATGATGTCTGATTGATCCTATAAGTTCCGATTGATCCTATGAATCCCGATAGTCCGAACTTTACTATCAATTTAGTTTTAGTTTTTGGTGTAAATGGTTACATTGGTTTATGGACGATTGATCTAGCCTTTTTTTTAATTTACCATACATTTTGATGTTGGCTAAAAAAATGATTTGTTTTTTTCTTATGCGTATTATGATTTTTTTTTTGATTAACCTGGGTGTATCCCGAACCTATGGAAAGGCTCAGACTAATCCTCAAGGGAATGTGCAGCCCATGGATAGACCCTCTCTCCGGGTATTCATATCCGTATTATGATTTGACACTAGGAGACAAATTTTAAACTCATTGTAAGTTGGTTTATGGGATTGTTTTTATCATATTGTAAAATTTCAAATTCATCGTAATATATCATATTGTTTTTATTTTGCATGTAGAAGAGGAAATACGACAAAGCATCAAGAAAGCATATAGATTAGACACTATAGAAAGGCTTTTGGGTTATTCTATCTTTTAGAAGTTTAGATCTCCGATCTCACACGACTAATAAATTTAATTTATTTTTGTTAAATGAATTTGCCATGTTTTCGACTTGGTTTCAATTACTCTCAAAATCTCAAAAGTAATCATTTTCGTATCTAAATCTGCAAAAACTCTCAACAACTTTAAGAATACAAAAACGCAGTAACCAAAACTCATATCATGATCAAAACCATAAAACTATGATATATATATATATATATATATATATATAAACAAAATACATACAACTGAACACACAAAGAAAAATCTCCAAGAAACAGAAAAAGTGAAAATTTCAACTTAATAATTAAGTTTCGATAATATGAGGTGTGGACCAATCTAGCTGTTATTTTCATCGTATTTTTTTGAAAATATATAATTGTTTTTAAAATATCTTAAACTAGAAAATGAGAGATATATGAAATTTTAAAATCAAGATATCCTTCTATTAACCAGTTTTTTTACATTGATATGATAACTTTTTATTAGATGCCAACCATAAATCCAAATTATTTATTTTATAGAATATATATGGTAAAGTTAAAAAATCAAAATTTTGATTAATCATGTATGCATTAAATTTTAATAATCGCATTTCCATAATATTCTACTCAATCTTTTTAAATCTTAACTATATAAGAATTATGGAAAATAAAATTTCTGTTATTTATAGAAATGATATATCTTAATTTTAAAATCACATAGAACACATAAATTTCTGTCATTTCTACTATTTATTTATTTTTAATTTATTTTTTCAATAAACTTACCATTTAAATTTATTTTCGTAGCCCAAATTTTAGGAAACTGAAATAAGTAATCTTGACGAATATATCTTTTACAATCTTAATTAATATCATATAATGCCAAATTTATATAAACTACTTTAAATATAATATTAGTTTTACAAAAATAATATTTATTTATTATTACTAACATTATTTTATTTAAAAAATAATATTATGTTTTTGTCCAGAAAATACTATTAATTTGTTCCACATTAATTTTGATATTATTTTTATTTCATTGTCTAGATTACTTGAAAACATTTAAGTTCCACATTACAATATTTGATTGCAAACTAAGTAAAGAAAAATGTATTTAAAAAAAAAACATGTGGTGTTTTCTAACTAACTACACATAACCATGCATTTGATTATTTTAGATATTATATTCTATCATAAACCTAACATAATGATCTCGAATAATAAAAAATCATCAAACTAATTCTCGCTTAACGCGGATCAACAAAATACACTATATAATCTAAAAAGATTTCTATGTAGATCCGAAAACTAGATAAAAATTCTTTATTTTAGAAAACATAAATAATTAAAATAAATAGTAATATAAACAAATATAATGATCTCAAATAAAAATCGATAAAATAGAAAATAGAAAAGAATCATCAAACTAATACTCCGCGCTCAACGCGTTTAATATTTATTTTAATTGGGAGTAACAGTTGGGAGTAAACATAATCAATTATAAATGCTTTAAAAACGAATAAAACAAAATCAAATGTTGTCCAAAACTAATTAAAAAAATAAACACATAAATAAAAACATCTCTTTTTAACATATAAAATATAAACTAAAAATAATTATTTAACTACCATATATCAATACGAAAAAAAATCGTCTGTTATCATAAATAAAAAAAAAATTAAACAATTTTAAAATGTGAATAAAAAGAAAAAAATACATGTACGCTCAGTGCGGATCAACTCTAGTACTTTTCTAAAGTAATTCATATCACACTTTTGTCAACTTAATATTTCATTATTGGGCCAAAGCCCTAAAGTGTAAAAATGGGCCAGATAATTACAAAAATACATTATGGGCTTAACAGATAAAATAATCATGAAATGTGTTAATACACGGACCGACTATTGAAACATGTGTCATCCATTGGGAAGAACCGGGATGTAAAGCGATGAATAGGCTGGAGGATAATTAATGTTGTCGTACGCTGTTGGACCTTATCTTCGTAAAAGTCATAGACCACATGCCGATCAGAAACCCCATCGAAACCGTCTTCCCAATCTCATAAGAAAAATTCGCTACAATCTACATCGTTGAACTGCATCGAAGTCATGGAAGTGCCGCCGTTGTAGTCCCAATTTACTAACCTTACATGATCCATCTTCATGCCCATTGTCGGAGGCGGTGGACAGAGATGCTATTATTCCACACGAGCCGGAGCACCACGAACGAAGTAGATGAGATCCCAGAGATCGACGACGGAAGAAAAGGGATCCGACCTAAAATCCGACGGTAGGTCAGAAGATCTAACCGGACAAAAATCCGGAGTTTTATTCAAAAAGAGAAAACAAACCCGATACATATAGACCGGGAGATATGTAAGCCAAAAACAAAAGTAACCTGGCCGCGATCGAACCGACGACCGGAGATGACGCAATTTGAAACGAAACTAGAGAGAAATCGGAGAAAAGAAATTAGAGAGAGAAAATTGCCTTTTCTTTTAATTATAGTTCATATCATACTTAAATCCACAAAGACTTCAAAAGATTTCGCAACCCACCTATAAGGTCACAGTCGCAACTCGCAAGAACATAGATAAACAATAAACAAACAAATTAATTCCTCACGATACCAACGACAAAGCACCGGCCACCGGCAGAGTTAAGAAAACCATGCTTTTTTTTTAGAAAAAGGAGACCACTTAGTGAACGTTTTATAGAGTTGTTTATATTGTTAGAGCATCTCCAATGTTCAATTGCATTTTTCATTCCAAAATGGAAAAATGCAAAATGCAATTAGAATTCTTTCCAATGTATTATGCTATATTCCATTTGAAATTGAATATTTTAAATATATTTTACATTTTCTATTTTATTATTAATTGCAAATTATACACATTTTCTTCAAAACTTACAAATTAATCCATTTATTTTTTTTTTTCTTTTCAAAACTTTCATAAATTATTATATTATTTAAATTTAACTATTATAATATAAAGAAAAACACATTACATTATACAAAAATAATAAGACAAAGTATATTTTAATTTAATCATCTTTATTCGAATATTTTTCTCATAAGTGATTAACTAATGCGTTTCGAAGTGAAAATGAGCGTCTTTATCTTTGATTTTTCTAAATCTAGCAAGAAAGTTTTGGAACCGAGTATTATCGTTTTCTGCTATGTCGATTTTGGAAGTGGAATTTCTCTTCTAACTTCAATTGGTGCATTGAGGACGCGTTCATTTTCGATTATCATGTTATGCATAATTATACATGCAGTCATAATGTCTTGTAAGAGCAAGTCCACTCGTGGCCTCCATTTTGGAGTCCTTAACTTTTTTTTATTAATATATGTTGTTGATTTGATTTGTTAAGAACCTCTCCTTAATTTTGGCCTCCATTGGTGTTACCCGTTTTGGGTTTCTTAAAAAAAAAAAAAAAAATTCCCAATTTTTTAAAAAGTTCTTATTATTACATTTTTATAATTTAAACAAACAATAATTATCTCTCGAGATGCCCAAATTTTTGCCATATATTCTCGACCAAATCAGCTTTCAAATGAGTATGTATTAGTTGATCACGAACTTGATTCCGAATGCCAAGCATATTACCGAGATTAGTAGGCATGTCCATAGAATACGAGGAATCCACTTGAGAACACCGGCTTGATTCTCCCTCTACGAAGTCAGATATATCATACTGAGTGTATCCATCTCGTTCGTCTTCTACTATCATATTGTGCAGTATGATACATGATCTCATAATCTTTCCTATTTTTTCCTTGTCCCAAAGAAGTGCCGGTTTTTTAACAATTGCAAACCTAGCTTGCAGTACTCCAAAAGCACGTTCGACATCTTTGCGTACAACTTCTTGTCGTTTAGCGAATAACTCAGCCTTATGGCCTTGGGGAAGTGGTATAGACTGGATAAAGGTGGCCCATTTTGGATAAATACCGTCAGTGAGGTAGTATGCCATATGGTAGTTGTGTCCGTTAACTACGTAACTCACTTTAGGAGCTCGGCCCTGTAATATGTCATCAAAAACGGGTGACCGATCTAGAACATTAATATCGTTCAAGGTACCTGGAGGTCCGAAAAAGGCGTGCCATATCCACAAGTCTTGTGATGCAACAGCCTCCAAGACGATGGTTGGTTTTCCAGAACCACGTGTGTACTGCCCTTTCCAAGCGGTTGGGCAATTCTTCCACTCCCAATGCATACAGCCGATGCTTCCTATCATACCAGGAAACCCGCGTATTTCTCCAATATCGAGTAGTCGTTGTAGATCTTCTGGCGTCGGTCTCCTTAGATACTCATTTCCAAACAACTGTATTATTCCATCGGTGAAATTTTCTAAACATAGAAGTGCAGTGGATGCTCCTAGTCGAAGATATTCGTCTGTAGCGTCACCAGCTGTGCCATATCCCATCATACGAATTGCTGCCGTACACTTCTGTAGTGCAGATAGACCGAACCTCCCTATTGCATCTCTTCTCTGACGAAAGAACGTAACTTCTTGTGACAGGCGATCAACAATCCGCAAGAACAATGGTTTGTTCATTCGGAAACGACGTCTAAATATACGAGGTGGATAAGTGGGATCATCACTGAAATAATCTTCCCATAAACGGTCGTGGCCCTCTTCGCGATTTCGTTCTAAATAAGCTCGTTTCTTGGACTTTGATGTATCACCTTCTATGATGGCCTCAAAAGTGTCATCGAAATGTTGCTCGAACACTTGATCAAAAGCATCATTTAAGTGATTTGCAAGATCATCAGTTGAAGACCAAGACATTTTCTTCAAAGAGTGAAATTAAAAAGAATACTAGTTGTTGCTGATTTTTTAGATTGGAAAGAGAGGAAGTCTGAGAAATTTGTTGTTCATCTTCGTAGGAGTTTGACAACTTAAATAGAACAACAAAGCTACTAGGTACATAATGTTTACATCCCGTGAATCATAATACAACAAAATATTCATACCCGTGAGCTAAACATACCAAAGCATCACAACATTACAAAAAACAAGTTCACTTGTGACACATAAAACCATAAGATAGGTAGAGTAGGTAGAGTACAACAAAATAGAAGGTGAGGAACTTGCAAACTTGATCACATGTCTTTGTTTTTACCCTGCACACATAAAAAATAAAACCAGTTAGCTACAAGAACTTAAACAATTTGATTTAACAAGTTTAAGCTATATCAGTACGCTATCTACCTAGTTAACTTAAATCATCTCACTAATTAACTTGTTCTTAAGGTTAGTTTCATTCTCAGACAAAGGCTCTGTCTTTGATAGCAAACGGTCCAGTAGTTGTTGCTGGTTTAGTTTCTGTTTTAACTCAAGCATAAGCTGTAGTTGTTCCAATGCCTCCTCTTTGGCTCCTTTCTTGCGTTTAGCCGCTTTGGCAGCTTTAACACCCGGTGGTCTCTCATCTTCTTCCACATCAACATCAATGGTGGTCTTGCGTTTATCCTTTCCACCATCCTTGGATGAGAGTGTGGAGCACCATTTCTGGTCATGCCGCAGCTCTCTCCAAGCATGTTCCAGAGTGAACTTGCTTTTGTAGTCGCTGTAGAAGATGTCCAAGGCAGCCTTCATCACATCATTGTCGTTCTGACCACTGGACTGCTCCTTCATGGCAGTGTCATAGCAACCTACGAACTTGCAGACTTGGTCATTGAGTCTAGCCCATCTCTGTTTGCACTGCCCAACCTCTCAAGGAACCATCCCAGACAGTAGAGGACTACTGTTGTAATACTCCTGGATCCTCTTCCAGAAAGCACCGGCTTTTTGTTCATTACTTACAATCGGATCCTTGCTTGTGTTTAACCAAGCCCCAATGAGGATTACATCCTCTTTGGGGCTCCATTTCCTCCTTTCCCTCACACTGGATTCATCAGAACATTGAACACTAAAACGTGGAAGTTCTGATGAATCCGGCTCGACTTGTTGACTGGCAAGGAGGCTAACAAAGCCTGGTGAGTCTAAAGAATAGGAACCAGAAAATTCCATTCTTATTTTAGTTTAGTTGTTTTAAGATGGTTCTGTGTTTGGGGTTTAGGCTCAGTTTAAGTACTAATTCCTAAAGCTATTAATGATAGCCACCCATCATTTCGTAACAGTTGGGAGGCTGAGTAAAGGCAATGTATCATCTTTAGTTTAAAGATGTACCATTAATCTCAACAGGGTTTGATTTGTTGAGATTCATTAATAACCCATCTTTTCAATACGGTTGAGTGGTTAGGATGTTTATTAGTGTTGCAACAACCTTGTTTTAAGTTTGTAAATGAGTTTAAATTAGATAAAATATTTGGTTCTGTTTGAGTTTCAATTACACAACACATATATTCTGTGTTGCAACTATGATGTTTAGTTAGTTCTGTATCAGATTGAAGATTTAGTACACTGAGTCTGAAGCTAACCTTAGAAGTTCTCTCAAGCTCAGCCACACGCAAAGTCAGCTGAGCCACCTCAACCTGCAAGATAACAGATAGAAGAGTCAGTGATTTATAAAGCAAAGTCCTTAAGGTTCTAGAAATAAATAACAAACAGAAAGGAACTTACCATCAATTTCCCATGCTCTCCAATGATCTTACGGATCTCTTCCTCAACACCGAGCACCCAGGGTTGCCTGAAATTCAACCCATCGGCCTACATATCACAACAAGGATTAGTTAAACAACATACAAGTTAGGAAAATAAAACTAAGTTCCTTACCTGGTACACATCGCAGGTGAAGAAACGTTTGCCGGGAAGAAAGTCAGCAAGTTCTCCTTCTGCCATCTCGGGCACAATGCCTCCTCCACAAGGACACCTAGTGGGAATGCCATACTCTGCGTCGGCTACATAGCCGATTCGGTCATAGTATTCCTTGGCTCGTTTCATTGATTTCCTCTCGGGGTCTGCCATCGATCCTGCAACATATCACAGTGTTAAATCAAGTGGTAGCTCTTAATGTATGTAACAAACGGATAGTGAAATCACTAATCGACACCCAAAAACGGATAATGAAATCACTAATCGACACCAAAAAGAGATCAAGAACAACCTATCTTGTAACAACCATATCGCGAAACCGAATCCTTAAATCAAGTGATAGCTCTAAATGCATGTAACAAAAGGATAATGAAATCACTAATCGACACCCAAAAAAGTAGAAACCACTCGATCCCTTAAAATCCCTAATTGCCGACCCCAAATCAAACCCTAGAAGTGGGACCTAAAACGCATCGGAATCAAAAGAAGAACCCTAAATCTACAAATAAACAAGCAAATGATCCGATGAACACATAACTCACGGGTAAACAAAGAGGGATACGAGATTTGCTGTGGAACCCTAAAAATCGCCTATCGATCGCCTCTCCAGAAACAAACTCGTCTCTCGTGTGGTAATGACGAAACACAACAAAGGTTGCCGTTTCATCGCGAAAAAAAAAAAAAAAAATAGACGATTGGATGGTGCCACGTCGTTAAGGATCGGCCTCTTAAGGCTCTAATATAAGAACTGATCCTTAACGAAATACCCATTAAGCTTTTAATTTTAAATAAAAGTGCATATGAAACCGGGCCTAAAACCGTTAAGAGCCCGGCGTTGTACGTGGTCTAACACTTTCTTCTTCCAAAAACGAAACGGTCATTACGTATATAATTATCAATAAAAAGAAATTATCACCAAAACAATTATTTATGTCTTAAAGTAAAATATTTAAAATTTGAAGGACTGTTTTATAAATAAAAAAGTTCAATTGCAAAATGCAATTGAAAATTACATGGTTCTATATTTGTAATCAAAAATAGCATTATGCCATTTTGCAATTGAAAATGAAATAGGATTGGAGTATATTTTATTCCAAAATGGAATTTGGCATCCAATTTGGCAAAAGGTTGGAGATGCTCTTAGAATAGAATCTGAACACATTTATTTGAAACATTTAAACATGACTCCATCTTATATAAAAAATCTTAAAATCTATAGAAAAGTTGTTTTTATATATGAATTTGTAATATAAATGTTTTATATTTTCATTATAGAAACCATAATATATTATGAAAATATATATAATAGATAAAAAATTATATAGTTGCAAATATAAGAAATTTTTATTTTTATTTTTCTGATTTAAATTAATTAATGTGTTATGTGTAACTTTTAAATATATAGATTTTTATTAGAATAAGAAAAAAAGTATAGATTTTTTAATAGAAAATGAGTATTTCAGATGTAGATTTGTATGTTAGCAAAAAGTAAAATGTTTACACTAGCTAAACTCATTTCTGAAAGAGAGAAGAGACTCTAATTGAAGAAGAGTATCTTGAGTCCATAAAGGGTTGCTTTCAAGCTTATAAGATTAGTGGCTAGCTATGTTGCATGGAATCGGAAGCGGGTTCGCGGAAGCGAAGCATTTAGAAGCTCGTAAGCGAATTTTTTGAAAAAACAAGTTTTGGAAGCGTTTTGGAAGCGTATGTATATATATATATATATATATTTATATATATATGTGTGTATATATAATAAATATAAATAAATAATATAGCGTCAAACCATATTAAATATTGTTTAAGTAACACCATACATAAAAGTTACCAAGGAACTTAAATAAAGATAAAAGAAAAACTTAATGCTCAAAATCAAACGTTTAGACCATTATCTTCATCCTCATTTCCATTGGCCCCATCAAACAAAAACAACTTCTAGCTCAGGTTCATCAAGAGAAAGATTAGGAAACTCAAGTCTCCCAAGATTGGTTTCATCCAAAGTATTGATCACCTCCAAGGTCGGACACATGATTAGAACCTTGTTTGTAAGGAAGACTTCTTCTAGATAGAAGACGAAGATTAGTATGTACAAATACCAAATCTTCTGTTCTTTGTGGAGTAATGTTGTTTCTTGTTGCAGAATTTATGAATTTGTATATACTCCAATTCCTTTCACAACACGAGGATGAAGAAGGTTGTCCAAGCAACTTAAATGCTAAGGTTTGAAGTTTTGGTGCTGAAGCTCCATGAGCTGTCCAACATTGTAGAGGTTCTAAAATGAACCTATCATGCATTGCATCAACACTATCAAAATCTTCCAAGCATAAATTAGGTCTTTAGATTAGTAGTTTGGTCTTATTAGATTTTTTTAAAATATCAAAAAGTCCCTATATTTTTGAATATTATGTTTTTTTTTTAATAAAAATTCCCGCCGCGCTTCCAAATTAGAAATCAATGATTCTATGACGCTTCCAAGATGGAATCGACGCTTCCAAGATGGAATCGACGCTTCCAAGATGGAATCGACGCTTCCAAAGTGCTTCCAAATCAGTTTTTTTAGGAATCGCGCTTCCACGGCGCTTCCTCGCGCTTCCACGAAGATTCCGATTCCGAAACGATCCTGAAACGTGAAACGTGCTCTAGTGGAGATTCCATGCAACATAGGTGGCTAGAACAAAAGATCTCTGCTAGGGTTTGTTCATCATCTTTAAATCCTAAAAATGTAGATCTGAGAGTTAATATCATCATTTATTGATTCTGGTTGGGAAAACAAGACAAGCAGAGACGATGGCCTTAGTGACCTTGTTTCTTGATGAAGAAAACTTACCATTTGTGATGCCGGATGAACCAAGACAGCTCCACCGAAGACAACCGGCTAAGCAACCTCGGAAGATCTCTAAATCCGAAGTGCCAAAAATGTCATCCTTGATCATCAACATGTCAAGAAAATAGAAGAAAGAAGGCAAGGTGCAAGGTGTGGCTCTATCCAACGATCGGTTTCAATTTTTCTTTCAAAACGAGTTCGATCTGGTAGATTTTCTGGACAAACCTGTTCATACCTTCAATGAGTGGGCCTTAGTTGTCGAAAGATGGGTAGAAAATCCTCCAGAAGACTACCTTCAGTATATACCTATGTGGGTTTAAATAAGAAAGATCTTGGTGTACTACTACACTGTAGTGGCTATCACATCTTTGGGTGAGCTCGTCAGTAAGGTCAAAGTCATTGCTTTTGATCCTTCCAAACCAAACTCAACCCTTTGTTAGGGTCAAGGTCCTCTTCAATGTCGCTAAGCCGCGGAGAATGTCTAAAGTTCTTACTCTACCAGGTGGTTCTACCACAATGATTCACTTTCACTATGAACGAATCCAGAAAAAAATGCTTCTCATGCCATCGCTTAAACCATGAACGTTTGCCCGTTACTGGTTAAAAAGAGGCAAGAGGCAGCTTCTTTTAGGAAGCAAAAATATTGGAAAAGCTAGCTTCAAAGCCGCTTCTGCTATCTGACGCTGATCCTATTTTCGATATCTTAGAGGAGCATCAGGTGGCTCTCAATCCAGTCACGGGAAGGCCTATAATCGTAAGTGAAGTTTTGGAGTGAATGAGACGATATCTTCTCGTCTAAGACAGAGAGGACATATGCATAAGAGAAAAAAAAAAGTCATAGTTTCAGTTAAGGAAGAGGAAAAGGACCCTCTGTCACAGAAAATGGTGTTAATCTTGGAACCTCTACTGGTGTTTACTACCAATCTACACAAAGACAAGGGAATTTTTTTCGATTATGCCCCTTCCGAATCTTCTTCTAAGCATACAAGCTCGGTCCCTTGCCAAGAGAAGTTGATGGGAGCGGCTAATAAGGGAGGTTCAATGAGAAGATGGGAAAGTGATCCCCATTTAATTTAAACAGAAAGTGTTGATGCAAACTCCATGTGAGCGGATAGGTTTAGCTTTGATGATTCAACGGGTTTTAGAACAGGCTATTTTGAGCCAAGTTCTTGGGGATCTTGAAGGCTATACCCAAGTGTAGGAAGAGGCCATTCAAAGCGAACAGAACTCCGAAATCGGCGATCTCTTCTCCTGCGGTTTTGATCAAAGACACGGATAAGCATATATGCAAGGAGGTAGCAAGGAGTGTTAAGAGAAAGACTGTGGCTGGAGCTGAGGCGCTAGGCGTTACTTGGAAGAAGAAAAACATGAATGTAATCTTGAATGAGGGATCACCAAAGTCTTCATGAGCATAATGAGTTGGAATTGTCAGGGATTAGGGCGGCCTCAAGACCTGAAAATTCAATGTATACTTGAAATGTGTCATAAACATTTACTGGATATTTTGTTTCTTATGGAGACTAAACATTGTAGAAATATTTTAGTGGAACCTCACCGTCTTAGCGGTGGTCTTGCTCTTTTTATAGTGGTTGGGATATGATAGAGTTACAAGTATGGTTGGGATATGATAGAGTTTTTATAGTAGAACCTCACAGTCTTAGCGGTGGTCTTGCTCTTTTTTGAAAAAAAAACAGCATCAAAGTGGACATTAAGTTTGTTGACAAAAACTTAATTGGTCTTCAAGTTCAATTTGAAGCTATCACCTTTTTCGTCTCTTGTATATGCGGCAGTTCAGTTCAAGATGGTAAAAGTATTGTATGGGAAAGATTTAGTAGGATTGGGATCAATCTCAAGGAAAGTTGGTGCCTAATTGGAGACTTAAACAAAATTCTAAATAATGGGGAAAATAGGTGGTCCTCTAAGGGCTGAGTCTTCCTTCCAACCATTTCGTAATATGCTCTATGTGTGTGGAATGGGAAAATTATACAGCCACAAAAACCGCTTTTCATGGGGCGGTATAAGATAGAAAAATGGATTTGGTGTTGTTTAGACAGATGTTTCGAAAATAAGAATTGGTTCAATCAATTTTCGAACTCGAACCAAACATTCATGAGCAAGAGATGATCCGATCATAGGCCCAGTGCCGTCCCAAAAAATTTAGTGGCTTAAAGCATTTTTGAAAATGGTGGCCTCTATTAAAAATTAAATAAGTTTTCCATAATTTTTTTCACTGAAATATTAAGATTTATATTATTGGGGTAAAACAAATACAAGAGATTTTAACACAATAGTTTTACACGATATTTGTGTATATTTATACAATTTTTTTTTCGCTGAGAAATATTATAATATAATTAGTTCTATTTACTAATTTTTAGATGAGTATGATTACCCCTAGTTATCAAAAAGAAAAGAAAATAGATGAGTATTAGTTGATATTTTTTCTTTAAATTAAAATTTAAGTTTTTTTGTCAATAACTAAATCGCTTTTAATTAATTAGCTTTAACTATTTATTGTTATCTAGTAAACATTTTTGGTGTGACCAAACAGAGAAAAAAAAATACATTTTAATTTTTAAATAGAAAACTAAGAAATTTTAAAATTGTAAATGGAAAAACAACAGTAGTAAATTACTACTAGTAATAAAAAATTAAACAAACACTAATTAAAGAAGTTAAAACTACAATTACCAAAAAAAGGAACAACAATTCAACTACCTATATATAAACACGCCAACCAAAAGAAACCAAAATGGAAACACACAAGTCCCAAAAACAAACAAATCATGAAAAGATAATGCACTATTACTAATTCTCAAACCGTCGAATTCAAAGTAAGAAGTGGAAAAAAAAAATTCAAGCCACTAAGCTACAAGTTAAGAACATTGCTAATATTTTATATTATAATTTGTGGCCTGAAGCTTATGCTTCATCAGCCTTAGAGCATATTTATCGGTGAACCTCATTAGGGGTTCACCAAAAAAAAAAAATTTTTTTTTTTTTTTTGGGAAATATGTAAAAAAAAAAAAAAAATCGAAAAAAAAAAATAGACGAATGACGGGCCGCCACGTGTCATGAACAGTGTAAGAACCGGTTCTTAAATAAGGATTTTTAAGACCCGAGTTCTTAACTATTCACGTGGGACCCACGTGAATAGTTAAGAACCCGGGCCTTAAGAACCCCTTAAGAGCCACCGATAAAGATGCTCTTATGGCAGGGACGGTTCTGCATAAGCCAATCTTAGTTAAACTGGTAGACTCTCAGAAAGTGTACCGTGGTCAGTTCAGATATGATAAAAGATTTCTCTTCCCACCTCAAGTTCAAAAAGAAGTGATGTCGTCATGAAATATTAATAGTGGTACATCTGATATTGGTGTAGCAGGCAGATGATGTGACTGTCGAAGATATCTTAGTAGATGGATGAAGAAGATAATCTTCAATGTCTGTGACAAAATCCATTTACTTAAATAAAGACTGGAATCCCTTGTGGGTTTGTAATAAACTCGCTGAAAAAGGAACTGGTCCAAGCTTATAAGGAAGAAGAAATGTACTTGAAGCAGAAAAGCCGAATAGGATGGATGAAACATGGAGATCAAAGCTTAATGGTCTTTCATAACGTGTTAAAATGAAGCGTTCTCATCTTACGTTATCTATGTTGCGTGAAGATGACGGTGTGGAGCATTGGTCTCAAGAAGCTAAATGAGAAGTTGCAGCTCAATACTTCACTGCTCTCTTCAGATCCTCAAATCTCGAAAGTTTTTCGCATATGTTTGGAGGATTCAGAGCAAGAGTACTGATCGTATAAACTCAAGGTTAACTAAAGGAGTCACTCGGGAAGAAATAAGAGATGAAGTCTTTCTATCAAACCGTCAAGTGCTCATGGACCCGATGGTATGACGAGCCTCTTCTTCAAACAATATTGGGAAACAATTGGTCCCCAAGTGTCTGGTGATGTCAAAGCTTTCTTTGAATTGGGTGTCTTCCAAGAAGAATGAAACCTTACACATCTATGCTTGCTTCCAAAGGTCTTAAATCCAAGTTGATGACTGATTTGCACCCCCATCAGTCTCTGTTCTGTTCTTTATAAGATCATTTCAAAGATTTTGGTGAGACAGCTTCAACCAATTGTCCTAGAGACAATATATATCAATCAGTCTGCTTTTGTTAGCGACAAATTGATCTCGGATACTATTAAAATTGCTCATGAAGCCGTTCATGCCCTTCGTACTCATCCGAAGATAAATGCTAATTTTTTGCTGTAAAAACTGATATGTTCAAGACTTTCGATAGAGTGGAATGGAGTTATTTATGATGTTTGCTACTTACTTTGGGGTTTAATCTGACTTGAGTGAATTGGATTATGTTCTATGTTTCTTCAGTGAAATACTCAGTTATGTTGAATGACCAATCATTTGGTTTAATCTCGCCTCAACGTGGTCTCCGTCAAGGTGATCCGTTGTCTTCGTTCTTGTTTGTTCTCTGCACAAAGGGTCTTACTCATCTCCTCAGCTCGGCTGAGAATAATGGACAGATTAATGAACTACAGTTTTGCGATCATGGGGGCGATTCACCATCACCTAATTTCTGTTGACAGTCTCTTCATGGTTAAAACTAAAATTGATCAATGCTCGGCTATTCAAGATATCCTGACTAGATACGAAAACACAACGGGCAGTTTATTAACCAGAAGAAATCTTTGATTTCTTTTGGTCTAAACATAGATGAGGACACAAAGACCTCTTTCAAGGAAGTTTTTGGCATTGAAAATGAAGGTGAGTAAGCAAATATTTAGGCCTTCCCGAGTGTTTTAGTGGGTCTAAAGTGGAGTTGTTTAGCTACATAAAAGACAAAATGAATTCAAGTCTCTCGACTTTTTATTTAAGAAAGCTATCTGAAAGATTTGCTGAATATTCTTTCTTGATTCATACGAAAGTCATTACAAGAGTATTTATACAGCTCTATGAGTTTGCCCTACTATACAAACCGTAAGCCCAAAGTACAAATATGTACGGCCCAATACTCCCCCTCAAGTTGAAGCATGGAGATTGACGATGCTCAACTTGGAAACTAATCTCTCAAAGTGTTGTCGTCCAAGAGCTTTTGTTAAGATGTCCGCAAGTTGGTCGTCAGTACGAATATGTGCAGTAGATATAGTACCATCTAAAATCGCATCTCGGACCTTGTGACAATCCACTTCAATGTGTTTTGTCCGTTCATGGAAGACCGGATTGGAAGAGATGTAGATAGCAGCTTGATTATCGCAAAATAACCGAACAGGATCCATTTGTGGTGCTCCAATATCTGCCAGTAGTTGACGTAACCACAAAATTTCCTTCAATGCATAAGCCATCGAACGATATTCAGCTTCAGCGGAAGAACATGAAACTGTTTTCTGTTTCTTGGTTTTCCATGAAATGGGTGAACCACCAAGAAACATAACATACGCATTCAACGAACGTCGCGTAGTAGGACAAGCTGCCCAATCAGAATCACAATAGGCCACCAACTGAAGATTAGAAGCAGCATAAAGAATGATACCTTGACCGGGTGAGTTCTTAAGATATCGAACCACTCGTAACGCAGCGTTCCAATGAGCCTCTCGTGGAGCTTGCATAAACTGTGAGAGAACATGAACAGAGTATGACAGTTCCGGACGAGTGATGAGCAGATAGATCAAGCGCCCTAGAAGTCGTCGATAAGGGCGTGGATCAGACAGCAACGGACCATCATCGGAAGCAAGGTGGTGGTTTTGCTCCATAGGAAACGACACTGGTTTGGATCCAAGGAGGCCAGATTCAGTGATTATATCAAGAGCGTATTTGCGTTGAGACACAAAGAAGCCTTCCTTACTTCGAGCAATCTCCAAACCGAGAAAATACTTCAGAGGCCCAAGATTCTTCATATGAAAACAGGAACTGAGATAGGCTTTAAATTTCTCCATGGCAGTGATATCGTTGCCACATATCAACAAATCATCAACATAAATCAACACACGGAGCTCCAATCCGTTACGACAAAAGGTAAACAGAGAGTAATCCGCATAAGACTGCACAAAACCAAACTCAATAAGGGCAGTGGTGAGCTTAGCAAACCAGCACCGTGGAGCTTGTTTGAGACCATATAAAGACTTGTGCAGTCGACAGACTTTATTAGGAGCAGCATGGCGAAAACCCAACGGTAATTTCATGTACACCTCTTCCTCAAGATCACCTTGAAGAAAAGCGTTATAGACATCCATCTGATGGACTTCCCAGTTCTTAGCCGCTGCTACTCCAAGAATCGTACGTACTGTGGTCATTTTGGCGACCGGAGCGAAAGTCTCATCAAAGTCTTGACCTGCAACTTGATGATTTCCAAGAGCGACGAGACGAGCTTTATAGCGTTCAACAGTGCCATCGGAGTTGAACTTTATTTTGAAAACCCATTGATTCCCGATCGCTTCTTTTCCTGGTGGGAGATCGACAATGCTCCAGGTGCCATTATTTTCCAAAGCATCAATTTCAAATTTCGTGGCATCACGCCATTCTTGGTCTTGCATAGCCTCTTTGTAGTTGCGAGGTTCATTCCCTGCAACAACAGCCGCAAGGAAGGCACGATGCTTCGAAGAAAACATATCATCAGAGATGTAATCATTAAGTGGATACAGAGATGTACCTGAGACCGGAGACGAGGAGACTGATGGAGAGGTGTTGTCGCGAGCGTGATGGGTATCTTGATCACAACGTTGTGCAGTGTAAAGAATGTAATCACTGAGTTGTGTGTTTTCTTGGCGTTTTCGGTGTCCCCGACCACGAGGAGATTCGACTGGAGATGAATCAGAATCCACAGACGCAACAGGTTGTACATCTTGATCAGCAGATGTATTCGAAAAAATCACCATTTCTGTTGATGGCGAAGATGGAACAGGGGGTCCAACTTGATCATCGGCTGGAACCAGAGGCAAAACAGGGGAAGAATCACCGGATTTTTGTTCGGAGTCCACCATTGTTTCAGATGAAAATGAGCTCCCCCTATCAGCCAACGGCGAGTGAGCAAAGGTGAATTCATCGAAAGCATCAGTCACCGTTGCAGCAGGAGGAGATGATGGGGATCGTGTCTGAAATGGGAACTGATCTTCAACGAAAACAACATCACGAGAAACCACAAATTCTTCTTTCTCAAGATCATAAACTTTCCAAGCTTTCTTTCCAAACGGATAGCCAACAAATACACATTGACGACTACGCATGGCAAATTTATCCTTATGTCTGGGAGAAGAATGAGTATAGCACAAAGAACCAAATACCTTGAGCTGATCATATTGAGGTCTGATTCCAAACAGCATCTCATGAGGCGTGCGTCCATTGAGAATTTTTGTTGGAGTCAGATTGATGAGATGAGCAGCAGCAAGAACAGCTTCTCCCCAGAAACGAGTCGGCATGCTTGATTGAAATAGTAGAGAGCGAGCAACATTGAGTATGTGTCTATGTTTTCGTTCCACTCTTCCATTTTGTTGCGGTGTAGCAACACACGATGTCTGATGAAGAATCCCTTTCTCCTTGAAGTCTGATGTCATGCACATAAACTCTGTTCCGTTGTCACTCCTAACAATTTTCACAGACTTGTCAAACTGGTTTTTAGTATAGGCGAGAAAATTCTGCAAAACCTTACGTACTTCAGATTTTGCAGCCAAAAGATGTATCCACACTGATCGTGAGAAGTCGTCAACAATGGTCAAGAAATATGTCGCCCCACACGAAGAAGGAATCCGATAAGGACCCCAAACATCAACATGAATAATCTCAAAACATTCTTTTGCTTTATTCAAACTATCAGGAAATTGTTCTCTTGTTTGCTTAGCTCGAAAACAAATGTCGCAATGACTAGAGCCAGCTTTATTCGAAACACCAGAAATAGGTAAATGAGAAAACACAGAAAAACTCGGATGTCCCAACCGCCTGTGCCACAAAACAGAATCTGAATCAGCCTCAATCTTGTGTGCCTGAACAACTGGTACATCCGTCAAATAGTATACCCCATCACGCTCTTCACCTGCTCCAATCAGAATCCTCGAAAAACGGTCCTGCACAATACACAGTGTATCAGTAAACATTGCAACACAATTCTTCATGCTTTTCAGGAGACTCGATACTGATATCAAAGTGCAGTGGAGATCAGCCACATAAAGCACATTGGTTAAAGATATCGTATTGGTCAAGCACAAAGTTCCCATGCTTGTTGAAATGGATTTTCGTCCATCTGCGAATCCCACTGAGCAGGGAGTTGTATCAACCAAGTCAACAAGCAATGAAAGATTTCCAGTCATGTGATGTGATGCCCCTGTATCAATAAGAACATCACCAAACTTCTTACCAGAGAGTTTGTCGGTACGTTGAGAACGAGACTGAGCCAAGTCACTTATCACCTTCCATTGCTCGGGAGTGAACTCTGGAAAAGATGATGCATTACTGGTAGTAGCGTGAGCCTGTGCTTGTGCTCGTCCCGTCCCAGAGCCTGCACCTCGTCCGCCACGCGTTCCACCTTTCGAGCTGCGGCTGTTCCTTTCGGTTACCCATTCAGGGTATCCGTTCTTCTTCCAGCAAAAGGCATGTTCATGACCAGTTTTGCCACAGTATGTGCACAGAAGACCAGCTCTGTCACGAGTTCTCGAGGTCATTCCGGCTGCTTCTGAGTTATTCACTTCACGTCGTGGAGTCATTGTTTCAGAGAGACTTATCTGACGCGCAGCGAATCCTACTGCTTCAGTCTGAATCTCACGAGCTTTGGACGCAAGCAATCTCTGCTCTTCCCGCACGACTCTTGAGTAGGCTTGAGCCAGCTCCGGTGTGGGATCCATATCCACGATAGCCTGAGACACAGACCCAAATTTTTCTTCATCGAGCCCCATAACAAACTGATTCACCTGCTCTTCGGCTCTTTCTTTGGCCAATTTCACTCCGATACCGCAGGTACAGTTTGTACAGACGCATCCCAACAGAGGCTTATGGATGTACAATTCATCCCACAGTGCTTGCAATCGTCCGAAGTATTCGAGAACTGACTGACCATCTTGTCTGCACATCGCAATCTGAGTACGCAGATGATGAACACGTACCTTGTTTGCCACGCAAAATCGGTCCTTCAGATTATCCCACAGACTTGTAGCATCCGTGATGAACGAGACTGTGGAGCGCACTCGCGGAACAATGGAAGTACGCAACCAACCTACAACCATCGAGTTAACCGCGATCCACGACTCATAATCAGCGCTATCAATCGCTGGTTTGGGTATGGTTCCATCGATGAACCCTGTCTTCTTCTTGGCACGCAGTGCATTCAGCATCTCCGACGCCCATTCATTGTAGTTCTCTCCAGTCAACTGAACAGATATGATAACCAATCCAGGATTATCAGATGAAAACAGAGAGTATGGTGTGCTTTTGGAATCACCACTGCTTGTCACCATCGAGCTGCTCATGCTTGAGGAGGTCTCCATCGTAGCTTCTTCACCAATACGAGATGAAAGCTTGAACAATCAAAGGAATCTGTGAAACTCGATACAAGAGTTTCAAAGCGAAAGGAAAGAGGATTAGGTCAGAGGATTTGCTCTGATACCATGAAAGATTTGCTGAATATTCTTTCTTGATTCATACGAAAGTCATTACAAGAGTATTTATACAGCTCTATGAGTTTGCCCTACTATACAAACCGTAAGCCCAAAGTACAAATATGTACGGCCCAATACTATCTCAAGGAGGGAAGGAGATCATGATCAAAGAAGTTGCGACAGCCCTCCCGGTTTTCTCCATGTCTTGTTCCTAAGACAGTGTGTTCAAATATTTCGAGTGCAATGGCTAATTTTGGTGGAGTAGTGATGATCATCAAAAAAATAATACATTGGGTGGCTTGGGACAAGTTGTGTTTACCAAAAGGTTTAGGAGGTATCGGGTTTAAAGACCTAGAATCTTTCAACCAATCATTGTTGGCTAATCAGGCATGGAAGCTTCTAAAGGAGTCTCAAAGTCTTTAAGCTCGATTTCTTAAAAGCATGTATTATTAGAATATAAACTTCCTTAAGGCTGTTATAGGGGACATACCATATTTTGGCTGGAAGAACGTTTTGTTTGGCAGATTTATCCTGATTAAAGGTCTGATTCCAAGGATTGGGGATAGCAAGAAGACATGTGTATGTATAGAATGATGGATTGAGGATGATGAGAATGGTTTAAGAGTGCCTTGGATCAACAATTATATATTTGATGTGAATTTGACCGTAGATCAGCTTATTGACACTGAAGCAAGGAATTTTCAAAAGTTACAAGAATTATTTGTTCATGTCTATGTGCAACACCTTCTGGCTCATCAACTGGTTGTCTCCAAAGAATACTTTTGGTCATGGACTCTCAACAAGAGTAGTCATTACTCTGTTAAGTCCGGTTATTGGCTAGCTAACAAACAGAACAACTTTATCCTCTTCCGAGAAGCGGAGGCAGCTCTTTCAGTAAACATCCTCAAAGAGCAGGTCTGCAAAGTACAAACCGAAAAATCAGGTTGGAGGTAACCACCTTCATATTTGGATAAATGCAATGTGGGCTATGGCTGAAATAGATCAACTGGTATAGAGGGAGTAACTTGGGGTTTTAGAGACTCGGATGGAGTAGTGTTACTACATAGCAAAAGTGAGTTGGCCAACATCAGATCGTTAGATGAAGCTAGGCTTGGTGCTTTACTTTGGGCAATCGATAGTATGGTGAGTTTAAGGAAGTCAAAGGTGATCTTTGAGATTGAAATTGAGGAATTGGTCGGAGGGGTTAATAGACCAAAAACTGGGTCATCTTTTCAATTTGTTGCCTTCGAAATTCTCCTTCGGTTACAAATTTTTTGGAATGAAAATTGGTTTTAGAATCAAAAGAAACAAATAGAGACTCTTCTTCATTTCTCAAAGTGTGTTTCATCTTGGATTTCTCTAATCTTATGTGGCGTCTCTATCTCTAAGATGGTTAGCGAAACTGTTTGATGATGAAAGATTAAACCTCAAAAAAAAAAAAAGATTAAACCTCTTTACAAAATTTGGTATCTCTTAAATATAAGCATGTGGGGGCTTTTGGATGTTTGTTTTTTGTCAACAATATAAAATATATTAAAGGTCCAATAACCACATTACAGAGTACATAGTACAAAGAAGAAGAAATGATAATTGGGTACAATCGGGAGTGGGCCACAAGGCCTATACAGCTAAACTGAAAATTGTAATCGGATAGGAATGAGGTAGCTCATCAATGAGTCCGTGACGCCACGTGTCTTCACCGGATGATAACTGACATGCAGACCGCCAACGAGACATCCCATTCACCGCCATTCTCATTTTCCGCCCCGTCTGGTTCTCTGTCGATCAAACATCCACCAATAGAATAAGAAGAACCGCATCACAATAACACGCTTCCAAATACACCGCCGCCACCGATATCTCGTGCTTTATCACCGGATGTTTGTTTAGTCTACTATTACTCTTTTTTTTTGGAAAGCATGTTGATGTAATCTTGTCTTGTCAAATCGGGGTTTTTGTATAGAAATATGTATTTCAAATGGAAAAAGAAAAGATCTGTCTGTTACAGTTTTTGGACACTTGGACATATGGTGCTCTTTAGTCTTTACAATATTAACCTGGCAAATAACTGAAAAGATTTGACAATTTTTATATATTAAATTAAATATGTTGTCTTATTATAAAGAGCTTAGTTTTGTGGAGGAAAAATCACAGACATGTTGGACCACAATGGTGTAATTAATGTAAATTATGTTTTTAATTTTCATTTTAGTGTTTCTCAGGTTGTACATTTTATTGATAAAGAAAATTAGTATTTGTTTTCTTTTTCTAGTCTGGTTTTTTTTGTCGGAGTCGAGATGTTGTATTCTCGTGTGGGTATGATATCCATTTAGTAATAGGGAACAACAGAGGGAAAAAAAACATTGGTAGGTTAAAATGAATAGTATTTTATTAAAACAGAAATACATATATTTGTGTAAAACATTAATAGGTTAATTGAGAAGTTTATACTCCAATCAAACGAGAATGATGAGGAGGATGATGTATACGACTAGAACCTCCTGGAGCCTTTCTTTTGACTTCAGTCAAATGACGATGATGTTCTTGTAAGGAATGAGGAGGATGAGCATTATGTAAAGGATTGGGACCTGTTGGATTCTTTCTCTTGACTTCAATCAAATGACGATGATGTTCTTGTAACGAAAGAGGAGGAGGAGCATTATGTAAAGGATTGGGACCTGTTGGAGTCTTTCTCTTGACCCCAATAGAAAATGGATCTTCAGCCATTGATGATGTCACTAGGAACAAGCTTAGAGTTATGATTAATATCATACCACCACCTTTCAACGCTTGCATCTTTTTTCTTTCTCTCTCTCTCTTTCCGTTTTATTCTTTCCTGAAGTTTTTATTTAATTCCTCTATCTCTTTTCATTTTCCTTTGATATATAGTGGAATTTTTCATGCTAGTTAAGGAAAGCTAATCAACTGCAGAATAATGTAGAACGATGAGTCTACTAGAAGATATGTTTTAGAATTCTTATCCGAATCTAATTGTGTACTTGACAGTTGTTATCAGAATTCAAATTTTACCTTTTATCAAGAATTTAATTAGGACAGCCAACTTGTATATACGTACTTGACACGATATCTTAAAACGTACATGAATGAAAGGGATAAATGGAATGAAATAATACCACTATCCCATTTTTTAGATTCCATTCCTTTTTATTCACTTAATTCCATGCATTCCTAAAATTGATTATCAGTTGCAGCCTTAATAGATTTTCCTAATTATTTAATTCCTCTCTTTCATTTTCCTCTGATATATTGTGGAATTTTTCATGCTAGTTAAGGAAAGCTAATCAAATCCATATATAATGTAGAACAGTAAATATATTTAGGGGTGTCAAAATGGATAAACCAACCCAAACCAATTCATATCCAAATGGTTTCAGTAGGGGGTTATTGGTTTATGCATTTTAATGGATTCTCAAATCCAAGTGAAATCAGGTGTTATTGGATCATTGATTTAAAAATCTTTTTCAAAATCATGTGTTATTGGTTCTGTGATTTATAATTTGGTTATATGATTTCAAAATCCAAATTAAAATTAGGTGTTATTCAATAGTAAAAATGTATATACAGGTTTGATTTTATCATGGATTTGAACGGATTTTTGTGGATTTTAAAGTTAAAAATATAAAGACTCAAATCCGACTGAAAACCTATGGATTTCACAGATTTTAGCAAAATCTATATATTAGATTTTAAAATCAACGGATTTCTAAATACACGAAATGGATTGGATTAATCCATAACTTAACTCATTAAGGAAATGGATTGGATTAATCCATAACTCAATTAAATTAATGGATTAATGGTTTTAGTGAGTTACCCAAAACTAAAATGTTATTAATAATACAAAAGTATATCAAACAATGTATATTGATTTTTTTCCACATTTATTTTGCTCGGTCAAAAACTATGAAAACAAACATTTATTTTAAAAACATCTGTAAAAATAGTATATTTACATATAATTTAATTAAATATAAAAAGCAAATACATTTTAAAACCTTATATATAATAGGAGCCTTATTTCTTCCTACAACACGCCACATCATCAAAAAAAATTTTAATAGATGGGCCAATTTCATTTTCAATTATTTCTAACTAACAAATCTTAAGCCCACTATCTAAATAGCCCACATTTACAATATTGCAATAGAAATAGTCTCATACTCTTCAGTCTTCACCTCCCATATTAACTCGATCACTACCTCCGCATTGATTCTATAAACCTATGCTTCATCATCAGACCCTCCACATTCACTTCTCTCTACAGATCACCATTCTGTTACCACCTTCGCCTTTTGATTTCCTGTCATGACTCAAGTTGACTACGTCACCATCCCCATATCCTCTATGTACGTCACTTTCGACAAGTTGACTTTGGATGTCAACAACTTCTCTCTCGCGCGCGCATTTTCCAAATTTTTAGATAGATTTCTTTTGAATGGAATGGGAAAAGGGAGGCGATGGCGATTGCATCTAAATCAAAGTCGAAGCTTGCCAAAATAAACATCTCAAATGGAATGAGAAGTTATGACTGATCCCTGATGATGGCCATGCGCTCTATGCAATTGACATTCTAGATCCATCCTGGGTAAGATACTAAGATTATACATTTTTTCCCTTCTGGACCTTCTTTCTGTTCTGTAAATTTGGAGAAAACTGCCGAATTCCACACGCAAACTAAACTTTTACATCACATTCCACCTCATGTTTCCAGATCCCGCAAATTCCCCAGAACGTAAAACCTTCTTTCGAATTCCACCGTAATTATGAATTTACAATCAAATTCTCCACCGGTTTTGAAATCATGATTTGCCCAAATGTCCGAGTCCAGTAAACCGTCTGTCTTGTTAACAAACCGTAACAAAACCGATTCCAACTGATTAAACCAATAACGACCCGATTTCATATTGGTTTAAAAATCCAACTCAAACAAAAACCCGACAGTAAGAACTCCCCTTAATTCCCAAATTGATTTTTCACTCTAAGAACCCTAAATCCCTAAAATCTCAAAAACACAAATCGATGGTTGACGACGAATTTGATCCTCCACCAGGTGAGCACACACCGAGACTTGTTGACGATTTCGCGAATCTTCAGGACGAGTTCAGAGGCTGCGATTCTTCATGATGAAATCCTCGGTAAGGCTGTTGATCATGAAGAAACGATCAGGGTGATAAGTACAAGGAGCAGTGTGCAGCTCAGCGCAATCTTCAACCGCTACAAAGATATCTATGGAAGATCAATCACTAAGGTAAACAAAAAAAAACATGGACATCTAGTTAAGTTATAATTGATAATTAAACTGTGACAAAACAATCAACGGGAAATGTTAAGAAAATAGAGAAACGACTTTTAAAATCAATTTGGAAATAGTGCAACTCTTACCGGTTTTTCTTCATGACTTGACAACATCCGTAATGAAAGGTTTTATGCACAGAATCTCCTCAACCACCCTACAAATGAGTACCCGAGTGCACTGCGTGCAGCCATCAAGTGCATCAAAAATCCTAATCGGTATTACGCAAAGGTATGATACAACAATAGTATTCCAAATGCTACACATGGTCTCTAATTTTTCCCAATACGACTAACTGGTATATTTATTTGTCAAATTTCTTCCGCGCCTAGGTTTTGCGCAATGCAATCAATACAGTAGGGACTGATGAAGATGCTCTGACCCGTGTGATTGTCACACGGGCAGAAAAGGACCTGAAGAATATCACTGAGCTGTATCTCAAGAGGAACAATGTGAGTCTCAATCAAGCCATAGCAAAAGAGACATCAGGGGACTACAAGGCTTTTCTTCTAGCCTTGCTAGGAGAAGGAGGAATTTAGAGTTCATCCTCAAATTATAACCTCATAAGAGTAGCATTTCTTGTAATTTCAACTGAAGTAATAATAAAGTTTTTGTTTTATGCTTCCTCAAATCAGTAATGTTGTTTAGCTATTCATAATACGATTGGAATTACAAGTAATTTGTTTTAGTATGATAAAGACAATTCTTCCAAGCCCTCAAAGAAACTAAACAAACTCACTGAAGATCAGGGAAACATGCGCATGTACATATTAAGGCTGCCGCAATACCAGCAACAACCCCAACAGCAGTAACAACAATCCCAACGCCAATAACACCATATGCTTACAAAATTCGGAATAGAACTAAGAGAAAGTAAATGGAGATTTTAATGGACTATCACGTGGTTGTTTAGCTTTCACAATACGGTCCTCTATAGCCGTTTTTAGCGTCTGAACCTGTCTCCACTCTGGCTCAACCTAAAACCAAAGAAAGAAAAAAGAGCTCACTGATGAATAATACATCAACAAAAAAAATAAGATATTCTGGAGTATCCATGGATAGGATTATCAAACCTCCAAACACCGTTCTATACTGTCCCGAAGAAGAAGAGACATTAGATGACGAGTTCTCCATACCTCCACTCGATTAATCGCCCAGATTTACCCAGAAATCGATTTTGGGGTTCTTTCAATTTAGGGTTCTAGCTCCTTCATTTCACATGAAATCGATTTTAGAAGGGGCTAAATCGACGAGTCGGGTCGGGTAGAGTTAAGATATTGGGTGGGTTTAATTTTGTTTTTAATCGGGTCTACAATTGGGTGAAAAGCGGATTAGACTGGTGTATTAAACCAATAAGCAAGTTTTGCATAAACCATATACAGTAACCAAAAATTCATAATTAAGGTGGAATTCGAAAGAAGGTTTTAAGTTCTGGAGAATTTGCAGGATCTGGAAACATGAGGTGGAATGTGATGTAAAAGTTTAGTTAGCGTGTGGAATTCGACAGTTTTCCTGTAAATTTGTTTGTTACTTTGTGAGTTGTTCCTTCTTGATGATAACCTCAGTATCTGATCTTTTGAATTTGTTAGCCTCACTTCTTCATTTCGATTTAGGAATTAATTCGTTCGCATTATATATTTGATATACTGTATGACTTTAATTTTCAGTTTGTAAAGCTCCGTCAGTCAACGGAGGTGTATCACTTTCACGATATGATAGAAATGCTAGTTGGATATGGTTATAAGAAGGGGACTACATTATTTGGATACAGTTGTGATTTCAGGCAAAGCAATAGGTGATTTACCCTTAAATTCTCTGTTGTTACCTGAAATTGTAATGTTAGCGATTCTTCATTCATGTAGGATTAATCAACTTATACTAGGTCTCAAAAAGAAGCTGGAAACTGTATATAAATGTTCGGGGAGAGAAAAACCAATATCATCTCCCATTCGATGGGAAGGATTATGG